>JBAMNC010001086.1:352500-1552500 GCA_037902135.1 Cetoscarus ocellatus
AGACTTTGGCCAGGTGGATGTTGACTTTCTGACTCCGGTGCATCACTTTGGCGCTCTGAACGATGGTGTGTAGAACATGACAGTAGAAATAAAGGCTCAACGGCAGAAAAAACGCTGCCTTAACCAGAAGAAGCACCCTCATGATCTTGTCATTGATGAAGGAGAAGCAGGTGAGGTCGACAGGATCCAGGTGATCCACATGGAGACCCATGACCCACAGGGTGAGCTCCTTCAGCCCCACAGGGAGGAGAGGAAACAGGAGCTGCAGGATCAGGAACACCCTGCTGTTCACCAGGTGTCTGCAGCCGCACACCACCGTCAGGTAGATGGAGAAGGTGATGAAGGAGACGTAGTGGAAGGACGCCGAGCTGGTCAGGTGTTTGGTGCTCACCATGACTTCACACAGTCTGGATCCCAGAAGCCAGCGTCCGTGCTGCTTCCAGTAAATGGTCATGGGCCACAGGCTCAGGTTGACCAGGTTGCAGCAGGTGCTCCCCAGGATGAACGCGGCAACATTTCTTCTAATCTTGCTCCGCTTGTTGAGCAGGGAGGACATAAGGGAGGCCAGGATGAAGATGTTCAAGCCAAAGCCGGGGACCAGGAGCAGGACTTTAGAGGAGGCGCAGAACTCCAAGTAGATGGAGACGGTGCACATAGAGGAAGAAGTCTTATTCATTTTGACAGAGATGACCTATCTAATTCTGCAAAGGTGGAGGGACTGACTGATTTTCATTGTTTCCAAATCCTATAAAAGATAATCCTGTAATTCTCTGGGGGTTAACAAAGACAGAAAAACAGTCTCTGTATCGTGTGAAATGCAGCATACAAACATGTTTTCCTCCTCCGTCTCCTTCTACTACATCCAATCACCTTGATTTCTGCTTCCTCAGAAGTTTATTGTTTCTAAGACTCTTGCCCAGTGGACCTAATTACAAAGGATTCAGCTCATAATCCCCTTCCTCTAGTTTTAAGCCTCTCATAAAACTGAAAATCTTTAGCTACTGTGCAGCAACTTGACAAATTGATGCAAGGTGAACTTCTGTCCTCTTTCCTTTTCCAAATAATTTTACAGCATCATCCTCTGCTATCATCAAACAACCAGGGAGGCTTTTCATTTTTATGCATCAACGTCAGCGACAGTCAGGGACCAAGGCTCAAAATGTTCAGGTGGTTTGTCCGTCCATACAAAATGCTTTAAGGGTTTACTTCATACTAGGCATGCCCTGATCAGGCTTTTATTAACCGATACGGATCACCAATCACCTGTTTTTGAGATCAGCCGATATCGATACCAATCATATTTCTTGTTTTGTGTGAACAACTGTGAAGAGTTTCAAAATGTTTTTATTTTTGTGAATCAATAGAATTATTGACAGACTGACTTAAACCATTAATTTAATCCAACTGGCAAAACAGTGCAAATAGTTTAGTAGAGGAAAGGCAATGAGGTTATGAATGTAAACTCAGATGTAATATTTGACTTTGCCAAGAAAACTTATTTAAACCCCACTCAACACTATTTATTCAAGGTTATTCAACTCATCAGTTTTTTTTGGCATGATGCATATTTTCACTCAGCTATATGTTTTATCATAAAGAAATGATGTTCATGTGATGATAGATAAGTTCATTATATACCCTACTTTGAACAATCTTCTCAGAGAGGTGTAAGGCCTGTTTCACACTAGATGCATTTTACATACAGTATGTGACGGCAGCAGTACGTGCATGTCTTCATTTTGGTGAGCATGTTTCTCCTTTAACAAAGACCCGCCAATCAACCAATCATGCTTTTTAACAAAAAATGTCCAATACCAACCAGTGGTTGATCTATCAGGGCATTTTTAGTTCACACTTCAACAAATGTTTTGTTTTGTTTCTCCAGAAGTGTACAAGAATAAAATGAAATACTTCGGGAACAAAGATGGCGGATCAACGAAAGGGAAAACATAAACGATAGAAGCAAAATAAAGATGTACAATAAGTGAACAAGAGAACATAAATCCACTTAAGACTATACAAATTTTAAGATTAAGTTAAAGGTTGTATGAGGGTCTTCGTTATGGAAGTCAGATACAGTTTGGAGATGCAGTTCTACTTTTTTTCAAGACAAAAATGTTTGTTTCTTGGAAATTTGCATTTATGAATATAAAACTTAGCAAGCAGTAAAATGAGGTTACAAATGTAGACTTCATCCTGTAGTTCTCCCTCAAACCTTAAGCCAAACGAAATATCCATCAGCTAGATGAAGCACAATATTATCATTATATTTTGTCCCAAAGCTTCAGCAAATGTCCTCTTAAAATTATCAGATTTTGAAGGTCATAGGTCAAAGACCATGGTCATGGAAATATAATCCTTTTCTTGTGGACACATTATCTCAAGAATGCTTTGTTGTAGGATTTTCATTATGCTCTGCATGGTCTCAGTGATGAAAACACACAATTTGGGGGATTGTAGAAAATAAGTCAAGGTCATGGAGTTGTTGTTTGTAAAAATATGTTTGTAGAAACAACATTTCAAGACAAAAAAAGATGCTTCAAAGTTTATTCTGACTTAAGGATATAACAATCAGACTTTGTAAGTCATAAGCTGAAGCTCAGAGTTCTTTGAGAGCTTTCTTTCAAACTTTGCACAAATGTTTTGAGAGCATTTTGAAGGGAAAAGGTCAAGAGCCAAGGTCATTTGACTTGCAAGCCTGTCTTTGCCTTCAAGGTCATTTTCGCACCTAAACTGTTCAGGAGAGTTGTCCCAGCATTTGGTGCTCGGCATTGTTCATTTTAAAATATACATGAACACAGCAAATGATCCCTGCCTTCAACTTCAACTTTCAACTTTAACTTTATTGTCCCCTCAGGGAAATTTGCTTTGCAGACAGGTAAAAAAAAGACGTTCATACAGTTACATCAAGTCATTCACAACAACAAAAACACAGGAGCACATTAACCAAGAGAGATATCCATGGGCAGACCAGGGAAGGAGCCATTCCTAATGACATTTGCAAACAGTGACACAACTGAAGTCAACAAGCTGATTCATTTTTGCATTCAGCTCGATTATGGCTTGAAAGATAAGAGTTTTTCATCCTGTTTGATTTGGCCATTGGTAACACTGCTGTAGTGGTAAAAGCAGCAGCATTAGTGGTGGTAATAACTGCATGACACAGTAATTAGCATTGATGTTTGGATCCCATAGAGTCACTTTCTGTGCACAGGTAACATACCATGAAAATATCAACATGTTAACATTACTCTCCACAGCAGATCATCACAGGACATTACAACGTGGACTGAGTCATGCTCTCTGTCTTTCCCACTTCACTGACACTTTCTCTGTGGAAGCCCCTCTTTTTGATGCACAGTGATTGTTTACAGTTATGTCCCACACTGATGAACATGCTCATTGTTTAATCTTACAGGACATTAAATACCCAGGATTGTAGTTATTATATATATATTATATATATTATAGTTTTGTGGGTAGTTTAACTGCTGGCTTCCTTCCCTTAATACACATCATGACATTCGACCAGCTGTGGCCCTTCAGCCAGGACTCAGCTCACTTCAAAATTTTGCGGTGTGAACATGAAACAATCCAAAGGAAATATGTATGTTGCTTTTGTGGTTGTGTGATTATACAGATCACACAACCACAAAAAGACCCTGCCCTGCATCACCCACCTCTGTACTTTCACTCTACGGCGTGTATTGCTGGGACATTAAACTGCCCGGTGCTTTTTTCTGTTTATCTTCTTTATTTATGTTTTTTTCTACATCTGTGAGCATTCACAGTTAAGTGATCATTCCTCATCCCCCCCCAAGTCCATATTACCATTATTTTTGTTCATTACTGACTCCACACAAGGTATTTTTTTGCTCAGATGCCCTGATGAGGCTGGGGTATGCATCCACCCTCGAGTCATAATATCCCATCCATGAAATATCAAGGGTTTGTTAATTCTTGGCTGTGTCTAATTTATTACCTTCATGATCTGCTCGTCATTACCCAGCAGCTTCCTCCCGCTCTACCAGTGCGGAAATGGTCGTAATGAGAGTTGAAAATGTATTTGTTTACTTCTCTGGGGCTTTATTAATGTGACACAGAGCCTGGTTGATTAAGTAGCTAACCACTCTGACATTACCCAAAAGCAACACATAAAAATGGCCTCCATTACATGAGCAGAGTGGATATTCAAATGTGTGATTCAGTGTTGGAGTCACTGCATTAATATTACATGATGTAACTGTCATGAGTGAGCAGGTATGCGTTCACTTACTTGTAAGTCAGTATCTGGATGCCAGATTAAGGCTCGAAAGCCATATTTTAAATAACGGGGGCATAATAGCATGGATTAGTCCTGACCTTTGTTGTGAAAAGGGGGATGAATCTTATGGAGTTTGATTTACCAACTATGCCACCATCAGGAGTTTAATACATCAATATTTTAATACCGTATTTGTTATCAACATTCAGCACCAGCTGGTTCTTAGAGTGTCAAACTCATTTTGGTCTGGGATCAAATATGCTCAAATGAGACATCCTGGGCCAGATCAGTCCTAATGATTATCATTACCATTGTTTAATTAAACAAATGCTTTGGCAAAAATGCTCCACATTCATTGTATTGTAACTGTAAAATAAGTGTGTTTCTATTCCCATGACAATAAACAACAGTCTATAATTCTATCTACAATTTTGTCAGGACCACTTTGACACAAAGGCAGTTATATGAATCCCCTTTTTTTTTGCATTTAATTGCATAAACACTGGTACTGATCCCTGCAGCTCACAATGACAACATGAGGCAGGGAGAGAAGCAGCAAAACCCCAACAGCAAGCATCAATGTCAGCATGATATTGATTAAGTCAGTGAATAGCAAAAGGAGGATCTGGGATTGAGGAGGGTTGCAAAGCAGCTTGCAGTGGGAGCAGTAAAGAGTTGGCAGGCTAGAGCAACTTAACTAAGACAGTCTGCGTGTATTTAATCAACGCTAGCTTTGAGGCAATCATCTAGCTTTCAGCAGTGGCAGGCTGGCTTAGGATCAGCTGTTTAACAATGAAATATTAGCATGTTAGCAATCTTGACTCAGTGTCCTGCCAGAACTAATGCTATGCTCAATCTATCTGTCTATAATTTTTTATGTGAATGTCTTTATGTTTACTCACATTTTAAATACCAATGTTTAAGGATATAAAACATATACCCGTCATAAAGAGTGTCTGATCTGACACAAGAGTTATTTTAGCTGACCAGAGATCAGTGCTTTAATATACAGATTACAGTGAGGGAGGGGTTTGACAGTCTTCTTTGGGCTGCATGAGAAATAAAACCACACAATGTTAAAATTATGTAAAAAAAAACAACAACAACATCATCCACACCCAAAATCCAGGATGGAGGACAGCTCATCTGGAGGATGAGCTGTTTTACTCATTTCATCCTCAGGTCTTTGTATCTGTGGGTCTGTGTCTATGTGTTTGTCCAGTAGTTCTCAAAGTGGGGGGATCACAGCTACATCAGGGGGGTGCGGTAAGACTAGATTTAAAAATTAAACACTGGTAGGAACTTTCAGCAAAAGATGGTAACTTTTGAGAAAGATCTCCTGAGTAAACCAGTGTATCAACAGGAGGCATCTCATATGGCAGTCATATTTTGACTAAACTTTACTATTTTCAACACATTAACACAGCATATGTTGATTAATTGTAAGGTGATGGGGTGGGGGTCTCTGTGGGGCTTTCATTTGCTAACAAGGGCCTAGCAGAGAAAGTTTGGAAACCACTGTGTTGGTCTTTTTTTTGTGCATCTTTCGGTATGCATCAGCAATCTGTGCTGTTTGGACCCGTAACTTTATCGCTGTCATTTGTTGCACCATACAACTGACTGATCAGCTCTTGAAGGGTTACAACGTTCTCCAGCTGAATGAAAACAGTCAAACTTAAACTCATTTGAGCCCTCATGCAGCTCTGTCACCACTTCTTCTACTTATCGTCAATAGGAGTCTTCTCTGTCCTTCATTTCTGAATATTCTGAGGCCTGCTTCTTGGCTCAACTAGCAGACCTCTAAGTAAAAACACAGCCTGTGTCTGGTTCAGAATAAAAGTTTTATTGTTACATTTCACCGGAGGTCAAGAGTGGGAGGTAGATGCACAATGGTATCTACAAATATCATCATGTGGAAAAATTGTTGGTAATCAGGACGAGGATTTTACTTCTTGAAGGCATGAAATGAAGTTATATGACAACAAGTTCACTGATATTCAATTGGCTGTACTGGTGTTATGGTTATCGTGGTTAAATCAGTCAGGAGATGCCAGAGGCCTGCCGCCGGCATGGACAGACGTAGCCCACAGATGTGAACCAGTCTTTTACAAAAGATGGATGAAAGTGTTTTAAAAATGAGCAGCACTTTGTGGCTCTCCCTGGAGGAAAATCTTTGTTTCAAGTGGGCAACTATGTCTCACATTTGTTAAACCCTGATTTGCCAACATTGTGTATGTGTGTACATTGTGTATGATAACAATAAAGCTTTCTATTCTATTCTATTCTATTCAAAAAGTCGGCCAGCTGTATGGATGGAGGGGGCTGTAGTGCGCACTGAAGCTCTGGGCCAAAGGTCACGTCCTTCAGGCAGCTCAGATGAAATCTTGGAAATTTATATCCTCAAGTAAGACAACAGAAATATATCTCAAAATATTGTGCAGCGTGTCGTCCTCTCTTTTTGGACAGTGCATTTGCTGAGTTGGGACGCTACAGCAGAGGCTCAGTTACACCTCACTGAGGAGATCATTCAAAGTGGTGCATATAACTGATTTATTTACCATCACTTAAACATCTTTCCTCATTTATAACACATATAACTGAGTGAAAATATGCACAAAAAATAATTCTCATATAAGAAAAAAATCAATATTTTTTAAACGATCCTAAAAAGGTCCAGTGGGCCTGATAAAACCTTTAGGTTGAAGCCACGAGGTTGAAGTTCTGAGTCTTGTAAATTAGTTTATAATCAAATTACGTGTCTTGTATGCTGATTTTTATGGCATTAAACTCATCACCAACAATCAATAGGTTATTGACCCTCTTTTAAGAAGGCGTCAAGATGGTTAACCTGCCAGCATTATATTTTTAAACAGCTGATCCAAAGCCAGCTCGCCACTGCTGACAGCCAGGAGATTGCCTCAAAGCTGGCATTGACTAAATGCATTTAGACCACCTTATTTAAGCTGCTCCAGCCTGCCTAACTCTTCACTGCTCCTGCTGAAAGCTGATTTGCAACCCTCCTCCAGCCAAGCTCCTCCTTTATGCTTGTCTCTGTGTTATTTCTGATATTGATACTTGCTCTAGGGGAATGTTGCTGCTTCTCTCCCTGCCTCATGGGAGCTAAATTAAAACAACTGCTCTCCTGCGTTTTCTTGATGAGGTGGTCCTGACAGAACTGTAGTTATGAACTATTTTGACATAAACATATTTCAAAACTGCATTTTTGTCTTTGAAGTCTTATATCAGAAGTGAGATTTACCTTTTGCTTTAGAAATTATGACCCAACGTTTCATAATCATTTAACAAGACAAGCTACAAATCTTTATGTTCACTTGTTCTAAACATTTCGTCATTCATTTTCTGTCAAATGTCGGGAGTTAAACTCTGGAACAAATACATAAATTTGACTTTTTCCACTTTGTCATAGTCTATATGAAAAAAGACTCAAAAATGTTTAATGATCTCAACATGACCTTGAATAGTAACCGTGCCTCCATGAAAATGTAATTCAATTATGTCCTAAACACCTTTCTTGTTTAATTCTGTCACTTTATACTTTCCAAAATTATTCATATTTTTCTTCGAACAGATTTTTGTACTTCATATTTGGTGTTTGATTTCTAGTTTTGTATGTTCAGTGTTACCTTCTATGTGTCTCTTGGGTGTGTTTTTATATGTCAGTTGCAGGCTTCTTCCACTCCCACACAGGAGCTTTTTTATAGATTTTACATGCATTGTTTCTTGTAATTGTGTATGAATAACATAAACAAAAATAAGTAGTAATATCACAATAAAATAAACTGAGTAAAAAGATGCTGCCCAAAACTGCTATCTGTTAAAAATAATAATGCGAGAGCTTGATTTTTCACATTAATCATCCACATTTTCAAGCACATTTATGAATCTGATCATCACAAAATGCTTTTAGTCTGAAATTTTCATAGTTTTTCTTGTTTTTTTTTGTCTCATCGGGGTCTGTTTGTTTACTTGTTTGTTTGGCAGTGCTGGCTGACTGATTCCAGCAGGCGATCTGGTATAATTGGTCAGCACGAACAGGCCTGTCTAATGCATCAAAGGCCACCGTGCTGTTCACATGCCATCTAATCAGTGCTGCAGGAGCGACGTGATCACTGAGCACACAGAGCCGACACTGCTGACACTCACTGAAATGTGCAAAGATGCTTAAGACACACTTGGATGAGTTCCTCTTATAAAATGAGTGCTGTGATATCACACGTTTTGCTCTTAGTTGTTTTCTTCCACTTTAAACCAAGTTGGATCTACAGTGCTCTTAATATAGCAGTGAGGGGGTGGAGGGTTGGCTGTGGGCTTCGAGTGTTATTCAGCCTTGTATGTAAACGATGAATGCTATCATTTCAGGTCCCTGATGGGTTCTGCTTCCCCTCCCTCCAGCAGTGGGTGCTCTGAAGACTGGCAGACAGGCAGACAACACTGAGAGGTGCTGTTCCTGGAATTGATTGAAAATCAGAGATGCTTGCTGGAGCAGTTTGATCTAAACAGACTGCCGAGCAGGAGGCTGAAGTGATGGAGAAAAGGAGATAAAGAAGAAGATGCAGGGAGGGAAGGAGGGAGAGAGAGAGAGCTGTCACTCAGTCGTGAGAACAGATCGGCCTCAAGGTGACAACTCCTTCCATGAGATGCTTTTCCACCGAGGGTAATGGAGCTCGGGTCTTGTCTCACAAAAAGCAATTTATAGCTGAGCCAACTGAGGTCTGAGAGTTTCAGAGACTTAAAGGGTGTCAAAGATTTTCTGCACCAAATCATGCTGTGTCAGGCCTGTAGATTTCTACCTGAGGCCTGTAACACTGCTAAAAACATGCTAAAGTATTTCAGGTTTTTAAGAGTCAAAGCTGGCAAACTGTGGGAAACAAATTCTTTCAGAGTGTGGGGATGCAAAATATAGGCAGCATTGCAAGAAAAAAGTTGTGTGTTCTTGGTTTAAGCAGATATGAGAAGGTGCCAGTATTTAGGGTGATTCCTTATTGGCTAAGTTCATAAAATTGCTTTAAGTTGGTGGAACTGTATCAGAACCAACAGATCTCCTTTAGCTGAAGTTTTGCTCTTTTTTGTATTCTCACTCCCTAAAGTCAAACTGTGTTCAATGGACTGTTGATTAAGATTTAATCTCGAAAAAGTTTAATCTTCTGCACTTAAGAAGAAGCCAATTTTTGTGTTACTTCAAGCATATTTTCAGAGTTATTTCAACTGCATGAGCAAATATTCCAACAGTTCAAGATCAATGTTTCTAAATGCACAAATTTAAGAAATTTTGGGATTCATCATCTAAAGTCCATCATAAGTGGCAAGGTCGAAAACCAACACTGAATGCCTGTGACCTTTGATCCTTCAGGCCGCACTGCATTAAAAAGATGCTGTTTGTAGCACTGAAAGAGGCAGATGAAGCTTGCTTTACTGTCATAGTTACATTACTTTTAAATTACATACAGCACACTTGTAAAAGCAAGTAACTCTAATAAAATTTTTGTCAAGTAAATTTAAAAAGCACTGTGTGAATCCACCTGAGTAACACTAAAAAGTGCTTTATTTAAACCAGCACTATGTAAGATTCCGGCTTTTAGCTCTCTAGTGGCCTCTGTGGTTGTTGAGTGTAACTGCATGGTCGTAAAACAGAGTGCCTCACACCAACGTGCATTTGTTGACATACAGAGGGAGAAGAAGCCAGCCAACAGGACGTCCTGAGAGACAAATAAACCATGTGGACTGATAGGGTACGGTCTAATCATGTTTCTTTTCGAATAAATCACTTTTCAAGCATCAGCTGTCAGTTGTTAGCAACATGTACTTACAAGTCCAACAATAACAGGGCCAAATCAGCATCGGTCGGACATCCCTTCTCATCTTTCAGCTCACGCCAGCGTGTGAACGCCGGGCCAATGTTTATCCCTGTCCGGGCATTTAGCTTGTTACTCTTTCACTTTCTTTTTGTCGTCTCCTCCGATAAAACTTTTCTTTTCTTCTGGTTTTTCGCTGCTTCTGCCATAACAACTCTACGTTTAGCTTTTCTTCTTCTTCTTTAATTTCCGGCAGACTAGACGCAGCTAAGGCGTATTGCTGCCCTCCACAGGACTTCAGTGCCGATTAGTCAGCACATACATTTAGCGTTTGCCTCAACTTCCATCTTTATACGAATTGGGAAGGAGGGGGAAGTGGCGTATGCTGTAAAGCAGTCAAAGCAGTAAAAAATTGTATTTTTTTAGTGTGGAAGTGTTCCTACCATCCACATCAAGGTTACATAGTGCCAGTGAAGGCGATGCAGACCCCCTCAGACCATGACAGAGGTGTCATTCAACCTGTTGTAAGGTGATGTACCATCACAATGACTCCAGAAATATTATATTAGGGTGGAAAAACTACGTAGTGCTGCTTTAAAGTGTACTATAAGTACTGAATATTTTAGGCACGCTCGAATATGATATAAACACATTGTAGGAATTTGCCCATATATGCTCATTAGTCACTTCATTAGGTATGGTTGCCAGTACCTGGTTGGAGCCCCTTTTGCCTTCAGATCTCAGAACTGCCTACATTTTAATTAAGAAGATGACAGAGCAGCTGGATAAGCAGGAGCAGCAGATGAAAGAATGGCATCCACCAGTAAACATGAGGTTAATTCACCAATGATTGGTGGTAGGATGGTGGTATGAGTGTTTACAGGCATTAATTCCAATCATCCAATCACCTTTTTTGTACAAAAATGGGCCAATAGTAATCAGTACCCATACAACCGGGGCACCTTTAGTGCTTGATAATTGTGATCTCTATACAAATATAAATAATCATGGTTATGGTTTTTGCCATAATCGAGCAGCCCTAATACAGTTCAGCTCATGATCCAAGACTTTAATTGATATGACAAATAGCATAACAGATAACAAAGAAAGGCCAAAAAACACACTTAAGTATAAATAATAATACCAATTAAAAATACTCAAAAAGACTAACACACACAAAAGTTATTGAAGTGAATGTAAGTAGTTATTTTTCATTTTATACACTACAAACTCTTATATACTGGCTACAGAGGATGGTCACAAACACAAGTCTTTCCAACAGCATCACGCTTTACATGAAAATAATGATAATTGCCCTTATTTAACTGTAAATGTAAATGTCCTCTCTTATCATCATTATTTCTGATTATACCCTGATCTTGTTTAAAGTACTGAGAAAACTGTGTTTCAAAGTCAGTCTCCTTACTATTGGTCGTTATTTTCTGTTGGTCAATAGAGGCATCATTAAACAATGACTTTTAAAGAAACTACACTTCCCTAAACTCTGTTTACGTCTGTATATCTTATGAATGAATCCTCACCTCAAATTAACTTCAAAAAGACCCTAGAAAGCATTTCAGACTGTAGAAAACAACTCTGTGCCTTCATGATGTAAGAGAACAGCACTGTATGCGATTACTGCCATCTGGTGTGGCTGGAACATTAAATCTAATGTTTGATGCGGAGATTATCATCTCACACCTTAAAACTGTCTGGCCGTCAGCCAGTAAATCCTGATGAGGCTTTCAGCTGGGCTCTTTCCAGACTCTTGTTTGGACCAGAATCCAAAAAATATGGCTGGCCTGGTTGTGCAGGGTTTAATGTTCCTTCCAGAGAAATGAGGGGAGTTTTGAAGAAATCTCTGAAGCATAAGCACCAATTTCCAAATCAGACCTCATTCTTTGTTCTTTAAGCCAATTTCAGAAGTTTTTGTTCTGAGGCAGCACAACATGGTCTAAAATCTTACTAAAATCTTACACCAGCAGAATTTAGAGATAAACTTACAAGAAAGCTCCTCAAACAAGACAGTTAACCTCATTACTGTTGTAGATGACACAGTGCTCCAGTAGCAACAAAATGACAGAATGTGGTTTGGTGCACTTTGTTCACTCAGACGCAAACCCAGGCAATGACAACACAACCCACACTTTGCTTAGAATCATCTTTGCAAACTTTGACTTGTAAATAAACACTGCAGACTTGAGAATAGGACTCAAACTTTAAGTAAGGACAAAGAGGACATGACAAAGACTTGGAATCATCTTTTAAAGCTTGGACATGGACTCAAACTTGAATAATGAGGACCCAACTCAGGCCAAGTCTTCTTTGAAGACTCGGACTTGATTGGAACATGAAGAACTTGAGCCCCAGTCTTACTCTCAGGCAATAAGGGCTCAACTTGAACTTGACTCTGAGTATCTCTGGACATTCACACTTAAACTCAAACACTGGGGACTTATGACTTTGACTCCGACTTGAATTCAGGCAAAATGGACCAAACCTTCAGTAAAATGGTCTGACCACTAAAGGCCTGGAACTCAGATTTAAATCCAACGCAATGAGGACTTGATAAGGTCTAACTGAAACACTTCTTTGGAAACTCTGACTTGGACTTTTCTTCAAAGAATCTTGACTTGGACTAAAACTTGAACTCAAGCGATGAGATCTTGACTCTGTGTCTTTTTTTGGAGAATTGAACTTTGATGCTGTGAGTGGTATCAAGATTTTGGACCAGGACTAGTGCCTAATACTTAAACTAAGCAATGAAGACTTGACTTGGACTCAGCACAGACTCTTCAATGGATACCTGGACTTTGATTGGAGCAACAAGGACTTGGGACTAGGACTTAGACCCTGGCAATAAGGACTCAACTCAGATTTTGTTGAGAATCATCTGTGGAGACCTGGATTTGGACTTAGTCTTTACAAATCGGGGAGTCAATCCTGATGCAGACTCTAGAGTTTGTACCTAAACGGCAAGACTGCATTTTATACACTGTGCCAGGATTTTAGGAAATATTTGGTGTTTGATCTCACAACTGAAGAGTACTCAGAGTCAGGATGTAGGACAGTCTTATGCAGTACATACACTGTGGTTATAATAGCCCTTCTTCAGTCCTTATCTCCTGTGTCCCAAAGGAAGAACCAATTATCAGACTGCAGAGTCTAAGCTCTGACTCTCCGTAATTACCAGCTGCAGCAGGACTGTGCTTATGTGCTGTTATAAACTGTACAACCCACTGCTGGTTGATATGTTTGGAACTACCTCCCAACTCTGCCCTTAAAGCAGATTTACTGCAGCCCAGTTCTCATTTGACCTTCAGTCTCTTTTCATCAGCGTCTCCATCGTCGCCTGAGCCAGGCATGTAAATTCTTATAGATTCAGGCCACAGGGTTTCTGCTTGTGTGGGCTGAAGGTAAAGCCTGTGCAAAAACTCAAGGACAAAAGCAGGTAGAACAAACTAAGACCTTTCATTTTTATAATCATTTTATTTAATATTTGTTTGGCATGAAGAGGAGAAGCAGGTTAAACTCCGCTCTTATTAAACCCTGCTCTTATTAAACCATAATTTCTAATTTGAGATGGCCCCTCAGTCAATGTTATGGCTGTTGTAGACTGTGGGACCGGAGCGCTGTGTGGTTTGTGGCAATAATGCTGCTGTAATGGATAAAGAAGCTGATGACATGTCATGGTGTTAAGACTCCTTTGAGAGCAATGGTTAGATCAATGTCTGTCCTTGTATAATGCTTCAGTGGGCAAAAACTCGTCTTTTGCTCTTTCTCATGTGAATTTAGAGGCTTAGTTTAGCTATATCCAAACAGCTTTCTTGAATTTGTGCAAAACTGGAATTAAAATCCTGATTAAAAAAGAAATACTGTCTTTAAATCATCTAAATACTGTTTTTATTAAGTTTTTTCTTTGTGGGTTTTCTGAAGCTGCACTTAGTATTAAAGATAACAGATTTATAATAGACAATCTCAGTCAGTATGATTTAAGAGCTCAGATTTCATGAAACATTTTAAAGCCTTTAAGAGGTAATATTTTACCTTGACAAGGGTTAAGAAATACATTTTTATGACTTCTAGATAGGAATGCACAATACTGGATTTTTGCCAATGTCCATAATGCACATATACACTACCCTTTAATGTAAAACACGTCTCCTTCTTGTGTGCACCTCTATGAACTAGACAAAAAGTTTGTGGTATTAAGACCTCTCCCCCTCTTCTCCTTTATGCAGCACCAGCAGATGCCTAAAGCTAGAGATATTTTTGCTGTTAACTATATATGATGGCCGCCACACGTCCCAATGTCAATAATGTTATATTATATTGTACATACAGTATACATAAAAAACAAATTTGATTGCTTAAGTCCCTGAAATAGTTTGGAGAGGGCAGAACCTTTCAGAACCATATCCGACAGGTGATTGGACGACTGTTCCGTCCAATCACCGAAGTTTGTAGTTTTGTTATTTGTTTTTCATTTAATAAAGAAATGCAGTCACAACATGATAGAACTGCTACTGAAGCTGGTAGCAACAACGCCTAATCTCTGTACCTGCAGTCACTCTCGCTCGTAGCTTGTTCCTCTTCCTGCTCTAAAGGAAACTGATTGGGCCGTGCCGCTTTGGGCTGCTCAGGATCATTATAGACTGGAGCTTCGCAGCCCAAAGCTTAGCAAGATCTGCTTGATTACAGACATTAAATCAGGCTGATCCATCTGCCTTGCCAAGTTAAGAAACTATAGCTAAATCTCCAAAACACTTTTTTCAGTGCTGTTAGATAAAAACATTTTAACATTGTTAAAAAAACCTGTGTTAGAAGTCCACATTGAGACCAGCAGGGACAAAGTAGTTTCCAAACTTCATCCACTATATTTAGTCTTAAGTTAGAATTTGGGCAAACAGAGCAGAGCCATGGTACAATTTTAGATGGGTCCATGTATATCTGACTTGACCGGTTTGTGTAAGTAGTTATAATATGTTTCTCCCTCGAGTGGGTAACTATATTTCAGCACACTTTTAAAGAACCCTTTAGAGGTGTTTCCATGAAACTTTAACAGGAAATCGACATCCTTTGTACAGACTTTTCATGAGTTACATATCAATCCAGCTCTTCACAAACTTTTTCTGCAGGACCTCCTTTTGAAAGATAAAAATGTTTTGAACAGCTTGGCATCTCCTGTTGTGTTTTTTGAGTTCTCCACAGATCATAGAGTAAAGTCTATTATTGAAAAATCTTTGTGCATGGGTTGTAGTTACAAATACTGTGAATGTGTAACAACTGATCAAAGATAGACGTTCCCTGTTAGCCTTCTAAGCTCACTGAAGATGGTTTCATCCTGCCCACCACATCAGGCCTGGGAATAAGATCTATAAATCAATAAGTAAAAAATGCTGATTTCTTGCTTTGTAGCCTACACGTCAGTTTTGCAGTCCTCTCACTGTAAAAGGAGCTGCAGCTGACAGCTTTACAGATGGTTCTTTGTACAGAGACAGCTGAGCTGAGGTCAGTCAGTGAGTATTGATTAGCTGAATACTTCACAAGCTTCTGATGTAAACTCACAGAGAGATTCAACTTATAACCAGCAGTGATTCTGATTTTAATCCTCCCTTAAATGTAATGCTTCTAACTCCTCTGCTAATTTGTTAGGGATTAAAATTGGCCGATTAAATAAAGGTGTTAGTACATACATGGGTTAAACAACAGTACTGGCTAACCCAGCAACACCAGCCATATAAAAATAATGTGGTAATGACATATGTTTATCTGTTGTATTGATTTAATATTAACATTGAGCACACCTAACAGCTAACCTAACACCACATAGATTGTTCAATACATACTTTACAGCATATACACTGATCAGGTATAACAATATGACTACCTGCCCACTGTGTTGGTCCACATTTGCTTCTACGCAACAAACTGCAATGCACTGTGTATCCTGACACCTTTCTATCAGAACCAGTATTAACTTCTTCAGGCACTGAGCAACTATAGCCTGTCTGCTGGATATTCACTTATCTGTTAGTGGTCATAATGTTATGTCTGATTGGTGTATTTCACTATTCCATCAGGGCAACAGCCCATAGAAAGAAAACATATCCTGCAGGTGATTTGCTGATCACTCCGTCAGTCACATTCATTACAGTTGGGCCAATCAGAAAATTTAGTTGGCCTTCGCAACTTTTGCAGTGTAAAATGCAAAACGTGTGCTGATCCGTAGATCAAACTCTTGCCAAAACATGTCAGAAGTGGAGTGAAGATATCCTGTCTATCAAAATGGTGTCAGCGTTGTTATTTGTTTTTTATTTAATAAAGACATGTGGTCCAGATCTGATTGAACAGCTACTAAAACTGTTAGCATCCATGCTAGTCTCTGCATGAGAAGACACTTTCTGCTGTTGTTTCACTCATAGCTCCTCCTCTTCCTGCTGTAAAGGGCTCTCATTGGGCTGCGCCGCTACAGGTCAAGCACAATTGCTGTAAATTGGAGCTCAGCAAATTGTATCTGTTTGAGTAAAGACATTAAATCAGGCAGATCCAGCTGCACTGCAAGGCTACCTAACTGCTAAATCAAAAGGAGAAAGTGATCCATTTGACAAAATGATTTGTTTTTGCGGTCAAAAATTTTAAATATATTACATCAGAAGAAGAAATGAGAAGTACACTGGCTTTGGCATTAGCTAAAATGTTATCTTGGACATCTGTGTTGGCTTAGGCTCTGATTTTCTTAATCCATGCATCTCTAATTTGAATATCCATGAAGCTCTGTTTGATAAAGCTGTCTCACCAACTGGTTTCAGCGAGAACAAGTAGAAGACCAAATAAATCCTCAAACAAGATGTTTACTCAGAGTCGTGGAGTCAGACTAGTGTCTCTACAGCACAACATTTAAAAACTCTAAGGGCAAGCTACATAGCAGGTTTACATCAAGGTCACATATGGCTTCACCTACAATCCTGACTGGGTGTTGACCTTAATAACATCCAGCACTGATGACATAATGCCTTGTAGTCCAACTACACCAGTATAAAAATTAAAAAAGCATAATATGTGCTCTTAAATATGCATATATTACCATCAGTGCTGTATCTGGTGTAGAGATCAGTGGAGAGTGCAAAGACTGCTTCTGCATTATTAGTGATTCAAAAAAATGTTGTTTTGCCTCTAAATGTAGTCTAATGTATTTTAGGATTTTTAATTTCCGTAGTTTTCCATTGTCTGTAATGTTTCTCCACTTGTTTACTCAGATTTGTGTTTCTTATTTGTTTAAAGATAATTTGTGAATGGCATATGTGTCTGTCTGTTTATGCAGCACACATGAGAAGTCTTATTAATGCTGCTTAGAGATTATAATTGACATATTGAATCTGTCTTGACTATCATCAGACAGATTGGTTTTCAGTAAATACAACATGTCAATGATAAATTGTAACTATAACAAAGCAATTTTTCAAGTGGATGCAGCCGCCGTGATTTGTGTCTCATGTAAACAGCTTTGATAAATGCACTCCGCTGTGATTGTCATCCTTTTGCACAATCATTTTCATGCTTAAATGAAGTAATTTGTTTCTGGGAGCGCAATCTGTTGGATTTGATTATCCAAGCTATTGATGTCCACCTCGATAAAAACAGGACGGCAGTCCAGCCACCCACTTCTGACGTCGCCCCGGACTACAGCGAGCTTTGTTTCTGTTAAGAGTGATAGCGAGGAGCGACTCCTGCGGAAGAATGTGAGAAAACAGAACTTTAATTACTGTAATGAATCTTTCTGGAGAACGTATTGAAAGCGTGGCATTCGTGTGGTCTTCAGTGGAAGCTCATTCTGGCTTCAAGTGCTGTGGTCATTCATCATCAGCTGAACAATACAGTGCATGGTGGAGGGGATGATAACACGCATGGAGAAAACTAGAGAGGACTTCAGAGAGGGAGAGATACTATGAGTTATAGAGGGATTTCAGATGTTTAAAATATGATTTAGGGTATATAATAACTGAATAATCAACTATTTTCCTTTTTTTTTTAACTGCTGTAATATTCTGGCTGCAAAGCTCCATTGTCAAACTCAAAGTTGCATCTATTTTACACATTTGTTTAAGAACTCTTGTACATAACTTCTATGTCTAAACCACATTGGCTGTATTGTCAGTGAAATGATAACAACACACTTGATTTTTTGGAGCTGTGAAAGTGCAGTGGGGAGAAACTTTTTAAAATGTTATTACACTGCAAATACATTTTTTAAAGGCAAACATACAAGGGCAATCCATCAAAAACCGATCAATATCGGCTTGTATTTACAAAAATACGTGTGTGGCTGATATTATTGCCTGGATTTATCAAAATTATCTTTTGTGGTTTAACTCCATGGACCCCATCGTTTGACAGTGGAGTCCTTCAAAGTGTGGATCTACAGCGAGACTGTCTAGTAATAAGCAAAAAAATATTTTTTGAAAGTCTGAAGGTTGTGAGAGACTTTAAAATTGTTTTTTAATAAAGTTTCTGGCCACTCTAAAACATAATCCAATCTTTGATGTAGTTGAAAATAACTGATGGATTCAATTAGGATGTAATTCAATCTTGTAGCTACACTGGTCTGCATTCTGCCCAAGCTGCCTCTATCTTAGAGCTTTTGTAATATATATGCAAATTTATTTTCTGACACATTTTACAAGTAAATTAAGAGTGCTAGTTCCTCATAATGGCCAATCAATTCCTCATTTACAATATTCATTTCAGCAACAAGCTGAATCCCTGCCCTTGCTCACAGCAGAGCCTCTTCTGCTGAGTGATGCTTTTGCACCTTTAATTTCTCTGTAAGGAATCCAGTGCCACCAGTTTTACTTTTTAATTCGTTGCTTCTGTTTATAAGGCATATGCTGACAAATATTTCCGTCCTATCGAGCAGAGGCACTTTCCTGAACAATAGTTCGAAATGTAATCGTCAAACTAATTTGCACTCAAAGACAATTTCATGTTGGGATGGGAAGTGAAGTTTTTTTTCTCTTGTTTCCAGTCAGTGAAGCAGCTTATTGCTGCTGCACTTTGTGAAGTGACAACAAAGCAGTTAGAATATAAAAGGGAAATAACCTGTCATGTATAATTTATGAGTCATAGCTTTGCAAATTTGTATCGCCTCTAGATTTCTTTGAGCATCAGCCCTGCTGTGTAAAGGATTTCTCAGTGTGTTCTAATACTTTAATATCATTGCCTTACTGTGTAGAAGTAGATTATTTCTTAAATGCCCTCATATTTATGCTGCCTTATTTGCTAAAGACTTGCATTACACTGAGTTGCACTGTTGCACATTAGCATAGCATGAATATGATTATAATCAAGGACAAAGCCAACATACTAACAGCAGTTTGGATGTTGTACTAGCCAGTTAGTTCCAGTATAGGCATAAATCACAACTTAATCCTTAGATTCTGCCCCATCCATAAAACTATTACCTTTCTGCAAGGACCTGTAATGCCAATGTAACAGCTCAGAATTTGTTTCACAGCTTGTAAACAAGGCTATAATCAAAACTGCCCACTACACCAGCAGTATATATGTTGACTTTGCCAAATCTAATATGCAATATGCAAACATTTGCAACCATGGAACCAGTTTCCTTTGCATTCTGTTTCCCAAAGTGAACAGAGGCAAAAAGTCTGAGGTTAAAATGGTAGACAGCAACAGCACATGTCCATGGCAAAAGCACTAACATTATTAACAAAGAGGAACAAGAATTGCTCTGAAAGCACAAACCTCGGCCATGGCATTTCCAACATTGTTGGGCAAGTTATTGTCAAATATGGGGTACTGCCATTTGGATCAATATCAAAATCTAATCACTTGTCCCCTGTGCAATGACAAAAATTCCCTAGAAATGTAATCCAAATCTGTTGAAAACTTCTTGAGTTATTAGTGAATGTGGAAAACTGACTTGTCTGGCCATGTAGATAAATCCTTTAAAAGAATGTCTTGATTCACATCAGGATTCAGATCCCCATCAAAATCTATTCGATTTGACCCTTGGTCATTTCTGACCTCTTTCAAAATTTAAACAAATTCTGTTTATCACTAAAATATCCTGTTAATAAACAAAAAACAGTCAAACACCAGAAAAACAGAACCTTTCAATAAGAACGCATTTGTTAAGAAAAGGTAGAGATCATTCAAATGTGTACCCTGCCTAAAAATGGACTAGTTACAATCACGCACCACCGCAAATATGTTGATACTGTTAAAACGTCAGTGTCATTCACCCTGCTCTAGATGGTGTTCCTTAAAAAACATGTCTGGCTTTAATAAGAGCTGGTGGCTGTATGAAATTTGGCCATGGAGGCCACCATCCATTTACATGCCACTGACACAGCAGCGTGAGCTATTGGGGTTATGTGTCATGCCCAAGGACACATTGACAAGTGACTGTAGGGGCTAGGATCAAACATTTAACCTTCCATATTTCAATTAACCGATTCTACCAACTGAGCCACCGGCACCTTTAAGCTGGAGATATAACTTATTATGAACTACAGAAATGAAGATGTGTGATAGCTGCCACGCATCACCTTTGTGGATCCAGTGTGTTGGTTATCCAGAATTAACGTGGCGCAGATGCAAGCTGCAGTCCTCACATGACAGGTAGGATCAGTGTAGAGGCAGAGCAGATACGACAGTCAGCAGGAACAACTACAAGAGAAAGTTTACGAGAAGAACAAATGAATTAAGACCCCAATCATCCACATCTAAATAATGTGAGACTGCACGGACAAAAAGTGACCATTGATCCAGGTGGTGACCGATAAATTCTCTTTTAGAAGTCTGAAAACAAGGAAATCAATTTGGTGTACCAAGTCAACTAGTGACTATGTAATTTGGTGACTATGAGTTGACACTATTGTAAGTTTAGTCTGTGGGTGTTTTGTGTTATCTTAGTCTCTGGTTGTAGTTTCACACATAAAGTACTGATTAGTGGTTTTCATTCAACGATAGTATAACACTTCACAATCAAGCATTGGTTTATAAACTGAAGTCAGCACAATTGGCCACAAGTCATCAGTTAACACGGTCACTCATTAAACCATAACACCAAGACAGTTACAACATTCATGGAGGTAAATACTATAAAAACTGAGTGCAGACAATGCCAATGGTAAGGTCTGACAGTTCATCAGTTGCTTACAAATATTAGATGATAATTGGTGTTTATTTTGTTACTTTAATCCTGAGATTGACCGCCATGTTTTCAGTTTACCTTGAACACAAGTAGTTACGTACAACCTACAGTCTTTTGTGCCCTCTAGTGGTATCCTCCAGTAACACCAGCACATACAGGCCATGCATAAACAAAAACACTCATAACGTCAATGGACAAAAATGTAAATGCAAGACCAAACTGCAAGTATATCTCCAGTCTTAAACAGAACCATGACAAACCTGGTCCAGAAGGCCACTGATGTGTTCATGATTTCACTTTCACCAAACATTTCTCCCTTTCAGCCACAGTTTACTGTAGTTTAAATATCCCAGAGTCTCTAACATTTGATCTCCATTAGAGTGCACACAGCTCACTAATGCTTTGACACTTTGTTCGACCTGATATCTTTTGGATGGAGCACAGATGCGCACGTGCCTGTTTGGAGTGTGTCTGGATTTTTGCACTCACACATCAGCAGCTGCTCTTTTGTGAGTCAATTCTGTGGGTAAAAACAAAACATAATAATGACTGTGAAGAACACTGGATGGCTGAGTGGTGCCCTGAGTTCACAAATCCGGGGAGTCATGAACAGACACTGAGATTTTTTTTTTCCCCACACTGAGGCAGAAATAAAGGCTGGAGGGGTGCCCGGCTGAAGCACTGACCCCTAACACTCCTGCTTATGGAGCCATACACAAAGCCTTTTATAACAACCAGCTCAGTCTTGTGTTATTAAACGGTCATGACTGCAGAAACAGAGCTGCTTCAGAATCCTGCCCACATTTTGAACTGTTTACATCACTGCTTGATAAATCTGAGTCATACCACACTTTACTGTAGATGTAAACCTCTTTACTAAATAAATGCACTGCCCTGACTTTAATAGACCTTTTTTTAATAATGTGATGATGATGATGCATCAACTCAGCTTTAATCATCTGAACCACTCATGCTGATATAAGCAAGTTGGACTTTTTCTCTGAGTCACACCACTAGGTGGCACTGGTCTCCCAGTCACGAGTGTGTGCAGCTCTCGGTGAGGTACAGAAAGCATAACCACCTACCTGCAATTTACATGTACATGTCTAATAGCACAGGGGCGCCTTCCCTCCGAGTGAAACTGCTTGAAAGCAGAGAAGAGCATTTCCCACCCACAGAGCTGGAACACCAGAGAGCCCAATATTCACTTTAACTGCATCTCTTGACTGAAATGATGGGATTCTAACATTTGCTGCATGTAGGAAACAAAATATTGCTGCACATGCAGTTGTGTGACTAACCTGTAATCTTAAGTGCATGTGAAATGAAGCATCCTTTCCACTTTACAAGAGCTGACCTGTTCCTTTCATTGTGACAGGTTATTTGTGTTAGAAGTAGGGATGGGATAGTTATGAATTTGGCGGCCAGGATTTTATATTATATATTGTTGGAGAGCCATAAGAAATATTTTAGCAAGACAAAGAGTACCACTATATATATTTGAATTTAATAATTACAATTCAGTTTTGAACAAGACTGGATTAAAGATATTTCAAAATTCATACTGTCATTAGTCATTCAAACGATACATTTATTGAAGTCAACTTATATCATTACATCAGTCGTTACTTTTGTTGATCTTTAACATTTTGCAATAAACCATATTATCACTGTAGTTTATGTCACAACACTTACAATATCCAATTCACAAAAATGGATGTTATAATGATTGTGCATCCATCTAATTTGCATGATGACAGATGATCACCCTTTGAGGCCCTAGTTTATTTTCCATAGAAGACCTGGGGCTCGTTGCACAAAACCAAGATAAGGGATTAAGCCGGGATATCTTGGTTATCCTGGATCAACTTATCAGTGATCTGGTTGCACAAAAGTGGGATAGGGAAAAGTGGGATATGTTTTGACATAAGTTACCATGGAGATTTATTATGTTGCGGTAGCCTTCTCCAGACCAGGCTGGGCTCCAGGATTTATTTAGTCTCATCCCTTATCTCAGTCAACAATCGCCACAAACAGAAACCAATATTTATTCCACTGCCCACTACACAGTTATCACATTCAGCAAGACCCACTGTCATTATTTAAACATTTGTGATCATTAATAGCAAGCATTTTAGATAAAATTACGATTTTAGATGATTTTGCAATCATTAGATCCACAGACTTAATATAAAATGCACGTCCCATATAAGTTAAAACAAAAATCAAGAGTAACATGATGCTCCTTTGTTGAGCAAGAATGAATCAGAGCAGGTAAACCATCAGATCCTTTCAAAACTGAAGTCACACAGTGTTCAACAAGACAGTATGCACAGAATCAAAACATATTATAAAACACAAGAATAAATGCACATTCACAAAGGTCTGTATATAATCCACTCCGCATGTCTGCACACTGAAAGAAATTCAGGACAAATCCAAACACAACAAATAAACAGACAAATTAATGGAGGCAGTAGCCCATCTGCAGGCCTGTACACAGCACATGCCGAATTAATTAAACCTTTGAATAAAATTTTTTATGATAATTAATCAAACTAATAAATAAAATTAAACACATTCGTCTGCCATTGCAGGCC
Source organism: Cetoscarus ocellatus (assembly GCA_037902135.1). Classification (NCBI taxonomy): domain Eukaryota; kingdom Metazoa; phylum Chordata; class Actinopteri; order Labriformes; family Labridae; genus Cetoscarus; species Cetoscarus ocellatus. The sequence goes on from JBAMNC010001086.1 coordinate 376,354, forward strand.
ATGGTTACTTAAAGTTATAGCATGCAAACTAACTAAAATAATCTAAGACGTATAGGTCTCTGACCAGCTGGCCACTGTCATCAACCAGGAAGATGGCAGCATTGTTTCAGGCGCAGGTAGATTGCAGAGGTCTGAAAGACTCGAGGTCATGGACCGAGCCAGGCCACTTTGCCACAACATTGCTGATCAGGAAGTCAGAATTGCAGACCACGGAAATGATAAGACATAGACTATTCAGATGAGATGCTGTATAAAGGTTGATCTGCATAGCATACTTCAGTGGTCTTTGTTGCTGTGCCCGTATTGCCAGTGCAGACCTTTTGTTTTACTTTGGTGGATAAAGTACCTGACTGCTGTGTCCCTTGGCTGTAGTAAAGCCAATGCATTACAGCCCATCAGCTGCAAAGGATGGCAGAAGAAGCTTGGGTACTTTATGTCACTTTGTTTATGGCTCATGCAGCTTGTGTAGAGCCAAACAAGGTTCCGGTCTGTTCTGAGCATGAAGAGAAAATACGGAATTGAAGAGCCATAAGATTAATTAACTGTGACTTTTCAACTGTGGTTAATCGTGGCACCTTATAATCACCCAGTCCCTAGTTAGAAACAGACGTAAAACAAGAAAAACATTTGATTCTCTGATTAATGATTCCATTGATTTTTCAGTGTAGAGCAGACATTTACAGGTTGAAGCCTTATGGTACAGTCATATATTATGGCCATATTTCAACAGATGTATCCTCTTATATCCAAATTACAATGGATATTGTATTGTTATGACTACTTTTTTGTACTTTCATTTGCTTAAAGATTTCTTTAACTCACTGACCATGACAAGTACACTATAGCACTGACTCGTGAAAAAAATAAAAAAATGGAGATTTGAAGTTTTTGCCAACAGTGGTAGTATTGTATATTTTTCAATACAATAATGCTAATACCAATAATCACCCATTTAAGCTTTTATCTGCTGAGACATGATGCTGTGCTGATGATAGTGAGCATACACATTTTAAAGTTTTGAAAAAGGCAGAGCAGAGTCCCTCGGGGCCTGGGTTTTCAGTGCCCCATCTCATGACACTGATTTTTAAAAAGGGAGAAGGTCATGAGCAGCTGAAGACAGATTTCTGGGTTTCATGGATGTCAGCTGGTAATTCATTCTCATGGTAATGCCCGTGTCCTTGATACAGACAGCCGCTCTACCTGAATGATAATGCTCTGATGGGTCTGAGCTTCGGTCTGCCATGAAACGAGCATGACAGAGCGATGGCAGACGAAACGTGCATGAAGCCGCCCTGTGCCTTCCCATTACACACCTACCAATCTGTCCTCTTTAGACACTAATGAAAATAACAGGGCCTGTTGGGAGATGGATGCCCCCTCTGTCAACCCTGTTATTCATGAGACACCTTTCTACAATCCTGCCATTTTTGACTTGTATCTGTCTTTCATTTTCTCCTTGATGGAGCGCTTCCCTTTCATAGGATTATAAAGAAGTCATTGAGATTGTCACAGCTCTGCATTGTGGTGCTCTACTGTGCCGTAAGCTCACAGTTAGTCCACACAGTCATACACATGCAGAGGGTCCATTGTGTTACTCTGAGCTGAAGAATGGTGATTACTGTGGACTACAGAAGACTGTCCTTCAACGTGGTCAGGATAAAAGATTTGTTCTTCTACACTTGTCCCAACAACTACCAACAACTGTAAATATTAAACCACAAAAACAATTAACAATTCATTAAAGCAGCGATGATCAGCTGGCAGCCTTTGGGCCACATCAGGCCCCCCACAGCTTGCTATCCAGCCCCCTGAAAATTTTCATTCAGGTTGCAAAGGGGTGGAAAACTAAACATTTTGTTTAGTCACAGGCAGACATCCATGCAAAATAATACAATTAAAAACAGTACATCTGAGCAGATTTATTTGTAATTAGAATTTTATGAGGTTTAAATTATTCATTGAATGATCAATTTCAACTTCACTTTATGGAGTCCAAAAATGTGGCCACAATAGTTCAGGGGTCTAGAATCATCTCTGCGGGTGATGGAGGAATGCACAGTGCATGTAGGGGGAGTGACCTCAATGCCCCTGCGGTAAGCAGTGGAATATATGCATGAGATTGAGGAAAAGCATTGATATTATCAAGTATACTTGCATGAAATCTGATTGTTTTAGTCAAGCTTATTGCTCAAATATATTTTCACCAGTTATATTCCAAATCCCTGTTAAGGGCTAACCTTCAATTTTGTAAATTCCAGGTTTATTCCTGTTTATTTCTACCTCTTTTTGTGAATTCCTATTAATTCCCATGGAAAGTTTTCAACTTGAAAATTCCCAGAATTTTGCAACCCTAATATTCATATTTAGAAAACGTGGAAGGGAGAAATATGTTTTGGTTTTAAGGGTACCTTATTTGTCATTAAATCTATATTATCATAGAAAAGTTCCCCAGAAATGATTGGAATTGAAATAGTTTTATCAGGGAAACTTCATCTGGTTTACAAAAGTCCAACTATCAGATGTTGTTTGTAGATACTTAACTCTTGCAACTTTTTGCTCTATCCAGTATGCCTGGAAATTCCATCCATCATCTATACTGCTTGTCCCTTTCGGGGTTGTGGGGGGCTGAAGCCTATCACAAATGACATTGGGTGAGGGACAGGCTACACCCTGAATTGGTTGCGAGCCAATTGCAGGGCCGCATAGAAAGAAACGGACAACCATTCACAAACTCACCCACACCTGAGGGAAACAACCTAATGCACATGCTTTTGGTCAGTGGGAGAAAGCTGGAGTGCTCTGAGAGAACTCACACACATTGCTGGAGAACATGCAAACTCCACACAGAAAAGCCCTGACAGAAACAGAACTAAAACAAGCAACCTTCACGCTGTGAGGCATGTGCACTACCTGCTGCACCACCGTGCCGCCCCACGCCTGGAAATTTTTCTGAAAAAATGTATGTAGGATGTAGTATGTAGAATCTCAATACTTTCAAACACAATTAGAGTTATAGACATTTATTTTTCAGGATAACCTGAGCTGTCAAAATATTCATGCTGTAAAGATATCAGACGGATGTCTTCAATGTTGTTTGACAATTAAGGCAAAGCAAAAAATCAACATGACGTTTAAACATTTAGAGCTTCATACAAATCGCATGCAGAACCGTAATGAGCAAGCTTTTTCACATCTAATTATGGTTCTGTCAAGCTTTGGCTATTGAAAAACTAAAATTAAAATATGCAGTGGCACTTACATCAATATTAACATTTATTCCTTAAGGATTCTTTTTTTTTCACATTGTCATTTGGGCAACATCCCATTATTCACATTCCCTTTTTAATTCTTTTGGGAACTGAGAGATCCTGTCTCTTGTTGACTTTTGGCTACTCCTGATTGGGCAATACCTAAAGAAAGCTAGCAAAGACATTTGGCACATTTGATTGGTCAACAGAGAGACAGGAAGTTGTCACTTTCACTATGGGTAAAACTGAGGTCTTGTAACATCACTACTACATTTTTTCATCAGAAAAAGAGATAAAGAAATTACCAGCAAGGATCACAAAATGCACTTCATACCTGGATTAAAATACTTTTTGAGAGATATATTTTATCTGAAGTCCTCGACAGAGGGACAAAAGATTGAGTTTCAAACACAGTTTCTCCCATAAAGATCTGCTGTACGGTTAAAAGAAAAATATAAGCAAACAAATTGAGTGTTTACGCTTGGGGGCACTGGCCCATATATAGCAGTCAATTTGGGCTTGACGGACATTACAGTAAGATTCTTCACTGTAATTCACTTTTCAACAACAAAGCCTCTGTGTTAGGGCACTGCAAACACAACGTTAAGTCATTGCAGAGGGGGAATCAGCCTGTCCAACTCAAAACAAGAAGGCAAAGTTGGCGAAAACCCACGTCAAGCAACAGAAATTGATACTGTGGCCATTTGTTTTGCCTTTTTTTACATATGGGATAAATCAGGAGGGACTCACCTTCTAAATATTCAGGTAAGATTTATATCAGTTTGTGCTCCAGTGACCTGAACTTTCCCTTTAACTTTAGACTAGTAGGATATTACATCTGAAGCTGTGACCAGCCAGATTTGAAATTACCAGCCTGAGAACATACTTGTTTTAAATAACAAGACCCTGTGAATTCTGGCTTGCATTTTTTCTTTTACAAAGAATGATCCACTGTGGCCTATTATAGTTATAAACCTTTAGAGAAATCTGAAATGCCCTTATCGCACCTGAAACTAAAACACTTCAAGGTTGTTTCAAGCTGCCAGCTCCTGACCTTCCTGAAACTATTTGAACAGCACAAGTGTTTTGCTCAGTCACCTTTGCTGCTTGAATTGTGACCTTATTTCCTCATCCAAGTCTAACACCCACCTTCCTTAAAGAAGTTCAATACCTGGGCTAGTGGTTTTCAAATAGTGTGGTGGGGCACACTGGTGTGCCTTGGGACAAGTCCAGGTGTGGCTTGGAAATCTGTAAAACCACAAGTTCAAATGCAACTATACAACAACCAATGAATGACGTTTCTGTTTACTCTTTGTATTTAAGATTAATGTCTCTATGCAGCTGCATCTCATGTAACTTTAAATTCCTTCAAACCTCTAAGAAAACATAGTCTTTTACATTAATAAAATCAATGGGTGTAGATCACTTTTCCATGTCTATCCCACTTATTAGTTTATTCATTTTCAAGAGTAGATAAATAGAAACAGAATTAATGATCTCCAAATCCTTGTTGACCTATATTCAACTGGAAACAATAAAAAGACAAGATATTTAATGTTTAAACTGCTAAGCTTCCATGTTTGTCTTTGTAAATATTCACTTATTTTGAACTTGATGCCTGTTATATGTTACAAAAATGCTGGGACAGGTGTGTGTTTACCACTGTACCATACCATCCCTTTCAACGACATTCAAGTGTTTGAGAACTGAAGACTAATCGTTAAAGCTTTGTGGGTGGAATTCATTACCATTCTTGCTCGATGTATGACTTCAGTTATTCAACAGATTAGGGTCTCCATTGTTGGATTTTTTTGCTTCTTAATGTGCCACACAGACAGGTCAGTCCAGTGCCCACAATCTGTTACTACAAAGGATGGATGGCAGCATACAGTATGTTGCTCCAAAACAAGTATGTACTTTTCAGCATTAATGGTGTCTTCACAGATGTGCAAGTTACCCATGCCATGGGCAATAAGACACCCCTATACCATTGATGTTGGCTATTGAACTTTGCACTGGTAACAAGCTGGATCATCTTTTTCCTCTTCAGCCTGGAGGACACAATGTCAATGTCTGATAACCACATACAATTTAAAACTTGGACTTGTATGGACACAGCACATTTTTCCACTTTGTGTCAGGCTTTTTCCTTGCATGGAAGACTTTTAATTTGCACTTGTAGATGCAGCAAGGAACTGTGTTAACTGAAAACGTTTTTCTGAAGTGTACCCGAGTCCACGAGGTAAAATCTTCTACAGAATGATGTCAGATTTTAATGCAGGATTGAAGGTCTATTTAATGTTGGTTTTTGACCTTCCTACATGCAGAGATTTATCTGGATTTTCTGATGGCATCATGGACTGTAGATGATGAAATCCCCAAATTCCTTGCCATTGTATGTTTAAAAACATTGTTCTTAGACTGTTGGACTATTTGCTCACACAGTTGTTCACAAAGTCATCCCATCATTGCCTGTGAATGACTGAACCTTTCTGGGGTGCGGTTTTTATATCCGATCTTGACACTCACCTGTTTCCAAATAACCTGTTCACCTGTGGAATGTTCCAAGGAGGTGTTTTTGGAGCATTCCTCAGTGTTTTCCCAGTGTTTTGTTACCCCTGTCCCACCTATTTTCCAATGTGTAACAGGCGTCACATTCAAAATAAGTAAATATATACAAAAACAAAAAAAGTACTTTATCAGTTTGAACATTAACTGTGTCACAACCAATGGCCATGACAAAAAGGACGGGAGGAGTGCGTTTTCAAAAATAATCAAATAATTTATTACAAATGAAAGTAAAGCAAACCAATAATAAATACAAGGATGTAGTATGTATTGTCTGTAATATCAGTAGTGTGTGTGTGGTGCGTGTGTGAAAAGGATGTGGATAAGGATTTTCAAATCATTGGGGTTTTTACAAAGAAAATCCATGAGTGATACAGTCTGGCAATTTTTCTAAGGCATCAAGTTATCATCACAGACTGTAAAGACAGACCTATTGTAGCACTTGTTAAAGAAGTCGTTTTGCATGGGAATGAGTATGGAGTGCCTTGAGATTCTAGTTAACGTTTAGGTGTGAATTGTACAGAAAAGTTTGAAACCACTGACACAGGCACTGGATTTATTGTTTAACTGTACCTGACAAGACAGTATGATTTAGTGAAAGCATCTCATCATCGCATCAGCTGTTATACACTCTGACACCCGTTGTTTACAATAGCTCGTTTTATGTGACAAAACTGGTGAAGACATTGATTTCTCAAAGTGGGACTTTATTGAAGTCAGCCGAGGCTTCTTGCTTGACTTGTCTGAATCTTCGTGGCACCTCTGGAAGGCTGTGGGCGTGTGCACTGCAGATGTGATTGATTTATAACCGCAGGGACACAGATTGATGAGCAGACAGGTAACATGCCAGCAGCTCCCTCTGTTAGGAGGAACATGCAGGCAGACTGTGGATTATTAGGGAGACACGTATGTTGAAAAAGTCATTCAGGGGGGCGGTCAAGCCCTGACAGAAGAGGCCAGAAAATGACAGAGGCGAGGTCGAGGAGAGTCCCACCCCTGTATTATTTGATGATTTAATTCAGGCTTGACCTGTGATGGGCTACACAAACATGCCAGTGAGGCCAATTTGATCAACACGCAAGAAATGATTCAAATATCATGTTTTTGAAATGAGAGTGATGCGATATAGTGTGATTGCAATTACTGCGTCCTTCACCCACACAGGCGAGTATGAAAGGAGGAAGCAGACCGAGCAACGACTGATTTACATGCAGCAACAATATGAGCAATCACACAGACTTAATTGGACTTCAGAAGAGCACATCAAGGTTAGGATTGTCATTACTGATGGATTCCTACTGACAAATTATGCTAACCTTAGCCGACGCAATGATCAACTGATGGTTGTGTTTCAATAGACTTTTTTAATTACAGCTCTGGATTTATTGTGTTAATGACACATTTAATTACTGAGTCCCTGGTTTTCATCGTCATGCAGACTGACCTCACCATGGAGACATTTTCTATCACCTTTCCTGGGATTATCATAATGTATTATTAGTATTCAGATGATATCTACTAATGTAGATTCTTCATGCAAAGATATTTCACAATTACTGCACATCCTCTTGTTGGCTCAGCAGCAGAGCTGATGCTATGAAGAAATATTTTGCCTTTGAAAGGCAGCAGTAATTGCTTTTGGCACTGACATACATAATTACGTATAAGCCATATGAGGCTGCATGTTTTTACCTGAAACAGAGCCAGGGTTTGCACAATTAAAATTGGATTCAGGTGAAGGTAGTTCAAGGGCTTGTGTTGGCACAGATTCATCGGGGTCTTCAGACAGGATCAAAAACCCAGAGACTAAACATATGTCCACACATCTCTGAGGTAAAGAAAGTTATACAGAGCAAAATGAAAAAACAATGAGTGATGACTGAACCCACAGCTCCATATGCAAGAGGATAAAATCCACTGAAAAAAAATGTCCAGAGGTTGAAAACAAAATATTTAAGTCTTTGAAAAAAAGTCAGAATGCTGAGATTAAATTTAGATTCATTAGAAAAATATATATATATATGAAATTAAAGTTATAATTCTGAGATTAAAGTCAAAACTCTGAGCAAGAACTTAAAGACAGAATTATCAGGAAAACAAAGTCAAAACTATGAAGAAAGTCAGAATTTTAAGTTGAAAGTTAGAATTTTGAAAATAAAGTCTGAGATAAAAGGCTAAATTCTAAGAAACAAGTACGAATTCTGAAATTTAGGCAAGAATTCTGAAAATCATCATTCTAACAATAAAATTAAAATTCTGAGATGCAAGTCATATTGAGAATGAAGTCAGTATTCTGTTTTTTTTTCTACAAATTCTGTTTTTCACAGAATAAAGATGACTACACATTTACATAGTACGATTTGCAGTTGCATGGGGATGCTCTGAAGGTGCTGGATTAATATTTCTTCAAGAAGGTCTACATTGAAACAAAATTATTGTGTCTTCATTTGTGTGTATATATATTTAAACATAAACAAAGACATAAAATGTAGTGCATCACACTGTGGATTGTGTGCACTCTTACAATCCAAATCATAATGCAACATTACTTAGAAACACAAACCCAAGTTTTGACAAATTATTACTTGGCGAGGCAGATGCATTGATGACTTCAGGGTTAGCTGCTAAAAGGAGCCAACATCCATCTACTCCTGCTTAATGAAAACATTTTCTTACAAAGCAGTACAGACACTTTCAGAAATGTTAGGGTCAATAAATCACTTTGTAAGAGGCAACAGAGTGATATTTGCAATGTTTCAAAGTAAACTGACCAAGGCATTTAAAAGGCACGGCTGATATTTACCAACACATTAAATCACATTATACTTCTCGCTGCAGGTCACTTCTGTTTACTTTGGCTTTCAGAGACAATGATGAGATGCTAAAAGCCTTTACATCGACTGGCCTTGATGTGCTTAAGGCTGCAGTCAGTGATGCTGCGTGGGTTTGGTGAGGTGAAATGCAAACAGAGCGCTCCGATCTTAGCTGCTGTCCAGGAGGACCGAGGCGGGGGAGTTAGCTGTGGTGGGCTGGGAGAAAATGCTGCAGGGTAACAGTGATTAATCCTCCCTCCTCTCTTACTTTGAGTGTTTGCCCCCCTGCCTGTGTTAAGGAACTGTTGTTTCTCAGGGCTCTACTCAATGTCTCGATTCTTTACTTCATATGCATAAAGGTTTTGGAGAATCCCAAATCATCACGTCTTTCATCAGGTAAAACTGTAAAGTTCTGAAAATAAGTGGTAGGCTGTAGACTAGTAGACTGTTTTCTTGGGTCATCTAGAGAGAAAAAGTTTGAATCAGTCTTCATGCTTCTTGAGCTCTATTGCGTTCAGCAAAGCCCACAACATGCAGTCTCTTTACCCCTGAGGCTGTTCTTACATCATCTTTTATGAGTTTTGCAGCACATTTTTATAGAACGGTGACAAATTTTATCTGCATTTAGTGTGTTATACAGCAGCAGCACAAGTGGTCATTAGAGATCATGTCTCAGTGTTTTATACTGGCTTACTGGTTGCAGGGAAAAGAATGACACAGCCAACTTTTTTATGTAAAAGAATTTAAGTGCATCCTGTGGGACAGAATTTGGTCTGGTAGTTATTTATATACACATTTTTATTTCATAGCAACTAGAAAAATAATAGGGATGCACAGCATTACGTTACATATACAGTATAATGCTGATATCAGTAGATATTGGCCTAAAAGTTGAATATCTGTATCGGCTGATATTGAAATTTTTGGCAATATTTACAGCCAATATGTCAGCCATACATATTGGCCATATATATCCCTTATACTGGCTGTAATATGTGTAAAAATACACAAACGTACCATTATGTTTTACCTTTACCCCATCACTGCTGGGTACAAGACTGAAATGTTTTTCTCGTTTTCCATCAGTTCTTTACACAAATAGACCGTCACAGTGAGCTCAATTTTCCTAATGTAATGACTTTGTGCTCTTGACAAACAGCTAGACTGTTAATCCAGTTTCAATTTTGATAACAATTACTGCCTCCTTCAATAATTTAAAAATGAATGATTGAGATTGAAGATTACTGTGTCACATGACATGTTGCACTTGTTTTATCTTTTACTTTAAATCTGTCATTGTTTTAGGTATATGAACTTTTTCTACATACAGTGCAATTTAATGTATTGCTCTTTATTTAAAGATATATTTTGGTATTTATTGATAGTGAAGAGACAGTGGATGGACTTTTAAAAGGAGGGTAAAGAGCAGGGGAAGACATATGGCAAATGGGCGTCAGGTTAGATGTTCGAATTCAACACCCCCTCATGACGTGGGAGCCTGAATGTAAGGTACTGTAAGTGCACAGATGCAACCCAATCCAACATACCAGAACCCATATTACTTGTTTCTTATATATTTAGAAACTGTTTAGAGTGTGACGGCCCCTGCACACAACACCATACTCTCACATCCAACATGAACTACTGATCCCACAGATATACATATTCATTACTGATTTTGTTAATTTTTGTAATAAATTTTCCTTTTGCTCGCTCAAACCCTGACTCCCTCTGTCTTTGGTTGCAGAGCACTGGGCTGAGTTGGGTTGTGAGAAGAGCTTTTCAGTTCCATGACTGCATTTGGTGTGTGTTGTAAAACAACTGAATAATTGTGAATTAAAATTGAGATCTCAGTATCTATTAAAAATCATCACAATTGTGATACTTGCCCTAATCAAGCAGCTCTACCATTTACCCCATCTTGCCCAATGACAGCAGGTCATTGGGCAAGAAGAAGGGTACACCCTAGATTGGTCACCATCCAATCACAGCGCTGAGATACAGAGACAGACCAGGCAAACCAGGCACACTCACACTCTTGACTGGTTCTTCCACTCCTAAAATTCTGTCCCGGGCCTTGTCGAACTTCTTCCTAGAACTTCCATGTAAATGTTTGGGACATAAGGGTAACAGCATCTAGGTTTGGTGGATATCAATTTGATGAACATCCCTGTAAGACTTGGTCAACTTTTATATGAAAAAAAAAAAGTTTTTTTAAAGTGCAGCGTGTGCACTGGGTTTTACAGCGATAAAGTTGCCCTTTGAAGCTAGTGGAATTAAAGATGTCATAAGTTGCCCAAAATCAGGTTAATTTGTTAATTTTTATTGACTGCCAGGGTATTTTCACAATCACTAACTTTCAAAAAAAATTCTAAGTTTCATATACTGGGGAAATGAGGCATTGTATCAATCAAGCAAGCGTTTTTATATAGCACATTTCATACACATTTAATTGCAGTTTAAAATGCTTTACATAGAGGCAGAAAAATCATTGACGAAATATTAAAATATATAATAATGATAATAATTATGCATTTTTCTCACAACTGCTTAGTAAATAAACGCTCTACAGAGGTCCATGTATTTAGTAGTATTTCACTGTAATCGTAATGATAGTAGTTGGGATGTCAAGGAGGATTTGGAGACTAATGCACACCAGAAAAGCTAAAATAAGAGAAGCAATAAAATCAAGACGACTAAAAAAATTATACAAAGAAACAAGAGAAAAGGCAAAGCATTGAAACCAGGAATCAACAGCCAGGATTAAATAAAAAGGCAAAACCCATTTTTTTTATAAGATGAAAAGAAAAAGACCACATTCAGGCTGCTGCTGGCAGATAGTGAGAAGTCCTGATGCTGCAGACTTACTGACTTGTAGTACTTTATCATACAAAGGAGAGGTCTCAGTCTCACTCAGGGGCTCTTTAAGTAACTACAACACATGGCTGCGGCAGAAAATGTTGGAAAGTTTTTCTCCCACATTAAGTGTGCTCTTGCTATTAGCTTTTCCTGATATCTAAAACAAAGCACAGATGCCAAACATATTAAAATTATATCGATATCTAATTGGAGATGAAAATCACATATATTCCCAAAATCTTCTACATTTGAGAATATATCTAAGATAATTATGTGACATCGACAGAGTCATTTATTTTACAAAGAAGGAATCACAGCTAAATTGTAGAATATCTTCCATGTTTTGGGAATTCAAAGGCTGTTCTGCATGTGGGATAAAGACCTTGATTTCCTTAGTGGCTCTTGACACATTATATTACCTGCCTGCGGCAAGCGATCAAACAGTGAGAAAAAGGGATATGTCATCAGTTCTTCTCCTGATTTACAGTGGATGTGGGCCGCATACCAATTTATGAATTGAGACAGAAGGGGATGTTTTATTAGACAGCCATATTTCAACACTGTATGCACTGAGTCATCAGTCAGGCTGATGATAGATCTACAATGGTGGAGAATTTGTGTGAAAGGTACAAGTAACTGAATGTTAAATAAAAATAATACAGTGACATAGCAGCAATTAGAGATCTGATTATTCCAGTAATATATTCTCCTGCATTATTTCTCCACTGAACAGCCTCTTCAAATCCTGAGGATGAAATAAAAGGCCTGTCGCCCGCAGGGACCGAGCGTAGCGTCTCTCAGCACACTGGGCCTCTCTCATAAACACAGCATCATGGCTGACTGCTCAGCATCTTTTCACCGGGCAGGCCAACAGAGAGGTGCGCCCATGTGTGGATGTTTACGAGTGGGTTGGTGGGAGTGTTGGGAGTTGGGGAGGTTGGAGGATGTCCCTTGATCCTATTAATAGATCTGTGACAAAGCACCTTGAGGCGATATCACACGCTCTGCTGGCCTCCTGCACAGAGGATCCTCTGAGTGGCTCTCCAGAGACGGGCATTCCTAGAGGACAGGCAAGAAAACAACCGGGATGGAGGGCATGATATGGACATATGGAGAAGAGTTTCTGTAAAGGCATGTTTCTGTTGGAACAAGGCGAGTGCATACCTGAGATAGATTCAGATATGAAAAAAAGTTTGGTTTTTTTCTGATTTCACAAGACTTCAGCTCATTTTTCATCTTCATGATTGAAGAGCATCTAGGTCCTGACATTTCTGCAGCAGTCTTCTGTACTTCATAGCTGGAGACTGTCAATGTCAGACGCCCTCTCACAACTTGAAACACTCCTTTTGTCTTGGGTGAGGGCGTGGGGGTGAAAAGGTTCGTAAGGTTTGCAGGAAAGGTAGATGTCTTCGGAGTGGTAACTGTTTCTGAGTTGATGCCAGAAAAAAAGATTTCTGCAATACAAACTCAAAAAGTAAGAGGGAAAGTAAAAGGAATAAAGCAGCGTGATTCTCAGGTCAGCTGTGCGAGCACTAACCAGGTCGGCACTTCACCATTCATTATTCCTTGATGACTCATCTGCACTACCAGCAACAATTAACCTACTACATTCAGGTGTTTACATGCAATGAAGTTTAAGTGTTCAAAGCCTACATCCTGAGGATCTGGAGGTAAGGGACGCCAACCCCTTTTAGCTGTGTTAGCAACTGCCAGTGGCTGCGATCCAGGATGTCCAAACTACCAAACCAGCTTCCAAGTATGCATCAATCAAAACTTAACCAGACACCCTTTGGTCCCAAGCCCAACCCCTTACAGACTAAGCTTTACTGCCACTAGCAGCATGGCTCTGCTGAACTAAAACTAAATGGTAATGGCAAAAAAGACCACATCACACTGTGTCCTGACTGAACACGAGTGTCACATCGCACAGCATCCCTCCCCTGCTGTCCACACGGTTAAAGATGTAATTTCATGCCCTATGTTTTCTTTTGTAAACAGCAAAACAAAGTTTATCACTTGGTGTTGAAAGTGAAAGTAAATCACTTGACTCACTGAAATAGATGAATGCTCCACTATCTTGGTTATTGTTAACACATAAATAAGCTCTGCTGAGTGAGAAAAGCCAAAGAAAACCAGAAAAATCTCCCCTACACCTCATCAGAATCCCTCTTTCCTCGTTCATCATCCACGTTGATGCGAATGAAGAGGATCAGAAACAGAGCAATGAGGCAATAATGTTGCTCCACGACCAGCAACATTGCACTGCATCGCTTGTTGGCACTTAAGGTGCGTTCACACCTGGGTGGGCGATGTGATCTGGGTCTCCAAGTCGCATTGCCTGTCCATAAATAGCTAATTTTCTCACTGTCACGTCGCTCAGTCGCATCACGCCCGCTCAAGTTTCACCACAATCATATCATAACAGAATTTGTATGAATATTTTTAGCTGATATTATTCCAACTGTATCCTTTTCACTTATCTACCAGCAGCTGCTGGCCCTGCTGCAGCACTGTCTGTCAGCTGCACCTCGAGTAAGGAGTTCTCTGTGGTCCCGTCTAGGTGGAACTAAATGTACTCACTAACTAATGCTCCTTCACGGACATGGATTGTTACTCTAATGTGAGCTGGAATAAAAACAATTCTGTCACGGATGTCATCACACACCCACACAACGCTGACTGGCTGTCACAGCACAGCCACACGCTGTGTTCAAATTTTTCAACTTCAGCAATGCAGCCTGGTCATGAATCCAAAGCGCGACCAAGTTGGGCAGACCGCATCTGTCGCATCGCGTGAAGGTTGGCCCCGCCCCGTCGCGGCTGTACACTGACTTTGCATGGAGAGTGGTTGCCCAGGGCACCCAGGTTGCGTTCGGTGTGAACACACCTTTAGGTACACCATTTCACAACTTAAATTTAGCAAGTTAGCAGCTATAGTGTTTAATTTATCCATCTACTCTAATCTTGTGATACAGCTGGGTTCACCAATTTCCATGTCTGTCATCAGCCAGATCTTTTCAAAGCTTCAAGCTAACATATTTGTTCCTGGTCAGTAAGAAGAAAAGGTAAAGGTCAAGGTAAAGGTAGCCATTAGAGGTGTGTACTGGCAAGAATCTGACAATATAGCACTTATCGGGATATATCACTGACAATACAATATATAACAAAAAATCGCAATACCGAAAACAAGGAAATACAAAACAATGTTTTTATAATAGTACACATAAATATACCGTTTTCTCCTCAGTGTTTTCCATAAAAAGTAGGGATGCATGATATTGTTTTTTTGCTGATATCTAATATGCCAATATTTCAAACTCATTATTGCTGATACCGATATTAATACCAATTTTTTTGTGTAATGAGCATAAAATCTGCCCTTAACCAGAACTGACCTGTTGCTTGATACATGACATTATCACCATGAAAGAAACGGGTCAATTTTAGGTAAATGGAGGCCTTGCGCTCTTGACAAAAAATATTGGTAGTGGTGATAAATGAGTTTGGGAAAAAAGACATAACTGATATTGGTAAATTTAAGGATTCAGTATTGCACATCCCTACAATAAATGTTACAGAGAGGGGAATCATCAAATGGCTGAATGTTTGCTGCCAACTATCATCAAGAGGCCGAACTCAAACACAAAAAAATGTCTAGATATTTTGTTAACGATTTAATGATAAAATATCACAATATTGCACTGAAAATACTGATACAGTATTGCACCACAAAATATTGCAATACACTGGTGTGTCAATATTTTCTTACAGCCCCTTGTAGCTACGAGTGTTGTTAAGATCTACTGTAATCAAAGTCTAAGACTGCCCCATCATGAATTACACAGACAGAACATTTGTTTAATGGCCTTATAATTTATTTTTAAAAGGTTCCTGGAAAGGTTCCTCCCTGAGTTTTGGGGAAAGTGACAGCTAATCCAAAGTGAACACTCCAAGGGATCATCAACTACATTTGTACAAAGGCCAGTTTTTTCTTTTCATACCCTATGGGGGCCAGATTTTAAAATGAAATGAAATGATACATTTTTGGTCTAATAAACACACTATTCGTTACACATGTATTTCTGTCTGAAATAGATAAAGCTTTGCCTTTAAAAATTAGATCAGTCCCTGTAACCCATACGGCTGCAAATCAGGAGGCCAACTAAAACATCCTGGCTACTTCATTCTGTAGCTGTCATTCTTTCCCTTATCTGTTTTAACACTTTGATAATCACACTCTTGTTTGAATGTTGGCTAATTAAAGCTTACAGTTGGATTTCTACGAAACATATCAGACAGGATATTCTGACAAACATGTTTCAATTGCAGTTGTTTTTGGGTTGTGTCAATGCTTGTGGGGCAGAAACAGCTCCTTAATGACCTTTGGACAGTTAACTTAACTCGATGTGAGTGAGTCAAGGACACCGTTATTAATATTCAGATCCCCCTTCATCAGTGTGGGGCGTGTTGATGAGTTTGACCCGGGGCTGGTAGTTGCCAATGATTTCCTGCATGTGTTAAGAAAAAAAGTCTGTAGTCTCTGGAGTCTGGGAAAGAAAGTTTCTGCATAGTGATCCATTATTAATGCATCTAAGAGGAAAATTCTGTTTTCAAGCCTACATGGTGAAGTGAAGTTTGCAAAATTATACCCACTTGGAATTCAATGAATAACTTATAACTCCATCAATATCCTCCCAACCGAGTGCATTCCACTTTTTGTTAAAATAGCAGTCAAAGGAAATTAAAGATATTAACAAAGTTTAAACATTTACAAAGAGGTAATGTCAACTGAAGGAACAGTTTTCTCAGGGGTGTTACAAAAGATGGATTAAATGCATGGTTGCGCTGCCTGTAGAGACCTTAGAGCATTAAAAAAGAAAAAAAAAAAAAAAAAAAAAAAAAAACAGCATTGATAAAAAAAAAAAAAACTACATCAAATAAAACAACAAAAATATCAAGAGGACACAATTAAGTATGAAAACAAAGCAGCAAAACAAATACATTAAAACATAAAAATACAAAAAAAAAAAAAAGATTTTTTTGTTTTCAGATTGTTGTTGGCTTTGTTGAATTTTTTTTTAGTGATTTAAGGTATTTGTAGTGTATTTTGACTGCTTAATGAGATTCTTATTAGTTGTTATAAATTCTCAATTGGTAGTTGATCTTAAATTTTTTGTGATGTTTTCTCATATTTTTTTGTATTTCATTTGTTATAATTTCCAATTGTTGCATTTTTTAGACTTGATGTAATATAAAGTTTGCGGTTGTGTTTTAACTTTTAATCACAATATCTTATTTGTTGTTTTTTTTTTGGTTTCTCAGATTATTGTTGTATTTTTTAATAAGTTGTTGAGATTTTTATTTGTGATGTTTTCTTATTTGTCATATATTGTGATTTGTTTTTTTACTTTGTTGCATTTTCTGGTTTTAGGCTTATCTGTCTCTTAATTTGCTTTTGTGTTTATTATTTGTTGTCGTGCATCCTTTTAAAGTCATTGTGTCTTTGTTGGTTGCTGTTTTTTTCAATGCAGTTTTTTTCTGAAATGTTGCAATTTTCAATTTTAATGTTATGTTTTTCAATTTCTTAATGTGATGAACTTTTTGTTGTAAATTTTAATGCTTGGTTTGTTTTAACTTGGGTTCATATGTGATGTGGTTTATTTAATATCATTTGTGATTTCTACATTTGTTGTGTTCTTCAGTTTTTAGAGTTCATTTATTTGTTGTTTTTTTGCTAATTAGTTGTGTTCTTTTGCATGAGATTCTCTTTTCTTCGCTTTGTTGTGTTAAACATGTTTTATTATTTGTTATTATGTCTTTATTTTATTTTCTATGGCTTCACTGTTGAGTTTTGTTTATTTGTCATTGAATTTTGCACAATGTTTTTTTGTGTGTGTACAGAGAAATCTGGTGGACACGGATATAAAGCCTGGACAGACTTGACCTCTATCTGCACTTTTATAAACCGGTTTTGACTTTAACGCTCATTTAATTTGATCATTAATTCAGATGGACAACCATCTTTCCCATTTATGAGCCATTAGAGACGTTTTTAACAAGCAGGTTGACACAAGACCAGAATGACTGTGTGACTTGGTGCTAATAACATGTAACTAAATTTATCTCATCTTCTATAAAATGTTTCCAGTAACAAGCTGGTGAACATCAGCTTGTTAAAGTGACCATATCAATAAAAACTGCCCACTTTAAAGACTGCTGTAGGGAATGCTGAAGGTGTTCAGGACTAAACATTTAGCTGTCTCTCAATTGTTTGGGACTGATTGAACATTAATTTGATACGATACAGACAGCTTCTGATAAATCATCTATTTTACTATGATTGTAAAGCAGCTTGGGAAGTGGCCTTGTAAACTCTACCCCCAGATTCAGGGCCCAGACCATCTGGCCTGAAAGTCTTGCCTGTCAGCTCAGCAGAAACCTGCGGATAACCAGGAGCAATCAGAGGGCATTGAGCCACGGACTGCCACAGAGCCTTACACCATGCGTGTGACTTTTAGCAAGACAGGTGTACACGCTAGCAGGCACCAGCTGGTGATCATGGGAACTGTTCGCTGTGATGGTAAAGGGTATGCTAATTGCCTACAATAGTCCTTCTCTTGTGGCGCCATCGCAGCTGTTATCTTTTACCATGCATGTCTGTAACGTATGATATGGAGCACAGAAGAGGATGACAGAACAGTAAAGCAGACCATGTCAAAGAAGAGGTGGTAAAAAATGAAGCAGTCATGAGGGGGAGTTTGCTGAAATCACAGCTCATCATACAGTGAGGCACTCCAATCAGCCTGATTGGCTCTTACAGTTATTTAGCAGGGGCCAGTGCTTTAACGCAGGATCTAAAAATAGAAAGATGAAGTTTGTTGTTAAACTATTTCCTCTAAGTGACTGATGACAATGCTGACATCTGCTGTTTGTTGTCATAGTTTGGAGGAGGTTAGACTTGAGCTGGAAAGCACTTGGCTTTGAAAGCACTGCACGTCCAGAGTAGATTGTTGGCAGCTCTAAAAAGGAGTTGCCGCCTTGGGATGTTCACCCACTTGTAGAGTGCATTTTACTTCTGCTCATATGTTTTCTACAGAATAAAAGTGAAAACATACATATCCTGAAACATTTCAAATAATAGTGTGAGCAAACTTAAACTACTGCTTGGCAGTTTCATGTCTTTCGTAAAGTATTCAAACGGCAGACATTTCAAAAGGAGAAATGGGTCAAGAGGAAGGGCTGAGAGGAGAGGAAGAAAGGTCAAACACTACAGTATATCTTAATGTTAAGAATCAGCATGAAATATTAAGAACCCCATTTTGATCCAATCAGGAGGCAAATACTATGATTATATCATACCGTGGGGCTACTGATGATTCCCACCCCGACTGTATTGACCATTTGCATATGACGGCACACTCCATTTTACTTTAGCTGGATGAAAAAGAGGAGGATGCTGTCCAGCATGCTACATGGACATTTATGCTAAATAAGTAGAAATGTCCCCTTGGTGAACTTTAACCTACAAATCCAACCATAATTTTCTACTGTTTTGCAGATGATGTTTCTAAAAAGGCTTTAAATGTCAGGGTTTTTTTTTGTGTTTTTTTGCCAGTCGTTTCATGAAACTTAAACAGTCACAGAAAGACTTTGTGGGCAAACGCTAATGCTAGCAATCATCAAGCAAAGTTGTCGTCTTAAACATGGCTCTGTCTTCATCCAAATGAAATACTTAATTTGAAGATAAACTTTCATTCTGCTCCTCTGGACTGTCTTTTGAGTTTGAAAAACATTGGTTTGGGTTCATACGAGTGTAAATATAGGGCCCTATAAAATCTGCACTATTTTTTCCTAAATTCCATTTTACTTGTTCCCATATTCCGTTTCTTTCCATTTAATTTTTGGAGAATTCAGTTTTTAGTATGCTGACAAAATTTGCAAGACATTTGATCTCCTAATCATTGGCAAACTGCTCTGTCCTGTACTCTGGAGTTAGCCGTGAGTTTCGTAGCTTCTTTTCCGTCTTAAGTACCCCTCGAGGTCGCTCGTCTCACTCACATCGCGCTGCTCATCACCCCTCGACACCAGTGATCATTGAAAATGAAAGGCAGCCGGACGCCGAGGATGCTCAGATTGCTTTTGGTGTGAACACATGGTCAGCCGGTGTCTCAGACAGCCGCTGTGACATGTTGACATTGTTAATGAGTGAGGGAGGAGGGGGAGAGGAAGTGAAGCGTGCATTGTATGCAGCCTTAGAGAGCCCCTCAGGGCATTTTCCAGAGAGTGCGTTCCTTTTTAGTCAGAAAAGAATTTCTGTGATATTCCGTGTTTATATTGAATTCCGCGTTTAATGTCTAATCCCGTGATTCCGTCCACAATTCTGTGATAGCAGATTTTATAGGGCCCTATAAATGTTCATTACAGCAAGCAGGATTTGCATGACGAGTGTCACCGACTGCAGATTTACACACTTCAGCTGCTGATATCCTCTCATCCCAGAACATTCTGAGGTGTTCTTCCCAAGTCAATCATGGTATTTCACTAAATTTGACAACATAACTCCATAAGTAGTACACCTGAAACAACAGGTAACCTGAATGTTCTCGTGTCCTCCAGTTCCCATTGACATTTCTGTCATTTCTTATTCAAGCCCTCTGAGTCTCCATCAGCTGACATTTTTGCTGCGTGTGCTCCATGTTCGTTCAAGTCTCCTCATGTATCAAAAAAAACAGCAGTCATAATTCCTAGAAAGATCGCCACATTACTTTGTTGAGCAGTGGTTGTTTTTCCTCTTTTGAGCCTCCCTGTAAACAGACGATCCACACACTGTCTTACTGCTGTGCAGTGGGTATTTTAGTCCGGTCTACGCTCGTTTTTCTGTTTGTAAGTCTTATAAAGGCAGCCAGACTCATCTGATCCATATTAGTGATACTTTCCGTTACTTTAGTGTCTCAAAAATGCAGCCCTGCAGTAACAATCGGCTAAAATGCACAACAGTCTATTGACAACAGCGGTACTTCTGCCGTAGAACAGAACTGATCATGTCAGTCACGTATCTGCAAATGGTCAGTAGGTACTGGACAACCACATTAACAGGTGATGTGTATTAACCACCAAAAGCCCGATCAGGGAATCGTAAGTTTATATGCATGAGAAGGAGGGCCGTCGACAACGTACAAAACTAAAAATATATTATCTATCTGTCAATAGCTGTCACCTCTAAAGAGTCATAAAAACATTTTATGATTAAATAAATATATATGGATAATGCAAAATTACTTCCCAAGCCAAGTTTGTCATTGATGTTGAGTTTTATTCATAACTCCTGGGACAGCCCTTTGAACAAGCACATTTCAATAATAGTCAAGAGGGGATTGCATTGCTGTGTATCTCCCTGATTGTCTTTTCGCATTTCACTATCTGAGCGGGTACACTCTGCAACAGAAAGGGCACGTCTTGCAGAGGGTCAAGAGACAGACTGTGCTCTCTGCTTGCATGACTCCAAGTTTAAACATGAATAATTCAAACTGCTCAAGGAGATTTAAGAAATACAGATGTGACTTTTCAAAGAGCCAATTCTGTCTGTTTCCATATTTTAAAAGATCTTTGTCATCAAAATGGATTTCTTCTGTGCAAACATTGAGCAAGTTTTTTTGCCTGTATAATGAAAAATCTAATTTTGTTCATGTGCTGAAGCTGCTGAAGCATCAGCTCCTGAATATGCTGTGGTTAAGTATAAATATAATCTGTACTCAATCAGTCAGCCCCCGCAGCCTCGAATAACGCAGCTCAGGTTGGACTGAACAACCCTGGGCCGCAAGCCAGAACAACTCCAGACAACAACACTGACAGACAGCTCCAAACAATGGCACCCTGCATGGCAGCAGGCAAAATCCAAGAGGAGACAAAAGCCCATTAGATTTCATTTTCAACACCATTAAGACATCAGTGGAGACAAATATTTACAAAGTGATGGAATACAGCATGAAAATAAACATCTCTCTTTGACTCAACTACAATGCACTAGAATACATTTACAGTTCTTTGAAGGTCAGTAATCCATAGTACTCAAAAAAAATCTGGAAACAATATTTCAGTCTATTATTTCTGCCTTATCATAATACCAACTAGTAATGTATTTTATATCATTGGAAAGCCTGTTTAGTCACCTTCGTAACGAAGTATAACTTGTATAACCTTGCAGTGCAAATGGACCTGCCTGAGTCCTTGCTTGAAATTACACAGTTGGATCAAAATCCAACAGCGAGAAGTGACTGCATGTTTGAAAACAATGGCGACTTCTGAAGCGGTCTCCGTGGATGCGGCAATATCTGCAGTTTAATCAGAAATGGACTTCTTTAAAAGAGGAGCAAAGAATGTCACTTAAAGCTTTTCTTACAGAAAATCATGTTTTTGCTCTTCTCCTGACCGGGGATCACTGCTGGGAAACAGGGAGAGAATGAGGAAATCCTCGGCGGACGATGCCAGTTAGCCTATGGTAGTCATGGTTACTCAGCGATACCTGGCGAAATTACTCTCCTCAGAAGTTTACCAGGAGAACTTGGTGGGGATTGTCATCATCATCATCGTCATAATTTAAAGTAAGATGATAGTCTAAGGACTGAAACATAGTTTAAGCTAACGGCTAACAACAGGGTCTGGCTTGATATGGATAGGTCTGTGATGAGTGTGACTGGCAGAATGAGCGTCCAATCACCAGGTGCAGTTGTTTTGAAGGCTCTGCCCTCTCAAAATATTTTCTATCAGCTCTTCTCCAGATGGACTGGCAAAATATTTCCATGACGGACGTATGGAAATGTCCGTCTGCCGTGTCAGGTTATAACTTGTAGTGAATATGCATATATATTATTTGAGATGTTCGTGCTACACTTTTAGCTCGGTTCATCTGGACATATGAATGCAGCAATAAACTCAGTTTTTGTAAATAACAAACAACCATGCTAAATTGTTTTCATTATCTTTAATGGACAACTGATTTAATGTTAATAAAAAGCTGACTGTTAATTCACTTTTAATTCAAAAAGAAAATCTTTTTGAATTAAAAGACTGCTCCACCATCTCTCATTTAGGCTACACTTCAATGAACTTCCCTCAGATAATTTAGGATCTTTAAAAGCTTTGTTTCCTGTTTTCTTCTTTTTCTTTGCCATAATCTTTGGTGGGAGTTTTCTTCTGGAAAGTAAAACTCACAAATGTATTTAGTTATCCAATAGCATAAACAACAACTCTAATTTGTTGTTAAGTGTGATTATTGGCACAGCCACAATTAGCACCTTTTTCATAGTTTTAGTTTAACTCATTAACAGACAAAGTCACACAAACAGAGCTTCAACCTTTTGCTTTATTCTTTCTGATTCTGATGAAATTTTCTATCATTAAATAAATAACTGAATACTGCTTCATCAAAATACAGTTTTTAATCTTTCACGCGTCTTGCTCTCCTTCACTGTGGTGGAGTGAGCTGCATCTGTGGATGTAAAGTTTTTATCATGTCTTTTATGTGCTACATATCAAAAGATTACTCCAGAACACTTCATGTTCTGTCTGACTGCAGATCAACAGGGCTGGGATTTCCCACAATATGATGTGATATGATATTTGTCATGATGTGCAAAGGTCAGGGATGGGCAACTTTGGTCGCCAAGAGGGCCACATTTAATTTATCTTCATTACCAGAGAGCCAAATTTATATATGATCATATATATATTTATGTCATAAAAAGTTACTTAATCAACATTTATACACATTTCAATGCAATTAGTAATAATCAATCTAACAAGCTACACACAGGATTTGATCCAGCTTTAGATACTTTTTAGAAGCAAGTAACAGAGCATTTTGCTTAATGAAGCATTTGACTTTAACTTTTATTTCTTTTTAGGAAAATTAATGAATGACAGTTTTAATAGAAACAGTTACATCCAATTATAGCTGTGAGCTTTGGAAATAAAGTTTCTTTTAATGCTGTCATAGTAGATTTAGTCAAGTGTTCTTCATGAACATACAGTTTTTGGATATTTTTAAACTGACTGGTGGGCCGCATTGAGGGAGTTGGAGGGCCACACCTGTACCCTGGGCCACTAGTTACCCACCCCTGGAGTATATGCTGTACATTAACTTTGCCTTTTGTAAAATTCCAGACAACTTTTGCTCTTTTTTGTAATAACAAACATAGCAAGGACAACATTTACAGGATCCTATAACAGAACAGTTAACTTTCAGGTCTTCACAGATGTTAGAAGTACAATATAAAAATGTAAATGTAGTTTGGCTTCTGCTTCCCCCCTTTAAATATTTTGTAAACTGCACCACTGGTGATTTTACTAAACGTGAATTTGGAGACTTGACGTCCAAAATACAGAAAAGTACTTCAACATATTTGAACATTAGCACGTATCTCTGAAAAGTGGCAGCCCTAGTGTTTACTAACAAAAGTGGTAAGCAGCAGCCTCTTCTGTGTTTTTAATATCAGTAGAGTAATCGGCTATGCTTGTTGGGACACGCAAGGCACCGGTCTGGGGCAGGCAGGCCAAAAATGACTAAATTCTGTTTCCATCTATATTGGCACACTTTTGGATAGGGATGCATATATTGGATTTTTGCAGATATCTGATAAGCTGACATTTAAAAGCACATTATCATTGATCTGAATTTTCTTTTCTTTGTTTTTTTTTTTTTTTTTTACTAAAACTGACCTGTGCCTTTCAACGTAACATGGACAGATGTGAATCAAGAAAAAAAAAATCTCATTTTAAATAAATAATGCTTTTGATCCATAAAAGTGGAAATACTGTAATGTAAAAAACTATCTGGATACATTTGCACATTCTGCCAATATTACAGCCAATATATTTCCAATTTGTGCAACCAAGATATCTCTTTAAATATTAGTATAAATTTTTTATATCTGCTGATACCAATAATTAGTGATGTACGATATGAAAAATTTCAACCGATACCGATAACAGATAGTTTCCTGTTTCTCATGGCCGATACAGATAACCAATAAGCTCATATTTTTATCTTTAATATAATCTTTTTGCATCTTAAAACTTGATCCAACCTCTGAGCTGTTAAGCTAAGCTTGCTGACCAGACTAACATCAGATGTCCATATGTCTGTGGTAAAAACTTTTGTGTAGTCCGTTCTTGTTATGCGTTATGTTATCACGTTATGGATGTGTTTGGCAACGATACCTAAGAAGACAGACACATCAAGAAGAAGCGATGGCTTGGGAGGGTGTAACGCGCTCCAAATGTGCTATTAACTTGCAAAAACCCGGGCTCTCACCGACAGAAAAGGGCTGGACATCAAGCGCTATGAACTCCATCACTTTGTCGTTAATGGCTTTAGCCTTTTCACTGTCTCTTAAAAAGTTTTACCGCAGCTGCTTCGTATTCTTTCAATACCGCTTCGCCGCGATGGCTACTTTCAGGTGAGCTATAAGATCTGTTGTGTTAAAACCTGAAGTCCTCTTTCCTCCTATCGGAATTCTCACCAAACAGGTTTTGCAAACAGAAATGCTGTTGTTATGTTCTGCGAAGATTCTGAGAAAAACAACCACACTGGTGAAGATACAACGTCTTTAATGAAATCTTGAACCAGTTGGTATGATGCCAGTGTATGATTTGCAGTATCTTCAGTTTCAGCTATTTCATGAAGTTTAGCTTCTTTGTCTCCGTATATGCTCTGCTGCATTTGTTCCTGTTGCCAAGGCAGAGGAAGCTATGCCATCATACCTAAGTTTACAGACCCATATGATTCATACTTCAAAACAATCGACTTTCACACAGTGATTTGTTGAGCTCAGGTCAACTCACTACTAACAGAAGAGAAAATTTATGCTACATCTAATGTGTGAGCCTTAATGACATCAGACATTTAGCATAGCAAGAATAGCAAGAAAACAAACCTGTGGGTTGTTTTTTTGCGCATTCATTATTTTAAGTCATGACATTTAATTCTATTAATGAAGAACAGATGAAAATATAGACTTAGTAAGATATTGAGTGTATCAGTGCTTCTATGCTCTTATCTCTAAGCTCCAAATGAGGTCACATTTATAAAAGTCTGACTCATACTCTGCTTTCACACCATCTGTGAGAAAAGCAAATTAAAAAAAAAAGTCTTCACAAATTATAGACAAAAAATCCAAAAGCCAAATGTTCAGACATCTTGATGAATAAAAAAGGGAAAACATCATTAAATAAACATCATTTCTTATAATATAGTGCAACATTTAGTAATTTGATGATTCATAAAAGCTGTTGTCCAATATGTTGGTCTTATTATCAAAGACATCGCTAAACAATTTATCCCTCGGCCTGTTTTATTTTAAAATAGTTGATCAAGTTATGCAACAAAAACTTGCAAAAGAAAAGCAAAGAAAAAGAAGAATATCTTTAGCCATATTGGGTCAAATTCAAGCTTGTAGTTGAATTCTCCAGGATTATCATCAAGCACAAAACAAGAAGCAATGACCCATTTTTTCCCACCAATCACTGACCACCTTTGAGGGAGATTCCCTAAAACTGATCATCTATCCCAGCCTTTCTCAACAGGGGTCCCGGGGCACCCTGAGGTGTTTTAAGGCTTTGTCAGGGGTGCCTTCTAAATATATAAAAAATCAACAGTTTGGTAGGATCATGCAAATTATTAACATATGATCTGACACAAAATGGCCTCATTCATCCTCTCTCCTGTGATCACTATTCTAATGTCTGAGTCAGTCAATGAATAAGCTAACATCACTATTCTGCTAACAGCATTCCTCTTTTAGCTGGCAAGTGTCTGGAGTGTGTGCGACAAACTTTGGCAGCTACTGCAAACAAGCAAACATTTTTACCATTATAACTTTGAATCTAGGCCATCATCTCATCATCCAGTGCTACCCTAGCAGTAAGGGCACATGAACTGCTGGTTTATATTGGTTAAACTAGTCAACAACACCAACATGAGCAAGTGTTTATAACATTTCAAAACTGTCAGAGAAAGCCCTGGAGGCTAGTTACCTGTTGGTAACAAAGATACAGGCTGTGTGCACTGCCCCAGGCTGTGTATTCCTATTGACGGTGATTTACAGTAATACACTGTTTAAAAAAAAATGCCTGATAACAACCTCTTTTTGTTTGTAAGTTGGTGGTCAACCAACCATTTTACCAATAGTAGCACACTTGCATTATCTATTCGTTTTCTGCTTGTTTGGACCATAAGTGCATCATAATGAGGCCTTTTTTGCTGAGGTAAGTGAATTTTACCTTGCCTGCTTTGACACTAATTTAACATAATATATTTTAACACTAAATTACTTAAGGTGGACTGTAGACAAAGTTTACTTTACTACAGCTACTCTAGGAGGATGATGGAGCAGCAGACAAGTCAACAGAGTTGCTTTAATGCCCACAATTAAAAGTCTGTATTCCATTTAATTTTTTGCAAGCAACAGAGAGCTAAACACAGGTGATTGTGTTGGGGACTTGAAGAAGTATTTCAGATTAATCAATCATGTATGTTTAAAGCAGCACTGCAGATCTTTTGAGCCTTCAAATATTCTCTCCAAAGTCTGTTCAGTGGAGCTCGGCGCTGTAACAGAGAGAATGGCCCCCAAACCTTCCCCCACAGCGCTTCCCTGCTCTGTTTAGGGGCTATGTAACTTTTGCTCCCGTGACGGGGACACATATCGCAAGATGCTGCGAGAAGTGCAAACTGCTTTACGGCACTACGCGAGATTTGGCTTCCAGCTAAAGAAGCCGGTGTTTTGCATGTAGTAGTAGCAGCCGTGGCATCCGCAAAGCGTGTGAGGAGGACTCTTTCTCCAGATTCAAGGGCCAAAAAGAGACTATCGGACAACGCAAGGAACAAAACTAGAATTAACATTGGAGCCCACTTTGCTCGGTGGTGAGAGCGTCGGGAGATGGAAAATTGCAAGACGGACGCCGAGCTTGCAAAGTTACTGCTGGGGAGGTAAGTTATGTTTTCGTCGGGTTTCCCCGTTCAACACTTGGTTTCAGTCGGTGGTTGCTCCGTAGCATTGCATGCTTTGTGTAACTTGGCGGACGTTGTTTTGTCACTAAATGCTACCAGTGGTTATTTGCCGGCCAGTTTCTCAGATTGCTGGAGATATTCATGGCGCCGTGATGCTCAGTCATTCACTATTTCACTATTTCTTCTATGTCTTCGGACGTCCTGTCGACTCACTTCTCCCAGCTCTGTATGTCAACAAATGCACGTTGCTGTGAGGCGCTGTGTTACAACAGTGCAATTACACCCAACGACCAGAGCGGCCCCTCGAGAGCAGACAAACCTGAATCTTACATAGTGGGGCTTTAATAAAAAAAATCAGTCCATAATGACTGGCTTTGGATCAAAAGCTGATCAATTTTGGTAGAATTCCAAAACATTTTTTTTCAGTCCCATTAGTTAAAAATATTGATCCACAGACACAATCTTAACTGAGATCTGTGCAGAGAGAAGCAAGATGAAAGCTAGTCACATCGCTAAACTGGCTACACAACAGCAGGATATGATCAACTAAGGTCCCATCAATAAAATGTGTTTATGCTGGCTGGTTTAAATCATGATTTCATGATGGTTAGAATGAGTTCACATGCCAAGGATTTTGACTCAAGTGATGATGTCTTGCCTTCAGTCATGGGTATGAGAGAATATCTTAATGAACCGGAGTACAGAGAGGAGGAATTTTTGCAGATACAGTCATGGACAGAAAGAAAAACTGTGAAAAACTGTTGTGGAAACTGAGGAGCAGGACAAATCACAAGTTACCTTGTGGTGCAGATGCATGAACTGTGAGCCCATGCACAAGAACCCAGAGGCTCACTGCTGTCACGAGTGGGACAGTGACAGCGCCTCTCCTGGACCTTTCTGGTCCTGATGGGTAAAAGGGCACCGCAGGCCCGATGTTCTGCTGTTGTTGAGGGAGGAATCCTGATGTCCATGTTAAAACAACAACCAAAGTTGATGAGGGCTATGTCACACAACCATTTTTTTCTCTGTTATCATATGTAAATAAATACAGAAGTGAAGCATCTTCTACTTATTCAGGAGAGTTAGATTTATATCAGTATGTGCTCTAGTGACTGCTAACTGTGACTCTGCAGTACAGCTGGATCGGCCTGATTCAATATCTGTAACAAGTGTAGTCTGGCTAAGCTTCAATCTACAACAGTTGTGCTCTGCCCAAGGCAGCACATCCCAATCAGCATCCTTAGAGCAGCAACAGGTGGGAGCTACAAGCAAGACAACAGCAGGAGCAACTGTTTGTCCAGACATTAACATAGATGCTAACAGCTTCAGTTTTATCAGACCTGGACCGCATTTCTTTAAAAAATTGAAAACAACCAACAACACTGAGAGCATTTCTCGATAGAAGGGATATTTTCATTCTACTTCTGACGTGTTTTTGGTGAGAGTTTGTTCAACAAAAGCACTTAGGTTTCATTATTTACACTTCGGCAGTAGCACACTTACAAGAATATCTGATTGGCCCGTAATCAATGTGATTAACGGAACGATTGTCCAACCACCGGATATGCTTCTGAAAGCTTCTGCCCATTTCCAAACACTTTCTAGGGCTGTTTACTCCATGAACTAGTGACTGATATTGGACGGTCCATCTAGGGTGTAATATTATGCTAATTGACCCTGCTGCAGCACTGTAACCTGAACAGATGATTAAGGCAAACAGTTCCTAACACAGGGGCTGAACCCTACTGTAGCATCTGCCCTAAAAGTATTAAAGCTTTCTGTTGCACCAGTGACTGCCATGTATCGGCTAGCATCCATAGGGGAGTATCTCCTCTAAGGAAAAAGTTAGACAGCAGCTTTACTGGCAATTTACTAGTTTACTTGTGCCATAGACCTCAAGCAAACCCAAACTATGCCTTTAAGTGTGACTCAAGTCCAAGTTTCAAACTTGAGTCTCCATCTCTGGTTTGGTTATCCACAGCTATAAAATCTCCTATGATGGCAAAAAATGTCACAAGAAAAAGTAAATCCACAAAAAATGTTTAAATACACATAAAACTAACTTTCAGCAACTTTTAGTCATGTACTTAATATGAAAATGATATCAGAAATTTCAGAATTGGAGGCTTCTCAAGGATTGAAAATTCAACATTGTGTGATGTTATATGACCTTGACTCCTATCTATTGATCTGAGACTTGTTGAGAGGATATTTGTAAGAATCTGCAAAAACACTGATGTGATTCCTGTTGTAGTGACAGGCAATAAGTTTAATCTGAGTTTAGAGTTGATGCTGTCACACTACCACCATTTTTACAGAAGAATTGGCATGCCTATCTCCATTACTGTCTCCATTTTTCATGCACTCCTCATAACAGCAATACTGCACGAGAGGCACTTTTTGATATTAAGCGCTCTGGGCCAACAAATCTGATCAACTTTGTGGGCTCCAGTCTGAAGTGAAGTCATGAGAATTGTGGTCCTATTTTTAGTCTGCTTTCAGAAGGGTTCAAATCAGGTCTCAAGTCATATTTGGAGTTGAGACACAGGCCTGACAGTCAGGTCAAAAACTGAAGTGTCACATATCCAGCCCTGGTCTGAATTACATAGCAAGTAGATGCAAAAACAAGAGAAAGAACAGCAGAGGATTTGATGACCTGTCTTGAAGATTGATTGGTTGAAAGATTGCCCTGGTTGTATCTGTCTGTGGAGCTTATGTAGGGATGTGGTGCTATCATAGACCTATAAGTCTTCCCTACACCCTGAATTGTCATGGTAATAAAGCAATTAAAATGTAAAATAGTGGAATTTAATCATAGATGTGTGAGGCAATGTAGACTGCTCTGTCAGATGTAATGTCTCTAGATTAAGCACGCGACAGCCCTCGGGTCACGAGTCAAAATCAGTTTCACTTTCCTCCAGCTCTCACTCTCTTCCTCTCCTCTTCTCTCTCAGTAATGTGTTGAAACTTGGTGAATTGATGAAGATCTTCCAGCCCAGGGGCTGCAATTGTGCCCACAGATTATTTTTCCTTACCCCTGGTCAATATGTAGTTAATCCAGCATGAAATTATATTTTGTTCAAGATGAAAAAAGAGAGCGCTTGTCATCACTTCTGAATGTTTGTGTCATCAAAATGTACGGCTTCATAGATAAATACTTGCTCACAGCGGGTTGGGTTTACTTTATTTCATAGCTGTCATGGAGCATTATGCAGACTTCCATCACCACTGCAGATGTATTAAAGGCAATGGATCAACACAGCTAAACATCTAGGGCAACACACTCGCTACAACTCAAATTTCAATGAATATGCAACTTGGACAAACATTTGACAAAGTTTCTAATCTTCATTATTGTTCACACTGGAGGTATCAGTAGTTCTGGTAATGGTCAAAGCTGGTATAAGGTGGAGAAGGGTAAAGGGCCTGGAGTCATGGGGTGCCCATGGAGGTCTACAGCAACATGGCCCGTACTAAATTTAGTACTGGGCTGTAAACTGATGTAATACTATCACTATGATTATTTTTTCCACAAAACCAATTTTTGCAACACTGTCATCGCCTGTTCAAAACACAGACTGTAGAAAAATCTGGACAAAACAATGTCACATTAGCTGTTTGATTATAAACAAGACGCCTGGAGCAGTGACTAGTTTGATCCAACTGAGGGCACTCTCAGCGTAACTTGACCATCTATGCACTAAGGATACTCTCTTTATCTCAGTAGACAATGACAGAGGTACATTTTGAGTAAATGAAAATAAATCAAATAACAAATCAAAGAGCTAGACAGGTTGTGGCCAAGCAGTGGCAACTTCTGGGGCTGAAAATGGTGGCCCATGCAGAAGTGCTGAAAGCTGTAGTACCCTGAGTGTCCACTTGAGGCTGGCTGCAGATATCTGACACCAAAATTATTGTGTGCAGGGAAAATATGTTTCTTACATCCTAAATAAACCTATTGACAGACTGGCTGAAAATATGGTTTCAGTCTAAATATCTAATACGTCTACGCTGTGATAATGAAAATTTAAAATGTCTGGCATTAAAAAGTTTTTTGTTGTGTTGTAAACTGTATCAAAGTTTTTATCTTAACTATCTTTGCCAGGTTTTTATGTAAAGGTGGTCTCTTTTCTTGACTTAAGCTGGCAAAAATTAAAACAATTGGTTCCAGGTCAGACGTGGTCAGGCCAAGTTCACATGCACATGCTTTTCTCAAAGGATGGAGTCTCTGGGCTGCTGGTCTGTTGCAGTGGTAAGCAACCAGACACATCCCATATTCCCACCTTTGGCCCATTTGACGACTGCACTCTCCCTCTCTCTCACACCCACTTCCATAAGCTTATCCACTGTCTCTCTCTCTCCACTACACTATCAATTACAGCTTTGAAATGCCCAAAAAACATATGTAAAAAAAAGTTGAACAGGGTCTCCAACTCTAGTCTGCAAGGGCCATGATCAACACGCTTTTGGTTGCTCGCAAGTGCTGCCTTTTCCCCAGTGCTTCAAAAGTGGATTATTTTGCCATCAAGGTGAGTACATTTTTGAATATCATCATAAATTACAGGCCTTTACAGCAATTCAATACAGATTACAAAAATTCACAACTTAGAATCATGAGTTGGACCTGAAATTAGAAAAAAATCCAATGCAGACAGTTGATTGAAATTTTATTTATTTATTTTACATAGTATATGCTCTCAATGTATGAGGGGTGATACATATATACATATCACACCCATTTTTATTTTATTGGGGATTTATTGAGGCTTTCCAGTTTTGGAACTGTCACTATTGGTCAGTCAGACATCAGTTCTGCCTCAACACAGCCTCTCTTGGGATGACATATACAGTATGACATACAGGATGACATATGGCAGCCTCCATTACAACGCATCCAAAGTGTTCCAAAGGCTCCTATGATAATCAGTCAGCTGATGTCACCTGATTCCATCTATTTCTTTCCCAGTCTATGGTCAAAGCCCAAAAGACTATTAGAAACATGCATGCAGAGCAGAGAAGAATGGAGGCATCTCTGAGGACATGATATTGTAAAAAAAAAAGATAAAAGAAAGAAAAGAAAAAGTTCAAGCTCTGCTGAGATAGCTGCATATAATATCAGTTAACTCCACAATAGTAAAAGTAATTTTACTAAAAAAGTAATTTTCAGGGATGAAAAGATTTCAGGGATAAAATGTTGCAAAGGCCTATGCTCTTATACACAGTCATCCAAGAAATCATAAAAACTTACTTAAAAAAGTTGAAAAGACAAAAGTGCAGAAGAAGCACACTTTTTAACCAGATTTTTGATCAATAATTGATTAAGTCTTTTAATACAAACAATGCAGCCGGGTTTGTTCTGGAGCTTTAACCTGGATTCTACGCTCCATACAAGTCATCTGATAAGCTCAAGCAAACGGCCCACAGAAGCCACCATCTGCTTTATCACTGTCCAACACAACACACACACACACAACGCATACTAGCCCGAGACAAGAGAACAACAAGGACTGCTCAGCGCTTATTGTTACCCTTTGCCTTTTAATAACTAACAGCCAACGTCTGCACATCCATTCTCAAGTCTCCCAGCAATCTGGCTGGTGACACAGCACAACAGTGAAGAGGCCAGTGATAAATGGTTGGACTTTGCAGAACCATATAGTATTATCAACCCAGCAGCACATCAAGAGGAGCTTGCACAAACCTGAGAGGTGCTGCAGCTTTTTTATGTTCCAGGGTTGAGACGAATGTTAATAAACAGGCTCACCTGAGCACAGTCACCAATCCTGTTTAACGTGGAGTGATTAGGGGAAGCTTAGCTGGTTAAGCCTAATCCTCAGCGTTGTAATCCGTACTCTATTTCAACATATCAAACATTTAATTTCCCCTGTAGTGAAAAATGTCATAAGGCAACAGAAAATGCCCTGTAAATTGTATTTTCTGCGTATTTTCTGATGCTGGAATGAAAAGCCTGCAGTCAGAGGGCTGTGTATGTTCCATCCTCTTTGCAATCCAGTAGATGTTATTTGTAATCAACATTTATTTAACTCCCATATGCCATTAAAAAAACATCCCAAAGGTGGATGTGCAAGGAAGTTCCATGAAATACAATGTATAAAAGGACAAGGAATATCTGATTTCTGTAGATATCTGAGATATTGATATTTCCTTATACCCAAAGTCTAACCGGACACACCAGATAACAGTTCAACATTTATTATACAGGATTTTTTCACTAGTTCATCTGCCATCTTGGCATGTTTGGGAAGGGCAGAACCTTTCAAAAACATATTCGGGCGGTGATTGGACAATTGTGCTGTCAACCACATTCATTACAGGCCAACGGGATATTAGCTGGGCGTTACTGCCGGGGTGTAAAGTACAAAATGTGAGCTAATTCGTAGGTAAACTCTAGCCAAAACATATCGTAAAAGAAGCCAAAAAATTTCTTCCATCAAGACATGTTGCAGTGTTATTATTTGTTCTTCATTGAATGCAGAAATGTTATCCAGTTCTGATTAGATAGATATAACTTTATTGTCTGTTTCAGGTAAAAAAAACAGAAATTTTTCTTCCGTCATGGCTTGATTAAATTAAAAATACCATCTACACTTGGGCACCAAAGGCAACCCAACACATGTACAATGTTAAAAACACACACACACACACAAAACAGCAGGTAAAATAAACATATAAGAACATATAAAAAACATGTGAGAAAAAGCAAAAAAAAAAAAACAACTGCCAGCAGGTAGCATTTCTGATAATCTCTGTACATGCAGCCATTGTTTATGTACTTATAGTGGCTTTACTCTGTTGTCACGCCTGTAGTTCCCATCTCTTCCTCCTCAAAGGCTGCTGACCGGACAGTGCATCTGCAGAATGAGCTCAATCATTCCAGCTGGGAGCTTTGCAAGATGGATCTCCCTGATTACAGAAAATGAATCAGGTGGATACAGCTGTACTGCAAGGTCATACCAAATCTTCGTCTCTGTAGTTTGTATGACCTTTGTCAATTAAAATGGGGTTCTTTAAAAAAAAAATATATATATTCAAATAGACTGCTATGTTGAATGTTTTGACATACTGTGAAGCATACGTGCCAACAACAAGTGCTGTCATTTGTGAGTGGGCTTGCTAGATGTAAAACTAAAAAAACAAAGACCACAGTCCAAAAAATGCTTTTTTCCCCACTTGGTACATTGATGTGTAAGTTCACATTGACTGGAATGGTTTTGAAACAATGAATATGAGCGATTTATTTGCAAAAAGAAATGCATCTGTTGTTTAGGCCTTTAGTTCATTTTGTAAATGTCTGAAATAATTAGAAAAATAAACACAGAGACTCAATGGCGAGGTTTAAAGATCTTCGGAAAAACTACCACTGTACAGAGACTTTAAGTGTTGTTATTTCGATTACGCAAAGTCCTACGGGCCTATCATAATGATTATAACTAAAGAAGTTAAAATCAAAAATAATAAAAATAAAAAAATCCGCCACATTACATGTCATATCAATTGTCAAAAAAATATCCTTAAAAGTGCTGACATCCCCAAAAGGGACCAACAGGACCTGAGTTTAACTTTCTTAAAGTCATTTCAGCTTTTCCACTAAGAGGCGATGTAAAACTAACCAAAGCACATCAATAAGTAATTACAGAGTTTTCTGCCTACACTACAAAGTCCCCATAGAGCAATAAACAAGAAGAAACATTCCAGTGAATGGCTCTGAATAATAAAAGATGTACAGTAATATAGAAGAGAATAGACTTTAAAAGCATCATTACATAGAATTGCTGTTACCACGCCTTGTCTCTTAAATCAAGTGTAAGAAACCTGCATACATCGTTCACTCTGCATGGAGCGATCGGAGATGCACTCGGTCCAAAGGACTGTGACTCACATGTTCAAACACAATGTCACTCTAATCACCCAACATCCAATAAAAAGGGTGATCCTGCTGCTTTTTAACTTTCCATCTAGCAGTTCAGAAAAAAAGGCCACCGTAATGAACAAGCAATCACAGTTTGATGGGTTGGTCGACCCTCCTGGCTTCAACTCAGAACTTCAGAAACACTATTTTACTGCCAATCACACATTAATGGAACAGATGGCTGGTTCTGAAATTAAAAAAAAAGCCATTTAATAGTTCAAAAACAGAATTAACTGAGTCAGGGAGGAATATTTTGGATGAAGTGACCTGATCTGAAGCAGAAAAAGTCAAAATACAGGAAAAATGTGACTACTTCATCAGGAGAGGACGATGTTTCCATTAGACTGTGCTGCTCGGAGAAAAGAAATCTTTAAAAAGTGTATTTAAGCAGGAATGAAGGACAAGTGCGGTTGTAAGAATACAACAGAACTATTTTAACCACATTAGGAATGATTTTGAATATGGCATTCTTTAAAAATCCCCATGTTTTAGCTAAAAATCTTTGTTTCACCTCTTCCCACTTTGATTCATTGTCTCTGCTCGACTTAGGAAGCGTTTTTGGCAAATGTTTCAGTCTCCTCCTCTGTAGAGGAAATTGCTGCCAATATCCATTTTTGTGTGGTTGTTTCTTTTTTCTATCCAGTCTTTTTCATGCCAACGCTGCCACCCTCATGACCTTGCTGCACATGCCCCATAATATGGCTGGTTGTGGTGCCAACTAAAGATGTGTGCCTTAATATATCCCTGATATCAGCTGTAATATCAGCAAAATACACAAAGGTACCATAATGCCTCACCTCATTATCACTGCATGGGTACATTCAAAATCAAGAGCTTCATTTTTTTCAAGAGGAAAGTATTGTTTTTCTTGTTTACTATCTTTACACAAATAGACTGTAATCTTGAAAGCAACGAGTCATTTTTTGTAAAGTAGGGACTTTGTGCTGAATTATATATGTATCTGTGATAATGAGTTCGTAAATAATGGTATATCTGATATTGGCAATCATCTAAAATTGAGCATCCCTATTTTTTTTATTGAGGTAGCTCAAAGTTCAATTCACCCAGATTAAAATGTAGTGTACATTAGTTTATCGTTTTGAGTTATTAGCTCTGCTGACAGTCCAAAACTTAGATTTTGATCAGTTTATTATATTATAATGATTTATATCTAATACATAGATGTGTGTATTGGCAAGAACCTGGCAAAAGGATAAATTGGAATAAAGGCGTGATGACAAAAAAAGTCAAAATATATACCATGTCCTAAGCTGGGTGATAGATCACCTGGGATGTAAAAAAAAAAAAAAAAAAAGATGTAAATCTAGGCTGTCACCTTGTGCTTGATATTTTAACATCAAGTACAAGAATGTCCATTTAAACTGTAAATATACATTCAAATGTAATATATACAGTTCTGTAGCACAGTAGGATACCTGGAGATTGAAGCACACAATCCAACAGAGGGGTGATCACAACAGGAAGTACACCACAAGAAAATGGAGGACAGGCAAAGCCACTCTTTGGAAGCACTTTGTGCTCCACACCAGTAACGGCAAAATAATAAAAAAAAAAGACCAGGCTGTGTGTCGATTATGTTCAAAGCAGCTGGCCCACTCCTCATACACAACAAACCATGGCCCTCCAACCACTGAAGTCCAGCGGCGCCTTGTGTCAAGTGTTCAGCCCTATGTGACTGTATTCTCCTTGGCAGTGCACCCAGTCAGAGGTGCACAAAAAAGCCATTATGGCCATTACTAAGGTGTATAATGAATTGATTGTTGTGGCGTGGTTTTGATTTTTTTTTTTTTTGCTATAGCGTGTATTCTTTAAGAACTGAAACGTAAAAGCTCCAGTGTATATTGATATATAGATTGTCTGATCAGTTATCCAATCAGACCAAGAGAAAGTCAAAATACCTTTACAGGACATGGCTTAAGTTTAAAACTCCTTCAGCACGCCGTGTGACAGTTTCTGGCGAGCAACACCAATTCCTGTGAGTCCAAATGGGATAGCAGGCACCAGAGAACTCAACAGTGAGGAGGATATTTGCTTCTCCTTCTCCTGTGTAACAACTTAAATAACACCAGGGGGGACTGCTGTGCTTTACATGCCGACCATGTTTGCATCTTAAACCATTTACGATCAAGCAAGTTAAACCCACCTAGCACTTCACTGATCACTTGTTTGGCGCTTTAGAAGCATTTGATTCAGACTCTGAAGGTCAGCAGAGAGTGAAAAGCCTGCTGTAGGCTTCTGCTTGGATGCTCTGAGTGTGTCTGTCTGTGTCACAGTTAATATGTCAAAAACATGAGCTGCATGGAGGTAGCTCTCTCTACAACTCCCTCCATTTATTAAGCCACTCCTTCTACATTAAGACTTTGTCCCTTTCCCATTTGTCTGTCAAAAGCTAGACAGCAGAAAACAAATTAAAATCTTCATTTACACATGGTAGAGGTGATCAAATGACTGTTAACAGAGCCATATATCACTCTGGTTTCATATGTTTGCCATTTCAGATATGTTGACATATTCAAAATAATGTTTATTAAGTGAAAAGCATTATAATCAGTCCTTACGCTGATGACAAAACAAAAGTATAATTAAAGTTTACCTCAGTGGTTTAAGCTGTCTCTGTCTATCCAGATATCCCTTCGTTTCCTCGTGTATTGGGCACTTCATAATCAGTCGCTGTCAGGATATAAGCTATTTTTACGGACTGCTCTAGGGACAGTTTACTGGAAATGTGTTTGTTATCTAGTTCTGGAAACACCTGTGCAGGTGCTCAAGGTGTGTGTGCTCACACTCATCTGCCTTTAGGTTCGGCTCATCCTGTAGCAGCATCGACAAAGTATATACGGATCAGGCTGATTGGCCATTATGAAAGAATATACCATCTCTACCTGCTAAAGTCATCAGCCCTACTCACACTGCCATTTCAAGCCGTAATATTCACAACCCTGTGATGCTTTGCCTCCATGTCTTCATCTCTGCATGTCCGCTCACATCTCTAAAGTGTATTTTTGGACTGTGATAGAGAGCACTTCTGCTCCTCACCATTGCTGTGGATAAATGTAGCATATTAAAAAACTACCACACTACTTGATCAATAAAATAACTAACACTACCACAAAGCCTGCGGAAAATACAATCAAACTATTACAGTATTATTGGTGATAAATCTACCCATCACTGGTAGTTGATTTAGCAAGTAGTAAGTAATTTCTGATATCACGTTTTCAATCAACTCTGAAATTTGAAGCCTTGAGACAACCCTAGAGCCAAGTGTGCTTTCTGAGAAGAATTCTTCTTCCTGCTCCAGTAAATGCCTATCTGTCGGTGTTTTGAAGCCCTCTGCAGCAATCTCAATCTGCTGCTGATTTTAAAAGCCACATGGTTTCCTCTTTTAATGGAAGCTTAAAGTGAACCTCTTCCAAGAAAGAACATGTACAAACTCAAATGAATCAATGAATCTCTGAGAGTAGTTAAAAAGTGCATGTCAATACACATGTCAGAAAGAATTTGCAGTCTTTTTTGTCAAAGCTGATTAGTTCAGCTCACGTCCCACACTACCAGGGGAGGCAATCTTTCATTGTCTTTGATTCTACAATCTGAGCTTTGAAGATAGACATCAGTAATAGACCAACACGCTATACATACCACATCCTTCAACTCTTATCAAAGGAAGAGTGTCAAATTAAATCTGGAGTTTATTTCAAGGAAATTACATCCCTCAGCTTTACCCTTTTAGAAATTAAGTAATACTCAGTGTAGTGGAGATATTCCCAAAGAGTATCCAACCTTGGTTTAAACTGATCCTGGATTTAAAGGGATGAGTATTAACATGGAAGTGCTGGCTGTGTTCAGATACTGGAGGGCTTCTTATAGTTAGAGGAAGTTCATTTAAGGGGCTGACAGACACACACGGGTAGACCTGAAACAAATGAAGTCTGTGGGAGTGTGACAGTCTGTAAAGGTTTTAAAAAGAGGAACTGAGGGAGGACAACTGTGGTTATCAGATGGTAAGTGTTATGGTGCTTCACCTTGAGAGGAAACAACTGAACAAGATTGGCTGTTTAAACATATTCTATTTGAAGCTGCAGTGATGGCAAAAAAAAACAAAAAACAAACAAAAAAACCTGTCTTTATCATTAAGGCAGTTTTCAGGGGCATCAACATCAGTAAAAGCAAAACACCGAGAAACAACATCCTGACTAACAATAAATGAATCACTGGTGTTTAATGTGTACGTAGGATTTCTAAATTTTAAAAATATGCCAGCGTTGACAGATTTTCCTGCCAATTTGACTAACTACAGATCTACTTCTGGAGGCTCATAATAAGAGTGATGGCAACATTAATGGGCTAAAACTGAGCAAAGTAGACATGTGGTGGGATAAAGATGAAAAATATAGAAAGAGGTTGAAGCAGGGGTTTGTAATTTGGATTAGACTGGATTGGAAGTAACCCCCTCCCCCAACCATTTGCCTGTTTGCGCTCCAAGTGGCCAACAGGAACCCATTAAAACAACATTTTTTATGTGCTCAGGCATTTACTGTATTTATGCAAGTTTAGAGAAGAAAATGTGTTGGATCTCTTTAGATTTAGGAAAAACAAATATTTTGCTGCAGGAAGTGGATAAAAGGAGGAAAAGGATACTGAAAACCATGTCTTACATGCACTTTCCAGCTTCTGTTAAATTATAAAACATTCATATTGGTATCACAACACTAAACAATGTTATAACATAATGCATGTTTTCTTCATATGAGTAATAATATATTGGTGAAAAGGCTAACCAAATTAAACCCTTGTTTACTCTAAACCTCACAGCATTCTTTCAACAGGATCATTCATGTTTCACATTGCTGTAGAATACAAATTACTACAGAGTGTTCATGATAAAACTGTCATAATTGTGTTAACCATTTTCAATATTATACATTAAGTTCTTTTTATAGAAGTATTGGAATTGAAGCATACTTTGAGTCAGAACAATGACTTCTGCTTTGTCTTTAATGTGAGGAGGATAAAAAGCAGGTAGTCAGAAACAAAATGAAGAGTGAGAAACACTTTCACCACACCGACTTGAATGTGATAACAGTTCAATCACTGCCATTCAAAGCTGTGAAGGAGAGAGTGTTTTATTTTGTTCAAAGGACTTCCTTTCATTAGTTAATTGGTCAGTGTTTGAAGATTGTGCCAGCTTTCAGTTTGCAAACAAAAGCTGCAAGAAACTGATTCCATGGAAAGCATTGTTGCATTGTTTTAAACCCAAAAAGTTATTAAAAAATTATTCCAACCTGGATTTTTTCGATGTGAATTTATGGGAATTAACTTGAAATTGGGGGTAATACAAATGAATCGCATCATATCCAAACAAACATTTTTTTTGTCATCCATGCAAAGAAAGCCAATATAAAACATTACATTTCAACAAAGTCATTTGTAAGTAGAACTTCATCAAGTTACTGTATGATTCTTTAATTGGACAATCAATTTCAACCCCACTCTATGTAGTCCATGGGCTTAACTGTGTGGCCTCAATAGTCAAGGGTTCTAGAATAATCTGTTCATGTGATGGAAGGCTGCACAGTGCATGTAGAGGGCATGGCCTCAATGCCCCTGCAGTAAGCAGTGTGCTGTGTGCATGTGATTTAGTAATAGCAGATATACTATTAAATACAATTGAATTAAATCTGGTTACTTTAGTCAAAATGATTCTAAAATATATTTTCCCATCTACACTTAAAATCTCTGTTAAAGGCCAACCTTTATTTGTAAATTACTTTTTTTCCCCATTCATTCCAGTAAATTCCCATTAATTCCTGTTCATTCCCATGAAAAGTTTCTGTCTTTGAAAATTCTGGGAATTTTACAACCATAATCATCACACGATTGTTTGTACACTGGGATTTGCCAGACAAGCATCTTTCATGAATCACACTTGGGAGCTGGTGTAAGATGATTTCTGTACCAATAATCTGTGCACGTTTCTACACCCGATTAATAACTTAAAGCTAGGGTCGGTAATTTTGGAAAACTAGCATGAATTTGAATGTAGCATCTCCTCAGGACTCCGCCTAGCCCCTCCATCCCCTCCCTAGAGCTCCTCCAAAACTATGTCTCCCGCTCACATGCACAAGCGTGGCTGATTCATGACCATATGACTGATTCAACTCAAAACCAGTCCTCAGCACATCATGTTTGTTTTGCACTACACCAAGTCATGTCTCACTCAGCGGTAAGAAAACACCAAAACATTATCATAGTAAAGTTAAAAAAAACAAACAAACAAACATGGCAAGTTAGTTAGTACTCACAACCCGATGTTGACTCTCGTTTTTGCCGTGGCTTTGTCCAATTTCTTTTTTGTTTCGGCCCTCTCTGCCTCCATCTTTCCTCTCTTCCTCTGTTTATCAGGAGGAACACTAATCGGGATATAGGTAGTTTCTCTGCGATGCTCCTCATAGCTGTCAAGTCTCCCGTTTTGGCCGGGTCAACATTCTTCTGCCTCTCCAAACTGAGTTCCATCATTAGCCAAACAGGGCGGTAATGCTTTAAAATGATGGATGCCAACCGCCGAAAAACCGAAGAAGAAGAAAAAGCCTCGCGAGAACTGCCACCTGCAGTAGCCTGGGCGGCAGTCGTCGCGAGATTAGAGCCCACAGCGGCAACAAACCAAGAAAAACAAAGTGTTTATTTTAGATTTCTTGTACACTTGTCTTAAATATAAGGGATACTGGAGCTTGGTTGGGGTTGTGGGACGGCTCGCAGCGGGCTTCCCTCATTTTCAAAGCCAAAACTTGACGGATAAGCATTCTCCAGCGTACTTGGATCCCTCTCCGCTCGGCTACACGCATTGAATCAGGGTCAGTGCACACCGGCAAAATGTAGGGCAGAAGGTGGGCAGAACGACTTTACAGGATTTGATTCCTTCAGTAAACTTGGTACCAGTCACAGTGATTGGTTGGTGTTTTCCCTGTTTTACTCCTGCTGTAGACAGCGGCTATTTTTTGCTCTCTTTTAAAAACAAATCATGC
Organism: Cetoscarus ocellatus; assembly: GCA_037902135.1. NCBI lineage: Eukaryota > Metazoa > Chordata > Actinopteri > Labriformes > Labridae > Cetoscarus > Cetoscarus ocellatus. The sequence continues at coordinate 418,821 of JBAMNC010001086.1, forward strand.
ACTGATTGCCATCAGGAAAAACGATCATTTTAACCAGTATAACAAAAAGTGTGTCTAAATAAAATTACCAACCCTAGCTTTAAGGTCAATGCCTCTGACTTTAGCTGTCAGTGGCATGAAGGCATAAACATTCCTCAGGTGTCTATATATCAGAAGTAAAGTTGGGGTATCTAGGCTTCACTTTTGTACAATCAGGTTCAGAGGGAGACATACTGTCCATATGAATTCAGTTTGTATTTTGGCCATATATCAAAGAAAGGCTGTTTGTGAGTTTACGTGTCTTACAATGAGAGAAAAAATGAGTAAAAAAGGCAGCAGTAGACTGACTCTCCCCCTGCTTTTTTTTTAATCATCAGATTCTGGCTGACATAAAAGCAGAACCCTTCAGACTCACAGAGGGCAGAGACCTTTTGACAAAGAGGCAGAGGCAGCTTTTCAAAATATAGCTGCTCAAGAACTGGACCACCCAGAGTTCATCTCATAGAGTTATAATGAATCTCAAAAGCTAAATCACATTTCAAAGCATGATGCTTATTCTGCACTCCGGGTCAAGGAAGTGACTGTTGTGATGACGAAGCCAAGTCTTTTGAGGAGAATCTTTTGTTCACAAAACTGCTTTGCTTCAAATAAAGCCATTGACCAGAGAGAAACTTTCATCTGCTGCCATTGTGTTTTGGATTTTTGTATCGCAATATCTCACCACACAGCCATCGCTACACAGACACACACGGACAATCTCTCGGTGAGTCTGCAGCCTCTTGATTCAGAAAAGATATGATCCAATTTCCTGTACTAAGCTTCAACATGTTCTATAGCACAATAAAAATCATCTGTACACTCTGCAACTTCAAAACCAGTACCAAAATCCACACAAGCTCCACGCGCAGTCCTGCTCTGCCATGTGTATCACAGGAGTCTATTTTCAGCCTTCATTAAATCTGCTCTTCAAGCAAATTCTTTGTTAAATAAAGAAATTAGTTAAGTGAACACAAAGGCAGAACTTCTCCCACAAGACAAGCTGATGAGTCTCTTTTATTTTTATGCATGATAATTCCTAAAAATATAGCTCACCACTTTTGCATGATTTATTTTTCTAACAGGAGCCTGATACCACTTGGCGGCACACAAGGGCTTGCAGCTGAAGGCTCCCCTCTCACCCCGCTGCCATCCTCCCCCCCGCCGCCACCAAGGCTTAATACTCATTCTTAGAGGAACACTGCGGCTCTTAGTGCCCGAGCAGTCAGGCCGGGGCGGGGGTGCACTGCAGCACAGAGCGCTCACTTCAACAATAGTGACTCGGATTTCCCTCTATTATCTTTGAGGAAGGACGGCGATTATGTTTCAGTCTTTATCTTTGACATTGGATAGAAACTATGCAGCACTGAATACTTGAATAAAAATGTGACGGAAGAATTTACTTATAATCTTAAATATCATTTTGTCACCGTATCTGTGAATATTTTAGATCACGCAGTTAGGTGGAACACTTGTCCATTCAGTATTCAAGAATAATCCATTGTGTAGATAAAGTCAGTGCTTCTGTTTCTTTTTCAAAACATGTGCGCAGGACTGGGCAAGATATAAAGTTCTGAAGATACATCACAATCATTTCAGACCAAATATAAGGTAGGGCTGACCAATATTGGAAAAATTACATTTTTTTTTTCTTTTGCGATATACAGTATGTTACAATCAAAAAGAAGAATGGGTAATGTGCATGCACCCCGTCTATTGAGGCTCTCACCTTGTTGTTAGCAGCTCTGGTTTAAGTCCAGCCTGTGGACTCTTCAGGGTTTGTACACTTAGGCTAAGACCACACAAAGGTAGGTATTCTTAAAAACAGCTTTTCTGTGCATTTTGGCCTTCTGTCCACACATAAACGGTGTTTAAAGTCATCAAATATGTATATTTTGGAAAACCCTGGCCAAAGACTTTCATAAATGCAACACTCTCAACAGAGTGGTGTCACACAATGCAACGTCCTCACTGTTGTTAACCCTTTCACTGGCATTGTAACCATGTGGTTGACTTTTTGCTGCCATACCACTGTATTTAAACCTCTGAAAGCCCATCTCTGTTTTTTCTTATTCACCTCTCTGAGTAGCGTTTGTGACACCAACATGTATCCACTGGGTAGCGCTGCTGTACATGAATATAGTTGTTTGAAAACAAGAAAAAATCGGGAGTGAATCGTTGCTACATAGCTCCTCAGAAATCTAACAGTAAGAGCATACATCGGAGTAAGAAAATACTTTTCACATATTTCCAGATCCTCTAACATTTAAAATTTAGTTAGTTAGAAACACATTTAACAATAAAAAAATGTACCTATGATTCCTCAGAAAACTGGGTCAACCACTACATAACTAAATTTGCTTTCTGTGAAGTTTTCATACAAAAAAATTGGTTGCACAAATAAAAGTAATCCATTCATGCCCAGGATAACCCTTAATGGGCAAGCCAACCAGATGGTTGACCAACATATCTGCTTCCTGATTGGGTAATCCGAAAAAAAAAATAAATAAATAAACGTTGCTCAATGAAGAGAAAGAAACAAAATTTTACCAACAAATAATTTGCTGCAAATGTATTTCTTAGTTTGGAAGTCAAAGGGTTAACATGTGTTGCGTGTTGATCACGGGACTATTTACATGTCAGCACTGAATTTCTGTCCCTCCTTCACGATGATGCTGGATTAAAAACTCTTCAGTGATAAAAATGCTGCCAACATTTTAGACGAGACCTGGTGTTATTGTTTCACGAGTGTTTCTATGGTTTTAAAACCAACAGAACCCACAAAACTTTTTATGCAGCATCAAATTATTTACACAACATACCTGTTATCACCCGTTAACATAGCCACAGGATAAACCGAAACACCAGTTGGACGTGGAGGTAGGAATACATGTGCAAATAAAACTGCTTTGCAAAAAAAAGCAAAAAAAAAAAAAAGGTGCATATCATGGCAAGTTACAAGACAATAAACAGCTCTTACCAGTGCATTAGTGCGGGGTTAATTTGTTTTCAATTGAACGAGGATATTTTTTTAACAGAGGAGGAAAACCTCAGTTTCAAAAAAATACCTGTTTATGTGTGGACATTAGTTCAAGGTAAAATTCAAGCATTTAAGAAGAATTTTCAACATTTTCAAGCACTCTACAGCAGTGGTAAACTGAAAAGATACATAAATCCCCCAACAACCAGGATCATCATTTCACCACCTGATTATATTAGAAGAGGCAACAGTATGATATTCTCACTATTCTTTGTGTTTGTAATCACAGTCCAGAGGAAAAAGCAACAAAATGTTATCAGTCATGATTTCTCAACTGTGTGTAGATTTTAATCATGTATTTGGGCAAAAAAGCTCATCTTCCACAGATTCTACATCTAAGATTAGACTGATTCAAATCATGTCAGATCTCTTAAGTAAACTTGACTACTGCATAATATAGAGACACATTTTTATGATTATTCCATTGACCATTTAATAACTTGTAGTATAGTATATACTTGTAATATTTTTTCATTTGTAGTACTTTAAAAGTCTACCTACATTTAAATGCAGTTTTATAGCCATTGTTCAAAACAATATCTGTACTTAATTTAGTAAATACAGTATGCATACTAACAACAATATAATCTATTAGATATTTTATTCTTAAGGGGCCTTTTTTTATTTCATTTCATTTTAAAGCATTCAAATTATTATTATAATTAAAATTATGATAAAGTCAGACCATTTTGATGCCACAGCAAAAAATACAGAAGTCCTTGACACCCAAATTAGGTTATTTTTCATTCTCAGATACTGATACAATAGGAAAACTCTTTCACATTGTCAATATAGTAGATAAAATTGTTCACTTCTTATCACATCCACAACTTTACCAAATGTTGCCATATATTGTGCTACTTATATGCATACTCAATGATTTTGGTCTAAATTATGACTGAAGATCAACAATTTGCTGTTCTTTTGGATGCAAGAGGTCATTAAAATAATGGGGATTGTTATCAAATGTGATGATTAGTATTTTTATCATCAACACATGTTATTTAAGAATAGAAAGTTTTGACAGTCCTAAATTAAATAAGCAATTATTTATAATAAAGACAGAAAACTGCCAAATGTTGGGTGACTAGGACCTCCATTTCTGTTGCTGCGGTATCAAACAGCTATCAGTATAATTTTATTCTTAAAAAGATCATTCTAAGCTAACAACCCTTTGTTATAGCTCGACAGGAAAAAATAAATCAGGACATATTGTGTAACACCATCCATCTAAAAAGCACTGAGGTGTTACTTTTTGTGTCCACATTGTCCAGCCCCACAGCCATGTGGATTCTCACATATCTGTTTGTCCTTGCTATCAAAGCAAAATCACATCACTTTTCCCTCCAGACATAAAGTCGCCCACATAGTTTGCTGCAGAAAAAGGTCTCCCAGCTCGGAGGTTAATCTGGGATTTGTGCAGCTGTATGAATCAGCATTAAGCCACTGACATTGACATAATGGTGAGGTTGCGTTCTCAGGCACAGTTTAACAGCGTAATGAAGATCTCATTGCTGATGTCCGTGGAGTCAGTTCTCGAAGAGCCCTGATTGCTGCTGCAGTGCTCAGTCTGCTGTCCTCATCAGCACTGCTATCAGACTGGACTGCTGGGGCTGACCCCCATCATATATCAGGACCACATCTAGTTCTGTGAACCCCCCTGACCCTTTACTGTCACATCAATAATAGAGAGGAGCTGAATAAAGGAGCCTAATTCTCTGAGAAACTCAAAAAGCAGAAATATAAAGAATATATGAGCATTTTTTGAGCTCTGACTCCAGTGCCATATTTTCACTGTGCAAGTTTCAGTTCATATTTTGTACTATTGTTTTAAAGTTTCCTTTTTTATCCTCTTGGGTGCGACAGAAACTAAAGTCTCTTTGTTTAAACAACAATAAATCCTTTTACTCCCTCTCATAACATGGCACCCTTTTTTTTCCTGATATCATTTTCTGAGTAGGGAGATCAAACCATACTCTTTATCAGAGTGCTGTATTTCAGGCTGTCAGTCAGGGCTCCTACAGTTTCAAGATTTCATGCTTTGCATTTAATACAAGACTGAAGCAATCTTAGAGTTAAATCCAGAAGCATTACTAGCTAAGACCTGCTACACAGCAGCACAGAATGTCAGCATTAAACTATTTCTTAGCATACAGTGGGTTTACTAGCCAACTTCTACCAAAAATCTTTGTTTTTTATTATTTAAAAAGAGCCCTTTCTAATGACACTTGTAATAATACTATTAGCCTAAACCCATCTAGTGAACTGTAGTAAGGTAGTTAAACACTACTATAAGCTAAAGTAAAATAGTGTTTAACACTGTTATACAAAAAGAAATATGCTGGAGTGCATTTACAAAATGACTGACTGACACTCACTAATCTCTGGTTAAGGAGACAGTAACAGGCATTTACTTTAAATAAGACATTTTGGAAAAATTTTAGCAAGAATTACAAACTGTCTTGCAACTTCCCTGGGTCCATAGATGATGCAACATCCTGTGTTTAAGAGTAAGTTCTAAAGGGATCATTTCTTGATGGCCAGACAAAATGACATTCAATACAATGAACAGTATTGGACAAAGTTTGTTTGTATGTGACAATGGAAATACAATACCAGACATTCAAGAGATTACCCTTTGCAATGCATAGTACTGTTCTTGCCCTCACATTGTCCATAAATTCCTTTATCTACACTGACTGTTAGGAATCTTGTTTGATACCCATAACACTTTTCTTGTCTTTAAAGGTCCCATATTTTTCACCTTTTCTGCAGTTTAACATGGATCCTTTAGGTCTTCATGAATGTTAGTAACATGCTTTGATCCAAAAAGCCTATGAATAAGGCTCAGCTGCATTCCTTCGATGCTCACAAAGCCCCTCTGGTTTAGAGGGCGGTCACCTTAATATGCTAATTATATATATATATATAATTATATATAATTTATTTATATATGACTGAATTATATATTCAGTCAACTGTTAAACTTCTCTTGACTAATGTAAGAATGCTCACACATTGAAGTTTATCCTTCAGACTTTCAACAAGTTACGTTAACATTGACAAACATGCTGTGTATTTACCTCTGGTTCACTTCCCCCTGCTGATAGCATTAGCTCGTAGCAATAGGCAAAATAAATACTACATGGCATTGAAACACTCACACTTCCATCATCAGTTTTGGCGGCGGATTGTTGGTACTGAACCCAGATTCAGCTAAAGTCTAGTTGCCAGTCCTGTACTGAACTGACTGAAGTTGAAGAAGCAGTCAGAAGTGAAGTGATTGACACACACATATAGTTTTTTAACGATTGTAGGTGGCACATTCCCTTCAACAACAAAATTGATCCACTAGGCCCTTTGGTCCTCTGAGGCTGGTAGCCTATATGTGAAGATATATGTAGCTGTTTACAGCCCACAACCAAGCTGTGATAGGTTTTGGGTCTAGACATGGTGTTCGCTGATTTCTCGCTAATGGTGTAAATAACAACGGCGGCACTTCGCACAGAAATTTCTCAAGCCGGGGGATGGGGATACTCAGGTAGAGGTAGGCTTATGCAAATGAAAATGAAATGCTTGTTATGTAACTGTATATCCACAGACTCAACAGCTTACCAAATACCATGAGTTTACATTCATGCAGCCTGCTAAAACAGGTTTTGTTGTCTACTCTCACATGTTGTGGGCTGGGATGCAGGCTAAAGAGCCAAAAATGTGTTTAAAAGCCTTCAAAAATGGATTTTTGCATAATATGTCCCCTTTAATGGGTTATCTTTTCTGCTCCAATTGTGGGAATTAATATTCATTTAGTAAGTGAAATATTTGTTAGAGCAGTGCCAAGATATGCACCTTTAGATATGTTAGCAAGAGACATCCAATTAAACAGCCAACAAATCTGACTGCACAGGCCTCCCTAGGTGGGAGAGCTCAAACTCAGAGTAAATGCTGAGCTGGTTCAGTGGGGGAGTTCAATGTGGGAGGTGCAGCGATGTTCATTTCCAGAATCAATTCAGTCAGCGCTGTGGAGAGATCATGAACTTGTGGACAATTATCCCACTGATGACAAGAGGAGTCCAATCACAGCGAGGTAATGGTGCTTCGTTTTCATTCTCTATGAAAAGCCTCCAAATAAAAGCTATAATTACGGTCGGGCAATTACAGCCCAGTACCTCCCTTCCCTAAATGCTCTTCAATTTACTGCAGAGGTTAAACTGGACATTCATCCACTAGTTGTTCTTTTTTTAAAACTTCTGTGAGAGGAATGTGAATAGTTTGTTGATGGTGAAGCTAAAGCTTCAAGATTTTGTTTCCAACAATAGAAACAAAGCATGTTATATAACATATCCTAAATTGCAACAAATAAAGAGAAACTTGATTGAAAAGCATTTGAATTATGACGGAAACTGTAATAAGGCGATTTAAGACCATGAAGAACTGGAAAGTATCGGCTATCTGCCTTGGCAGTGATATCATATGGCCATCTTGAGGGTTCAATCTATCTGTCATAGAGCTATGCACCCCCTCATGCCCGACAGCGTAGCGGGAGTCCCTCTGAAAATGAAACGGAAACTAAAGACTAAGTTCCTAAAAAGTCCTTTATTCAGGGCTAAATTACAGCAGATCCACTGGATGTTTTCAAGTCTATAAGCTTGAAAATGAATTTATCATAAAATTAAAATACGTATGTAAATCACCACAATTGATTCAAAAGCACATAAGAGTCCACACAACAGAAAACAAAAATGTAAGGGCAGGTTAATTGTAGTTTTATGAGAGACCTCCGCATGCTAAGTACCCAATGACTTCGATAGCATATGGCAGTGTTGTAGTCGAGTCAACATAGCTCGAGTCCGAGTCCTCAGTGTTTGGGTCCGAGTCGAGTCCAGGTCGAGTCCTCAGTACCTTAGCCCAAGTACTAGAAAAGTTCCCCGAGCCCAAGTCTAAATCCTCAATATTGAGTCTGAGCCAGGAGGCTAGATGCTCTTCAGCTCTCTACTTTTGCCATGCCTGAGAAATGACATGCAAATTAAAAATGTCTTCTTTCAAAAATTAAAAAACACAGTTTTCTCCATTTCAACAGAACTTTATTAGCTGTCAGATGACTGCAAATTTAAGCAACAAGTGTTGTGAATTTGCTGTTTTTTTTCCAAGCATGTTTGAAAGATGTTAAACTTAAAACAACATTTATATATATATATACATATATATATATATATATATATATATATATATATATATATATATATACACACACACACACACACATATATATATATATATATATATATATATATATATATATATATATATATATATATATATATATATATATATATATATATATATATATATATATATATATATATATATATATATATACACACATATATATACATATATATACATATATAAATATATATATATATTTCCATATATATATATATAAATATGGGGAAGAAGGAAAAAAACAGCTATCACTAAAATAAGTTAATATTGACAAAAGAAATAATAATAAAAAATTAATGAAAATCATGACATTGCTTTTGAATTGTGGTTCAACAGAAATATATAACATATTGGGCAAACAGGCATGATGGGACCTGTAAACTAATATTTTGTTGAATAACCCTTTGAGGCAATCACTGCAATCAAGTGTTTTCTGTAACTTTCAATCTGGCTTCTGCACCTGTTGACAGGTAATTTGGCCCACTGCTCATCAGCAAAGTGCCTTAATTTGTCCAGGACAGTGTTATTTGTTTTTGTGTTTTAATTGTTCTTTCAAACACAATTCAATAGCAATGTCTGGGCTAAGCCCCGGATCTTCTTCAATCCTAAATCCGCCCCTGCTGATATGAGGACCTTATACCAGAGGAAATAATAATAAAAAAAATAATAATAATAAAAATCCAAAGGATTCATTGATAAATAAGCTTGAGTCCTCCGAGTCCTCCCCAAGTCCTAATGCAGCCAGAGCTTGAGTCGGAGTCCAAGTCTAAGTCATCAGCGCATGAGTCCAAGTCAAGTCACAAGTCCGACATATCCGGACTTGAGTCAGACTCGAGTACGAGTCCTGGACTCGAGTCCTACAACGCTGGCATATGGTATAACAACATTTTACAGGTAAAGTCAAGCAAAAGTTGGAAATAAATAGCCTAGAATTATTTTTTAAGTTCAGTTTCTGTGTACTTAAAAGTAATATTTATGGATGAAAGTTCAAGCCTTGTCAGTAATTTTCAAATAAGTGTTTACTAGGAGTACAAAAAGAATTACGATAAAATTGATAACTGGATACTGCCATGAAAAAATGTGAACAACGTTTTTTCCATATTGGTCAACCCTATAAAAGCTTTTTTTTTTTTTTTTTTTTTTTTTTATTAGGTATACATTGTTTACTTTAAAATGAATTATTGTGGTTATTTGTATGGTTAATAGTATAGATTCAACATAAACACAAATCAATATGTAATTGTTTCACAACAATGCATGTTATGTTTGTGTATATTAACTTAACTAATGAATTTTTTTATGATCAGAACTGGACGTGCAAGAAGGTCCCTTATTTACTGTTTTTCATGTACTTACAGAGCTAATAAAATGAATACATCTCACAGCAGTTATTTTTTATGCTCACTCAGTTTCCCTGAATACATCTGAGAAAAAATAGTTGGGAGACATGTGAAAATAGGTAAACAAATAAAAATTGCAGGCAAAAAAAAAAATTGAAAAAAGAGAGGGGATCATTGCAAACATGCTGCTGTTGCTTCTTGATAGGAGAGGGAGAAATACACACACAACTATATATGTATATATTTTTACATATACATATATATATATATATACATACATATATACATACATACATATATGTATATACATATATATGTATATATGTATATATATGTATATGTGTATATATGTGTGTATATATATGTGTGTGTATATATGTATATTTATATATGTATGTATATATATGTATATATGTATATATACATATGTATATATATACACATGTATACACACACATATATATGTATATGTATATATATATATATATATATATATATATGTAGAGAGAGAGAGAGATAGAGATAGATAGATAAATAAAAGCAGTGTAACTTCTGAATGTCTAGCACACGCAACCCTTCTTTTCAATGAGCTGCAATCACTTTGAGGATCTACTTCTGCACTGAACCAAGAGTTGCAAGGCGAGAGATGAATTGGCAGAAGGCACCTGGCCCATCAGAGAGCTGAGTACTTGTTTCTTGTGAGTTTCTGGAAAAAGTTGTTAAGAGATCTTGATTCAGTCATTTTTAGGACTGTGGGAGTTTGGTAGAGTTTGTTTGACTAACAGCTCCACAACTCTGTTAAGTTGTCTTTAGTAGAAAAATTTGTTCACCTGTTGTCATTTTATCTGGTCCTTAATTTTGGCATCATGAACTGCCGCCCTAGTCCCACATATTTTCAACCTCTCCATGGTCTAATCAACCAGTGTGATTGCAAACATCCCTGTGAGTTCCCGGGTCCTTTAACTTTTCACTTCTACACAAAGAAATGTGCAAACACACAGACACACAACCACTTAAAAGATAATTTGTAAAGCCCACCCTCTACTAGATTCGACAAGCTGTCACAAGTGCCGCAACTACAGAATGGGTTTATGGGATAAAACGTTAAATAACGTCCAACTTTATGTGTGCCAAAAAAATCAATGAAAAAATACATCCAGCATCAGCACCATGGTTTTTGATAAAAACGCACCAACGCATCAAAGAGGGGGAGCTGATAAAATTGTATTTATACCAATACCATTACGGACTCTGTGGATCTTTAAAATTCTTCATCCATATTCCCAATAGAATGTTCTTCTCTCATGTAGAGTCAAGGCTTTTCCATTAGACAAATTTACTATGTACCTCTCCTGAGGCCACTACTGTAGGCCGCATGTCCTTAAATATGACTCCAGCAATCATGTCTGTGATGGCCTGTATTTGGGCCTCAAGTGAGGGGCCTACCGAGGAGGAACTTGGTCACATGGGGCTGAGCACTGTACTTGGATGGAAGGCCAACAAGTGGGCCCACAGATTTGACGTGAATGAGGAGTGGGCTGACACACAGCCTGGTCTTTGTTTATTTTGCCATCTGCAGTATGGAGCCCAAAGTGCTTCCACATAGCACCACAGATGTTTCAGTGCCGTAGGTCATCGTGGCTTTGCCTGTCCTCCATTTTCTCGAGGTGTACTTCACTTGTTGAGGTCAAGAGGGCAATAGGCGGTTGGGTTGTACCGAGAGCACCCTCTGTTGGATTGAGCAGTTTACTGTTCCAGGTACCCTAATATACTACTGCACATTACATGTTAAATTTGAATATTTATTTACAGTTATTGATATAATTTTCTACCTTGAACAGATATTCCTATATATGGTTAAATAGTTAATGTGCAGTCTTATTGTGTAAAATTAAGCCACAATTTAGACTGCTTTGTCTCCAGTTTGCAATGGTTACCTCAGCCTTTTTTGTTTTAGAGAGTTTAGGATTAACTGCACAACTGTCTTTTTTGCTCTAATCCATGTTCTGAATTGTAAATCATCCTGTTAAGCTTTCACAGCAATTTTGAGTAACAACACAATTTTCATCATGATAAAATCCTAATTTTCAGATTATAATGCAAACTCCAAACAACCTTAAAAACTAAACTAATGCATTATACACTACACACTTGTTGGAAATATCAGACAAAATACTATCCAAAACAATCAGACTGCAAGAAGAATTTCTGCTTTGTCAATGAAACTAACCAGGCAAACTTGAAAAGAGTCATTTTAGGACATTTTATAGACTGGTGGACATCTGCTTTTGTATAAAGTTTGTTGGATCTGATAGCCAATGCCCCTAGCTTTAATTAGCTCACAACACTGGGCACGAACATTACACCAATTATCCTTCTTCAGGCATCCACTGGGAAGAAATGTTACCCATGGCAGGTTCTCTATAGGGGACGCCTTGGCAGCTGCACATCTAATTACACCTATGGGGAGAATCTCTTGGATATCGGAAGGGTCCCATTTTTGTTAATACTAGGCAATTAACAGCCCCTGTGTGCTCTTGGCAAGGACTGACTGAGCATGTAGTTTTATTAAAAATACACTTTGTACATGCATCATGCTTAGAAATCTGTTCTATGCTGAGTTGCACCTTGTAAAAGAAGATTTCTGTGGACATGTGTAAGTGATGCATGTGAGGCTTAACCTCCTCTAAACCCTGAGCTCGACATGTAGTGTTTAATTGCATGAATATTTCAACAGTTACTGCAAGTCCTTTCACATGTTGTATCAGCAAGATCGCAAGTTTTTAGATATCCGCTTGAATTATTCATTTTAACACACATTTTTTTTGTAAATTGTCCTCTATTTCATGCGGAGCTTGTACTAGAAGACACAGAAGGCAGATCAACAGTCTTTCTATTATATTATGATAGGGCTGGGGAAAAATGCCTTTGTCACATTGATCTACTTTTTCTGCTATTACACAGTACAGCAGTTCTTTAAAGGTCACATATGATGCAAATTACACATTAAATGATTTTAAAACAAAAACGTGTTCATCTTCAAACCCCTGACATGAGAAAAATCCCTGCTTGGCCTTTGTTGTTTACGCCACCTCTAAGAAAATATGTGCTAAAAACAGCATATGAAAAAGGCCCCTTGTGATGTAATTTATGGATAGGTCACCTCCATCACATGAGACAGTCCCTGGGCCAGGTGTTTGTTTGGCATACAGCTGGCTCCAGTGTGAGTAACACATCTAGTGCCATGCCATGGCAACAGTAAACATTAGAGCATGACAAGCCAAAGCCAAATCCACCTCAGACACAGTTTATGAAGCTGTATGCTAAAACAGTCATTTCAGAGCAGGGCTGATTCAGAGAGACTCTTGAGGCATTCCAAAAGCCAACATCTGAGAGGATTTTTAGACAAGAAATGTATAACTCAAACCTCAGTGGGAATTTTGCTGACCACAAAAGGTTCATGTTTCTTAAAGGACCTGCTTTTCTCAGCATAGCTTTATGTAATTTGTGAGGCAATGCAAACACAGCTCAACAGGATCATGGTGGACTGCAACAGTGGAAAGTCTGACTAAACTACCCTGAAAAGTCAATGACAGCTCCTGCAGTGCAAACATTTTGTGAAGGCAAGGAAAAAAAAAAAATATCATGATGAAGCATTTCCATCCACAGTAAATGTGGGCGCCGGTGTCTTAAACTGGTAGTATGCTCAACCTACAATCAACAGGGTGTGGGCCTAGCTCTGGATGTCACATGTATCCTTGGGCAAGACACTGGACGCCAAGTTGCTGCTACTGCTGCATCAGTGGTGTGTAAATTGGTAAGAAAGGGCGAGGAAGCTTGACAGTTTGCACAGACACTCAGAACCATCAGTGAGTAAATATGAGTGGGGAAGGATGTGAATGCTTAGATGTAAAGTGTAGAAAAGTCAAGTCTGTTTACCAAGTCTTTTTCACTAATGTGAGGAAATGCATCATGTTCAGTGTGTTACCATCCCCTGTCCACTAATACCACAATATCCCCAGCCAAAGGTCCCGGTGGGAGCTGTGTAGAAGTGGTAAAACACAGCTGAGCAAACAGTCGAATTTCTGTTATGGTGAACCAAACATGTTGACAACTGTTTCAAGCATAATCTCTAGTCCAGAAACACCCCGTTCATCCATGTTTACAATAAAGAGATCCAGCAGACCTCAAGGAAGTGATAAATGACTGAACGAGGTGTCACAATGCAGTGAGTGATAGTTTTTGTGATGAAGGGGTTAAGCCCCTTGGACACTGTCAGCAGCATGCATTTATGTAAAACACATGGTTTATGTCTGGACATCCACAGTAATTTTCATACACCATATCAAAAATGTAAACTCATAAATTATATCATTAATTTCAACAATTTAGATTAATAAATGCCCATTTCAATACATCCTGGTGAAAAAGGGCAACATTCACTGGTATATATAGAGGCCAAAAATAAAATCTCAGTAACAACCGCCAGGTCATCAATGAGGCCTTAACTAGGTTAACAATAAGAGCAGGCAGGTATTTATTCTTAAATTATTCATTACATTTTACTCTCCAAAAAATATGTAATAAATGAGGCCATGGGTTTTATATGCCACAATACCAAATACATAATGTTGTACTGATTTAAGCTTCACTTTAGACCTCATCTATCTCCTGTTCCCCATAATTACTTTCTCATATCCCTAATTTTTGTTCGTACTAATTGCACCAATCAGTCAGTCAATGCCAGGGAGGTGGAATTAATCGACTTGTCCTGTTTAATGAAAGAGACTCCTGGATGCCCTGGCTGGCTACACGGTATGTTCATGGAAAGTCATGAAGAGTCTAACACCTTTGTTTTGTAAGGCAAATAGAACAAAGCGGAAGGAACTGGGAGGGGAACTGTTTAACATACACGCAAATATTATTGATTTCCCAACCTGGGTCGATCTGCTTCTTAACTGAAGCTGGTTCTTGCTTTCCATCCCTTCTTGTCACTAAGGAAAAATGTCTGCATCATCTTCCTTAGCTAGTCACAATTCACAGCACTTCGGTTTTGACATCTTAAGTATTGATCCCAGAGAAGTTTATACATTTTGCAAATTGTAAAATGATGTTTAAGTGAACAGGTTTTTTTCTTTAACATCTGAATAAGCCCTTATTCTACCTCATTTTTGTCTTTGAAGATGATCCACTGTCTCACTTTGTTTTGGTGAAATATGAAACTGACCCCACACACACAAAAACCTGCTTCATTAAGCTTTAGTGAGCAAGATATGTGGAGATATTCCCCCTCAAAGGTCAGTAGAAGCTCAGTCTCTAAGTTTTGTTTTCAAATTGTCCAGTCGGTGAAACAACAACACAGAAAATGAGAAACAGTATCTTAAATTTCCATAAGCTCCATGTAAAGCTGAGCTGAAAAGCGAGCTGCAGATTAGACTATACAGCATTTTCAATATTTTCCCATTCAATGTAATCAGATATTAAATTTTCAAAAGGTCAGCTGGGATAACACAGCCCGCGGCAAACTTGAGGCACACCGTTTTCAGGAGGGTCTATGTTCAATAATGTATGAACGCATGCTGTTTCATTAAAATACATCCCAATTCAGCTGCGTCTTTGATGAATATCCCATTACTGAGATAACCCTTTTATGCAAATAAAATGTCAGACTTTTTGACTGCTTTTTGGCCGGGATTCAGACTGAAGTGATTCAGAGCTCATTTTTCAGCTGGGCGGCTTTGAGAGCGGCTGCACCCCACAGTCAGACGGCTCCTAACAAAACAAGATGGCACTCTGGAGCAGTTTCAGCATCGCTAATGATTACTCTGTGCTTTGTCATGCAATTGCACGCAAGATTCCACCAGTCACTTATTCATGATAAAGCTCATCCATTATATATTTCCTTTTTTCTCTCATGTAATAGATGCTGTCTAGCTGCAGTTACTGAAAGGCACTACCAGTAAAAGTCATGATCTAAATGGATTAGTGTGAACTTTAAAGAGAAAAGTTAATGTTTATCGATAAATGGCTTTCCTTTCACAGTTCACTCTGTGATTCAACCCCTGAGGATATTGATGTTTACCACTTCTTCATCAAAATATTTTGCAGCCTTCTTTGCTTTAGGTCCAACTGTACGTCAGTTTACCCATATGGATAAGCCTCATTTTTATTTAGCCTTTCAGTTGCCATGCTCGGATGAATGGAAAGAAAAGCCTGTGGGAACTCTGAATACAAATGAGACAGAAAATGCTTTGACACACGCCGTGTCAGAAATGATAAGTTTTAATATTTTTCTTTTCCACTTTCCCTTTGCCCTCCAAGCCTTCACATCACTGACAGGCTGCTCCCTATTTTCCTGGATTCTGAGCGAGAGCAAGGTCACGGGCCTCACCTGTAGCAGGTGACCACGTGTGAAATCGCTTTGAAAGAGGGGGTCATGGCCTCACCTGTCCCCCCTGCCAGTTGGCAGGTCGCCTTTTTTCTACTGTTTTTTCTGATCGCCTGTCTCGTGTCCATGACCGCTGATACAGAGGCCACTTTTCCTGACATGTTTGTTTTTTAAATAGTCGCAAGAGATGCTTCAGAAATCAGAAGCAAACAAACAGACACAAAGCAGGCTGCTGGAACAGTGTTAATTTTGACAGCACTTTTTAATTTAGTTTTAGTCCTTTGCCTAAGTTTTAGTCATAATTTAGCCATCTAAATTGGTTTATTTTAGTCTAGTTTTAGTTGATGAAATTTCACAACATTTTAGTTGAGGAAATCTACTGTAAATTTAGTCAACTAAAATATGAATTGTAAAGTGTAAGGCATTTTTTATGTTTCCTTGAATTTCTAAAGTCATGTTTTACACTTGGATCTCACCACCAGGAAGCTAAGGTAGTTGTAACTGGATGTCTCGCTTAACTCATCCAACCTTTTTACACAACTAAAGTAGCTGTGATTAAATACACTTCACTTAACTAACATACATTTTAACAGGCTTTACCCAATATTCTGTTCTCAGCAGGGAAGTCCGGCTGCGGAGGCTAATTGTCAACAAGGTATTATATCACAATTAGAAATGCACAATGGCACCAGTTTAACATTGCTATCTGTAGATAGGAGTACTTTTACTAACACAGGCCATCAGCAAATAAATGGAGGATGTACAGATATCAGTTTCAGATCTTTGTTTGTTGCGTCAAACCAAAAGACAAATATAGTTCACAACTGTCAGAGCTTTCAGCCTCTGACTGACATTTTGCAAAGATTAGAAATCTTACAGGGTAACTAAGTTTTATGCAATTTAGCCTGAGTCTTCTTTTCCCTAATTTTATAGCCTCTGCATGTATTGTTATTATTACAACTACTACAACTGTTATCATTGTCACTCATTTTGAAATGTTTAAACATATCAAGCTCATATTTACATTATGTGGGTGTAGTTTGCTTTTGGAACATTGTACGGAGGCTTAATGCATGATATACATATACATATAAATATATATGTATATATATTTTTTTTTTACAAATATATTGGGTGTCTTGTCATGATATGATTCAGTTTTTGAACCTTAACCCATCAAGGAGAAATTTCATCACAGTGAGTTACACATCAATCAAGGCGGTTAAATTACTTTAACATGTCCTTTCTTTCAACCCACAGAAGCGTGGGCGGTGCTTCAAAAAACACTCTGCTGATACAAACACCATTGTTGTTATTGTTTTACAAGTGACCTTGTTAATTGGCAACTCAAGGCTGCCTGTGTCTGTAGCTGCACTAGTTGAGGAGTACTCATGAATGGTTTTAATACAATGATCTGATCAGGCAAATCAAATGTTGTGAATAGATATCCAAACAAAGAAACCTCATGCTAACATCAGTTAACCTGATAAGTTAAACCACAACACTGATTGGACTTGTGGGTGGAAAAAAACTGAAAACATGAAAAAAAAATGTTGCATGTCACAGACATCATTACATGCTAATGACCAGAATCTATGCACTGTTTGTGTTTTCATGTGGAAAAAGATGTTTTAGAAAACTTCCTGTGTGTAGACGTTAATAAATAAATAGATGGGGAAAATCTCTGTTTTTAATCTAACCAATCATCATCGTCTCGGCCCTTGTGTCCTGGGGGGAGATGAATTTGGGGCGGACGTGCGTCTCATTCCTCGTCTCTTCCGGGATTGAAGCAGGAAGGCGGTCGGGCGGCGTGAGCCCAGCGGGTGTTTTAGTGTGCTGATGAGATGGAGGCCGGTGTTACAAGTGGGGTAATGCTGGCGTAGGGTCGGGACAGCCGAGTTTGCCGCTGTTGCCTTGTGTTGTCTTTTTGTTTCCTTGTCTTCAGGCTTTTCGGGTTTAGTTGCCTTTCTGTCCTTTTGCTTTGTTTTTCTTTCTTTGTGCTTTGTGTTTTAGTTTCCGGTCGCCTTAGTTGGTGTTGTATGGTATTATTTGTTACCTATTAATTGTAATTTTGCTTCTTTAGGTCTTTAGTTTAGTTAAAGGTTGTGTTGTGGTGTGTAGGAAACGCTGCTCAGCTCAGTAACCATTTAAAGAAACACTACTCAGCTCAGTAACAGTTTTAATAGACACTGCTCAGCTCAGTAAGAGTTCTATTAGATGCTGCTCTGTTTCATAACAATTTTAGATGGTGCTGCTGCTCACTGTTAGCTTTTGTAGCTTCTTGTGTCTGTAGGGGTTACTGGGACCCAGGGATTTCTTGCTTATATATTTCTATTTTCCATTAGATGTGTGTGTTGATCTTTATTTACAAGCCTGACCAGTTTCTCTCTTCCCTTGCAGCCATTAAGGGGTGACCAGCTACGTTGTGCAATACAGTCTATTTTCATGTTATTTATTGTTAAATAAAAGTAGGAAACATTGTTGCCTTTTTTCTTAACTTATATTGTGAATAAAAATAAAGTTGTATTTATATTATTCTACACTGCCGCCCCTGTATTCATTTGTGCTCTTATCTGTGTTATTTAACAAGGGGAAACCCTCTGTTGAAGGGTCAGGTGCTGTTAGAGAAATCTGTTAACATTCCTTGGGTGAGAGTCCGAAGGTGGCGTTGTTGGGTTCCAGTTAAACACCAGAAATCCTTCACCAGTCCTAACTTGGTCACATTAAAAAATACCCACCTATGAGTGGACATAGCCTAAGGCATTAACTGTTTCAACCAAAATCCTTCTTGATCCAGGCTGTAAATATGTTTTTTTCTGCTCTAAAAACATCTTTTTATCCTGAGATATGATGTGACTTCTGGTACCAATAAAACTGTAACTCCACAGTGAGATAATACAAGCATCAATGGCTCTGTCAATGAAAGCTCAAATCATCAAGGAGTATAAAGATCTCTATTGGTGTTAAAAAAAAAATTAACAATCTCTATCCTAATCCTCAAAGACAATACCCTCTTACACTAGTTTGACAACTCTGGCCTCTACAACATTCATAAATTCCTGTTAGTGGACACAATATCAGACAGTAGCACCTATGTTTCCTTTTTTGAGGGAGTTCCCTTTTCCCAGTTTTATCTTAAACATCCTTATCCTTTTTTTCCTTGAGTCCTTAACCCTCAAACATGTGAATTAATCTCAAGTTTGTCCAATGAACTTTTGTTATTGGTCAACAAGGAACTGAATTGCAAACTATACAATACCTGATTGCCTCATGGTCAATTAAGGCTTAGGGGAAGGCGGATGAAATCAATGCTGTTCTTGCGGAGGATTTAATGGAGAATTAAGACACGTTTGGAAATGTCCAACATCCCCCTACCATTAAAAACTTCAAGGCTTGTGTGGGAGTCTGTGTGTAAATAAAAGAGGGCAATAATAAGCTCCCTGGTCCTGATAATTGCAGTCAATTTAGCTATGAGTAGATGTGAGGGTGAATGGAGCTGGTGTTATCTACATGGGACCAGCCTGTGATAGCAACGAACGGTCCCAGGGTCCTGGGAGACTAATAACACAGTAGGATTACGGAGCGCTCACTCTGCTTGCACCAAGGACATTTGCCAATAACAACTTTATCTGCCTCGTCCATGCGCCTTGGGTTCTGGCATTTGTAACTGCTGGAAATTAAGAATGGCTTTGTTTTGTCTCCAAGCCGGGGATTGCTGACTGTGGCTGCAATCAAGAGAAAAAAATGATTCTTTCAAAAAGCCCTTTTGATAAAACCTTGAGCAATTTCGTCATGTCACTGTCATTTTGCCACGTCCTTATCATTTTATTAATCGGGCAGAGTTGGCAGCTGAAGACAACCATTTGAGGTTTCAGAGGATTTCCTTTGTTTTACAAGAAGACGGCTGCAATTCTCATCTTCCTCGGGGATGTCATCATCACAACTCCTGCTCAAGTATTAATGGAGACTGACAAAGGCCTTAAATCTTGATTTGCATACATTTAGAAAATTCAGTTCAACCTCCATTTGTTTTGCTTTTCACAATACATATTTCCACCAACATTACCCACCGACTCCACAGTGTGGCTCAGGGTTTATGTTGGCCAGTACAGCTGTTGGCTGGCATCACATGTCATCGTCCAGCAGGTAAGTATTTCATTTCATTATACTGACTTGTTTGAGTGCATACAAATATTTGATGGTTAGTATGTGTTTTGAGTGCATTTTCGTTGATTGCGCATGTTATCTGATATATTCAAAGCAATTGTCCGGCTATTGTTTAATAAGGCTCGAATTCTGGAGGACTGCAGAACAAATAAGCTGGTGAAAAAAATAAGCTCAGCATAAACTGTGGCCAGAGCCAGCTGGCCCATTGGGCAATATAGGCAAATGCTGAGGGCAGTGTGGCTTCCAAGGGGTGCCACAAATTTGGGAAAAAAAAAAAAAAATCACCTTCAAAATCATTATATATCACAAAGCTGTTGCCAGTGACAGAAAAAGATGTGTCATTAAAAATACCATAACTCCTCAAGTATCAAGCTATCCAAATAATTCAAACAAATTCTGAAAGCTGATAAGTGGACCTTTCCAGTGATATATGGTACATTACTGTGAACGCTGGCTTGTCTGAGGGGGAGGGACGGGAAGTGAGCTGTGCCAGAGAGCAAAGTGAGAGAGGATTCAGAGCCCAACATGTGAGGATTTATCGGTGGTTTATCAGTATTTTCTGTGAAAACAATTCACAAATATTGAAAATAATAACATAAGTATCCTCCTGGAGTGTATTCTTGATGCTCTTTTCCATATTTTTGCCGTGTTTAGCCTGGAGAGGAAGCAGTGGATGAAGCAGTGCACTGTGTGCAAAGAAGCACTCCTTCAGGGACTATAATCAGCGAAAAAACACTGGACATTGTCTAATATAACAAGCTGTAACATGGACACTAAATGCTGAAGGCAAACAAAAAAATTTGAGTTTAATGTAAAATAGGTTAAGTTTATTTTTGTTCATCTCAAAAACTTTGAACATGTTCATTTACAATTGTTTATGAAGAGAATCTTGCTGAAAATTCAAATCCATTTTTATTCTTTTCTTGTAATTACACACTGTTTTAAGCATTTATGATGACAAAAACTTCCGAGAATTGTTTACTTTTATTTCTCATGAAAAAAAAATTACTCAAAAGGACATTTCCTGACACATTTATTGACCAAAAAAAGACAAAAAGACCAGGTTACAGTTATTGCGTTAAAAGGGTTTATTACTTTTAACTCTTAAAATGAAAGAGCTTGCATTGATTCAAATGTAAAGCAATGCCCAATTAATATTACTACAAATGATAATACCAAATACTTCTCCCCCGCCCCCTCCCAACTACGGTTTTGCAAATGTTTGTATATATGTAATTTATATGGCTTTTTATGCAGTTATTTTATTTAGTTTTTGTATATAGTTACTGCATAGTGTAAATGTAGCTTATGTATTGAGTTATTGTGTGCAAACTGTGTTGTTATTTAAATTGTTTGATGTTGATCGTTGTATTTATAATATATTATTACTTTTTATTCACTTGTTTACCGGATTTTATTTTGTGGTAAGGAAATTTATAATGTATTTCAGATTTTTTGTATGTAATTTGTTAAGCACATAATTGGGTGACATGTTATCTTATAAATTAAAGACAATGACAGGCGGGGGGTGCCATATAAAATCCTGCCTAGGGTGCCACATTGGGTGGGCCAGCTCTGACTGTGGCTATGGCACGATGTGAATATTTTTTTACTAAAATCGACTTTTCCTCCTATAGAGATGAAACACTAAATGTATTTGTTGCAAAGTATATCAACAAATAGTTTTTAGACATGGCTTTTGATGAGGATTGAGATAAAACGTCAAAATTCTTTGGTGTGATGGGAAAAATGTGGACGACCTCATAGCACCTGAACTGCTAAGGAGTAACTAAGGCAAAAGATCTCAGCTGAGGTCACTAATGGACACCTTTAGCGTGGCTGAAGGTGGAAGGGGAAAAGGTTTATTGTAAAAGCAGTCTTGCTTTGGCATGCCCACTCTTGAGGGCTTTTTATAAGCAGCGTGCCTTGAGTTGAGTGAGTCTCTGCATGGTTGTCCTGTGGAATGTGACCAAACATCACCCACTGCACAAAAGACACAGTAGAGCGGTTTGCCTTACATTCCGTCACAGCATTTGTTGGCATTTGTTGATGCTTGGTTGGTGTGTCCACTTGCACGAGTGTTATAAAGATCCAGGAAGTGTCTCTTGGACGGCTGTCAGACTCTTTTTATCTCATTTTAAGAAGAAATTTCCACAACATTGGTCTTTTTCTCTGATGATGTACATCTGATGCCACAATTTGTAATAAATAAATACTACTGATCCTTTACTAGTATCATAGAAGTAAGTGGTAGAGGTTAGCTAATATATATTATAGCACATATACACTGATGGCTAATGTTGCTATGCAAAGTGCCCATTTGATGATCAAATTCACACACATTTATACACACTAGGGGTGTAATGATCCATCGACCTGGATCGATACATCGATTGGTTAAGCAATGATCCAATCAAATCAATGGAAACTCAAAACATCGATCAACATTGTCATTTTCAACGCCTTTATTTTGAAATTCTGACCGGATATTCGTTTAACCGCTTCCGCCCAATAGCGCCTCGTTCTTAAGTTTCAACTTTACAGGGCTCTCAAATCTCACGTATTCAGCGTATGAGACGCGCACCTTTTTGCTCTCTCACACACCACACCCAGTATTTCTCCTGCATTAAAATGTACTGTGGAGCACCCACCGAGTAACACCGCTATATGCTAGCACGTAGCAACACGCTCTTAGCATCACAGAGCTAAACGGGAGCTTGACATGTCAGCCAATCAGAAAATAGCACCGCTGTATTCGGGTAAGAGGATGCATACTGCACACACACGACGGGAGTAATCACACGAGTACAGTAAGTTATCTCATCATTTGATTTTGTAGCCCACTGATTATCAAAATTACTTATTGTATGAAAGGAAAACAGTGAGAGCTTATTCTTATTATTCCTCCACACCTACCATTAAACAGTGAAGCAAAGTCTAAAAAACACCTGACTACTAATTAACCCAATTTTAATTTTAAACACCATTAGATCATACAGATGGTTATAATCCTATATAACCTATCATACCCAAAGGTCAGCACATCGTTTCACATTTCAGTAATAAAACTGTCAAAACTTAGAAATTGCTTTGTATTTCTTTCTTGCTTTAGGTGAAATGTAGCTGATTGTGTTCAATGAGTACACAATATCGTCTTAAATCGATCGAAGGTCCCTGAATCGTATCGAATCGAAATCGAATCGTGGCAGACTTTGTGATATCGGCAAATATCGTATCATTGTCCAAAGAATCAATATCGTATCGTATTGTCATGAAACTGGTGATTTACAACCCTAATACACACCACTAAAATGGCAGTGGAAGCACATTGTGTTGAAGTTATAGCAATTTCTGACGGCAGTATATACTGTTCAAAGCTCACACTTGAGTGTTGAAAGAAGAGCAACTCTACAGTCACCCCCAAAGGCTCCAAATTGTCATCTTTTTTCCACTAAAACAACTGGTTAGTTGTTCTAGCGATGTAAATGTCTCTCAGGGAAAAACCTTACCAGGAACTTGTTAAGCTCAGTCAGTAGAGCAGGTATCCCACAAGATAAAGCATCAGTCCTGGTCCCAGGCTAAACTCACGATCTTGACTGTTTGATGAATGTCCTCCCCCACTGTCTCACCCTCATCTTACTCATGCTGTCCTACCTAATAAACTGCAAAAAGCCCAGAAATGAATCACAAAGTAATTTTAGAAAATCACAGCAAAAATCTTGTGAATAATTAATTCAGGAGGATTACAAACCCTGACGCTAACAAAGGAGATGATAACTGATACTTGACAGGATGGTTTTACAAAAGCATCAGAGAAAATCTCATTTTAACAGGAACACTGCCTTATTCAGCATAAATCTGATGATTTTATTGTGAGGTGCTGAAGCCCTGCTGTTGTTTCCTATTTTCATGTTTAAGACTGCCAAGTTGTTTTTGAAGCAATACCTTAAATGGAGACAACAGAAGTCATGAAAGAGCAACCATTTTGAAGCAAGAAAGTAGGTTGACTTTTAGATAAACAGGCATGCTATTCATGTTCCCAGGAAGGCTGGGGATTTAAAGTTGATCAAATATTACTTTTCATACAGGACTAAATCTTTGAATGACCATAATACATAAAATATTGGTGTACATATTAGGGCTACCACAATATTTCAGTATGGACATAACTGTTTTTGTTAAAAACTGCAATAATCATATTGAGCTAAAAATATTCCGAATGGTAATATCACAGGATTGTTTGCTTCATAATTGAACTACTCGCATTCAGCCATGGAAAAGGGCACAAAACAGCAGCACAACAAAGTGATTCTTCTGACACAAACAGCAGAGTGAAGCAGACTCAAACACACACATCAAGCAGTATGGCGTCCAAACCAGGTACAGCGGTGTGTGTGTTTACAACATATTCCCTTCTCTGCAAGATTACCTATAAATAGAAGCAACAAGCTTTGTGGAGTGTTGCTGTCCATACAAAGTGTGTCAGAAAAGTTCCAGGACTGATGCCACAAAACATTTATTTAGAATCCAAACTACAGACTACAAGTTTACCCCTTTGAAGTAATCCCCCTGGAGTCTAATGCACTTTCCCATCCTTCTCTCAATCAATCAATCAATCTTTATTTGTATAACGCCAATTCATAACAAGTGTTATCTCAAGACACTTTACAATAGAGCACAAAACTCTTCATTTTATGGATACACATATATGCATAGATACATATATACATATATAAAATACACATATACATATATATACACAAAGACATACATCCAACACCCAGCATAAATCCATATAGCCAATCATGAATCCCTCCATCATGGCGGCAAGAAAAAACCTTCTGTTAAGCAGCAGGAAATCTTGAATGTGGACCCCAGTCTCATGAGAACAGCAAATCCACATGATGCTGTGTTGGGTGTGTGGGCAAAGGAAAGGTGGTAAGTGGAGACAAGTGGACTAAAGTAAGAACTAAAGTTAGTGACAGATCAATGGACCAATCACAGACCTGTCGTCATCAAATTTGTTTCTGCTGAAAACAAATTTATTAGAGATTAGCCTCTTGAGATGCTACATCTTGTTTTCAGGAGGGTCCTCATGTCTGTATGGTTGTGGTGATAATTTTATAGAACTATAATCAATGAAAGTCTTCCTGAAAATAAGAATTTAATGGTAGTGACGAACTCATGGGTGCCCAGACCACAAGTGCATCCCTACCATATTTGTCTCTGTTAAGTATAAATGTATTAATGGTAGACCTCTTGAGATGTGACACCTCATTTTCAAGAGGGATCTCATGCCCATGTGGTGCTAGAGATAGTTACTGTAGATGTAACTATCCATCTATAGTAACTATCTCTACCTTCTTTGCCACGCTTTCATGCACTCCTGGAAGGATTCTTCCGGGATCCTCCACAGCTCCGTCGTCACAGCCTTTTTGATGTCATCAGCGTCTTCAAAATGGGTCCTCTCAATGACCCCCTTGAGCTTGGAGAAGAGGAAAAAAAATCACACGGAGCCAGGTTGGGTGAGTAGGGAGGTTGCTCCAGCACGGCAATGTTCTTCTCAGCCAGGAACTGTCAGATGCTCAGGGCATTGTGAGCAGGCGCGTTGCCATGGTGAAGCAGCCACTACTTGTCATGCCACAACTCTCGCCTCTTCAAGCGCACTGAACAAAGCAAACGCCACAGTATCTCTTTGTAGACACGCTGGGATTACTTTGAAGGGGAAAACTCTTAGTTTAAAGTTTGGGTTTGAAATGAATCTTTTGTGACACCAGTACTGGAACTTTTCTGACATGCCTCATATGTAGCTGTAGCACTGACTATGTACAGGAATACATCGATGTCGATTAATTTGATCCAGGGCTACAGCCTCCAATATTATGTCTCAGTTTCAAAGGCTAAAACAGTAGCTAAGACATGAGTTCACACTGATGTTTCACGTTTTTAGTCAAAAATAATCCAAAGAAACAACTAAATCACTAAAGCTCTGTAGATTTTCCCATGGACTTTGGCTTATAAAGCTCTTCCAGTGATAACATGAGGTAGGGAAAAAATTGTAATACTGATATAGGTGTTCAAGGAATATTTACAAGAAATAGTAAAATGATTTTGTTGAAGTGAACAGCCGATGTCAGAAGACACCACAAAGGTCATACATCAGTTCTATTTTTATTATTTTTACAGATTTAGAAAGCGTTTTAGTTTTCTTCTTCAACCCTAATACGTTTCTTCTCCAATCTTTCACTTAGGCCACATTTCAAAAATAATCAAATTGATTAGACATGATTAAAAGTAGGGTTGCAAAAGGCTGTGAATTTAAAGATAAACCTGTTGAAATGTAGTGATATTAAACTACTATTTTGCATGGATATCTGCCTATGACAAAAAATATATATATTTCTGTCTTTCTGAGTTCATTTAAATTACCCCCAATTTCAAGTTAATTCCCATAAATTCCCATAATTCCAATGTAATTCCCATCACCAAGTTTTCAATTTAAAATATTTCCAAAATTTTACAGTTTAACTTCCCATAGAAAGTGTTTGGAAAGTTAACAGAAATTTGCCCAAAATTTTCCACCCTAAATTAAATGTTAGGCAAATAATGAGTTATTTTCAATTGCTTCAAATGAGAAAGAGGCCAGAAACAACACTTGTTGTCTAACCAATTTAAAGGAAATAAGGAGGGTAGAGCTTCTGAGAGGATCATTTTCTGTCATGGCAGGTCTCAGCAACGGGTCAATCAGTAGTGGGTGGCTAGATTAGGCAACATTTGACACTTTGTCAAGCATTGGTCTGTTGACAAAATGCAGTGTGAAAGATCAACCAACGTCAACGTCCCCTCTTGACCAGTGACTGCTAAAATCTGCTCCAGCCTTGCCATGACCTGACAGTGCACAGGGTAAGAAACAGATGTTGAATGGAGACTGCAGGTGTAGTTTGATGTTTTAATAATTTCAGATATTTTAGCCAGAAATATGATCTGCAGAGCAGTCAAAGATGAAAATGACCTAGAAAATAAAGCCTCTGAAAAAACATAGGGAATTCTGGATTCTTAAAATTGTATCCTTCGTGCTGTCTCCACTGATTCAATAAAAACAGTTTAATGGGTACAAAAGCAAAGGCATTTGGTCTGCAGGTATAAGAAGCACAGTTAGAATTTAACATTGAAAATAGTAATAACCTCTTTTTCAAAACACTGACATGACAGTTTTTAGCTCTTATTGTACGGCTTGTGCACTGCTCAGTAGAATCTGTGCTGCACCTTGTTGACAAAGAACTTGTGCTTTTCCATTACCTCTGAGCTAAAAAATGCAGATGTTCCCCCATTAATTTGAGCCTTTGTGCCACACTGCCTGTTAAGAAAAATGTTGCCCCTCCTCCCTGAAATGAGCCAGATGCTCCTGACATTGCTGCGCCGTAGGGAACACCTGACATTAACACAGTGTTCTTCAGGGCTGTGTTTAATATGTATAGGAGCCCTTTTCTCTTTTAGACAGACCCCACGCTGTTGTGCCTCACCGCCTCAGTCTCTTGAAGAAATGAATTCAAACACTGACCCCCATCCAGTGGCTCGAAAGCACCCGCCTGAGGTGATGAAGTAAAGCGCAGACAGAAATGTTTTGAGTTGCTGTCAGTAGCGTTTTATATTGTATAAACAAGCTCATCTCTCACGTGTCATTTGTCGGTGTGGAGTTCAAACCGACTCACAGCCTTGTTCCTCCCCAGCCAGGCTCAGTTTACCTCTTAATTGCTGCCTTGGGCTCATCTCGTCTGGCTAAAAGATATCAAAAGGGATCTCAAAGGACAGGTCCCAGAGTCTTTTAGTTTCCATAGGAACCATGGAAGAATCCAGGTGCTGACTGGTGTTTTTTCGAAGTTGTTATGATAGCCCCTTTTTTGGTCCTTTTCTTGAAAATCGAGTGATCACAACAAGCTGGAAAGCACTACTACTAAATCTTAAATAGCCAAATTACTCCTGGACCCATGTGTGGAAAACAGCACTGATCTATTACCTCTATAGATTTGTCTTTGCAGTTGCAATATAGCGGTGAGGCGTTCGAGTGCATTTCAATTAAGTGACAATTCTTACAATTTTCCCAAAAGGCACCTACCTAATTTGCAGTTAAGTCTGTTTGACATACACAACTGCCATAAATGATTGTGCCGCTACGCTAGATGTGAGCTTCCTGCGTACTGCGGATTACTTGTCACAGGCTGAATAAGTTCCTTTCAATTATAGTGACATAAACTGTCTTGGAGACGATAAGAGCCTGCGAATATGGCACTGAATAAAGTGCTGGAGGTTCACACAGTAATGTATAAACCAGTCTTTGTCTCACAGTGAAGAAGCAGTGCAGGGAAGAATGTTGCTTTTTTTCATGTTTGATATTAAAGTTGTGGGTACTGATTTCATTATAAGGGCTGTTCTATCGCTGCAGACCCACAGTGCAGTTTATTAATGGCTGCAAATCAAAGGGAAGAGTGTGCGGTATTGAAGAGCTGGCAGATATATAGCATGCTGGGCAATACAAACCTAAAATTATGTCCCAATATTGTTTTCACCTTCATGGCAATACACAGAAAGCACCTCACTTTTTTTAAGTGGTGGCCCACCATCCAACACAACCTCCCATCACACTACAATAAAGGCACAAGTTTAACACAAGAAGAAAAATAAATGGCAGTGATACTTGGCACGGCAGCTGTATACTGATTCACATCTGCCGATTATCAAAATTCTAAATGTATTACTTTCCAACATTCCATAAACTTTTGGTTTTATAAAAATAAAATCAGTCACTCTTGACGTCCACAGGATGGTGCTTTTGAGCCATTTTCAGGTGAGGTTGGCAGAGGTGACGTTCATTGGGCAGAAGAAAGTTTGTAAACAAACATGGCAGCACAGAAAAGAGACAAAAGGATTGCACTTCCAGCATTAAAATATTTTGTGTGGACTTTCTTTGGACTTTTAAAGGGATGTTAGAGATGAACATGACACACAGGATTTGTAAGGAGTGACATATGAGAACAAAATATTGTTGAAATATGGCTCAATTCACTTAGCACCACCCAGGAAATGCAAAGCAGAGCAAAGTTAATGCTAAACTAACCCAGCTGATAATCCAGCCAACACTTGACAGGCTTAGCATGTCAATGCTGCCTCCCATTTCTAATTAAGCTATGAAAATAGCTCAATCCATCACTTTCTTTCTGTGGAAAGACTCAAGGCCTCACCATGTGATGGATGCTGGATGGAGCCAAGGTGTGTGCCTCCATCTCTGCATTATTTCACTGGCACAGCAGCACCAAAGCACAAAATTACTGACTACATGTTCACATCAGTCTGTGGGTTTTACTCCTGTTTTTAATCCAACTGAAGTTAGGCAAATATACTGAGATACATTTCTTATTATGTTTAACAGGATTTGGCCTTTTTTTTTGCTTTTTGGATTCAAATTCAGCCAAGGGAAGGTTATAAATCACAATATATTGCAATGTTAGGAGTCACAATCTTCAGCATATTATAGAATATTGAGAATCACAAGTAGTGGTGATTCCCCATCCCTATTGATGACCATGTTTTGTTTTTGCAACAGCTCAGGTTGTTGCACATTACTGCAACAAGCAAGCAAGCAGCACTTACATGACCCTCGCTTATCACCATGGGCACAGTCATGTTTCTTTTATTTGGCAAATCAGGACCACCAACCCTAAAACAGAAAACTTGGTAAAATACTGAATACGCACTGGTATTGATTTATTTAAAAAGTAAAATAGTTGTTTTTTACAAGAGCATAAACATCACTGTCAAATGATATAATTTCATCTGCTCATATACCATGTATTTTAAAGCATTAAAATCTTAAGGAAACTTGAAACCTAACTAGGGGTTGATCCATATTTTTTTAGGCCACAGTATCAAACCAGTATCCAGTTAATTTGTTCAAAATGTCCCTCTAATCAAGCTAAAATAAGAAAAAGCTATTTGGACTCAACATTTTGAAAAGAGAACGTTTATGAATAATAACATTACAGATTGTCCTTCTAATTGTAAACAATACTTTTTACTGAACAGTATGCATGTGATTGGATTATGGTAATATTAAAAAAACTGGATCAATAAAACCAAGATTGTTAAACCCTATATTTTGTGAAAATATATCAATCTTTATCTATTTTTCTTTGTATAGTACTAAATCATAACAATTTTTTTTAGCTAAAGACACTTTACAAAAGAGCAGGTCAATGCTTTACTTTTTCTGTAAGAGAGATGTAGATAAGATAGAGAAATGAGCAGAGACAAAGGAACTGAATTGAGAAGTCATTATAGTGATAATATATGGATGCTCGGGACATAAATTTGTTTTTATCACCAGTATATTATCAAATACTGCCATATCTTGGTGTCTCAATATATTGTCCAGCCTTAATGTGCCTACTTTAAACAAAACCTGTCATTTTACCACAGTGAGCTCCATTTTACATGTTTGCCAAAGAACAAACAAACCAACTCAGACATCAGCAATTAAAAACAGGCAGCATGTGTGCTCAGAGGAGCAGAAGAAGCACATCTAGCTGAGAGAACGGGACGGAGCTGCTATTAAGTAAAAATCATTGTACAGCTGTGTTACATAACACGCATAAAAAAGAGGAGGCATAAGAGACAACATTGTATGATGGCATGAGATGAAGAAAAAACACAAAGATGTCAGACACGTCTGCCAATCTTAAAGCTGATGTGGGCCTGAATACTGGAGCTCAGTGGCTATTTCAGTGCTTGTTCCCATCGGGATGGGTCTTAGCAACATGCCACAGGACATTATTTCATGCATCACTGAGCTGACTTCAAACTAACACAGCCACTTCTTGATTTTCGGGGGCTTCTGCACAGCTGAGTTTTTATAGAATATCTTTTATAGAAAGTGTTGACACTCAATCAATGTAACCTCAATGGACCTGCTGGCATGAATTAACCTGTTTGGTCAATTAAATATAACTTTATAAACTCACAATGGGGTTTTTTTTGGTATCAATAGGGATATGCTGTGGAGGCACAACACTGGGACTGAATTCTCGACATGCTGCATATGGGAAAAAAAGATAATGTAAATTTGCATTTTAAAGGTCTCTTCTTTAAACTGTGAATGCTATTATAACTCCGGAAAACAATGGACCTGGAGAACAATTGTTTCAGTGTCTCAGCAACATAAAATACAAAGTTAAGACCTGTAATTTGTGTCTGTAATTGTATGCTTTCTTGTCCAGCTCTGATTACTCCATATGAGCCTGCGACATGATGCTGATTTTTAGTTTCTACTAAAACAAGAGGATATTTTTATTAGACAGAATAATTACAAGCATAGCAAATTATACGCTTGCTGTTATTTATTCTGTGAACTGTGATAATTATGTTACTGTCACAATGCTCTTATCTTGACAACACTCAATAACTCCCTTCTGACTCACGAAGAGGTTTCCACTGATTTGTTTCTGTTCACCTGTGACAGAGGCCTTTAATTGAAAAAATAAACCAGCTGGTTATTTTCTAATGAGATTATGGTTATGGATCATCTACATATGTGCAACTATGAA
This sequence comes from Cetoscarus ocellatus, assembly GCA_037902135.1. Lineage (NCBI taxonomy): Eukaryota > Metazoa > Chordata > Actinopteri > Labriformes > Labridae > Cetoscarus > Cetoscarus ocellatus. The sequence goes on from JBAMNC010001086.1 coordinate 450,594, forward strand.
AGAAACACTGGTGTAGGGTTTAGCAATATATCAAAGTTCTCATATTCTGAAAAATAGACTTTGTAATGGTTTATGTGCAAAACTGTGTCCATGGCCTGTCGACACAGCCCCTATAACCCCCATCTCCATCTGTTGCTTGCCCCATCTTTAAGAAGATGTGTGCTTAAACAGGCCATTGTAAATTACCTCTAATTATGTCATATGGGGATATGTCACCTCCCTGAAATGGGAGATACTCCCTGAGACCAGTATTAGTTCAGCCTACAATAGATGGGCATGTTAGGCATGTCTATGATATCACAGTTTACATCAGAACATGAGCTGGAGAGCCCAAACCCACATCCACTTCCTAAGACAGACTTAGTCAGATAAAGGTCATGAGAACTTGAACCAAAAAAGCATCTTCCAAAATCAAATATCTGAAAGGAATTTTGATCTAGTTTAACCCAGGTAAGAAAAATAATATGGTTTCTTTAGGGTGAAAATTATATTGCTGTTGGCCAAGACTCTACTTTTCTGATCTACATCAAAGTGATGTGGCTGCATTAGCTATAGGCTAAACATAGAAAAACTGAAGGCAAATATGAACAACCACCACAAGCTAACAGGCAGCACAGGAGTCTGACCTTGTTTGTGTTAAGAATTAACATGCACTTAACCACCAACCTGTCAACTGATGTATAATAATGGTCCACCATGAAGCAAAAACTGTTTTTCTATGCTCATCAAATGTCACTTTTGATAAATGGAATTTCATCTGTTTCTAGAGATCTGGATCATCTGGCCCAGCTCAGGAAAACAACTAGACTTGTCAGTTAACTGGATTAAAGTTCAGTTTATATTTCACCTCAAAAATGATTTGGTACAGCTCTGGTAACTGGAACAAGAAAATCTTCAAGGAAAATCTTCAACTTTGCACTCATTGTAAAAAGGGTCAATGCCAATACCAATGTTTAAAATGGTAATTCAGCTGAAACTGATTTCAATGTTTTTCCATTTGCTTTTGTGTAATTCACCCATAGTGCCAATATTTTCTCTGTTTGCTGAAAAAACATACTTCATTATCAGAGTTTTTGCAAAAGGACATATCTTCTGCTTAACATAATTAATTCTTCTCTAACACAACAGACACATATTTGACCTCATCTAGTTTGTGTTTTATCCACATTTATTTGTGAAATGCAGATGTTTTTGTGACAAGGGCCAATATTGGCTTACTTCACACAGCGCATACATTGTCTCACATATCAGTGGGATATATTTCACATTCATCTGGGAAACATCACATAGGAAGTGACTGGACAGGGCAGGACTTTTCAAGAAAAACTGTAGGGCAATTGCATCGATGTTTTGTGTCTCCCAGTCATTTTAAACTTGTCAGAGGCTCAAGGTTGCTTCACACTCTTTGTACAACTAAACCAGGTCTGTACTTTGGACTCTCTGTCTGTAAAAAGGAGCATTAAAATCCTGGTCACTTTCTGACAAGGACAACTGTTTAAGCTTGAAGCTCTGCAAGGTGGATCCTCCTGATGACAGACATGGAATCTGGCTAATCCATCTGCTTTGCAATGTTAAATACTGGTTGACACTGATGTTAAAATGATAATGTTTGTCAGAAAAATGTATTTTGTCGGGTGCCGCTTGTGGTGGTGGACTAGCTGACAACTTTATACTTTCTACAGCCAACCTCCATTCATCCACCAAAACCCCAAACATGGAGGGCTGTTCAACATGAGACTGGCCCCACTCAAAGATTTCCACCTGCTAAACAGAGTGTTTTTTTTTCTGGCCATTGTTACTGAAAACCTCCTGGAGATGCACTGCACTGTAGTTTGGCCCAGTGCTGCGCTCATGGAGGATTCATGTTGGGTTTGTTTGCATGTAGTATATATAATTAATATATGTATATTTATATGCATATGTGTATCTATAAAATGAAGAGTATGGCTTCAGCCTGCTCTACTGAAGGTGTCTTGAGATAACACTTGTTATGAATTGGCACTATACAAATAAAGATTGATTGATTAATTGATTGATTAATTGATTGATGTCGAGGCTTTCACCTCATGCTAGCAGTCCGAGTTTGAGTCCAGCCTGAGGTCATTGTGCCACGTCTTTTCTACTCTCTCTCTCTCACCCTTTCCAGAACTTTCCACTCTAAATAATATTAGCCAAATTGACCTAAAATAGTTTAAAAATGTACTTAGTGCTTTATCAATTAAAAAACTAACCCAATTGAATACCTAATTTTCTACTTATGATAATCAATTGTCTGTTATTAATGATCAGTGCAGTAACAGATCTATCATTATCAGGTTACAAGAGGGTTTTTTTTTTTCTTTCTTTTTTAAATGTTTAGAGAGCAACATTTAATCTTGCTCTCCTAGCAAACCTCTCATCCCTGCATTACAGAATCTCCTTTTAACATGGCCACTCTGAGGATGTTTGATCAGTTTCCAGGAGCTAAAAGTTTAAGAAATACAAATGCTATGCCTGTATAGATAAGACTTTTTTTTAGATAAGCATAAATGTTTGAGTGCTGAGCTGTTGGAGATGGACCAAGGCTTGCTTTGCTGCAGGGTCTTCAATATTACCAGCATGTAAGTGGGTTTCAGGACTGAAATACACATACAAATTCACACTGATATACATCTTGAACACAGAGGGAGAACACCATATAAGAGAAAAAATAATCTTTGCAACATCTTATCCTTTATTGCAATGTAACTACTGGCCTGCCGTAGAAGATAGAACATTTGCTTTAAATGTGCTTCAAATGTTAATCACGGGCCAACATAATTAGCCGCTGGTCCGGTGTAACACCCCGTGTCAAATGAAGAGTGGGACTTTCCGCTGGAGAGTGATTGCACTTGAAAGTCTGGAAGATTACCACACATAAGCATAGCCTCAGACGAAATTTCCCGCTTGGCGAACTTGATATTTGCTATGCAATTGCCTTGAAGGTTTTGAAGATTTAGTGGAGGAAGTTGTGATTGTTGGAGAGAACATCTACTGAGACATTTGTGTGAAACTCTGCTCACAAACTGTAGACTTATTTGAATTCATAGTGGACACTCATGGGCCGCGCTATAAGCCTTACAGAGACTCAGGGGAGAACGAGGATTGATGGAGTTTTAAATCTTAATGCCCTTACTTGCTTTGTCATTTAGGAGTGGACACATCAGCAGATAATGATATTAAAATGAAATAAAATAAGGCTGTGCCAATTTATGTCGTCGTCATTCTGCCTCAGCACAGACATTCATTCAGACCCCTAAGATTTCAAATCTCTTCAGGCATCGTTGGTTAAATTAATTGTAAAGACTCAGGCCTTTTCTCTCATGATAAAGGGAATTAGACTGTCAAACAGAAATATCCATTCGCAGCATCTCCCTGTATTGATTCTTGAATTTTATTTCAAGACACCGCGACAGATTGTGTCTCCGACTGAGAAAACCAAACTGTGTGTGTCATCTGGGATACATTTACCAACTTCTGACATACTTATCCCCGCACAATCCGCACATCTCTCTCAGGGGAAATCAGAGAGAGTTTGAAAAAGAACCATAACTAGAAATTATTCAATAACTACGATTTGGCCTGACCGGAGAAAAGGATGCTAAAATAACAGAGGATGAAGGCATACATCTGTGAGTCAGTGAGTTAAACGTCAGCGGCAGCAGCAGCAGAACCCCGTGACCTGGGTCCAAATTGCTGTCTGGCATAAATATTGATCAAAGAGGCCAGAGCTTCCACAGGCTGACAGAGTTTAAAGGCAGGACGGGACAGACAAAGACAAGTGGACAGCTATGTGGATGAATGTACAAGTGGCCCAGAAAAACACACACACACAAACTCAGTGCGCTGAGAGTGCAGCAAGATAAAAAGCACTTCAATTAGTGCGGCAAGTATTGATTGCTATGCTTTTCTTCATGTGCCCATTGGAAACCAGGACACGCAGAGCCATGGCAGATCTAAAGAAAAAGGCATCTGCTTGGCATCAGCTTTTTGGGTTTGGGTTAGAATAGCACTGTGCCATATCATACTAGGGCTGTCACATTATACTCCATATTTGAATATCTGTTAGAACATGGGGATACAAATCCATACTCAAACTTTAAGTATACAGTTTATATTCAGCTGCACATTTGGGCTCCCGTGGCAGTGATCACGCGCTCCCAGACCGTTCATTGCTCTCTTGACCTGAACAAGAAGTTCAGTTAAAAAAAAAGGCCTGGTTATGTGTCGATAATGTGCAAAGCAGCTGGCCCACTCCTCGTCCATAACAAATTTTCTAGGGCCCATTTGTCCGCCTCCCACCCAAGTTCAGCAGTGGAGGATTGCTCAGCCCCTTGCAACCTTGCTTAAAGAGTTTTTTTTGAAAAAGTGACAGGCCTATATCCTGTCCACTGCCTATATCCGCTGCTATGCTACCTGTCCTGTAACCACCAAAATAACAGCAGAATAAACTTTCCCAAGACATAAACAGTAATAGTGTTTGTTGATTTTGGGGAAAGTAACATCCCATTCATAAAAAGGTCTCTTTTGGATAAATCAAAACAATCAGATTGTCAGCTCTCATTCTCATTTAAATCAGAGCACATCTCAGCAGCTGCTGATTTGCTATTTACCCTGTGGAGTTTAAAAAATGGACTGAATTTTGGCTGGATCATTGAATTCCCTTGAGTTTTCTATGCCACTAAACTTAATAAAACACACAGAGAAAACTGTATCATATATACAGATATCTCAATGCTCAGATTGAAGTGTTTCTTTGCACTGAAGCATCCTAGAGCATAAGAGGTGATCAAAAAGATGAGTCAGAAACTTCTGCATGAGTGTAAATATGAAAGCGCATTAATTATTGAAATCTCCAGTTAAACTGACAGGATCATGTGTCTACTGTATATGTTTATAAAGACCTGTTAACTTTAAATCATGCCTGTAAGTATTTTTATTTTATCATTTTCCCTGCAGAAATCAGCTAGTCTCTATTGCTTAAACACAGTGGGAAGCCTGTTTTATTATCCGTGGGCAAAACCATCTGCGACATTCATCAGTGTGTGAACAAATATCATAATCAAAAAGGAAATCAGAGAGCCAACCAGCACTTCACATCAAAAATATTTGATCTGGGCATATGACAGGGCCCAATATCAGGCAGCTCAATCCTGCAAAGTTAAAACTAGAGTGATTGAGCTCTGTCGTTAAATGAACTGACAATTCAGCATCCTTTAAAAAAGAGGCAGGAGCTGGGAGCATGACCACAAAGTGACCGCAGTGGCTGCTTGTGAGGAGATTTTCATGGATGCAAGCAATGGTAATTGCCATTTATTTTATTTTATTTATTAATTTATGTTTTTTTATCAGAAATGGACCACATTTCTTCAACAAATGAAAGACTGTCTTACGCAGCTGGTTCCCTAAAGTATAAAAAAACCTAACTTTTCTTTTTTTTTATGTTTAAGACACAAAAATACCAGTGGCATGATGCAAAAATACTGATATTAAAGATTTTAGAAAGTAATTTTCTTCATTAAATGAATGAATTATATAATAATTTAATGGCAACTTTGGGACTTTGGGTGAATCCCAATTCTACCCCTTACCCCTTGTCTTAACCCTTACCCCTTGGTTTTGCGCGTTCACGTCTAGTGTAGTGGTGTCCCAATTCTCCATAGGGTTAAGGGGAAGGGCTAAGACCAAGGGGTACATAGCCCTCGAAACGAAGACAGACCGAGACCTCACTTGAAACGAAGGGGTATGAGAATTTCCCATAATACACCTCGCCCGCCGACACGAGGCAGAGCGGAGACCGAAGGAAGCGCTTAATTATAAGTAATTATTAATTCATCAAGTAAATATTAATCATGTTTTGAATTGTTGGTTGTATTTTAAAATTTCTCGTTATGACAAGCTAGCCTTCGCAGCCGTAGCTACGGCTATTGTCGCATTTGCCTACGTCACAGCTAGCGAGTGGCTCTGGGTGATGACGTAGTGGGAATCGAGTGGTGTCTCGTTTCTCAGCAGTGTGTTTTCACCCCTTCCCCTTGGCCCTCAAAACAGCGGGCTAAGGGGAAGGGGTAGGGGAAGGGGTAAGACGAGGGGTAGAATTGGGATTCACCCTTTGATTGTCACTCTTATATTTAAGCTGACACAGCAAAAATATAAATGTACTCAAATCAGTGTTATTGATAAAAATATTACTGCTTTATATATTCCGACATGCATATAAATGGTTAGACTAAGATAAAGGGTTGAAGTAGAAAATTATATCAAAATACAATACTCCTTAACTTCTCTTGTGTGTTCTGTTTTAGGGACTTGTATTAAGTTTAACTTTTATTAATGGGATACAAGGAGTAAAGATGATTTCTTGTTCTGAGATATACGATCCATAACAGGGCTATAGTCTCTAATCTCTCCCTACAATACGATTCCTATTTTCACTCATTTACGCTACAGCCTGCAAACAGTGGGCCAATAAAACATTATGTGTAAGTTTCTCCATATCATGATTTATATTAGTTGCAAATATCCTGAAAAGGTTGTGTTTTAATGTTGAGGCCATAACAACCACCTTCAGTTTCATCCACAGTGTAAATTCTATTTCACCAGAGTGACTGATTTCATGTTTATAAATCTGAATCTATTTTGGAGACCACCCTCTAAGGGTCTCAACCTCTCCATCCGTCACCACAACTTGGTATGATTTACACTTATGAAAAGCGTGCCATGATCACTGGCGCCCAGCCCACATCCAGCTCCACATGCGTTTTTCCGTGACTATTTTAGCAACACAATTATTAATGTGACAGCAGTGTTTACACGTGTCAGCATAAATTATTGACATTGGCACGCGCTCAGCTATAAATAGTGTTGCTGGAGAAGGTTTGTGCCTTCATCCACTGACAGCCTCTCCATTGCTCCCGTCAGCCGGCCTCTCGGAGTTTATTCAATACAATAGTAAATGAGGGTACAGACACGGGAGTGCTCCTACTGCACGATTCAGCTGTCAGGCAGGACAAACTGTGTTCTGTCTGCGTCAATCACATTCATCACCAGATTACTGTAACTGTAAAGGAGGCAGTTAGATACACAACAGGAGAGTTCAGGCCACAAGGAGAACGGCAACAATCACAAGGGGGGACACTGACACAATAAGGAAATGATTCTCATATCTTTTTGCTAAAAAAATGAATAACTGCTGTGTCATTTGGTACTCAAGTTTTTCTGTTTTGATAAATAACTTAAATGCCCAATACATGGGATTTCATCAGCCAATGACACATTTTCTCAAACCAAGCCCCTGCCAGATACAGTGACTGATTTCAGCTTTACATCTATCTATCTATCTATCTATCTACCGACATGATGGAGACTGACGTAAGAACATTTAAACTCTTTAAGGTCAGTGTAGAGGATGACATTCGCAGAGGGAAACAGAGGTTTAGAAAAAATGGTAACATAGCCTGGCTACCGCTGCTATGCTGCGTTGTTTTCCTGACCCTCTCTTGTCACTGTTTGATGACGCTTCTCCAACAAAGACAGGAGGAGGAGCAAGATGACTCACTCCACAGAATAATCCGCTCCAGAAAAACATTTCGATGTCTGCACATTACACTAAAAACATGTTAGGAGAGAATTTAATGACTATCAAACGATAATATCCATCACTGACCATTTATGTTGTTGAATTTTGTCGACCACAATGATGATTTGTTGCATCCCTATTTGCCAATAAAGAAACTTGCGAGTTTTGTTCCTGAGGTCATGTCAAGGAGAGGCTGTAAAGAATCTTACTGAAGCATCTAGTCAAGGTGATGTTTCTTTTCAGAAGTTTTAACCTATAGGTGGGTTAATTATGAGGCCGTCAGTGGCGCCATGTACTGTTGTGTATCCTCTAGCATCCGCCCCCAGACATCACCCCTCAGTGACAAAGCTCGCAGGTCCTTTTATCGTCAGTTAAATTTATTAGTGCCATGGGCCTCCAGCAGACGCCACTTCAGAAACCCGGACTATCCCTTTAAGGCTGACTTTTTTTGTTCTCATGGCACTTAAGAATACTTAAAAGTATTAAAATTACATCCACGATCTCTCCCTTATCTACAAATCAAGCATCCACATAACCATCAATAATTCATGAAGTATCAGGGCTGTTGGACTTCAGATGTCTCCTACCAAACTGAATGAGCATTTCAGAATTCAAGTTTCCAAATCACACTCTTAAAAATCTCATACTGAGTAAATTTTGCTGTGTAATAAACAACTTTTTCATCACTTCTAAGCACATATACTGTATGAAACTGACACATAGGCTGAATGAAGACAAAATTCTCAATTCAATAAATACATTTGAATATTTCTTTTAAAAATCAAAGGCTCTGCAGAGTGAAAGTCAAATATCCAAGTTATATCAATAAAACCCTTTCATCAAGTAAAGAGGGATTTTTGGGCTGTCTGTGACAATGCAAAGGGATCTTTAAACTTGAACCTTTAAGATCAAATATTTTTGAACTCTGAAATTTAGCTTTGCTTTTGTCATCTAATTCCAGACAGAGGAACAAAAAAACTACTTAGAATTCTGTGTTCCAAAAAAATATGTAGAGTCCTTAATAACTAATCCTCTCTCCTTATCGGTTCTCTTTCTATTTAACCCCTCCAACTTTACTCCAAAAATGAACTGCTTTATCGTCATCACGTAGTGTTTTCCACTTTCTATTCTCTCTGTATCTCCCTCAGTTCTTTTCTTCTCTTCTAAATAATTTCTGTGTCCTTGGCAAGCAAAGTCAGGGAAAACCTGCAGATCTCTAAATATCCAAACAGATTAGAGAGTGAGAAGGACCTCAGAGACCAAAACTTATCCTCTCTAAGGTGATAAATGTCAGGATTGCTTTTAGCTGCTTCGCTGATATACATAACAAAGGTGCATCCCCATCAGACCTGTTTATCTCTTGGATTAAAGTGTAACTATGGGCTAGGCCATGAAACTATACGTGGAAGGAATAGCAATAGAATAAACATTAAAAGTGATAAACACTTGCAAAGTTTTACTTCTTACTTTAAATCAAACAACCCATCACAAAGCAGAAAGAGCACCAACAGCTGTAACTGAAAACCAGATGCAAAGATTTGTGTAAGAGCAGGATTACAGAGGAGGGTGAAGACGACCATGAGGGCTGGAAGAATCCCTCTTAAAGCTTATGTTGGTGATTGGGATTTCTAAAATGATGCTGCTTTGTTTGATTGACTTGTCTTAAAGATCCCATGTCCTGAAAAATCAATTTTCTTTGCTTTTAATGGCGTTAGAGGGGCTTAAAGAGCAGAAGAACCTGGAACCTATGACTAAGCTCACAGTTTACAGAGGAATGCACTATGCCTCTTTAAAGAAAAAGAACCTACAAGTGAAAAACATTGATATCCATGGTAAATTACACCATAGAACAAATTTTAACTTAGTATTTATAATTCTTCGTCATTGTTTAATTTAACAGTTTGGTTGATTATTTGTTAGTATTTCCTCATAACTAGGGCAATGTTTATTGGTCTACAGGGATGGGAATCCAAAACCAATTCCAGTTGAGAATCGATAATAACTCCCTCAAGGAATCTATATCAGTCTTTGCTCATCAATTTCCTTATCAATTCCTTCCACTTTGTTCTCCATGCTTTGCAAATGAAGGATGTCACACTCACATCAGAGGCAGTCGGCAAAAATATAACAAAGAAGTCAAAAATCATGGCAGAAAGGGGGCATAGGTGTTCAAATCATGTGTTATTTTTTTGACAAAAAGATGCTAACTGCAGGAGTGTCATGTGTTTGACATTGCTGCCTCTGACAACTTATGTAGGCCAATTCTTTTCACAGATAATCAGCAGACATCGGTGAAGAATTCATAGAAAAACTGAATTAATGTGCAGAATAGTTAAGGGCATTGGTATCAATAAAACTCTATCAATTCCCATCCCTATCGGTATACAGAGGAGAAATTAAACAATACCGAAAAGCAGATTTGTATCCTCAAAACATTGACGTTATTTCATTCTCTAAAAAAATTGTGGAATCTGAATTTGGAACCGCCACACACCAGAATTGATAAGTAGAATCAGAACCAGAACAGTAATTGATAAAAACAGAACCCATCCCTCCACCCCCAGCCAATCATTGCAAAACATTTTAAACAGAAAAACTGGTTACACAGGTTGAGATTTTCTTTTTTCCTCACTAAATAAAATTATCATTTAGAAACTGCATTTGTATTTCCTTTGGTTGTCTTTGTGAGATTTTAAAAGTGGCTTGATGATCACAAACATTCAAATGTGACAAATGTGCAAAAAAATCAGGAAGCAGAAAGGGGGGAAATACTTTTTCACGGCACTGGTAGATAGGCTAAGACCCCAAAAGGGATAAGGTATGAGAGATAATGGATGAATGGATCACTTCCCATTCTGCAACTGCCAATAGTCAAGACACAAACTCCTCAGAAACTTATGGATGATAACAACCTGTGAATTCCAGTCGCTCAAAAGGTGCCTACAATGTACAACTTCACAACAACATTTTTTTGGACTTTTTGCATTCTAAACACCCTAATATTTAACAGTTACTCCTAGTTTTTCATATTGATTACAGCTGACATGGGCTCTTCTCACAAAAAGTTAACAAGCCCTATCATTTTCCAGTGACTACAATTAGGGGGTCTACTGGTGAGGATGGATGCAAAATCAGGGGCTGCAGTGACAGGCAGTGCTGAGGAGCTGCATGCTGTAATGGGTTACCATTTCTCAGTGTCCGTATGAATGAGAGAGCATGCCATTAGCACCACAGGCCGCTCTATGTTGGTGACTACAATAATGGGCCAATCAATAGAAACACAGGACTCAGGAGTGGAAAGCACAAAAACAAGGAATTGAAAGCATTAATGGTGTCCAGTCAATACTTTTGGACCAAAAGCAGGCGGTATGTTTTCTGATATTAAAAGTGTAATGGACCCTTGAGCTGACGGAATAGTGCACAAGAGTGATGGTTTTGAAGATGAAAATCTGCACTCATAAAAAAGTCAGACTTTTGTGCTATCGCTGGGAGAAATTCTGCAATGCGGCATTAATATTTTTCAGCAGCAGCACTGTCCTCTATAGAGAGTGCCAAACAGCAGCTGAAATCTGAAAAGATGTGTCCACGCGGGCTTCTTTCCCATTAGGAAGAGGAAGGGGTTTGGAGGAGAGGCACTTGAAACTCTCCACATCCAAGAACAGATCCCAATTATAGATCTGGGCCGTGGCCGTCTCCGTCTTCTTTCCTCAGATCATACTCCGGAGTGCATGCATTGTCTCCCTCAGCAAAACAAACAGAAAACACATTCACAGTCTAAAGCGCTGGCAGTACGGACAGCAGGAGCAGCTGGAGAGAGCAAGAAGAGGGGGACCATTTGAAATCACGTCAGTATGTTCTAGTTTGAGATAGTTTTTTTACCCAGAGCTCTCTGGCAAACTAGGGGAGAGGCCCAGTGTGAGGCTTCGTCTTCAAAGTGAATTACTGGGTGAAACCACCATCTGTTTGCACTGACGTATGAATTCAGCCTTTTAAAATAATCGTATTTCAAGAGCAGGACGGAGTAAGCTTTGAAGTGATAACATGCTTAACATGATTTCAAAATCTGAGTAAGCTGATATTTGCTTTAATGATAGATTATTCACTGCATAATAACCAAAACTGCAAAATAAACTTTTTTTTAACAACATAAGTTGGCTTATTTCTCCACTTTCCCACGAGCCATCCTCACAGCCTGGTTTTGCTGTATTGGTGCAGCAGGAGTTTCTTTAATTTGCAGTGCAGCGCATGCTGGTGAGATCCCTCTGGTGCAAAGAAAGCAGGAGCATCCCTCTCCTCTCTCCTTTTAAGCAAACTATCAACCTGCACTCCCCGGCCACTTTATTAGGCACACGCATTCACATGGTAGCATCTCAATGCACTTTGGCATGTAGTCATGATCAAGACGACCTGCTGAAGTTCAAACCGAGCATCAGAGTGGGTAAAAAAGGTGATTTAGGTGATCTGAATCATGGCATGGTTTCTGGTGCCAAATGAGCTGGTCCAAATTTTTCAGAAACTGCTGATCTACTAGGATTTTCTTGCACAACCATCTAGCTTTTACAGAGAATGGTCCAAAAAACTTACTAAAATTCTGTATCATATTTGGACATGGTTCACATTTTTGTAGCAGTTATATCCAGACATTAGTCTCTATCAAGATAATTTGTTCTATTTGCCTTGTAATTTGGAGGCTCCAATGCCGACCCCCCACCCCCTATCCATAAAAAAGCTTCTAACTGATTGCACAGTTGATGTTAAAACATCATATCTGTGACAATATTTTGCTTAACCTGAACATTATACTTTTCTAATTAAGATTAACCTTAGGTCTCTGTGATGCAACTAAACTTCAACTTCAACTTCATTGTTGCCTCAGGGAAATTTGCTTTGTAGCCAGGTAAAAAAGACATTTATACACAGTCACAACAACTCAGTCACAACAACTCATCACAACAACAAAAACACTGGAGCACATTAACCAAGGAAAAAAAATCAGTGGGCAAACCAGGAATGGAGCTATCCTCAACAAAAATGGCCAAAGAGACATAAATGAAGTCATTCAAGGTGGTTCATTCTTACATTCAGCTCAGTTATGGCTTGGAAAATAAAAGAGTAAGACAACTTAAGTCACAACTTAGCTGTGGACTTCACGCCAGAACTTCAGATAGAAATTTGGAATAACTGGTGCAGCAGATTACAGATCTACAAAACCCATCACTGAAGCAGAGGTAAAAGTAAAACAGGGCTTCAAGACCCATTGACCTGCTAAGTTGGCTACTTTTTCCCATTGTTTCACTACTCTTTAAATCTGAGCAAAGCCACACACACAAAAAACCCCAAAATAATCAAATAAAATAAATCTTTACAAGACTTGAATGCATTGAATAGCAGAGATAAATCTGTTATAACCACTAAATTAGACAAAAAAGATGCAAGTTTAACTTAGAAACACCAATAGGTTTTGCTGTCTCAATATCCAGAGACAGTGAATCTTGCAGTTAAAGGGCATAAAACATAAAGCCTGTGCTGCTGTGGGACACAAGGCCAAGGAAAGCATTGGAGAATCTTAGTGGCTTCACTGCACTACACAAACTTGTGTTCAGTTAACGTGGCAAGTTTGGAGTAAAACAGATCCCACTGAGCCCCCTGACACACACGGCTGGCAGCCAGACAGAGTCAATAATACCACCTCAAACAGCAACATACAGCATGTGAAAACATACCACAGAGCAAAACCCAAAGCAGCCTGGGAGTTATACTTCAGCACCATGGACAGTGACACACTGCAAACTAAATCAGGGGTGGGCAACTTGGGTTTTATTCTCACTGCTAAAGAACCAAATTGTCAGTCGTTCTTACTTTTTGCCAGAACATTTTACAAATAAAAGCTTTGATAGAAGAAAGATTTTTATCAAGAATAACATTTTTAATCTCATTCTTAATAAATGTAAATAACAGTGTTTAATTAGATTTTTTTTTATAACAAGAAGATTTAGCAGAACAAAATGGTTCAATGGTAATCGCTGCAAGTTACATTTTTGGTAAATATACAAAATACTTACATTAACTGGAAAGACATTAACCTCCGTTAAGGTAGCTCGGGTATTGCTGTTACATCTATAAGCAATAGTTCCATGATAAAATAAGCATCATAAAATGATTCCTTGACCCTAAAAATCTACGCCTTGCACTCTGAATCATGTTGATATCATTATTAGCAAAAACCATTGTTCGCTAATGGTGGTTATCTGGATCACCACCAAAATCTAATCATTTTTAAGTTGGGCCATTGCCAAGAGTTCCTGAAAATTTCAGCAAAATCCGTCCAATAGTTTTTGAGTGATCTTGCCAACAAACAAACAAAAAGGATGGACAAACATACGCCGGCAAAAAAACATACCCTCCTTGGCAGAGGTAATAACTCAGAGAATGTAATGGAAGTATTTCTGGGCTGCACGGTGGTACAGCAGGATACTGCTCGTGCCTAACAGCATGAAGGTTGCTGTTGGACTCCCTCAGTCGGTCAGGGTCATTCTGTGTGGAGTTTGCATGTTCTCCTTGGGCATGTGTGGGTTTTCTCTGGGTGTTCTGGTTTCATGCAACAGACCAAGAACATGGTCTTAGATTATTTGGAGACTCTTAGTGTGTGTGAATGGCTGTCTGTATATTTTTTTAATGTTTTTCATGGAGGATTGTGTGATGTTTGTTGATGTTTGAAATCGACTGAGGCTACACTGACACTTAAGGTGAGACACAAATGCCCCTGAACTGACACGTGCCAATCCCAAAACTACATAAAACAACAATAAATGCACTTTTAAACAAGTTAAGGTGAAAAATTCAGGATTTTATATGCTACCCAGCAGTGAACAAAAGGAAGGAAGCAGAATAATAAACTGTTCATTTACCAGTACTCCAAGGGCCGTAGCTGAATGGCAAGATCTGATATTTATCTTGACATTTATTTCCTGAAACTTAATTTTAAAAATCACCAGTTAATAAAGCTTAAGTGGGACTGTTTTGAGGTGAGCTGTGGGGCTGCAGTTCTCTATTTTACATCGTCATCATATTGCATTTTGTGGCACTTGACATTCATTATTCTTAAACTTTTATTCCCCCCTGATTCTGGCATTCTCAGCATTGGAATTCTAATAGTGGCTCAATTATTGCTATTTTAACACATCAGCAACTGTGCTTGACAATATTTTAGCCCACCACCCAATGCAAGGCTTATGTTATAGCTGCCTTAAATTAACAGCATTGTTCATGACTAAAATTATTTCCTATGTTTCTGTAATGGCTAATACAACAGTATGTAAAAGCCCTTTAACCAAAAGTTTATTTTAATGCTAAAATATAACTATTATCGTTTTCCAAGAATTCTCAAATTTAGAGTTTTAAAAAAATATGGAAAAAATAGTAAAGCACATTGTTATTTCTTGATTAACAAGTCAAGTCAAACTTTATTTATAGAGCACCTCCGAGAAGACAGCAGTCGATCAAAGTGATGTACACAAAATAAGTATAAATAAATAAATAGATAGATAACAATAAAAACAACAAATTGAAATTAAACAGTAAGAGTATAAAAGCTAAGGCTAAAAGCTAAAATGCCTGCAGTCAAATTATAGTTATTTACTTGCATTCCTGAACAGAAAAATTAGTTTTAGTAGTTGAATATTATGCTTTATTAATTTCTAACTTCTCAGAAAAACCAAGTTAGCAGCTCAATTTTTGAAAATAAAGGGGGAATTCAGTTTCAAATTCTTCATTTCGTCCAAACTGTATGTTTAATAACAAAGCTTTTCCTCTTTTAAATAAGCTTGGAGGGATTTCTAAAATATGTTTGCTCATTTTAATAACAGGTGGTCTCATAAGATATCTCCCAGCCATAGGTTCACCTCTTTTCAACTAAAACATGTTATGTCCATGGAATTTGTAAAGGGTACACATTTTTGTGAAAGAAACACTTGAAACCAATTATATTTTTCACTTCTTGCAACAAAAGAAAATCCATGAGATTAATCACAGATGACAATGTTGAAAATGCCTGGGCAGAGTTTTGTGCTCTCAGAGAACCTCTAGTAACGGAGAGATTTCTCTTGGCACGTTTATCATTGCTAACTCATTTTCACAACTTTTTGACTTTCAGGCCACAATGAGAGGGACAGGGGGCCGTATGCAGCCCCTGAGCCACCGGTTGCCCACCCCTGAGCTAAATAAAGCAGCACAGAAGAGGGACTTAAATAAAGATGAAGGTTTACTCACAGTTACATTCATGGCAGAGTCCACTCGGAGCTGACTCGGGTTTAAGTGCAGACATCTCCCTCAGAGGTGAGGGGGCCCTCTGTTCGCAGTGTGGCCCCCGGACGTCCAGTCCCCGTCCTGTGATGTCCCCTCATTCATATGCTGCATCTCCATCCACGCTGTGAACCAAAGTCTCAGCCAAGAGCCTGTAAAGCCCATATACACGGAGAGGCAGTAAATAAAATGTGTTGTTGGTCTGTGGAGGAGGCCTTCGGTGGCCCACAGTCCCGGCAGAGCGAACAGCCTGGAGGTCCGGACTGGAGGACGGAGGCTCTGCGGAACACCGGAGCTCAGGTAGCTCAGGTGTTTAGCACCTCCACATCTTCACTGAGGACGTCAGAGCTTCATTTGTTGACTCACACGCAGTAAAGACCTGTTTCTTCAGGAGCTCCATCACACGGAGTCACCAGAGCAGGAGGTGAGTAAATATAGAAGTCAAGAGAGCCCTCAAAGTCTTCAAATACTGAAAACGGATCAAAATGACCTTTTTGTAGCTTTACTCGACGTGAGCGCGTGTCTTATACGTCTCACTTCCTGTCTTTAAATGAGAAACACCTGAGAAACAAAAGTCCACAGTCTGAAGTTCCGCCTCACCTGCGGCATCACTCTCAGTTAATTATATGACACATTTTTCATTTAATATTCCTGTAGGCGTCTGATGTTTTTTCTCAATTAAACTTTTGGTTTGGATGCACGGAAGAAGGTTAGAGATTAGGATAAAATTCAGTCAGATCTGTGAGGGAAAATTCAGAATTCTGAAAATAGTAAGAGTTTTCAGATTAACGTCAGAATTTAGAGACAAAAGTCAGGATTCTGGACAAACAGTCACAAGTCCGAGAAAAAAGTCAGAAATCTGAGTAGCCTGTTAAAGTCAGACTTTGATGGAGAGAGAAAAAAAAAATGAATTCTGAGTAAATGGTAGAATTCTAAGAAAAATGACGTATTCTTAGTTTTAGGTCAGAATTCTGACAAATATGTTAGAATTAAAAAAAAAGTCAGAAGTCGGAGAAAAAAAGTCAAAATTATAAAAATTAAGTCAGAATTAAGAGAATTAAGACAGAATTCTAATATTAAAGTCAAGATTTTATTCTAAAATAAAAGTCATAATTTTGAGAATAAAGTCAGAATTCTAAGAAAAAATTCAGAATTCTGATTAAAAAGTAACACTTGTGTGAATTTATTCAGAACAATAATTGAAGAAAGTCAGAATAATGAAAAAAGTAAGAATTCAAGGAAATAATTCAAGGGAAAAAAAAAGAATTCCGAACAAAAAGTCATAATTTTGGGAAAAAAAGACAAAAATACAAATAAAACACCAGAATTTTGAGAATTGTCTGAATGCAAAGGGGAAGAGACAAGATGTGTATCAAAGTCAGAATCTCAGGAGAGAAAAATACTAATACAGCGGTAAAGTTAGAATTCTGAGTCATAATTTCTAGATTTAAGTCAGAATTTTGACAATTATGACAGAATTCAGAAAAAAGTCTGAGGGAAAAAAGTCAAAATTCTGAAAATTCAGTCAAAAATAAAGGAATTAAGCCATATTGCTGAGATTTAAGTTGAGATATTAATATAAATTAAAAGTACTAATTATGAAAAGAATAACAAAATAAGAATTCTGAACAAATATTCAGAATCCCAAGAAAAAAGTCAAAATTATGTAAAAAAAAAAAACAAAACAAAACACAATTTTGAGCATGAAGGCAGAATTCTCAGAAAAATCCAGAAAATCCATATACTGAGTAAAAGGCAGAGTTCAGAGTCAGAATTATCAGATAAAAGTCAGAATTCTGAGTAAAAGTCTCTGCTAACTCTGAAAAAATCAGCATTCTCAGATAAAAGTAAGAAGAAACTGATGAGCAAAAAACATGCATGTAAGTTGAGGCTGTTAGCTATTACATAATGAATATGAAGAAGTAAAAAAATGAGAATCTAAAGAGGCATGGCGCATTGCTCCATGAGAGTTTAGTGAAAGATGTCAAGTTCCTCTGCTCTCCAAACCCCTTCTTACAACATTAAAAGCAAAAAAAGGGACCCTTTAAGATCTTAAGTACAAGGGTGACCTCTTCATAAAGAAAATGTCTATTTAAATAATGAAAAAGCTCTTAACAATGTAGTGTTAGTCTGATAAAATCAGACACCTCTTTGCACCTCTGTACTGTATGTGTACATAAGGAAATGAATTCCACTTTAAATTCTAATATTGAACGTTCAGCTTAAATGGTTCACAGTACATTAGTAAAGTTGCCTGGGAGCAACAAGGATACCTCACAAATACTGCTTGACTTTGAGACTTGAAGTGCCACGCAAACAATATTATTAGATACAGCGCTTTATTTCATGGGGTAAAGAGAAGATCAAATAAACTGCACAGTTTGTCTCACTGAATTAATAGGCATTACACTGAGGCTCTCCCAAGTGATGCCAGCAGCTCAGTGCCACTGCAACACCTCTGCTATGACTAATCAGCCTTTTCTAGTGGCAACGGCCTTAAGGCTTCAGCATGCATTGGCAATTCATGGC
Organism: Cetoscarus ocellatus; assembly: GCA_037902135.1. Taxonomy (NCBI): domain Eukaryota; kingdom Metazoa; phylum Chordata; class Actinopteri; order Labriformes; family Labridae; genus Cetoscarus; species Cetoscarus ocellatus. The sequence goes on from JBAMNC010001086.1 coordinate 469,018, forward strand.
AGCACTATGGAAAATGACAAGATAAGACCGCATAGTGAATACTGTGGAGTGTGCTGGAAGCCAAGGCGTTCGTCTGTCATGGGGAGAAGAAGGAAAATGAATCTCTGTGCAAATATAGCAACAATACAATAAAGTTTCACAGGATAATATTCACTTTTGCCCTTGAATTGCCAAGGAGATTCACCCCCTTTGTATTACGAGGGAAAAGAAAAACATTGTCTTTATTTTGCTGAAGAAGAATAACAGTGATTTACAGCAGCATGCACAAACAGCCTCAACACAATGGAGCAGAAAAGGCCCATAAGCAGTAAATCTATCAACAGAGAGGCACAGAGGCAAAGGAATGTTACTGGCAAATTAATACGACCATCCTGGAAACGTCCATCTGTCATTTCAGTCTGTCAGTTTTGGATGATTGTGGAAGATGAAGTTCTTTTTAGGACACTTTAATTCTCAGAGGAATGGCTGATAACAAAACATACGTGTAATACCCTTTTCCTTAAAGGTAAAGACGAAGCTGTGTTAGCCCAGTCTCTTTAAACCACCGGCCATCATTTCACTCATGAACATGCACATTTCTAAACGCTGACCTGACTGGATTGCACAGGGTGTGCACTGACGTCACAATATGTGCACAGAATGGCAGTTCCACCCGCTGATTGGCAGAGAGTAACGTCTAGAAGTTGATGTTGTTGATGAGAAACAGCAAAATGTTGTGAAAAGCAATTTTCAGAAGGCTTGATTATTTTTGATCAAGCTCATCACAGCAAATGCAGATTCTAGTCTGATTTATACTCAAAAATGACTACATAAGCCATAAAAATGTTTATTATGCAGCATGTATTAGCCTAAGCCATAAGATGAAGCTCTAAATAGACTATAACTCTGTATTTGTGTGATTTTGTGTTTATCCAGAATCAGACAAATGTACCAAAGCTTTGTCTGAGCATAAGTTTCAAGCATCCATTTAGATTGTCATTGCCTCAGGTTTATGTTTAATATGACAACCCAACTGGCTGAAAACCCTCATTTTATGAAAAATAAGCAATAAAACTTAATTACTGGCCAAAAGAAAGTCACATTAATTTAAATATTTTATAATTTTGTGGTTAAATCTTTGAACTTAACTTTTTTAAATTCTTTTATTGTCAAAGGAAAACATAACATCCTCAGTGCCTTGTTATTTAAGATATTGATGTTTAATTTTGCGAATAATTTGCTGAAATTTAAATTTTGACCGTTTTTTTTTTTTTTTTAGAGGAAACAACTAAAGGAAAGATAAAGAAGTGGGTTCATATTCACAATAACATGAATGTATATGCTTAGAGATATAATACCATTGCTGTACCATCATGGCTTCATCTTCATTATTAACCTGATTTCATGTCTCTAAAACATTTCTACAACATCCGCTGAGGATCTTCACTTGTCACGGTTCACATTTTTAAATAACAAAAACAAAAAACTTGAAACTTTTTGGCTGAATCTATATGGCTGACATTCCACTTACTTGTGACTGAGGATTCCCTCTATCGATAGCTTAAGTGATGGATCACATTCATGGAACGCTCCCCCAGTGGGTAAGAAATGCTTCCCTCTGCTTTTCGCCTCGTTGACAACCTTGTTTGCCAAATAAGTGCATAAACTGGACTCATTTTACAGCCTTTTTACACCTGGATGCACTAGCTAAAAGGTGACAAGCCTGAATTAGGGCCACCTCTGAGGGGAAACCCAGAGAGCAGCAAAATGTGAATGGGTGCTGTCAGTTGCTCCACTTCTTCTTTAAATTATAAAGACAGTAATGACAAACTAACTTCTTTTGCTTATTTTGTTATAACTTAATCAGATTGTTGCATGCTTTATCAAAATGACTGTCCCAAAACACTGAGTGAGAGCAACAGCTGATGGAGATCCTAACATTATCAATTAATAACATTAATGAGCTACCGTTAGCTTTTTACTCATTGATGTTTAGATGATGAATTTTTCATTTTCCATTTCTCATACAGCAGTGTTATTGATTTAAACACATGAAAAGCACAAAATACTGCAGCTGCAGATTTCTTCCATATCATGATGTGTAAACATGACTGAGGTGTCGTTCTTGTAAAAACTACAGTTTTAGATAAAATAAAAAGTGTCTTTTCTGTATAAGGGTCCAAAGTGCTGAAAATTGTCGTCAACACTGATGTCCCTGTTTGTATGTAGTTTTCAAAGGATGTAAATATGCATTATACTGAAGATATGACAATCAAAAAGCCAGTGCCACAGCTTCTTACTTTACTTTTTATTTTATTTCCTTCATTTGGAAGTTGAAGTATAGCTTAAAAATTCTACATGTTGCAACCTGCTTTCTTATTTTTACTTAATTTTTTAAATAATTTTATGCTCTTATCTATTTTTAATGTCTCTTATCTATTTATTGCCTTTAATATCCCTTGCTATACTGTGTATAAGAGCAACTGAAATAACAGAATGTCCCCTTGGAGATTAATAAAGTATTTCTGATTCTGATTCTGTTTTCAGTTCTTGCTGACACACTGTTAGCCCTCCAGCTCTTCATAGTGGTCCATCATGGCCCTTTCCTACGAGCTGCCGGACTGGTGCATTCATTTTGTAGAAAAATCTGAGAAATACTTTTCAGTTTGTCAGCTGACTCTAATTCAAGCAGCTCTGGGCAAAGGACATTAATTTAACTGTGAGCTGAGCTATTATGCAGTGATGGACATACAATTCAAAATTAGCTCTTCTCCAGTGCTTGTTTGTACACCTAAAGACGTGCAAATATACACTCGAACAAATGCTCTCATGAGGCAGGACGCTGTAATTATATGTTGATACTCTACATGAGTGCCTTCAATGATTGTGCTTTTGGATTGACACAGTCTGTACGATGTGTTTTAAGAATACATTAAAGATAAAAGCTTTACAACCTACATTTGTTTTAAGGTAAGCTCACAGAAAATGAATTGACTAGATCTTGTCCAATTCTGTCAGTGTGTCTGAAGAGTTAGATTCATTTGTAAAGCATGCTTTAATGTGTAAATGCAGAAGACCAGTGGATCTTTATGATCTGTTTAGATGTTGTGCAAATGCGTTAGTGAAATATAACTTTGATCTGAGCATCAGTGTATTCTATATGATGTTCAGAGTATGTTATTATCACAAAAAGTAGAGAAAATAAACAAGCCATCAAGCCAACAAGAGAAGGGAATGAATTTAATTCATGTTATGTCCAGAACATATCTATGTTTGATCAAGGCAAATAATCCTTCCTTTGTTTGGTCTGTGTCTGGCTTTGCTCAAGGATTGTGAGATATGTATTTATTTATATTTCTTGAGAAACAAAGCCATGAAAATCAATGACAGATGAACGTGAACAGCTGGCAACTTTTCCCGCATGCAGCCGCTTAGTGACAGCTCGCACACAGGTGTAATGTGATAGTGAATTTTACTTCTGCAGATTAAGGACAATAATTTAAAATTATGTGACTGATCAGTGCACATCTGATAATCAAAGTGTCCCTATGGTGAGAGTTTTAATGGTGGGGGTCAGTAAACTCTTTCATCATGGTACTACATGTGTCTCTAATATTAAACAAACTCAAATGAAAAATTTAACATTGAAGCATCCTCTTACCTCGGACATTACTAATCAGGGCTTGGGGTCAATTAGCTCCCTGTAATCACTCCTCTTTCCAGGCCAATAACAGAACATCTGATGCCTCCAGCAGCTCACCTTGAGTGTACCCTTATTTAAGAAATTATAGGTACATTTTATTTCAAATAAATGAAGAACCAGCCACTCTTCCTGCTCACCCACACTAATAGGAGGCTGCAGTGCCAAAGCAAAGACATAAAACAGCATGGACTGAACCATTAGATGTAGGACAGGTGAAAGAAGAGACAGCAAGTTTGTCTGATGATCTGTTTTAATGTCTTTCCTTTATCAGAGAATAGATCATACAGCAAACATTCATGGATTGTCACTGTCTTGCAAAAGTATACACTGGATGCGCAACACACGTTGATCAGCAGTGGGCCATGAGTGATCTGTTAATTACCTCCGCCAAGGAGTTTATGTTTTTGCTGGCGTTTATCTGTCTGTTTTTTTGTCTGTCTGTGTTCAACATAACTTGAAAAGTTATGAACGGATTTGAATGAAATTTACAGGAATTGTCGGAAATGGGATATGGAAGAACTGATTAAATTTTGGTGGTGATCCGGATCACCGTCTGGAACCAGGAAATTTTTTGGTGTGAATCACAATATGGAGGGAACTGTGGCGCTTGGCGGAGGTCTGTGCTCTACGAGTGCTTTTCTAGTTCTAAAATACAAAAAGATCAGAGACACACCTGTATGAACCCTCTTTGGATATTAGTTGTCTGTTGTTTAAAGGGTGCTGTTAAAATTCCACTTTCAGCATGAAAACGCCTCTAAATTTCAAGAAATTTATAACGTGAATTTTTGCGACCTTGAAACTCTCTGCCTGATAAGTCACACTAAAAACATTGATGTAGTATTAAATCAACTAGGTTTAGATATCATAACATAACCAGTAAAAAGACAGATGATTCATATCTTTCAATTAAGTTTTTGTCTTTTATTTTGCATGTAATGGAAACACCAAGTCTCGATTGCCCAGCGCTCTCCCTCTATCAATCCATCAATCAATAGAACTTTATTTATAAAGCACATTTCATACAAAAAATGTAGCACAAAGTGCTGTACATTACAGACCACAAGCAGATATGTGTCAGGGGATACAAAATAAAACACAAAACCCTCACCCCACATTCAACTCACACACAACCAAAACACGTATGCACACACACACACAGATGCACGCAAAAGGACACTTAGTGAGGACGCTTCAAACTGCCACATACGACTGAGGAAACGTTTTATGAATCAAAAATGAGGAAACACAGGCGCTAAAACTAAACCACTAAAACCATGATAATGTATAATAAAAGTAATGAAGCATTAAAAGTTAATTAAAATAAAACCAAACAATAAAAGAAAATAAATTAAAGAGGTAATAAAACACAAAAAATTAATTATTTTTATTTTAATCTAATTTAATTATTAGATTAATATAATTATATATAATGCAGATTGAGAGATTAAAATAAAAATCAGCTAAAAGCCAGACTCAAAAGGTGGGTCTTGGGTTTGCTTTTGAAAATATGTACAGTCGGTGCTGCTCTCAGATCTGCAGGTAGACTGCTCCACAGACAGGGTCATAATAATGAAACAATGATCCACCCTTTGCTTTGGTTTTTACTTTGTGAACTAACAAAAGACCACTACCTGGAAACCTAAGGGCTCTGCTGGAGTCATATGGTAAAAGCAAATCAGATAAATAGGAAGGACCAAGACCATTAAGGGATTTGAAAATCAATAAAAGAACCTTAAAGTCTATTCTATAAGGCACAGCTCATTTGTCTCTTTCTCTTTTAGGATTCATTATCTAATGCTTGTTAAGGCAAAATTAACTAAAAGTCTTCATTACAAGAAAACAGGAGTTGCTATATTTCAATGATCATCTCTATAAACTAGTCTTTGAATAAGTTCTGGAGCACAATGCCAAATTTTGCCCAACAACAAACTTAATTACAGACCCCTGGCATAGACAGACACACTCAAACCACTCTGTGCCACTCGTTTTTACGACAGCGTGCTCTATGCTGTCACAACAGGGTCCTGCAAGTAAAAAGGCAGAGAGAAGTTGTTAGATACCACAGTATGTGCTGTAGTCGTTCACCAAAATCTTCTGTAAATGTGTCCTCTCTTTTTTTAAATGGAAGTGATGCATGTGTTTTCAGGTGAATATGTTTCTTTTATTGTGTCCTTTAAAAGTAAGCACAGTGTAACTATTTGTAGATGCATTTACTCAAACATTAAGTTCCTGTTAAACTGCGCTACAAAAGCACATCCACATTACTGATCTAACCTTTAAAACTGTTTCAGGTGGTGGTCTTCTGTGCAGTTTTGCCATATTCTCAAAGCAAATTACATTTCATTTAGACCTTTTCCAGCTTTTTGTATTTCTGCCAATTATACTTTTATGAAAACCAGCTTAAAGGTCAAGGCTGACAACGAGTGAAAAAACAATGTGCTTGGACGGCCTATCTTCGACTTGAGACTCAAACTGGTACAGACAGGGAAACTTGGTCTATAGAAAGCCAACAAACTGACTGCATTAGAGACAATAAAGCCCCTTTCTTATGTGTAAAGTGATCATATGATAACATAAACAGCCCCCTCTTTGTTAGAGCAGTTCTATTATTAGTTCAGGCAGCTAACGTCTCACTCCTGTTGTTGTGTTTACAGTAAGAGGCATTGACGTGTGCCAGTTAGATTGTATTGTTTCCTGCTGTAGCCCCTCATCTCTAATTATAAAATGCCAAACTTCATCTGTCTGGTTCTCTTTCTGTTGGGTCGACAGCTAGCTGTTCATGCTTCATAGCACTTCCCCTCACAAGCTATTTCCCCCAGTGCCTTAACCCAATATTGACTGGAAGGAAAATCTAAAGCTGCTTTAAACATTCAAATGTCTGACAAGCCCTTGTCTGGGAGTTATTATGAAAAAAAAAAAACAATGCAGTCTTGCTGTGCATTAACAAAAAGAAGACAAAACTGTTCTACTTCTGTCCAATCCTGTGAAGTTAAGAGGGGATATTTTGAGAGGAGAGCTGATTCAAAATATCTGGTTGATTTGTATTTTCTCAACAAAATACTATTAAACAGGTTAATGCCCTGCTCAGCTGGGAGTTTGCTGAAAATGATGGTAATAATTGGCATTTAAGGCGCCAGTGTTTACCTTTTAGGATTATCTCAGCCGGGGTCAACCCCCTGCCTGGATACAACGTGAGCGATGTTGCCCCCTCTGCACCAGCGGGCCTTGAAGGGGTCAGAAAACCATGTCAATGTGTCTCCAGGCTTAATTCTATTACGCGCAGGTTCAAGCTCTAAATTAAAATGCAAATTACCTCCATAATAAAAGTGAGCGAGAGCACAGGCAGAGATAAGGTACATCCTTCCCTTTCATTGCAGGCGCTTATGAAGTACAAACTGCCTTTTAATGCAAAACTTAATTTAATTCTGAAGAACAAAGTGTCTCAGAACACATTGTCTGACAACAGGTCCTGAGCGACTTGTGTCATGTTTGAAACAAAAAGAAATGATGGCTTCAAAGTGTGAAAATGTCTCATTTTTTGACTGGATAACACAGACAGTTTCTAGATAGGTCCAACTATATCTTAGAACAAAATGCCCTCAGGAAATATGTAGAAAATTTGAACAAATCAAACTCTTACTAAGGGACCTTTATCCTACACCTGGCAAGAAGAAACACAGATGTCTTGACTATTTTCACCTGACATGGTTGTCATTTTTTTTTTTAGATTAATTTTGGGCATTTTTGTGCCTTCATTGATAGGAGAGAGAGTCAGTGGATAGTCTTATGAAGGGGGGTGAGAGAGAGTAGGGAGGACACTGCAAACTGGACACAGGCTGGTTTCTAAACCGGGCCAGCAGAGGCATATGTATGGGCTGGGCCTGGTTGATTTCCACTCCCAATTTTTAAGCCACATTCACACAGTGACATTTTGGCCAATTTTTGCTGACATACTGTGAAACATTAAGCCGTGTCGAGCTAAGTCTGGACCAGGGGTGAAGGTAAGATAAGATTCTTGCAGGAACTGTGCAACTCAAAAAAAAATTTTTGCTCGTGCACAAAGTGCGCAAACATCATACAAGAAAGATGCTGATAAAGCCTGCTCTTTTCAGACTGAACTGAGGTTAATTAACACATTAATGCAAAAAAAGAGTAGAAAAAAATATTTATCTGATATATTTTTTACAGCAGTTTTTGTTAGTGGCTGTTTTTGACCTTAATGAAAGGATGGGAATTGGAACAGTACCCGAGGGTTAATTCAGTGTTACAATAAAAATGTAGGCTATCTCATGCTGCAGCTGCAGCAGTGTTCTAGCTGTGAGCTGCACAGAAGCTGGCTTAGGGCCTAGGCCCACAGTAAATGTAGACTACACAAAAAAATCATACAGCCTACTGTTGTGTTCTGGTCTAGTAACATTGTCAGCCATTTTTGACAGAAGAATAGACTTCCTGGCCCATCTCTGGTCTACTGCATAGCCAACCTGCTCCATGTGCTTCCTCTGCACTTTCTGCTCTCTTTTCCTCAACCTGCCTGTCATCCCTCTTTCTCTTGAACATAGAGTCATTTTTTTCTTTGCATTTTTTGACCTGTCTTGACTGTCTGGGGTCCTTTCATCACCTAGGCAACCAGCCATCCAATGAAAAGAAGGCATTGAGTTTTCTCACTTCCACATGTGTTTGTTTGCAGAAGGAGTGGTGCCGCTCACATGACAGAGAGACAGATGGTATTTCACGACACGTAAAACCTCACAGTTTATTACTTGTGGATTTTTGTTTTGTTTATTTTGCAAAAATGACTACCCTGTTGTCTGCAAAAAAACACAGCACCAGTGGATATTGGATTAACGTTACGCTACAGCGAGTGACTGCCTACTACAAGTTGCAACCTATCACGGTAAGCAAGTACCGCCTACGAATTATAGTGTTCGTCCAGCGCACTGAAACTTAGTTCAACGCGTCACAGAATGCATATTCTGGAGATGATTTTTATGTATTCATCAATTTTACATTTATTTCGGTAAAATTTGTTTGAAAAAAGAAAGGGCTCGCATTGTATGAATGGGTGAAAGTTGCTTTTCGGAGGCGTTCCGGTAGAAGAGGTCTGTATATTTCTTACCGGCACGGTGTTCCAGTGCGTTCCAGCTTACTTTCACCTCTGGTCTGGACACACAGAACTTAGTTAACATCAGATGGGCAACACTGATGTATGTCAAACACAGCGAAAAAAAATCTATGCTTTCTTATAAATTTGATTCAACATGCTTGTAAATGCCAGATTTCCAGTGTTTTCCTGAGCCCAGATGGTTATATCCTTTACAGAGTGATGTCAGTTTTAACTGAAGTGCATCCGAGGTACTGAAGGTCTCAATCATTCAATGTTTTTTGGCCTTGCCACCTGCAGGCAGAGTTTCTCTCGATTCACTGAATCTTTTGATGTAATGAACTGTACATGACAAGATCCCTAAATTCTGTACATTGAGAAACATTGTTCTTAGACTGTTGGACAATTGGCTCACACAATTGTTCACAAAATGGTGAACTTCATCCTATCTTTGCTTGAGAACGAAAGAGCCTTTTGGGTATGTTCCTTTTATACCCAATCATGACACTCACCTGTTTATAATTAACCTGTTCAGGCGTTTTTTTGAGCATTCCTCAAATTTTCCAGTCTTTTGTTGCTGCTGTTCCAGATTTTTTGGAATGCATTGCAGGCATGGCATTTAAAATGAGTGAATAGTTGAAAAAACAAAATAAGGTTTATCAATTTGAACATTAAATATCTTGTCACTGTGTTGTATTCAATTGAATATATGTTGAAAAGGATTTGCAGATAATTGTATTCTGTTTTTATTTACATTAAACACAATGTCCCAACTTCATTGGAATTGGGGTTAGTAGTTTTGCTTCCTTCACCACCTTTTGATCTGTGCCAAGGTGATACGACCAAAGGTGTGTTTTACAACTGCTGTCAAAGCATTGATGGCCATATTGATTTTGTAAAATCTGTATGGATACACATATTGGCAAAGACTATGATGATATGTTGTTGTATTGATTTTTCAACACAGCATTTTTTTTTTGCAACAGTGTATGGACTGATTTTAACTGCTATAAGTTTCCTTAAGTCTTTTTAAAACCTGTGTGGACAGTTTGAATCCAGACTTTCAGTATGCAACTGTTTTAAGTGATGATGTATTATTGATCTTATTTCTTATTGTGTACTGCATAAGTTTGTGTGTTTGTTAAAACTGTGTCTAGGTGTCATTCTTGGCCAGGTCATCTTTGAAAAAAGAGCTCGTTTCTCAATGGGACTAACCTGGCAAGATCAAGGTTTCATAAAATAATTAAATTACAAAACATCCTTCTGACAGAAATCAAACACTTCTTATACTGTTACTCAACTCACTGTTTATTTTTATGCATTATTTATCAGAAGGGTTTTACACAAACAGAATCGAAATGTGAAAATAAATCAATGTTTAAACCAAGAACTGACACCCAAACCTCATCCCCAGGATCAAATGGTTTATTTGTGATTTTATTCTGTGTTCAAATGTGAAAAATATAAGCAGTATTCTGTCTCACTTTCCCCCGCTTTGCTTCCCTGCTGCTGTCTCAGTGAGAGCCTTGTACCTTTTGGACACATGTTACCGAGTATATGAGGTGAATGTCGGCATCAAGGAGATAACAGCTTGACGTCTCGCCTGTCTGTTATCACCGTGCAAGGCTCCAATGCGGCACAGCTGCAGGAGCACAAGTCTTATCACTTCCAGAGTTAGGCTGAGAGAGCAGTGGAAGGATGGAACTCAAAAACCAACAAGGATGAGGCCCTCAGGCTTCCCCCAGAGCCCCCTGAACCCCCTCTTGCTCTGATAGGCCCGTGAATGTCGCATGGGTCCAGCCTTTGCTTTTCTGCATGGGAGAAAAAGAGGAATAAACAGTGTCATAATCCCAGCTCTTTAGTCATCCAAGGACGATCAGTGCAGTGCCCTACGACACAGAAGGTGACGCAGACTCTCCAATGACTCACTGAATACAAATTAGGGATTTTGCTTTGCTAAGTGGACAAAACTGTACACCTCAATTACAAGTCACCTCAAGTCGCTGAGCTGTAAGTGAAGTAGTAAAAAAGCAAAGCATGACCTGCAAAAAGAGAACACAACACTATGAAAGGAGTGTTCTCAGGATGCACTTTGTTATGTTCTCCAAAAGATAGCATCAGCATGTTTATCTGTGAGCAGAAAAACAAGACAAACACGCATTTGTTCACAGTCAAGGCAGACTTCACAAATGCAGGAAAGGTGCACGGCATGCAAAGAGAAAATATTTAGTTTCATAAATGAACATCTGCTAAATGCCCTAGGGCTGTTCCTCACCTTGCTCACTGATACACTGCTTTAGCCGAGGAGTAAACAATACATAATAGATAATTCTTGTTCTCTGAAGTGTTTTGGCCTATATCAAGGCCATGTGTGCTTGCAGTTGTTGCACGTCACAGGCTATGTGAACTGACAGTAAACCAACGCAAGCAAGCAAGCGTTCCTGTATGTGTTTAGCCCTGCAGGGCCTCTTTTCTCTGCTAAGGCTGCAAGTAATGGAAACTAAGGAATCAGGGAAAAACACCACCAGTCTTTTCTGCTCAGTCAAATCACATGGGAAGGGGAAATGTCAAGTGCAAAGAACAGAGTAATTACAAACTCCAAATTCCAATGAAGTAGGGACATTCTGGGAAACATACATAAAAACAGAATATGATGATATGCAAATCCTTTTTGACCTATACACAATTAAATACACTACAAAGATGAAATATTAAATTGAAATATCCACTCATTCTGAATTTGATGCTTGCAAAATATTCCAAAAAAGGTGAGGCAGGAAAAACAACAGACTGGTGAAGAAGAGGAATGTTCAAAAAACTCCTGTTTGGAACATTTCAGGGGTGAACAGGTAAATTAGAAACAGGTGAGTTCCATGACTCAGTGTACAAGGAGCATCCCAGAAAGGCTGAGTTGTTCACAAGCAGGGATTGGATGAGGTTCAACAGCTTAAGAACAATGTGTCTAAAGATACAATTGCAAATAATTTAGGGATTTCATCATCTCCAGTCCATAATATCATCAGAAGATTCAGAGAATCTGGAAAAATCTCTGCACATAAGTGGCAAGGCCAAAGCCAACACTGATTGCCCATGACCTTTGGTTCTTTTGGAAGCACTGAATTAAAAATTGACATCATTCTGTAAAGGATATTACTACGTGGACTCAGGAGCTCTTCAGAAATCCGTTATCAGTTGACATAGTTTGTCAGTAAATCTACAAGTGCCAGTTAAAACTGAAAATGGAAAAGTGTGATGTGAAGTCTGAAGAGTCGACATTTCAAATTGTTTTTGGAAATCTTGGATGTCGTGTCCTCGGGGCTAAAGAGGAAAAGGACCATCCCAGTGTTAATTTTGTCGAGTTATTATTTTGTCATAGTTTTCGTCAACAACCTTTTTTTCCCTGATGAAAACAAGACTATAACTAAAAAAAAAAAAAGTGTACATGGACAAAAACTAAACAAAATTAACTGGCATTTTCGTCAACAAATAAAAACTAGACTAAAATGTTTGACAGAGACTTAATCCAATCAGACCTAATTTGGTCATGTAGAAAGTAGGGACAAGTTAGGAATATATCCAATCACAGCTACTTTGGTTGTGTGGAAAGGTTGGATTAGATTAGACTGGAGAGTTAAGAGGAACATCTAATCACTATTGCCTTAGCTTCATGGTGGCAGGATCCAAGTGTTAACATGACTTCAGAAATTCAAGGAAACATAACAAATGCCTTACACTTTACAATTCATATTTTAGTCGACTAAATTTACATTAGATTTCGTCGACTAAAATGTTGTAAAATTTCATCAACTAAAACTAGACTAAAATTAAAACAATTTAGATGACTAAATTAGGACTAAAACTAGAAGATATTTTAGGCAAAAGACTAAAACTAAGTTAAAAAGTGCTGTCAAAATTAACACTGGACCATCCAGCATATGGATGGTATGGGGGTGTGTTTGTGCCCATGGTATGGGTAGCTTGCACATGAAATAGTACAAAAGATCTGCTCACCAAAAGGAGCTCCCTTCAAGAATTTATTTAACAAACAGTGATGTTTCAAGCAGTATGGCAACTTGGGTAACTTGCACATCTGTGAAGGCACCATTAATGCTAAAGAGCAGGTTTTGGAGCAACATATGCTGACATCCAAGTGACGTCTTTTTCAGGAATGTTCCTGCTTATTTCAGCAAGACAGTGCCAAGACATATTCTACATGTGTTACAACAGTGTGGAGAGTACAGGTAATAGACTGGCCTGACTGCAGTCCAGACTTGTCTCCCATTGAAAATGTATGGCACAATGTAGCCCCTGCGAAAGAATTCAACCTACAAAGCTTCAACAAACAGTGTGCTCGGTTTCCCAATGCTTTTTGAGTGTTGTTTAAAGGAAATGTGATGTCACGCAGTGGTAAACATGCTCCTGTCCAACACTTTTGGAGAATGTTGCAGGCTTACAATTCAAAATGAGCGAATACTTGCAAGAAACAATAAAGCTTATCAGTCTTGTTTCTGATTTGTATTAAATTGAACATAGGTCAAAAACGATTTTCAGATCATGGCATTTAGATTTTATTTACACTTTACACAATGTCCCAACTTCATTGGAATTGAGGTTTGTATATATGATCAGGAAATATACACCCTTCTTTCTTCAGAGGTAATACAGACAGTTTAGCAGCTCTGTTCCTCATTTCTGTTTAATTTTGGGAAATTAAATCAGGTCATTGTGGACAAAGCAGCATCTTAATGAGCAGGTTTGGCTTCATCACAGACTTCGACTCTTTTGATTCTTGTTGATTACATTTCTGGGTTATGTTAATGGATCAAAAGCAGGGCAGTTTCTTTGGTAACCAAATGTAAGGCTTTTGTTCAAGATTTCTAATTAAATAGTTTCTCCTTTTCCACTTTTAAAGTCCAAAGATAGAGGTGTCAGACGCTGTGAGGATGGTAAAGCTTTAAGTTGGTTACTTTGTGAAGAGGTTGGATGGATATAGAACTGGCAGCACTTTAGCATTAGCAGAAACCTATTATCTATAACAGTTTAGACTCCTATATTTAATATCCTGTGCTGATATTAGCAGTCAGTGGAGACACTATTAAATAAAGAAAAGGTGTCTACGCATATTTCCAACAGAGCACACTCCATCACCTTTATTGACTGTAAATACTTTCTGAAGTTTCTTTAAACTTTGAACAAATGTCCTGTATGATTCAAGTATGGAGTGACTTTGAGGTCAAATACCTTCATGCCAACCCTTGCTTGTGATTTATATCTTGTGAGTACAATATTTAAAGAGCACTTTCAAAAATCCCCAACAGTCAAGAAAGACACTTTTTGAGGTCATACGTCAAAAGTAAAGGTCATAGAGCCTGTAAATGACCTTTTTCTTGTAAACATGGTATCTAAAGAACGCTTTGAAGCACATGTCCCCAACCACGCTGATGTAGAGGATACTTTTACTCCTTCAGGTAAAATAAGTCGCAATAAGTTCTCTTTATTTAATCATTGCATCCTTTTCTGCTCTCGTCACTGCTGTGATCCACTCTGCTCTCAGTCTTTGCTCTGCAGTCAAACTGTTGTCAGTGACTACAAAACTTCCTCATTTCCCCCTTCAAAATAAAGGAGGGATAATTTATACAGGAAGTAAAAGTTGCCTTTTCTAAAGCCAGTGCAAATTATAGAATAACACTAAAACAAAGACTAATTTCATGGTTCCATCCACTGGTCCATGTTTTCAGGGGCAGAACCTTCAAAAACAACTGCAGCTGGTGATTGGACGATCGTTCTGCTTGTCACACTCATCACAGACCAATCTGTATCAAGCCACAGTATGACGTAGCAGCTAGACCCTGTCGTTAGCCATTAGTTTAACCTACATTTCAGTCCTTAGACTATCGTCTTAAGTTAATTTATACCACACAGATGTATCATTTTCCACTTATATGTGACATGAATCTTGCCAACGACAATCCCCACCAAGTTCTTCTTCTGAGGTAGAACATATTTTGCCAGGTATCGCTGAGTAACCATGGCTACCATAGACTAGACGGCATCATCCGCGGAGGATTTTCACATTCTCTGCCGGATTCCCAGCAGTGACCCCCAGCCTCCCGGCATCTCTGATTTGATTGTCCATGAGGGCAACCAGCGGACGCACGGTTATCACAATGGGGTTTGGAGTCCTTCCCATCTTTTTCACAACCAGAGGAGCCAGCTGGTAGATCAAACCCTTACCGAAACCAGTCGGAGAAGAGCAAAAACATCGTTTTCCGTAAGAAAAGATCAAGTGACGTTCTTTGCTCCTCTTTTAAAGAAGAATCTGAGTCCAATTCTGACAAAACTGCAGATATTGCCGCATCAAGCCACCATTCAGAAGCCATCATTGTTTTTAAACATGAACTGCTGTCGTCACGAATCAGGCAAGTCCATCTGCTCTGCAAGGTTAGAAAGCTTATTAAAGTAAAAAGAAAAGTGCATCTTAGATTCTTGAACTCATAAATGAGTGTGTGCTCTGGATCATGAGCATGAAATAATTGGACAGATCCTAATCTCCTTTTATTTTCCTGAATGAAAACCAGGCTCCCTTCTGTGTTGCTAACCAAACCACCACATGACCTTCTGTTCAGTCTCTAACATCCATTACCAACGGCTTGGGTAAGTGCTTACTCACGGGGTTCTGCTGTTACGTAAGCGGCTGTGCAGACAACGAGGGCGAGCCAAAAATTAATCGGCACGATTAATTACAAGAGCCATATGGTCGGCAGTGTGTCTGTGCCATTTCCAGTTAGACTGCTTGGGAGGTGCTGGGAGGCCTGCTGACATTTGCACAAAGTCCCCACATCCAACATCCTTGTCCTGCTACAGTCACTGTCGCTCTCAGATGCACTCATTTGCACAGTCTCTCTCACCGATGTAATCTTGTGCTGGTCAGATGCATTTCATTTTACAGCATCATCACTGTTTACCTTGGTTGATCATTTTCAGCAAATATTTCCCTCCAAACATCCATTCATCATTCAGCCATAAAAGCAGGAGATGTTTATGCAACCTTTAAAAGATTGCTGAGCACCCAAAAAGAGACAAGTCATTAGAGCGCAGACTCCAGGAGAAGTCACCGGTTCTTATCCACTCCTCCATCTCGCCTCTGTGTTTGAGTCTGAATTGAAAAAATGGAAATTGAAGTTAATAACACCAGAGGAGATTGGCGAGCTTACTTAATCAAACTGACAGGTGCCCGTTCAGTGCTCAGAACCACAATGCCGAGGATGACTCCGACACACTCACTGCAGAAATTAGATGGATATTGTCCTATCTGCCAAAGGGCTGTGTGAGTCATAACAGACTCTGGTTATATGGTGAGTGTACCATGTATACACAGGCTGTATTAATCATGCATGCATTCCCATAGGGAGTAGATGGAGTTTTCAGCTGAACTCTGGATCTTCCTGCTGATAAACACTTTGCTTTGCCAGAGGTGCTGCAACACGTAGGAAACTCTGAATAATCATATAAGCCGCACAGTTGTTCAAGAGGCATCAAACATGCATTTGCAAATACTTGTGAATGTGTCGCACGGGTGCAAAACAAATCAGATACAGAGAGGGCATAATGACTGTGACACATCACGTACATTTTATTATTGACGCCATGACAGTGTGAAGTGGATCTGTGAGGCAGGAGAGGTAGCAGTTGTGTGGGTGTTTACCTTTTGTTTTTCATGAATTTTATGATATAATTATGTCCTTGCTGGTTGATTGCTGTGAGAATTTTCCTTACAAGGCGTGGGGCTTGACTGAAACTGGAGTTGGTAAAAATCTGTACCGAGTATATACCCAACATTGATGTGTTCTGGATAGCACCTCAAAACTCATTTTAGCCAACATGCACCTGTAAGATTCACAATCAAACTTTTTTTTACACATCAGCACAACTGCTGATGTTTATTGTGGAAATGTAGGAGCTTGAATTTTGGTAGTCCTCTGTGTTCATGAATTATCACAGAACTCTTCATGAAATTGAAAGGGCTGACTACAAACCTCAATTCAAATGACTACGGGACATTGTGTTTAACATAAATAAAGCAGAATACAATGATACACAAATCCTTTTCAGCCTATTTTCAATTGAATAGACAGCAAAGACAAGACATTAAATGTTCAAACTCATAAGTTTCATTGTTTTTTTGCAACTATTCACTCATTTTGAATTTGATGCTTGCAACACGTACAAAAAAAAGAGGGACGTGGTTAACAAAAGACTGGGAAAGTTGAGGAATGCTAAAAAAAACCTCCTCCCACAAGTTGAGAGGCTAATTGGAAACAGGTGAGTGTCATGATTTGATATAAAAAGAACATCTCTGAAAGGCTCAGGTGTTCACAAGCAAGGATGCAGGGATTTTTTTTTTTTCAGATTATTTTTTGGGCATTTCTGTGCCTTTATTGGTAGGAGAGAGAGGGACAGTGGATACGCTTGTGAAGGAGGGTGAAAGGGAGTAGGGGAGGACACTCTGCAAACTGGCCACAGGCTGGACTCAAACCTGGGCCGGCTGAAGCATGTAGATGGGTTGTGCCTGGCTGCTTGCCACTCCACCAAACCAGCACCCCAGGATGGGGTGAGCTGAAACACTTTGTGAACAACTAGGAAATAGCCCACCAGTTTAAGAACATTTCTCAACATACAACTGCAAGGAATTTCATGATTTCATCATCTATAGTCCATAATATCATAAAAAGATTCAAAGAATCTGGAGAAATCTCTGCATGTAAGCAGCAAGGCCAAAAACCAACACTGTATGCCCATGACCTTTGACCTCTCAGGCAGCATTGCATTGAAACCGATATCATTCTGTAAAGAAAACACCAACTAGGCTCAGTAATACTTCAGAAAACCATTGCCAAACACAGTTCATTTACAGTGCAAGTTAAAACTCTACCATGCAAAGCCAAACCATCCAGAACACTCAGAAACACCACCAGCTTTTCTGGGCCCCAAGCTCATCTGAGTCGGGTTGACCCAAAGTGGAAAAGTCTGCTGTGGTCTGACATTTTAAATTGTCTCAGGAAATCATGGACATCGTTACCTGGGGGGTCAAGAGGGAAAGGACCAAGTCCAAAGTTCAAAAGTAGGCATCTGAGATGGTATGGGGGTGTTTTTGTGCCTATACAGGGGTAACTTGCACATCTGCAAAGGCACACCAGTAATACTAAAAGACACATACAGGTTTTGGAGCAACATGTGCTGCCATCCAAGTGACATGTTTTTAGGGATGTCCCTGCTTATTTCAGCAAGACAACGCCAAGCCTCATTCTGCACGTGTTCCAGCAGTGTGGAGAGTGTGGGTACTAGACTGGCCTGACAGTCCAGACCTGTCTCCCATAGAAAATCTGTAGTACATTATGAAACGCAACATACACCAACAAAGACCCTGGTCTGTTGAGCTACTGAAGTTGTACATCAAGCAAGAATGAGAAAGAATTCCAGCTACAAAACTTCAACAGTTAATGTCGTCAGTTCCCAAAGAGGTGTGTCCTTGTGAAAGGCTGAATGCTAACATGCAGTGTCAAATACCTCCACTGGTCAGACCACCAGAGAGGGGGTCAAATAAGCTCAATATATTTACATTTAATTTAAAATATTTGCTTATATATTAGTAAATTTAACATTTATGAATGGATATTGAAAGACCATCTGACCCTGCAGATCATAAGGTTAAAGAGAATCTGAAAAGAGGTGTTAAATTAATCAGATCTCAGAGGAATGAAAGGCTTATTATAAAATCAATTAAAATGTCATACATAAAATTAATTCTTCATCAAAGCTGAAATGAGAGAACAAAAGAGAAATCCTTCAGAAAAACCGCTCTGACCACAGCTCTTGCATTCAGTGATCAGCAGAATCTATCCTCTCGCGTTTATTCCATCATTTTTTCGCAAACTTCAACAACAGTCAAAGAGGATGAGGGCTTGTCAGACCAGATCTGAATACACTGATTTCCCCTGAGCAGTGATTGACAACGGCCTCTAATGCTGCAGGATAGTCTGTCCTCCTACCCTTCCAGGCTGATAGGATTGAATGACGGCTTTTCTCTCTCTTCAACAGCATTTTACTTATTAATCACATTGAGAGTATGAAGCGTGAAATGAAAGCCATCCTGCTAAACTACTCCGGCCTTGACTAAATAAATGGTCCTCCAAGGGAAATAACTTTTCATGGGATTGGTTCAGTGGCAATATTCTGAAATGCAAATTACTCCAAATATGCTGTAAATCTAACATAGACGTAAATTTGGAAGAGGGTTGAAGAAGTGTATTCCTTTAAACTGGTTTTGGAAAAGCTCAGATTCCTGGAGAGCATATTAAAAATGCTGGATATAAGAAAAGCGTCTTCTCTCCCATCCTTCTGAAATTTTGTTTAAATTCATCTTTCAGTCAGAGATGAAGGGTACAAATTTTGACAGCAATTCCTAAATCACTGTAGGATTGAATTTCTACAAACAAGGGATTAATCTGAGGCTTCATGACCTTTGACTTACAAGCAGAGGCTGTTAGGGTCATCTTTGACTCAGAGTGGACAGAGTGTGCCACAAACATAGTGAGAGGTTAACTCTGATCTTGTTTGCATTTCCACCACCAGCTGTATCTTCACTTCAAGACAGGGTTGTGAGCCAGGAAGAGAGGGTTACCCCAGCTACATTAGTGCATGACATCACTGCAGCATGACACAATGCAGCATCCTGAAGTCAAGCACAATTCATTCAGACATTCTTAACGGCAACAGCAGTGAAATAAATAACTCTAAATTCATGGCTTATTTGAAAATGGTGAGGCATGTATTTTTATTTTAGGCACTGTCACATGGGAATTAACAATTTTCATGGTTTTGTTCATTTAGCACCCTGTCAGAGGGGTTGCCATAAAGTGGGGTGGCACAGGTCTGCTCTTTGGGTGCATTTCTCCAGATTCGACAGTGAAAACAACTGTAATTGTTTACCATACCGAGCTGAAATGACTGGACTGCTTTGAGGAAATGCAGCACACAGTGTGCGTGTTCATTCCTCAAATAATCCTCCATCCACCTCTGAATACTCACTAATGACTTTCAAATAGTTCTTTGGCTTGAAATGCCCGTTCATAATATCCAAACAAATTGCACAGTCATTGCTGACCTTGAGTAATTTCAGTCACAGTTAAGAGGCTTAAAATGATCACTTTCAATATCAAAGTTATTCAAAGTAGAGCACAGAACACATGGAAATTGTTAAACCCAAAATGTATCACAGTCAGAGGGCCAGACTGCAATCTGAAACCAGACATAACAAATACCAATTTCATGATTCTTTTTCTAACCACATTTTCTAGAACAATGTAAACACAGAGGGCCTTGATGCTGAGCAGAGCTCGCCATTGGCTTAGCCATACAGTATGAAATGACTCAGTTTCATCTTTTTACTCATTTAAATGGGTTCAATGAGCTGTATAAAATGTTAATTTGCTTCATGGGGGCGCTTTGTGCTCCACATCCCTAAGGAAATAGCAGGAAGGCATTTTGGACGTTTGACCGGCTCAGAGGTTTAAGTGGAATACAACATTACTCGATTGGCAACGGGGAAACGGGGTCTGTCTTTAAGGTTAGCTCTGCTTTAATGATCTAACATGAAGCTTTGAGTCCTGTATAAAAGGTCCTCACTTGATCATACTCCAGAGATAACATATATAAAAATGCAGAGTCCTCAAGTTAACAAAGGCAGCTTTTAACGTCACAACTAAACTTTTTGTCAGCACATATTTAGTATACACTTTAACTGGCCAATTAGGCTGCTTTATCTGAGGCTAAAAATTCAGGTTTAATAATAGCACTGGCATTATCCTGAAGTTTTCCACCATATGTTGCATGCTGATCTTTGTGTGAGTCTAATCATCAAACTTTACACCCCACTAATTCTGCATATGCTATGTGTTCACTCCTAATAGCATGATGCAATGAGCGATTATTTCAGGCCCTTATAGAAATTTTCTCTATTATACATACATGCAGCATGGTACATCGTCCTATTAATGATCAAAGACTTATTTTCCAACACAAGATAAAAAAGTATCATATATACCCCCTGGTATTCTTGGGCATTGTAATGCACAAAGTGTTAAAGCAGTTATTATAAACTACGCATGTTCACGATCAACTCTGACATCTATAATTATCATTATATAATCCATCAAAGAAAATATGACTCTTCTAAGACCTTTCATCATTTAGTTCAAAGAAACCATGTCGTCCCCATTTGATATGTCGTCCTCTTTATCTGATGGCTCCATTTGTAAGAAGCTTTAAAGCGATGTAAAATTCACTTCAGTGGAAATGATGCTGATGCTCTCTTGAGGTTTTTGTTCTCTTCAGGGTCCTCTCAACAACTGCTCTGTTTAAATGAATAAAATCACATGCTGAAACCTGCATCCACTCATACACAAGGACACTGAAGTATACACAGACTTAATGCTGCTCAAAGCTACAACATGGGTTGTGTTGCTGTTTTATTGCTTCAGTGATCAATCAGCACAGTTAGCTCACACAAAAGGCACCTTTAAATAAAAAAAAAATATATAAGTGGTCCTGTTAAGAAACATCTGAAATTTGTTTCTAAACACATCATGTATGTTGGAATACAATTGTTTAAAAAATGTTGTATATTATGCAATTCTTAAACCTAAATCCTTTATTTTTGCTCCATCTTTCAGAAAATGTGCTCTCATTTTGTTATAAATAAATGATGTCACTAGGGAATATACAACCCCCACTAGAGGGGGGATGTAGCTTGCAGGAAACTCCAGTAGAAAAAAACATGTCTGGGCATGCTTGTGCAGCCATAGTAAACATTAGAGCACAGGGCTAGAAAACCAAAACCATATCCTCTTGATGAGAAGGGTGTGGTCAGACATATCTCTTGAAATATAAGCTAATACAGTCTGTCCTAAACAAGGCTAAAAGGCATGCCTATGTCTTATATCTGAGAGGACTTTTGGGCAAGAGACTTAAAAACATGTCCAGGGAGCATCTGGGACCAGGGTAGACTTGCAGGATATTCTATGATACACTTTGGAAAAATATCAATCTGCAAGAAATGTGATTATTATTGAAATAAATATCATCTAATAGGGTGACATAGTTAGCAGTGGATGTTGTTCCTTGTTGACTGAACCAATTTGCTGCTGCTTGTACAGATGTTGGTGTTGTGCGCACCAGCGCTTCCAGTGGGTGATGTTGCCAGCCTGTCGGGTGGCGCAAAACACGGCACTTCGGTGCATCTGCTCTATGTGGAATTTGGGGGTTAGGTTTTTACACTCACACACACAGACTTCTGCTATGACGGACTATTTCTGTATTGACATTATCAGCAACCTTGTTTTGAGAGGGACTGCAGATAGCAGAGCTGCCGCATATGTTTCTATAACGTTAATGGGCTCACAGTAATGTTACTAGTAATGTGAGTTGTAGAGGACTTGGATGTTTATTACAGTTTCTGGAGAATCTGCTGCCTTAATTTATCTTAGAAACCAAGGCTCCAGGAACAGAGCCGGGCTTTCTCCATTGGCAAAACTTTTCCTCCTCTCCTCTATGTCTGTGAGCAGAGCTGCATGCACAGCTTTCACTGCTGATTGGCTGATCACTGTGCCCTGACTCTACATGTAACCAGAGCTTGTAACCAGTCAGATGGTGCTGTGGGTGGGACAAAATACAGCCCAGTGTTAAGTTATGGGACTTCATTATACATTTCAGTGTTTTTTTGTGACATCAATCTGGATCGGATCTCCACCAAAATGTATTGGCTTCTTCCTTGGACCAAACCACAGCTCTGGTAAAATTTTTCATGTGAATCCATCCAGTAGTTTCAATGTAATCTTGCTAACAGACAAACAGACCGACCCCGGCAAAAACATAACCTCCTTGGCGGAGGTAATAATAGCAAAAATAAATAAATATGCTAACACTTTAATAAATATACACTGCCCGGCCAAAAA
The DNA here is from genome assembly GCA_037902135.1 of Cetoscarus ocellatus. Taxonomy (NCBI): domain Eukaryota; kingdom Metazoa; phylum Chordata; class Actinopteri; order Labriformes; family Labridae; genus Cetoscarus; species Cetoscarus ocellatus. The sequence goes on from JBAMNC010001086.1 coordinate 491,813, forward strand.
AAAAGTCGCTACCAAAAAACAGGGTCACACACTCTAATATTTCATTGAACTGCCTTTAGCTTTGATTACAGCACAAATTTGCTGTGGCATTGTTTCAATAAGCTTCTGCAATGTCACAAGATTTGTCACAGATCATAACACTGCCCCCACAGGCTTGTCCAGTAGGCACTAGGCATGATGGGTGCATCACTTCATCTGCCTCTCTTCTTTCCCTGATGCTCCATCACTCTGGAACAGGGTAAATCTGGACTCATCAGACCACATGACCTTCTTCCATTCCTTCAGAGTCCAATCTTTATGCTCCCTAGCAAACTGAAGCCTTTTTTTTCCAGTAAGCCTTACTGTTTAGTGGTTTTCTTGAGGCTACACAGCTGTTCGGTCCCAATCCCTTGAGTTCCCTTCACATTGTGTGTGTGGAAATGCTCTTACTTTCACTATTAAACATACCCCTGAGTTCTACTGTTGTTTTTCTTCTATTTGATTTGGTCAAACATTTAAGTGATCACCGATCACGATCATGCAGGATTTTTTTTGACCACATTTCTTTCTTGAAGACGATGCTTCCCCACTATCCTTCCAGTTTTTAATAATAAGTTGGACAGTTCTTAACCCAAGTTTAGTAGTTTCTGCAATCTCCTTAGATGTTTTTTTCTGCTTGATGCATGCCAATGATTTGACCCTTCTTAAACAGACTAACATCTTTTCCATGACCACAGGATGTGTCTTTCCACATGGTTGTTTAAGAAATGAGAAGCTACTCATTGCATCACCTGGGGTTAAATAAGTAGTGTCCAGCTGAAAGATAATCACACGTGCAGTAATTATCCAACAGGAGGCTCGTACCTATTTGCTTAGTTAAATCCAGGTGGTGACTTTTTTTTGGCCAGGCAGTGTATATCTGTATAAAGACAGATAAATACATGAATATTCAAACCACAGTAACTATGAAATAGACAAATACAGCTGAACACATTAGGTAGAAAAATAGATTTTAAAAAAATCAAATAAACTTAAATAAATAAATGCTGAAATGAATGCACCGTAAATTCCCTACAGTTATCCTCTGAGAACTGTATATAAAGTTTAAGACTGCAGTCTAATAAAGGTTGGTAGCTGCTCACATCTTGCTAGCACTTGGGTTTCTTGTACTCAGTTTTGCTCCCTTAGCAAAACATGTTAGCTATGCACTATCTGCTGTTTCTTTCAGTCAGTGTTTTGGGGCAGTAATTCTCTGATGAAGTTAAGACAATATAAATCATTTACAGGTTGGGAGAAGTCTGTTTGTGGCCACTGTCTCCGTTACAGTGGAGCACCTGATATCATTAATCCAATATTTACCCCTCTTCTTTTCCTTCTGACATGGGTCTCTGTACAAGTGTAATTCAGGTTTTTCCCTCATCTAATGGTGCATCCAACTGAAAAAAATACTAGACTTTTTTTTTTTTTAATCAAATAGCCAAAACAAATAGATCACACCCAAGACTGTCAATTTCTCCATGTCTTTAAAAGGTTTGCTCTGTTTTTTTGAAGTGGGGTTGCTAAAGGCCCATTACACTAGTAAATTTAATAATAATAATGCATTTTATTTATAAGCGCCTTTCACCTCCTTTAAGTGGGTTAATTACAATTTTCCCCAAAGCTCCCAAGTTCCTTTAATGGCACTCATATTTCCTACTGCCATGGACCTCTAACAAGCCCACATCAAAAAACCCTGAACTAACCCTTTAAGCAGAGGATGTGTTTCTTGCCCCCTCAGTGGAGCGCTCCATAAGTGTGTACAAGCACATGGAAGCTGTCTCTAAATCTTGATTTGTTACAGATCTCTCATTTCACACTGTGAATTCTTTAAAACAAATCAAATCAAACTGTTTTGTCATTAAATAATATATAAAACACAGCAACCCAATGCATTTGTGCTGTCATTATATATATATAAAAAAAAAGCTTGAAGTGATTGTCAGTAAGTAATTCACTGCGTATATTTAGTTTCCTTCAATGGAAAAGAGACAAATGACCCTTCTGCTCTGTGAGAATATTAATACAGATGTATACCTTTGGGTCACTTTTAGTGCTGCCGCCTTGATGAATGAACCTCAGAAAGCGATTCAGGAGGCTGATTTTGTGAAGTCTCTGGTTTGTGCTCCTTCAGACTCCTGTCAGCCAAGATGAGTACAGGTTCATGCGGAGCAGTCTGTGACAAGCCAAGGCAGTGATGAGAGAAACAGCAGGGGCCACACACTCTCCGTCCCATCTCCATGGTGCAACATATTAAACTCTCATTTACTGACAAAAGACATTCAGGCCTGCTGTTAGTCACACTGGTGTTACAACAAGGAGTGGCAGAATGAGAGATGGCCTCACTTTGTCTTAATCACTGCTCAGCAAATCTGCTCCTCTTTGAGTCTTTCACTCTGAGCTTTGGATATAAACTTGTGAGAAGGACAAAACACTTCTAAAATTCTGACTGAAACACTGCAAACAGAAGTTACAGCCTGCTGCAGAGCGCTGTGGTTGTTGTTTTTTCTTGTTTTTTCACGTTTCAAATCCAGCAAATGTAAATGTTCTCCACACATTTTGCTTCCTGTGTAGATAGAGTTGCTATTTTCAATTTCAAACAAGAATTAGAGAGAGAATCCTTTTAGCACAGCCGTCTAAATTCCTACAGTAAGTGGTTTAAAAGCTGTGGACGGGGATAAAAAAAAAAAAGTGACTGTCTAATGGGTGGATTTTGACATGGGAACACTATAATCTGCTGTTGCTTCTGTTGTAAACAGGAGTGGTGTAGATGGCATTGTCAACAAAGCTTCATTTATGCTGCCGCTCCCATAACTGATCCAAATGCCTATTTGCCTGTCGAGCAGTTTACTTCATGCATATTTTGAGGATGCAAATGTCTGATGGCAGCTGTTGTTCGTAAATTTCAATGAAATCACAGATAACCTATTGTTAAAAAATCAACCTGAAAAATTGAATACTTTTTTTTGGGAATGTTTCATCTTCTTTCATTTTGGGGAAAAAAGGAATAAATGTCCTCCGAGACTGTAATTTATGAAACAGACATTAACAGAATATTGACCCAACTTATCAATGAGTAAAATGGAGTGTAAGAGTGTTAAGACGGCATCAAATCAAATGACTGCTAAGACTCAAAAATTACAGTCTGGTAACATTAACCCCCCAGTTAGTAACTATGGAAGAGAAACTGAAATGTTTCAGTCCATTGAAACATTATTATGGTTGACTATTTTCCCCCTTTAATAATACCAATAAGTATTGTATTTTATTTTGTAGGGAAGCCTGATTAGTCACCTCCACAGTGAGGCACAACATGTAAGAATCGTGCATTTGTGGAATGAGCGACACAACTAAATGTGTTGGCAACATCCCTCAAAAAAATGTGCTAAAATCTCCAGCAACTGGAAGCTGGTGTTCTGGTATGCAGAGCGGCAGCATTATTTGGTGTCAGCCCTTGTACCATTTTCAAATTTAGGGCTCGTTTACATGACAGCATTGTCACCAGAAACGGAAAGGTTTTTCCTTTGTGTTTTCAAAAGCGCTCCACATTTACACGGAGACAGTGTGATGACAATGCATGTTCACATGGATCCGCAAGAATGACTGAAAACACAGTGGAGTGCATGTCAGGCCAGTAGTCGGTGATGTAAGTTTGTTGTGTCCTTGGCAAATATAACAAATGTGTCTCTGCTGGTCAGAGTATTGACGCAACAAATCCACATTTTGTTGGAGGAGCGATAACAAACCAAGAACAGTCAGCAGCTCACATGTAGCTCCGTTGTCGGCCATAGCTGTTGTTGTTGTTCCTAGGTGGGCGCGCTACCTTTGTCTGAAAGAGTACTGGGCTTCGCTGTGTGTCCTGATTTTCCCAGACAACAGTGACTCCTTTTTACGTGGCGACAAAAATAAAAACGTTTTCAAAACTTTTCACTCTGGACCCTGGTTTCAAAAATTTGCAGATTCAGGCACTCTTGGCACTGTTCTCGTGTAAATGGAAGGTGCAAACACAACAAAAACTCTCCATTTTTGGCTGTTTTCATGTTGTGTAAATGGGCCCTTAGGACCAAGTTCAGTGAGACTGGTGAAGACAGACTGTGAAGTGGGCATACCAGGAAGAAAACACCCGAGAAAATTGGTCCCTCACTCCTGGACCTTCTTCCCACACATTTAGCTGTCTTGCTCATTCCAAGAATGCGTAATCCTTACACGTTGTGCCTTGTTGTAAAGGTGACTAATCATCCTTTCCCACGATATAAAACAATGGCATTTTTAAAGGGGAGAAATAATCAGCCGAACAACATTTAAAACTTTTTTCGTTGAGAATATAAAATTTATGCTATTTGGCTGCTCCTGTTTTGCCCCATGTTGACAATTTGCGCTTCAGTTTCTGAGGTCTGACAAACTTTATGCCTTGCCTTTATTCTCATTGCCGTGGCTATATTTGTTTGCTGCTTCAGCCAACTTGCCCAACCCTTATTGGCTTTGTTCTGTTTCCTGTTTTAAAACACAAAAGACATGTTGAACAATGTAATATTGATGGTTTCAAGTTGGGGTGTCCCTGATCCTCCTCTGAGACGATATGATGACTCTTAACACACCTCACACCACAGGATAATCAGATAAGAAAACCTTTAGGACCACCAGATAATCCGGCCTGTGCTGACTTTGGTTGGAGGTGGAGATCAGAGTCAAAACTGGGGCCAATTATCTTGTAGCGTGACTTCAGCTTTACTTTAATCATATTAATCTGGTGTAGTTTTTCCACTCATCTTTTCTCTTAATAGCATTACAACATGCAGTGTGTTACTTTCCTGTAACCTTCAAAATAATTTAAATTTAGCCCTATATTTAACACTGTTAATTGAGCTACTCTTAAACAATGTTACACAGCACATCCATAAGCTCCCATATGTCCAGCTTGTAACAGCATATGCTGAGTTGTAAGAAGAACAAATGTCCTCACTTCTTTAATAAAGAGTGACTGAGTGTGTTACAGTTCTCCTGAGGTCCATAAACTCCAGCGGTTCTTCCTCTCCTCTGGAAATTTTCCTTTTTATGTTACCATGTATATAAACGCTGAGTAGCATTTCAACACATGCATGCAAAACACCTCTTTTGTTGTTTGTTTGGTCCTCTGGTATAGAGCACAGAGCAGACTCTGATCATTGCAAAGTTTATCTTATCTCCCCTCGCACAGGCTTAAGTCTGCAAGCTTTCTAATTCTGCAGAATAGTGCAACAACAGTGTTTTCAAACTGCCTTGATTCAAAGCGAGTACAACATTTTCTTCAACGTGACGAGAAACCAGAACAGAAACCTTTGCAGCAACATTTGTTTCTGCAAGATAAACAAGCACAATAGTCAAGTTTAACAATACACGGGACTGATTTCCTCTCTATGCCAAATAACTACTGCAGCCTAATCAGGAAGGAGGCATTAAGGAGTCGAAATAGAGGAAAAAAAAAAGAAATATGGCAAGAATCCAGACAATTAATGATAAAGCTGGCAGAGAAGAGCTGATGTGAACATTTCTCAGCTGATGATAACGTAAAAGTTTGCCCTCAGGTGCTCAGAACATGACAAAAACACAAATCTCTGCCGTAAACAAACTCACTTAGCCACACTTTGTTCATGTCACACAGCGTATTACAACGCTAAGTAGCAGGACTGCTGATGAAACTCTCTTTATTGCACCAAATTCAACACAGTTTCAACATTTCCTTGACTCAAAGCCCAGTGTGTAATCTGTATTCCAGGCTGGATTGGTTCCTTGTCTTTACTCGTTCACCTTGTTCACAGCAGCTTTGGCTAACGAAACCAAACAGAGCAAAACACATCAAGGAGAGAAGCACGAAGAGGGATCAGTGCCCGGGGAATGAAAGCTGTTCACTGCAGACATGCTCGTGTCAATGAAATGCCATGTTGTAAGACACCCAACGGACCCAGTTTGGACTGTGTGACACCTTAGGGAGAGGCATCAGTATTACAGATCATTAAAGGTTGATGTAAAATTCATACACTTGGATCCTTCTCTCTTGCATTTCAGCCTGTTGCACAATGGCAGTTTTTTGTTCCTGGCGACATGAACCTGCAGGTCCAGAACTGAATAAAAATCATGACCAGATCATGAATTTTCACGGTTGCTCAAGGATTTGGATTAAAGTCAGGGAAAATACTTTATTTTGTACTTTAACTTTTTCAGATCAAACAGATCTAAAAAAGGGACATACCTCTGGAGAGAGAGCTGACACCAACAGCCTCAGAATCGAGAGTCAGACTTGCGAACCCAGACACTCTGGCCTCCATGTGTGATTTGTTTAGTGATGGACAGTGATTTCACTACTAATGACAACATTAGCATCTAAATCACATGCACCAGTAGCTTTGTGATAGCATCATTGATTTCTAACTCAGCTTTCAGTTATTTAGTTATTTGATTCATCAAGTAGCATAGTGGCATTCCAACAAGCTACATTTCCCCACAGCAAAGATGTTCAGCAGCAGTGCAGCAGCAGAGCGCTCTCTCACTGTTCAGAAACACATTTTAGGGATGAGTAAAAGACAAGAGTGCATACGTGAAGTCAATGGCTTAAGCACACAGTGACTGTGTATTTCTAGGTGATGGTGACAGCCTGATCCTCACAGCCTTCGTCCATGCTGCTGCCGAGTTGGCCAAACCAGCAACAAGTGTGTGTCTAAACCAACACACGAGCACAGATGTTTCCAGAATGAAACAACACTAAACAAACTCATTTAGAGTTAACTTTCACCAGAGCAGACAGCGAAAAAACATTTATATCCTATCAGAAGCTGAATATGAGGAGCTCAATACAAGAGGAAACAATGGACAAGTTGAGTATCAGGTAAGGTGAGGCGGGAACAAATCGAACTAGTAAAATAACACCTCTTTATAAAGGGAGACCTTGGTTATTTGTTTGTTTTTGTCAGAATATGAGCTGGATATTATATTGTTTACTCATAAAACATGACTTTTCATACTAAAGGAATATTTTAGCATATTTGGTATCAATCAATCAATCAATCAATGAATCAATCAAACTTTATTTATAAAGCACTTTTCATACATTAAAAATGCAGCACAAAGTGCTATACATGTTAAAAATAGTCCTGAGTCTTGACTGGTCTGAGTGGAACACACTGGGACCTGCCCATTGTTGTGACTGTAATGAGATTCCCCGCGATGACATGACAAACAGGTAGTGACTGGTTAACACTAATGCTGCTCCAATAAGGGCAAAGGTTGAAGCTTATTGGATGTGTTATTGTGACAGAAGCACCATCTCATTGCAAATACATGAATGAGTGTGTATATGGGGGAGTTCAGGCACATCCCCAGAGAGGAAGGTGGACCCCCACTGGTTGGAAGTTGGCTAGTAATTGGCTGGAACTTGGCAGGCATTCGGCCAGAAAGGGACAACTGAAGTGGCTGCTTCTGTATTTGTTATTGCAAATGCTGGTTTTGCAATTGAAAATATGAACCTGGTGACTTGAACCGAGTGAGATGTTAAACAGAAAAGGAACTTGCAAATGCCTCTTTGCATTGTTTTCCATTTCATACCTACCTGGTGAGTATGTTGTAATGAAATTTGCAAAAAAGAGGTATAAGCATGGACAGCTGCAAGTCTCTCTCTATATTTGTATAAACAAATACTGCAAATTAGACTATATCATCTTTTTTATTTGGCTTTGTATGTCGAGCTCTGATACCAGTCCATCCTCTTTAAAGGACTCCTGTTTTGTTTCTTTTGCATGAATTCTGCTTTGTGGTTTTCTACCATATTAGAACTTTTTTGATATTAAATTAATCAAATAATCCACGCTGTTTGCTTCATACTTCTTTCTAATCCTTTTAATAGAAAAGATATTATAAAGTGTTCCATTTGAAGCCTCTTGCTCACATTCTGATACTCTCCTGATGGCATTATGCAAACACAGTGTGTATTTTTCTCTGCACCCTGCTGTGTGTGCATATTAGAGTATTCAAATGGGATTGTATTATATTTCTAAGCTGTGGTACAACATTTGTCCCTTTTAAAAGAGGGACAAGGCTCAACAGTGTTGATTTTTGTAAAACATTACCGAGGGCTTCATTTACAAATACAATCATTTTAATTTCTGTTCAATATTTAAAAGAACATAAAAATGCTTCATGCTTAAAATGACAGGCTTTGTCAATTATTGTAGAACTATCAAAATTCATAGCTTATGTTTACAACTGATTGTTAGGCTAATTCAGTAAAATAACAAAGGTATAGCAATTATGGTCCATGTTGAAGTAAATCATTTTTAAGTACTTTGGTGTGTTGACTCTGCCTTCAGAGCTCAGTAAAAATCCCATTACCAATTACTGTAGCTGGCTGACAAGTTACCACGAGAGAGTAAAGCCTTTCTTTTAATTCAGCTTCTTTTTTCTGACAAATACTCTGCAGCAACAACCAGAGGCAAACACAACTATTTATATAAATTACATGCCTTATTAGATTTGTAGAAACAAGACACAAGTGCACAGCAGCAGCATTTGAAAAACAAATATAAACATTTGTTGTTGTGCTGAGCTGGTGGATTTGTCAGGAGATGTTGTGAAATTGATGGTTTATGATTGTTTACTGCAACTTCTCAAGCTCAGACAGACAATTCTGAGAAAGCCATTGTGTGGAAGGGAAAATAATACACTGAGGTGTCATCATGTATAGCAGAGTCTGTCTGGGCCAAAAAGAATATGGGGATGTACCATATCTCTCAGGGACGGACATGAGTTTCTTTGTACAAAGAACAAAACTGAGGTAGACAAATAGAAACTTTACTTTTGTTAAATGATGGTGTCATAGTTACAGCCCCAGGATGTAATTTAACCACAGTAAAAAAGTTGATTCAAGTTTGACAGCAAAGACTTTATCTATCTGCCTTAGGAAAAACACACAGAGGGTCACAGTCACCTGTTTTTTAACTCAGTGAAACTTTGGGAGCAAGAAGTTCACCCAGCTTCACACCATCAGATCATTCACTGGTCCTCAGGTAAACAAGCTGAGATAGAGAGTTAGTCCGTATATACGTGTATCTGTAAATATACAGATGATTATGTACTCTGCATCCATGTCCATATATCCATAAATATATGAATGGTGCCTTCTGCACAGGAAACTCTGCAAGGCCAAGTTAACACTAACACTCATAAAGTGTCCACATGGGTCCACACCACAAGGTGTTAAGTTAACTCTTCTAAGAGAGTTGGTAACTTAACACTAATCGGGTGTAATTATTGACTTTCTTTGCAAATAAAATGTAACCACTTCTAACTCTAACTAGTGTTACTTTTTATGAATACCTCCACACAGTAATATGAATGTGCTCCCATCAGAAGATATTTTTAAGTGTTTGAGTGTTATAACCATATTGACATGTAAATGTGTTTGTTTACGTGGTTTTATTAAGAAAATGTTAAAGGATATTTACCACTTCTGTCACAGCAGTTATTTTGTTTGCTGCAAACATACAACAATATTAGGCTAGCATTTATGTTCATTGACACAAACAGTTCACAATTAGACACAGCTTTGTTTGCCTTAGCAAGCTTAGTTAACTAAATAGCTTTTCTTTCTAAAACTTCATCATATATACAGCCTTTGCTATAAAGTTTATGCAATCTTAATCAAATAACCAAGCTAAAAAAAATATCTTTTTTGGGTGGCTGTTTGAGATTTTACTACACATCAGCTTACAGTGTTAGAGTGGCTTAATGCCAGGGTCAGACTACAGACTACGCATCAGCCATAAAAATCTGTCATTCTGCCCCACGTAGTGTGTCATAATGACCAACAACAACAAACAGGTCTGGGACGCCACACAATTCAGCGACAGAAAGTCTAACAGGTTTGATTTTTGTTCTGCCCCCACAGTTTGCCCCTCCGCCTCAGAGACATTGACGAATGAGACCACAGAGAGCTCTGCATGTGTGACTATCATGGATGTAAACAAACTGAGGTTGATGCCTTGAGAGCAGCTTGAGAACTACAAAACAGATGAAAAGTTTGCAAAGCTCTAAAAAACAACACTCTGCACTTATGATGAGTTGAAGAGGAGTTACCACAGACTGTCAGAGGAGAAATGTTGGAAAGAAACAGCAGAATCAACATGGTGAGTGACTGCTTGCATTTATTAGCAAACTAACACATTATTTGACATAATGATTAAGGGGTAGGACCAGATAAGTTTTACTTCTTCCTTTTCGAGCATGTACACTGTAACTTATGATGAATATTATAAATTATTTGCTTTCTTATTTTTTTCTCCTTGTCTTTTTTTGTTTTGTATATATTTTTTGTTGTTAATATGTAAATAAAATAAATAAATAAATGTTTGGAGATAAACATGTGTTTGTTTGCCAACTTCAGTGTTGCTCCTCCTCCTTCCAATGTCATCACCTCTGCTTTTAAATGCAGTCGGTTTCAGTCGTGTAGTCTGTCATGCTTGTCAGGCAAGTCACAGCAAAAATTTATAGCCTGGTTGTCGCCTAAAGCGGGTCACACACATAAGGATTTTCTAAATCTGAAGGAATTTTTTTTTATCTGTTAGAGACCCCACACATGAAGATAAAAAATCAGGCATTGAACAGTTTTGATCATACTGTGCTCCGATAATCTCAACACAGCACACCACACACATAATGATCCTGTCCCACCACTGATCGAGGATCTTGTCCTCAAAGACAGAAATCTCGCTTGATCTAACGTGATCTAACAAAAATGAAGAAGAAGAAGCATAGCAACAACCATAAACGTTGTCTATGGCAACAACCGGAAAACACAACATGCAACACGGAAGAGGACATACAAGAAGAGGGAATGATGGTGGTCTTTGGATTATTTTTGACGGAAAATCGAGAACTAAATAAAAGAAAAGACGGTGGAAAAATCCTGGAGACTACATGAACACATGAGCTGGTCCTCCATTTCTTAGGTCGGCCAAACTTTGTGTTTATGTTTCAGGTCGGCTGTGCTTGTTTATATTTACGCCTGCTTCCTTGTTCCTCAGTCAGCTCGCTTCTTGATTGGCTACATTCAGCTCCACGTCACAATTCACAAAGTCATGACTCAGGAGTCATCAGCTTTCCCCATACACATGAAGATTTTTGGTTGTAAATATTGAACAAGTTTAATATTTATGATTGTCGGCACTATCCATTTCAGAGCCGATTATCGGGACAAATTCACTCTTAACACACCTCAGACCACAGGACAATCTTATGGGATAATCTTGTAAGACATAAGATAATCAGGCATTTGCCGTCCTTGGTTGGGAAGGGGAAAAGTCAGGACAAAAACAGCCCGATAATCTTTATGTGTGTACCCCGCTTACTCTGACATACAGACTGTCTATACCGACTAAAAACAATCATGCAGTCTGACCCTGGCAAAAGTCTGTAGGTTCTCAGTCATCCAGGTCATGGTTATCCACTGCTGATCTCAGTGGCACCTGGACTGGTTCAGATTTTCAAAGAAGTTTTGTCACTCCTTCTGCAGAAAAGACAAAATGTTTTCAAAAATCTGAACCAGTCCAGTAGCCACTTGGATCAGCATTGGATCAGCAGTAGCTTGTCAATGAAAATCGACCGCATACAGCAGGCTTTTTAAAGGCTGGCTGAGTCAGTCTTCTCTCTGATTTGTGGACCAATTCTGTGCAGCTGCTCTCCAATCAGGCTCATCAAGGCTGCCACAGGTGAAAGACATCAGCCTGAAGGAGCTCACTACAGACACCCTCACAATCACTCACACAACTACACACAGTACACTCTAAATCAGGCAGGTTAAACACAGACAGAGGAGGGGGGTGGTGGCAGCTGTGACATACTGCTAAGTGCTAAAAAGGTTGAAATTTTAACTCCAAAAAGAGCCAATAATTACACTTGATGAGAGCTGAAGTACCAACTCAAAAAGAGTGAAAACAACACTTTGGTGTGGACTCATATAGACACCCAAGAAGGGTTAATTTTAACTGTATTTGTCCGTTTTTTCCTGGAGTATGCATTTTAAGTATTAACAGAGGCGAAAACAGGACTTATTTTAGAAGATAGCTACTAAATGATGATGTTGGTCAGCCAGGATTGTAGCATGTTATGTGAAATATACCAAAAAAAAGAAGAAGAAACAGCATGCCTGCAGTGTAGCATATTTTCTTAGCTCACCTGTTTTTGGTATAAATGCCGTCTTACTTTTTATCCAAATGAATAAACACATATTAAACTATCAAAGCCTAATATAAGACGGATAAATCTAAAAGCATTTCATCCTGAACTGATGACAATGTCTGTATTTCATCTAAATTGAAAAATATACAGTCACATGAATGTTAAGTATATAACCATGTATTGGCAGAATAGAATAACTCAAAAAGTGGTCAAAACAGATCAACAGGTTCATTTCAGACATGTAACATCATTAAAAAACAACCATGACCATTCAGCTGAATAAAACAGCATTGAAACTTGGTAACACATTCTCAGATCGATCTGAAATCCACTGAAAAAGCACTTTTTTCAATATACTGGAGGCATTTTCAAATATTAAGGAGGGTAGGACTCTTGTAAGTACATCAGCTACAACGAAGATTCCAATAGAAATAACTGGACTTCCATTTGCCTTGACCTTTTTGGCATTTCTTTTTACATCAGTACTAAATGAAGATCTTTATTATTTCATGCGTCAGTACCATATGATACTGTAACGTAGGGTAACAGAGAGTTAAATGATTTCAGATGTGGTTTACACCTGTTTTTCTTCCTTGTCATGCCAAATTTATTTCGTTAATGGAGGGTGAAAGGCTGTCATCAGTATTGTTATGGGTTTCTACCCCTAAATTATTTGTTCTAGTGGAAGTTACCAGCATCGTTATTTTTAAATCGATTATGCAACTGTTTGGCATGTCACATTACTTTGTCTGTGATGTGATGTCGTGCTGTCATTTCTCAGTAGCGTCTGTTTTCTGTTATTGCAGCAGAAATATGCTGATGGGTTTTCCTGCTGAGTGGAAATACACAAAAAAGCCATTAACTGACAGGGTGCAAAGCTTATTGTATATAGCAGGATTAATATTGAAACACTGCAAATAAAGGCAGTGCACTTGGAGAAAGTTCTTGTTTATCTGTTTAGAAAAGTTACTAAAACATGTTATCATGAATATCTCTGCTGAGCTGCCTTTCGCTCAGCCTGCAGCCCTCCCAGAGTCTCTCGACAACATCAGACAACATGCTGAGTAAAAAGTGTCTGCTGTCAGTTTCAGGACATTTTCTGCAGGCAGGTGCCCACTCTGAAGATGTTAGAGCAGCCTGGATGCTGCTCAGGGCCACTGCATGGGCAGGTTATATAACGTCTTAATAAGAACAGTCAGGCAGAAGGAAGTCTCAGTGAAAGTATCTCTTTACCTACTGATGTAAAAGATGATTAGTCATAAAGTAAGAAAAACAAAGAGCAATAGATCATCTAAAGGTAACTCATGCTAATTTGTGATTATTAGGTAAGCTATAAAGTAAGTTTCAGAGATTAAAACTTTACAATCTTTTCCAGCAAACATGTCAAACTCTAGGCCTGAGGACCAAATCTGTACAAATTGAATGTGTCCCACAAGATGATTTCAAATATATACTGTTCAAATTCATATTTCTGATTTAAGCATAGTCCCATTTGACCCCTATTTTAGACTGTGTATTAAAATTTTGGCCCTGTTGGTGATTGAGTTTGCTTTTTTGGAGGGACAATAGCTTTAGAAATATATATATATATATATATATATATATATATATATATATATATACACACATATATATATAAATTAATAGATAAATAAAGAAAAAAGAAAAATATATTCCTCATCACCTGTGATAGCCCAGGCCAGACGTATTGGCCCTCAGGCTACATCAGGTCTGAGTTTGTGTACACAAGCTTTCATTCAGTGTAGTCTCAGGCAGCAACAAATAAAATCTGTCTGTGAAGAAGATGAATCTTTACATCATACTCACTGTGCATTTGGAGACTGGCTAGTTCACAGATTTAAAGGGAATGCGATTTAAGATACATAATTTAAAATGTATTTTATTTTATATATATATGTTTTTAAACAACCATTAGAAGTGTGAGCTTTCAGCTGATTTATATGCTGACATCAATTAAACAGTTTTTTTTCTTTGTCATTTTTTTTTTATTTAGAGACACTGCATTCAGTAAAAAAAAATCTCTCCGAACAGTAAAATCTCTTTAGCAAATTCTATTAAATATCTCAGGAGAAAAACTAAAAACTGTAGGAATTTGACAAAAAAAACATTTAGATAAAATTACATTTACTGAGTAAATCTTGGCTGGACTCAGCGTCCAAAGCTCTTTTTTTATTTATTTAAACTTTATTTAATCAGGAAAGCCTCATTAAGATCAAGCAGAGCAAGATACATAGAAAAACACAGATGAACGAATCAGTTCAGAGTCACAGAGCAGACGGTCAAGTCACAGAATCTACAGGCTGAAACATCTTCCCCTAATGCCTCTAATCTGCTCTTAAATACATACAGACACCAGCTCAGTTAGGCTTGAATTTTCCTGCAGCAGATTCCAGTCTGCAGGAGCAGCACATCTGAAACTTCTTTATCCATCAAGAGGAACTTTGGGGACAGATAGCGAGAATACTGTAAGTCTTTGAGACTGAGTCACAGAGCAAAGATTGTAGCTTCCAGAACTTTCCACTTGAATGCATTTGCCATAGTATGAAGGGAGCAGATTTAGTATAGTGTTGTTAATAGGGACGTACCAATGATTCGGTCAATTGGCCATTGAGTGCCAGTTAACTCGATCATTCAGAGTACAATGATGAGTTAGCACTTATCAAGGAGTCTGCTCAACCAAAACTGCATTGTTTATCTTTGAAACATTTTACCACTGTTTACTTTAAATGAACCTTTCTGAACATCTGAACAGGAGAGAGGGGGACAGGGATCAGCCAGGGGCGATCAAAAGTGAGGGAGCGGTTTTGCTCAGAGATGGAGAGAAAGGAACAAGACCTTCAAGCAGCCATTGAAAGCAGTGGTTCCTAATTACTTTCTGTAATTCTTACTTGAGGCAATTATTCTACATGCCCACCTTCCACATACCATACCACCCATACCTGCCCATACCACCTGAAAAGTCACCAATTTTTCCATTAATTATAAGCATCTAAACACAGAAATCAATAGTGTTAGTTGCCTCTTTTGTTTCCACACAAGTTTTAATTTATATTCATTCATGTAAAATATTGACAAACTCACTCTCATTACATCACAAAGAGTAAGCTGTTTGTAAAAGGGAAATAAATGGATTTTTTTCACATTTTCAAACATTCTTTCATTGGGGTCACCAACCTGCAAACTGCTCTTTAAACTTTGTAAAGTGTCTACTCTGACTTGTAGAAGAGCTGGTTACATTTACATGGAGGTCAGAGTTCAAGATAATCCTCTTTATATACCGAGAACATTCAAAAACATTTTCATTCAGTTTTGCACAGATCTCTAAAGTGTGTGGATTTTGAAGGTTGTAGTACTAAAGCCACACACTGAGAGTTTGGGGACCCCTGGAGTTTTGGTCCACCCCAGGATCTATTGACAGCATTCAAATGAGTTTAACAAACTGAGCAGTGCTGACTTGTGTGTTTTAAAAACAAACTACTGTGTGGCCATTGGAATTTCCTTCTTTACCTCTCCTTATATCAAAAATATGAATGACTGTTATCATTTAGTGCCCTTTAATAGGGGAAGAAAATCTAATTAACCAGCTGAAATGCATTTCTAAAACTTAAAGGTCCCATGTCCTGGTGTGTTTGACTGTGTACATCAAGACTTGGGTGTCATTTAAAAATGATTTGCTTTAAGTTGAGTGAAAAAATAAGAATGCAAAATGTAATCTCAGGATCCAAGTGGAGGGTGTATTCTATAATAAACCCCAGTAAGTAAAAAAGGGAGCACTTTCAGGGGGGTATATTTTAAGAGGATGGGTTTAAAGGAAAGGTAACAATATTAACATCAAATTCAAATGACTTTACAGGACATGGAAAAAACTGTGGCAGTATATTTGAGTATTTGCTTTAAGCAGCAGGTGTTCTTACCATATGACTAAGGAATCCTGAGGATGATTGTTTTTTGTTTGCAGCATCTCTGCCATCAGCACTTTCCTTGGAAACAAAACACACAATCACAAGCACACACAAACTCTCTCCCTGTATACTCTGAACAGTCAACCAGCAGCAGTCTGCACAATGACAAATGAATACTGTCACTTGGCTAAACACTGACTTGCTTTTTATTACAGTTATGTACTGCAGTTCACTGTGTTGTTTTGTTATGGATTTTTTTTGAGAAATGCTCAGAAATAACACCCAGACATTTTTCTTTTTCATACAAAAACCCCTAACAGTGTTTCCCAAATCCTCACATGCCAAAAAAGGCAGATAAAAATACAAACTTTGCCCTCAGCTAAGTGAATAATGGATTTATTTTAAGGTGAAGGAAAATCTAGTATATAAATGTGAATGCTACAATAATAGAGCATGTTGGACTAGAGAGAGCAGCAGTTGAATAAACCTGTAACCCCGTGCCCTTCACGCCTCCTGGTTTACCAGTCTATATATGAGAGCCATTAGTGGAGTCGCTGAGAGAGCGAGTGTCACTCTGCATTAGTCAAGCGGCCTCGTCTGTCCACTCCATCCTGTCTGATAGGATTCACTCTTAAATCATAACCTGCTGCATCAAACCTGAAATCACAAAGACTGCAAACCAGCCTTATCAGCCTTACACTGATCTGATTCACACTAATGTGTAAGTCAGAGTGAATGCAGGACACACTGTGGTGGTGAAAATATAAAGATGATCTCCATACATGAGGATCCTGGTTAATCACTAAGTCTGCAGCTGGTCACAATTCCTCACATCCAAGCAGCAAAGAAAGCCCTCTCTGGAAATCATGGGCCATTTTACCATCAGGCAGAGGCAATTGCCTGGGGCCTTGTGCTCCAAGAGGCCTCAAGGTAGAGTCATTATACATGAGCATCAAAGATGAGGTATAAGGTCTTATATAACTTTAGATAATTAAAACATGAATTTTTAATCGCAGACCGTCTACAAAACACAATCTGTTTGAAAATGTGATTGACTGACCGTCAGTCAAGAGAGTTTGCTGCCTCTCAGATGGATGGATGGAGAGACAGCTGGATGGATGGTTTGGTGGGTAAATGGATAGGCTAATAGCTGGATGGCTGGATAGATAAATGGATGGATGGATGGATGGATGGATGGCCAGACAGATGGATGGGCAGGCAGTAGAAGGGATGGATGGATGGATGGAGTGATGGATAAATGAACTGATGGATAGCAGAAGGGATGGAAGGATAGATAAACACACCATAGATAGAAAAATAGATGAATAGATAGATGCCTGCATTGCTGTATGAATGAATGGATCAAAGTGGATGAATGGATGCTGGATAAGAGGATGGATCAGTGTATGCATGTGTGTATGTGTGTGTCAATGGGTGGTTGATAGATGATAGACACTGCAAGAGAGGGAGGCATGAATGGAGTAATGAATGAATGAACAGATGGATGGATGAATAATTAGACAGAGATGGCAAGATGGATGAATGGAGGGGGGGTGAATGACATAATGGAATAATGGAGTGATGGATGGATGGGTGGATGGATGAATAGATAGACAGAGAGATGAATGGGTGTATGGACAGATGGATCGATAGATGGTTTGAGGGATTTATCAGTGTATATGATGATGATTGGAGTGATATACTCTACCCTACAAAGGCAAAGTGCAGTTTCTGCAAAAATGCCAAATGAAGAAAAACAGCTTTTTGTGTTTTTTTTCACCAAGTGTAATGAAATCATATTTAACTACCAAGTGTATGATTTATTAGAATAAAGGGAAGGGAATTTACCATACAATGGCACACTGCAGTATGTGCAGTAAGTAAGGCCATTTCACTAAGTTTTTTTTCTTTTAAATAATATTTGGCAAATTAATTTTCAACATTGATATATTTATTTTTCACCAAAAGTGTAATTATCTCCTCCTTAATGATTATACAAAGCAACAACAGAGCAATAGAGTTATCTATGAATGTATTTTTTTTGTTTTTTGTTATCAGAACAGTGTTTATTTCTCAAGCATTTCATGTGTGACTTCACACTAACACAAAATAAAAGATAAAATCAGACCATCAGACATTATAACATTCTACATTGGGCACTAATACATAAAATGCAGAGCTAATCAACAAACGAACACTATAATGTAAATGTTCTACAGCAAGAGGTTAACTTTTTACTCAAGTCAGAGTGGAGATGGCCCAAATTTGGTCATGAAACCAAGGCAAACTGCACTATCTGGTATTCTTCATACTGAAACCAAGGCTGCAGCATCTGATATTCTTCATTGTGAAACAGTGTATTTACAGTGCATTTTTGCAGTTACTGCAAGGTAACAAATGGCAATATCTCAGAGAAATTAAGCAGGATCCCTATGAAACTTTAAGAGATTGAAGAGCAGATACTGCACTTTTGATTAGTGCAAAAAAAAATTGAAAAACTGAAGATACTGCACTTTGCCTTTGTAAAGCAGTATCGATATTGATATTTATGTATGATTGGATGGATGGATAGATGGATGGGTGATGGCTGAGAATTTGCTTGGCAATTGACTGCTTTACAGCATACGTCACTTCCCCCTCCTTCCCGATTTGTTTAAAAGACGGAAGTTGAGGCGAAAGCTAAATGTATGTGCTGACTAATCAGCGCTGAAGTCCTGTTGAGGGCAGCAATACGCCTTAGCTGCGTCTAGTCTGCCGGAAATTAAAAGTAGAAGAAAAAAAGCTAAACATGGAGTTGTTATGGCGGAAGCAACGAAAAACCCAAAGAAATGTTGTTTTATCAGAGGAGATGAAAAAAAGAAAGCAGGAGAGTAACAAGCTAAATACCCGGACAGAGATAAACATTGGCCCGGTGTTCAATCGCTGGCGTGAGCTGAAAGACGAGGAGGGATGTCCGACCGATGCTGATTTGGCCCTGTAATTGTTGGACTTGTAAGTACTTGATGATTTATTCCAAAAGAAACATGATCAGACTGTACCTTATCAGTCCACATGGTTTATTTGTCTCTCGGGACGTCCTGTCTGCTTCTCCTCCCTCTGTATGCCAACAAATGCATGTTGGTGTGAGGCGCTCTGTTTTACGACCTTGCAGTTACACTCAACGACCACAGAGGCCACTAGAGAGCTGAAAGCCGGAATCTTACATAGTGCGGGTTTAAGTAGTTAGATTATTTGGTCAGAAGTCTAATGTTGCAGTTTTGATGGTCTTTTTCTGGTAAAAAAAAAAAAATGAGGGCAAAATCTAATCTTTGTAAATTCATTATTCACTACTTAAATCTTTATAAAAATTAAGTAAATCAATCCAAATTCTAAAAAATAAAAACATGAAAAACCCACCCCTGTCAAATATCATGATTTACTGAAGTGACACTGTACGGCTGACAGTAAAGGGAGACTGTTCCGAGTTCTGAGAGGTTGTAATGAATGTTTTTATATGTGCACTGGTGTTTCTGTGGAGGACACATTGTCCTGTGTGATGAGACTTTCCCATTTTGTCAGGATCTAATGTCTAATACCAGAGCAATCAGCTGAACACACCTCCTGAACCTGTCACTTCACTGCACAGTGGGGGGCGTTTTATCTGAGATGAGATTATTATGTAAAATATTACTGCTTCAATTAGATTCCTCTGAGTCACAGGAATGATATCAAGTACCTGAGCGTCAGAAATTCTGTTTGATTTGTGTTTAAAGATGATGGTGAGTTCATGGTAAATCTACTGTTGGACACAAATAAAAAGCTGTATTTTTCTGCAGTTAACAATGACAGAAGAGAATTAGTACTGTCTTTTCAAAATAAATATATTTAATGTCATAACAAAGGCTTGTTTCACCTAAACATAACAATAGTGCACAAACATAATGCAGATCTAGTTTTACCGTTTACCCCCAAAACATAATACATGTCCCCCAACATTAATAGCAATGGTTGTGTTCAAATGTAGTGTGCAAATATTGTTACTTTTTTGTTATTGTTTCTTTGTTTGGTTATACATCTGTGAGCAAATGATTCAAAAATTCTCAATGGATTTTGATTACATTTTCAAGAAATGTTGGTCGTGACACTATGGAGAACAGATTAGATTTTGGTGGTGATTTCAAAACGGATGCAGATTTAGGATAATTTTTTATGGTCCCATATTTTGCTCCTGTTCTGCAGTTTAACATGGACCCTTGATGTCTTCATGAAACATTGGTAACATGCTTTGGTCCAAAAAGCCTATGAATCAGACACAGCTGCATTCTTTCCACGCTCACATAACCGCTCTGATCAGAACGGCTGGTTTTGAGGGTGGTCGCTTTAATATGCTGATGAGCCAGGGCAGAGCAGCGTACATATGTGGCCCTAACGATAGTCCTGCAGCATAACTTGAGCGAAGCGGAGCGCACTGCCGCTCCAGCCACGCTCCACTTACAGTCCTGAACACACCTGACCCCAGTTTCTTGCCAGTTACCAGATAACAGCGAAGCTCGTTTCCCCAAACATCACAGGCTAATGCACAACATGCTAACCTCAGCCTAGTAACCGCAGTGGGACACAGCCGAGACTTAGCCTACCCTCGGGGCTAATGTTAGATTAAACGGAGAAGTAATGGGGTGGGTAAAGGACTGATTATATTCAGCTAACTGTTAAACTTCTCTTGACTAATGTAAGAATGTTCATACTTTAAAGTTTATCCTTCAGACTTTCAACAAGTAACGTGAACATTGATGAACATGTTGTGCAGTTACCTCTGGTTCACTTCACCCTGCTGTTAGCATTAGCTTGTAGCAATGAGCAAAATAAATACTACACAGCATTAAAATACTCACATTTCCATCATCAGGTTTGGCGATGGATTGTCGGTACTGAGCCCGGATTCAGGAAAAGTCTAGTTCCCAGTCCTGTGTTGAACTGACTGAAGTTGAAGAAGCAGTCGGACGTGAAGTGACTGGCACACACGTACAGGTTTTAGCCGACTGTAGCTGGCACATTCCCTTCAAAAATAAAATTAATCCACTGAGCCCTTTGGTCCTCTGAGGCTGGGAGCCTATATGTTAAGATATATGTAGCTGTTTACAGCCAACAACCGAGCAGTGATAGGTTTTGGGTCTTGACATGGTGTACACAGATCTCTCACTAACGGTGAAATCAACAATGGCGGCACTTCACACAGAAACTTCTCAAGCCAGGTGGTGGGGGATACTCAGGAAGAGGCAGGCTTATGCAAATGAAAAATGCTTGTTACGCAACACTATATCCACAGACAAAATAGCTCGACAAATACCATGGGTTTACATTTATGCAGTGGAGGCGTGTCGGCAGAGCTTCGTAAAAGATGAGAGAAACGGGGGAGCCGATAAATTCAGTGCAATTGTGACCTCGTTTTTGAAGTGGGGGATTTTTACACAAAGATATCAGGAGGATGTTGTTTTATTACTGTGTCTGCTGTGATAGCTGTCAGTCTCTCTCCCCCTCACACACTCTCTTATTCAGTAACTACAAACTCAGGCGTGTGAGTTGTTGTGTAATTTGAGCATTTGACATATTTTGTTTATAAGACATCAAGATTGACATGAAACTAAAATTTGATTAATTGTTTTAAGTGAGATAAGCTCAAAGAACACTGGGATTTCAAAAAGCACCTCAAAGATCACAAGACTACCTCGTGATTATTATAAAGTTGTTCATAAAAAGTGATCAGAATGCAGGAAAGAAATGATTTAAGTTTAAAAATGTCAGTGGAAGTCTCTCTATCCCCCATCCCACCTGATGATGTCAAATAGATATTTATGATTTCCCCGCTGCAAGTTAAATCTGATCCTCTGGAAAAACACTGAGCCACAACAATGACAAAAACGCAATATGATAATGATGATAATGATAACACAGGCTAATATTAATCAACTGTTACTTTTGTTGACAATTCCTGTTATCAAAGTAAACACACCATTGTTATCATTTTAGTTCTAAATTAATTAATGCAATATAATATGGTATGACAACAATGCAAAGTTAAAGCAACAAAAACAGATGACCCATTATAGAGCAGTCATGTCAGGTGGTAAAGCAGTTTCTTCATAGATCTGATGTCAACGGGTGCTCAACCATCTTAAGGTTCAAATGTGTTTTGTGGCTCCAGACAGATTTTTTTGGTGGGTGTGCCGGGCAAAATGGCTCTTTTGATTGGAAAGGTTGCAGACCCCTGCTGAAAGTTTTTTTTTACAACTTGAATGCTTTATTAGAGAACAGTACATTGTGTACATGCCCATGGGTGAAGGGCATGTACACAGTGAACTCCTTTTCGCATTAAATCTTTGGAAAGTGACTGAAAAAGGCTCTTATACATGTGTGGCATGGTGGGTTGATGCTCGAGTAATATGATTTGGTGTTGAAAAAAAATTCAGTCAAAAGCTTAGTTTTTGCTTTAATCCCTGCATTTTCAATGAGGAGAGAGTCCTGGACTGCAGGCAGGCCAGTCTAGTACCTGCACTCTTCAATACAAAGCCATGCTGTTGTAATGTTTTACACAATGTCCCAACTTCATTGGAATAGGGGTTTGTATTTTTCAGTCTAAACCAACAAAACCAACACTGTCTCCTATAAGAAGTGCTCAAACATGATGATATGATATTTTTGAGATATGTCTCAAAATGTGATCAGTTGATAATTTTTCTCTTTGAGATGAATTATTTAATTAGATTGGCCTTTCAAGAGAGTTTAACCTTTGAAAATGTCAGGTGAAGAGGTGTTGGAATAAGTGTGCCAAATTGTGTGAAAAATTCCTGTTTTAGGGGGCTCATCATGACCTATAGAAAGGCAGCGAAAAGGAGGGTCTGACAGTGATGAATCTTGCAGCTCAAAGCAATTTGTCAGAGTTCAGATATGTTCTTGGAAACCCCTCTTTAAGCAGAACTCCCACTGAGATTAACTGACCTGTCTGTGGGTTTGAATTATAACCACCTGCCCACACTTTTAAGAGGAATTTGGGGGATTTATCCTGTAAGGTTTGTGCTTTATTTCTATGTAACATTAAACAAAACTGGGTTTACAAGAGGGGCAATAGAGGATGAAGTATAACTATTCCCCTCGGTGACAGGGCCATTTGTTCACCGGGAAGCAGATCAATCCAGCTCTATCTTCTCTGGATTTCCTCTGCCTTTGTTGTCACCACTCGAGCTGTCTTTAGTAATCATCAGCTTTCATGTCAAATAAATGAGCTGTTTTATTGCCAGTGTTGCCTCCGCTCCACAACTGGTCAAAACAAATGGAAATGAATAAGGGGTATTTCGCAAGGACACGCCGTACATGTGGAGAATATGTGGACGGGCAATAACGGCTCCTGCCATGGAGAATTGGATCACATGGACGACACATCAAGTGCACTTTACCTCAAAAAGGAAAAAAAAAGAGAAAATGTGAAAATTTAATGACTCTAAGAGGAAAATGGTGTTCGGGAAAAGTGACACGAAGAGTGCGATAAACTGCAGCATGTCATGGAAATATCACAAGCACAGGGTGTTTAAAATGGAGGTTGGGGAAAGCTTTCTTTTAACGCAATCATAGCTGAGATTATAACACTAAATAATACACAAAAAGAAAGAAAACACAACAACAATAATTATTTCTTCTTCTTTGTATGTCTGGTGTTTGTTATCAGTGTGTTTTGTCTGTTGTATTTTCTGATTTGTTGTTGTTGTGTATTTATTTGTCAATAAGGTCCATTATATTTATTTTCATTGAGGTTGAGTTATTCAGTTTTTTGCTATCATATGATTTATTTGTTGCGTTGTTTTCTCACTTATTATAAAGTCCAGTAAGACATAGTTGTGTTTTTTAGGTTTTGTTTTGTTATAAGTTGTATCTGTGTTTTGTTTGTTTTTATAGTTAAAGGTTTTGATATGTTTTATAAATTCTCAGTTTTGTCACTGTTGTTTTATTCATGTTTTTAATCATTTGTAGGAATGCTTTCGTTGTTTTATACATGTCTTTTTCTGGTGTGTTTTTTGATTTGTTTCTTGTCACTGTAATTTGTCATTGTTTTTTTTGTTTGTTTAAGTTATTTTTGTATTTTCACATGTTCATAATGTTAATTTGTTGTTGTGATTTCTTATTTGCTGTCTTGGTTGTTCTTATACTTTTTGATTTGTTTTATGTGTTGTTGTGTTTTGTATTTGTTCTTTTGTATTGTCATTGAGGATGAGTTTAATTTGTTTTTCCTTTTTGTTATGGTTTTTATTTGTTGCGTTTTGATTTGTTGTTTGTCTTACTTATTATTAAATAAAGTAATTCATAGTTGTATTTTCTAGGTTTTAATATAAGTTCATTCCATTTTTGTGTTTTGAATTTTGATTGCAAGTTTTATGTTATCTGTGTGATTTTGATTTATCAGTGTGTTTTGCTCTTGTTGGATTATTATTCATGTTTTTCCATATGTAGTTGCATCATTTTGTTTTAGTGTTTGTGTCCTTTTATTTCTCACCATTATTATTAAGTTGTGGTTGCATTTTTATTTTGTTGTTGTTATTTCTCTTTATCAGTCACTGTGTTTTTGATCTGTTGTTATGATGTCTTTTTTCTGTTGTGGTTTTCATTGTTATTAGTTTGGGTTTTTGTATTTATTGTTTTGAGCTTTAGTGTTTATTTTCTGTCTTTTTAGTTGTTATGTTATTTTTTATTGCAATGCTTCTTTTGTTTCTTTTTTTTGGGTTAGTTGTGATTTTGATTTTTCTTTCAGATTGTTTTATTCAGAGAAGTTTTTTCTTATTGTTGTTTTTTTTTTTTAAATTCTTATTTAAACATCATAGGCTCAGGAAATTAAACATAGAGAAGAATTTATTGATAATTCTTGCTTGTACAAAATCATAACTGAGATTATGTTTCCACTGTAATTTGTTTTTAGTAATAAGAGCTCAACATTGCGGGTAGATCATGTGCACTGGAAATGACAGCTCTATTAGTTAAACTGCAGGCCGCACCCTTAATCTTTATCAACACTCACAGCGTCTACAGTGCTTACAGAATATCCCCTCCAGCTGTCAGGTGCACTGCATGTTTCAGTCATACAGCAGAGCATCTGTGCTTCTTCTGCTGGCATCAGTAAATAATGCACTCCTGTGCATCTGCAGCTCGACTTAATATATAATTCACACAAGGAATGCAGTGAGGCAACCCTTGCACCACTCACACAAACACACAGTATGATGTGCTGAATATTATTAGCATCTTAAGACACTCAGTGGTTAGTTTGTTTGAGTGTGAGTGTAAACAGGATTATTTTCTGCAGTTTTCACCTAAATAATAAAAAACTAGGGCTGTGTTTTCACAACCATCTGACAGTATGATAGAAATCCAAACAAAGGGGCGATGATGCAGTATGTTGCAATCTATAAGGATTTAAACACAGAAATGAATGTCATTGTTTCATCATTATTTATCATGACAAATAAAAAGAAACACACCAACAACTCTAGGAAAAGAACTCACATACACAAAATATCTAGCAACCCAATATAGAATGAACACAAAACAACTCACAAAACGAAACAACTAATGAAAAAAAAACAAAAAACAAACAAACAAACAAAGAAAACACCAGCCCTGATTTATTGCAGTGGGATTTTTTAACTGTTGCATATTTTTTGATTAGTTCTTTTGTTTTCTATGGTTTATTTAATATTGTGGTACATTCCTCTGAGCTCTTGTGCTTTTTGCATTTGTTGTTTATTTGTCTGGTCTTCATTACAGTTTTCAAGATGGCACCTGCCTCTTATCCATTGTCTGCTTGGATAGTCTCCAGCTCCCCGGACCACAAAAGTGTAAATCAGTTAAGATAATGGATGGATAAATTGTATGAATTTTCTTTAGAAAAGGGTGTTTTGAACTTTGGGCTGAGAAAAGTCTGGATGGTTGTTTTTCTCTTTAGCCTGGAGGACACGACGTCCATGATTTCCAAAAACAATTTTAAATGTGGACTCACCAGGCCACTGTGCACTTTTCCACTTCGCATCAGTCCATCTCAGATGAGCTTGGGCTCAGAGAAGCTGGAGGTGTTTCAGGGTGTTGTGAATACACGGCTTTCACTCTCATGGTAGTGTTTTAACTGGCTGGTAGCATGCAAGAGAGGGAATGTGTCAGCAATGGTTTTCCTAAGTGTCCATGTGGTATTTTCTTTTACAGAATGATGTCAGTTTGTGATGCAGTGTCGCCTGAGAGGTCAGAGGTCACTGGTAGTCAGAGGCTACGTTTACATGCAGTCTTTAACCCTTCATAACCGGAATATTAGCAATACCCTGGTTGGGCACAGCCATGTAAACACCAATAACCCTTTTGAAAAACCGGAATATGCTCATATTACGGTTTTTAAAAACCCGAAAATCACCCCTGGGTTACTCCTTTTCTAACCTGAATATTTGGTCATGTATATGCCTATCGGGATATCCCCATCGAAAGGAACATTAATTTGTGTTCTGCACATGTTCTTTTCGCAAGGAATCTTGGTCTTTTGAGAACAGGAAGTACTTAATGTAAAATGGCACAAGTCCGGCTCCATTTCCAATTTCTTCACATTCTCGCCTTCCATTACTGAAGAAACTGACAAAGAATAGTGTCAAGTACTGGTGGTGGGTCAGTACCAGCACCAAAGCGCAAACTAAGGAGACTGCTACCTGCTCCGGGCTGTTGGTTATCCGCTGTGCTGCTGCTGTTGTTGTCGCAGCTATTGGA
The DNA here is from genome assembly GCA_037902135.1 of Cetoscarus ocellatus. NCBI lineage: Eukaryota > Metazoa > Chordata > Actinopteri > Labriformes > Labridae > Cetoscarus > Cetoscarus ocellatus. The sequence goes on from JBAMNC010001086.1 coordinate 518,719, forward strand.
TACAGGAAGAAGAAGCGGAAATGACACGCATGACGTCAAGATGTTCTCCGTGCATCGAGATGTTGTCCTTGCGTCACTGTTTTGATCGGGATAACATGTATACTGTTTGCTCACACATGTAAACGGGTTATTCTGAATATTTCAGAAACTGGAATATTGACCTTAACCTGAATATTGACTGCGCATAAACGTAGCCATTGTCTCTTTTTAAAGCTGAAAAAAGTCATTGTCAAACATTTTAATTTTTTTGTCATATAATTAACACTGCATTAAAAGATGTTTTACAGGCGGTGGTCTCACTTGAAACCCAATATAATTAAAGCACTCTGTCTCTCTGCTCAAAAACCAGAGACCCCTTCCAGCTCCCCTACCACCCGCTGCTGCCACTGACAGCACTCTACATAAGAATATGCAAATCTGAATCAAACCTGAGAATATTTCCATTACACATCACACTCCGTGGCGATGTCTCCTGAGTGATTTGTATTTTTCTTCATTCTCATACATGTGCAGACGAGCAGCTCGCTCTTTGGCCTTGTCAAGCTCTCGTCAACATGATGCATAAGAAATGCTGCAGTTGAGACTTGTTTGGCTGTGTTCAGTCGGGTAAAAAAAGAGAGAGAGGGAGAGAAAGTGGCTTCATTTCAACCCACGCTGCTAAACTATTCTGTTGAGAGCGTTGCATTAGCTTGATTACGGTTTTATCTGTCAAATGAATGCGAGGAAATAGCTGACATAACATTCTGTTGCAAATCCAATTTCACATTGATTGACAGTGCGAGATCCACCAGGCCAGTGTTATGACTTTCCTGCACTATTAGAGCACTGTGCAGTGGTGTTTGCATGGGAGAAAAGGGGGCAGTTGCAGGGAGTAATTAGTTAAGCTCCTCTGACTTTGAAAATTTAATTGCAGGTACCGTAGAAGCGGCTAACAATGAGGTAAGTGAAGCATTACAGTCTGTGAGGGACTTCAAAATATCAGGAGCCTCCCTACTGACAAACAAAAGTGGGACGCATGCAGAGACAGACACACAAAATACCAGCCTGATCATACACAGACACTAGCCCTGTTAAGGAAAATCAAAACACTCCATAGACACACACCAGCCCTGCCTGTACCTGATTGTACCCCCTTTACCTTCAGAGCTGCCCTCATTATTCACATGGATTCACAAAGGTGCTGGTATGATCCTTCAGAGAATTGGTCCGTACTGACATGAAAGCATCACACCATTGCTGCAGATTTGTGAGCTGATTGCTCATGATGTGGATCTTCTTTTCCATTACATCCCAAAAGTGCTCTATTGGATTGTAATCGGATGATTGTGAGCTTGTGTGAATTGAAGTCTCCTGTGACAGAACCATTCCTGCTCATCTGGCCATCTGTATAAAGCTCCAATGTGTTGTTCATTCAGAGATGGTCTTCTGGATACCTTGGTTGTAATGAGTGTTTTTTTGAGTTATGGTTCCCTTTCTGTAATCTTGAACCACTCTGGTCATTTCTTCTGTCTTCTGGCATCATCAAAGTTGGACAATAGAGAATTGGACTGATGTTGCCTGGTCTGATGAGTCTGGACTTCTGCTGTGACATTCAGATAATAGGATCAGAATTTGGCACTAACAGCATGAAGGCATGGATCCATCCTGTCTTGACTCGACAGCTTAGGCTGTAATCAGTGGTAATTGGGTATGTTTTAAATGCCACAGCCTACCTGAGTATTGTTGCTGACCATGTCTGTTCATTTATGACCACAGTATACCCATCATCTACTGTAATAGCCACTTAGACGCGCCATGAATTATAGTGAAAAGAGCAGCAGTTTTTAAGCCAGTGATCACATCAGCCTCTATAATCACTGCTCCCCCTGGTGGATAGACTAAAGATGGCAACTACTGGTGATACTGGTTTGGCAGAGGGGTTAGCAACCATGTTTTTGTGAATAATGTTTCAACTCTTTCTATTTAAGGAAATATATATCTATATCAATATCTATCTATCTATCTATCTATCTCTCTCTCTCTCTCTCTCTATGTATATAGATATATATATATATATATATATATATATATATATATATATATATATATATATATATATATATATATATATATATATATAAATATGTATTTTTTAAGTGTTTATCTATTTATTATTCGTGTGTTTTTGGTTTCTCTGGGAGGTTTATATGAAGAATGGAGATGTGCATCCAGGTGCCTGCAGAGATTTACTTTCTATCAGTGTTGACTCAAGATTGTAAAATGGGGCTACTACTGATATACATATTTTGTATTGTTTCTCTGAACAATGAAGTCTGAGTCAAGAATGACATTTTTGTATCTGTATTGTAATCTGACTTTATAGGGAAGGGGCAGGACTAGATAAGCTTTTTCTAAGTGTTGTTGACATACATGGGTATATACTTATATGTTTTCAAATTATTTGGAGGACATGTACACTTGTATGGTGTACCTTTATATGATTTTGTTCTGACTTTGTTTTAAAAGTTCAAGTTGAACTTATAAAAATTAAAATCAGTCAACCAATCATGTCTGTATCATGGCTGTCTCCCCTTAATCTCTCAAATACTTATAGAGTTTGTCCATCGCCTCTCCTCTGTCAATGAAGTCCAAAAAAGCCCAAAAATTATCTTAAAAAAAAAAAGAAAAAAGATTGAAACTAGTCTCAAAACAAGGCACTTGGGGGGCATTAACCAGTTGCTATGTGGGTCTCATTGCAGCTATGATGGTGGGCAGGTCCCAGCAGTGTCTTGTCACAGGCCAGCCAAGACTCAAGGAAAGTGGGGAAAATTTATGTGGCTACATCTGTATTCACATTTAGGGAACATGCCCACAGCATCTAGAGCACAGATCACTGCTTCATTTTTCATAATTATAATCCTTGTGTGTAAATGTATTAAGGTATTTATTACTGAAATAATGCCTTGTGGTTCGTGAAACCCCTCTGTTCTAAAACAAACTAACAACACACTTTTCATATTCCTGTATGGAGACTTTACAAGAAACACGCATCTCTTCCTGACCTCTTGATTCGTTGATTCATTAATGGCTTGCAATATTCATTCTTGCAGCTCCTGAATGTTTCATAATAACTGCAGAGATGCGAGGTGCATTATTAAGAAGTATGGCAAAGACTATGTACTCAGTGTTTATCATTTATCATGTGCTGTTGGCTCCGTGTGCTGTTTCTATGAAATGCTTGACCTTGAATGCAGCTTTCGTGCGTCCCTGTATGTTGGAAATCAAAGCACAAGGGAGCACCATTAGCTTAATATCACGTGCAACCTCCCTGAAAACCAGTGTGTCTGCTGCATATAGATAAATATTGTCCTTGCTTTTGTAATTTGCCTGTGGTTATCATTATTTGTACGGGCATGAACACTTATTGCTGCTGATCATGTTTGCTGTTCAGCCTACACGAAAGCCTTACATAACGTTGTTAAATCACCTTAAACTGTGGTATTTCCTCATCGAGTGTGTCCATCATGTACAAGAAATATGTGAGATTAATTTTTCTTTGCATTTGTAGCTTTATCTTAACAGCCATTATAGCTGGGATATCAATCACTTGAGCAGTGCTTTTAACGCAACACAGTGGACACTGGTAATTATTTAAAAGGATCACTGACTATTAGTGGTATTTTCCTTCACCTTTCCCATTAACCGTTGCAACCGGTTTGTTTTCCTCTCAATTAGGCACGCAGGCGGAGAGCATCTCCTATTACTGCGATATGGCAACACAGGCCATGGGGGAAGGGAAAATAACAGGCTACTGCTGCTGATGCTGCTGCTGCCACTGCTTAGGGATTGTTTTAGTATTTTCTTGGCTGCATTTCATTTGTTTTTCTCTCTCCAACAGGACTTGCCTCCACGATTAAACCTCTGCCACTCCCTTTTGGAAGAAGAAAGACAGGGATGGTGAAACCTAACCTGACCCAAAGCTGGGCTGCGGTTGATGTTGTTTATTTTTTTGGCTCTGCAGAGTACACCGAGCAAGCCAGGAGTTTAATGAAGCTATCTGAATTTCAGCCAGTAGAAGAAAAATGGGATTTGACACAGTCCTAGCCATAGCTATTAAAGGTAGCTCTATATTTCTACAGAGGCATTACCATAATAACCACACACAGGGATTCAGTTTTCATTCTGTTGGCTCACTGGTATGTTCAACTACCATCTAGTGTACTGCAGTGGCTGCTGCAGTGAGGGCTGCAAGAATTATAAACACCCTATTTTTATAGTTTAATATTGGGTGAATTCCCATTTTCTCTGACAGCTTCTCATGCATATTAATTTTCTGCCAGATTATAAATTTTCACCACAGTCAAATTCCTTTGGTAATGCAAAAGGGGGAAAGGCAAATTCTTACATTTGATAGGGCTAAATAGCATCATACAGCTGAAGTCATAAAGCAGCAAAAACTGAAAGGCATCCCTAACAGTAATAACTTGAATTTAAAAACAAAAAGCTGTTTTTTTGTTTTGGTTGAGCTCAAATTTGCACTTATGAGATTTAACTTGAATTCAAAAGAGCTGAAAAGAAAGAATATATGAGTTTGAGAGGTTTTCAATCCAAAGTCCAAAGTATTTTATGAATCCAAGCCCCTTTGAATGACAAGACTTAGGTTTCAAGAAGATTTTCCTTTTAAGAGCTAACAACACTCTCAGGACTGCTTAGGCTACATGCTCCATTGGAGTCTAAAACCAGACATTTTAGCCACTTAAACTTGTGTTTGCAAAATTTAAAACATTTTTTTAAAACTGAAATATCCCATGTGGAGATAAAGCCAGAGATAAATACCTTAAACTGGCACTTTGCTTGAACTTATATTTGTAGAAGCTCATTTAGCCTTTTAAAGCAAAAAATGGATCACCAGATTAACTCTTTTGAGGCTAAATGTTAGCCTTTAGCTGTTTAAATTCTTATTTGTAGGTACCTCCTTCTATTCTGTCTCTGAAGAGCTAAGTTGCCTTTTAATGCAAAAACAAGCTCTTCTAGGTCTGTACTACTTTTTTTTTTAGAAACTACAAGAGGACATTTTAGCCATTTAAACTGGTGCTGAAAAAATCTGAAACAAGCAGTTAAAAGCTTAAATTTCTTTTGATATAACCACAGCTGAATGAATAAAACTGCCACAAATTCTCACTTCAGTAAGCAATGCTCAGGCTTGTTTGAAAAAGCCTTAGCTAGCCTTGTTTAAGCCAGATTTACTACTTTTAGATAGCCTCTCTGAAACTAAATTTACAAAGGCTGAATATAACCCTTTTAAGTGCTTAAACTAGCATTTATTACTTACTTAGTTAGGAGCTTGTTTTTAATACTTAAACCAACATTTTCATTGCACTACAGCACACTTGACTTTTAAGATGACATTGTAGCCACTTAATTTAAAAAGTTAGTAAATGGAAACTGAGCATTAAAGCCAGAGTTGCTTCTGTAAAATATAAAACTGAAGCTGAAGAACAAAACCTGGCACTTGGCTTGACCTAGTTTTTTGTATTTTTAATAGGAGCTCAGTAGAAACTTAAGCTTGTATCAAATAGCTTACTAGTCCTGTGATATGTACAACTTTCAAAGCCGCAGTGTAGCTCTTTTAAATGAACACTCCACATTTTTTTTTGTTTTTCGTGTCTTAATTCACTCCCAAGTCCCTGACAAGCAGGTAGACATCATTCTTTTGACTGTGCATCCAGTAACAAGGAAGAGACAGACAAAGATCCCCAACTGCTAGTTAGCTTAGCACAAACGCTGGGAGTATATGGATAACGCTTTAGCCTGTCTCTGCCTACAGTCATCAGATAACTCTAGACAGTCCTGTGTGCTTATTGTACTTTTTATTGACAGCGTGATGTTACGTTATCTGTTTTTAGACTAAGATTAGCAATTTATGCAATTTTTGAAAGAAATACTTACAGAACTAAACTGCAGGGCAAATGAGCAAACCACAGCGAAAGAGCTTCTCAGCAGGTGAACAAAGCAAAGCCTCTGTTTACGAATAGAAGAAGACTGGTACTAAGGATTATGACCAACTTTGTAAGACAGGATGAGGATGATTTCTTTGGGACTGACCAAGATCCACAACCTCAGCTATTTGAATATACGGAGGAGGAACAACATGTTTGGAAGCTGAGCGTGCACAAAGAGAAGCTTCTGCTGTACTGAGTGGGATTTGGTGCTGCCATCGATGGGGAGGCTTGATATATCTGGCGAAGAGGAAAGTACACCAAGATACTGTGTCACGACAAATTTCCAGCGCTTGTATATCCTGCAGTTGTTGAAACGTTTTTCCAAAATAAACTAGAAAAAAAATGCTCAAGGCCTTCCAGACATAATGGAGAGTTGTCGGTAGAGTAAGTAAATATTAAAATTATAAAGATGCATGGGGCATATATTTTTGTATTTACCTCGTTTACTGTTTGTGTGACACAGACTGATAGGATGACCACGTTCTTCAAGAATGATCTCATAGTTTGGGTGCTGATTTCCAGTCTTTCGTAGTAGTTGTCCCGCAAAAAATGCTCTGAACAAACTAACATATCCTTGACTGCTTCTTGTTGGGTGTTGGGAATCGATGTTCATAGCACCTAGCCATTGTTGCATCTGCTTGGGATTTCTAGTTGGAATTGAGTGAAAAAATAAGAAGTGACCCTGTTTTCTGCTTGTTGTTGCAACCCTGAATAGCACACATATGAGGCATCTTTGAAAAGTTCTGATTTATAAAGCTCTCAAAAAAGTGTTACAGTGTCCAATAAACTCCTACACCGGTCGACAGCATGAGCTCTTCTCTTTCTTCTTCTTCTGCTTTCTTCCTCAGACAAGCATTTGACTCACAGCATTTCAGCTAAGCTAAGTAGCTGTTGGCGATTTTTGTCTCTTCCTTGTTACTGGACGCACAGTCAAAAGAATGGTGTCTACCTGCTTGCCAGTTACTTGGGAATGAGGTAAGAGACGATAACAAAAAAAAATGTTGGAGTGTTCCTTTTAAAAGAGTTACACTGCAGCTTTGAAAGTTGTACATATTACAGGACTAGTATAAGCTATTTGAAACAAGCTTAAGTTTCTACTGAGCTCCTATTAAAAATACAAAAAACTAGGTCAAGCCAAGTGCCAGTTTTTGTTCTTCAGCTTCAGTTTTATATTTTACAGAAGCAACTCTGGCTTTGATGCTCAGTTGAGGTATGAGGTAAGACACAGAAACAAAAAAAACATGTTGGAGTGTTCCTTTAAGGCTAAGAGTTAGCCTTTTAGCAGCCTAAACAACACTTTGTAAGAATTAAGCCTTAAAAGCTTTTGTAAAAAATTAAACAAGCAGTTAAGATACAAAACAACATTCTACTTTAAAGTGGTGTGTAATGTTTAATACGGTTTGTAGCTAAGTCTCGTAGAAAAAAAAAAAAACTCCAACAATTGAAAGATTTATTTTGAAAAAAAAATGTGGAAAACTGCCCTATCTTGCACTGTTAACAAATACATGAACAATTCCTTGATCCACATCCATGCCTTGTGCCATGACCAGCATTTCCAGAAAAAATCACCAAAGTCTGTTGAGAGGTTATTGAGTCATTCATGAAAGTGTGGAAAACTGCTCTAAATCTCAAAGTTGAAAAATCCTTTAAAACATTCCTGAGCCAGCATGCTGATTCAGATGACCACTTGACTGGGATTTTAAACCTGAATAGATAAAAGAATGAATTGAACTTGACTGTAAATCTAGTGCCTGCTATTCATTCATACGACATTACTGCTTTAGCTGCTCTGTATTTCCAACCCACCAAAAGTGTAGCCTACTTTTTTAACCACAGGACCACATCTCTGTAACTGCCAGCATGTGAGCACTGATATGAAAAACCAGAAATGTACTGTGATTAACCTTAATTTAAAATGTTTCTACTCCACATACTTGAGTGCTAATCTTAGTGTGCTTTACTCCATACAGACATCTCTTGCATGTAGCTTCAACCTCATGTGGTAGAGATGTCTTGCTGCCACGCCGCGCCGACTGCTGTGGTCGCTCGGTTCTAACTCTGCAAAGCCCGGAGCGAGAGAGTGAAGTGTGTCAGTCTTTGCAGCTGATAACACCGCCTCTGTCATACTCAGGCCAAAGAGGGTTTGCTTGGGAGCCTAAGCCCATGATGGGCTTGTGACGCAGCACGCAGAGACATTCAAATACTGAAACTGGGGTAGGCACTTTTACCTCTTCTGTTGAACTGTGTCATGACATTTATCTTATGCTGCATGATGCGTTTCCATTTTCCTCATGGGGAGTTCCAAACATCTCTTACCGTCAGGATGTTCTGCCACTTCGCACAGTTTTATCCCAGCAGAGGTTCTCTTAAAGCTATATTTGTATACTGTTTGCACAGAATGTTTTATTGCACTAAATCTGTTGTTTCTTTACATCTGCGTAACACTCTGCCTCAATGGCAAGTGCTTCTCTATCTCCTTAGGCCATTGCCTTCCTGAGTCTCTTTCATGGGAAGAGGCAGTGACAGAATAAAGAAGAGCTCCTTGAGAGCAGAGTCTCTTATCAGCCCCCAACATCTGGCCAAGACTGATGGGCTCTTGGAAAAGCTCTCCAAGTCATTGAGTTTGAGCTGCATAATGCTTGTTTAACTGCATCTTTGCCACAATACTAATTCGCTCCCTCTCATTATGTCTCTTTCATCAGAGGGAACCCATTCCTAAGATGACTGAATTTGGTTTCCCAGCAGGGTAGGATTGATATGAAGCAGGGCGCTAAACGAGACACAAAGGAGAGATTGAAAGGTGAGCCGAGGAAATTAAATACGATGTGACCAGTCATGACCGTACACTGCAAGTCAGGGGAAAAAAAGGTGGAATTCTCAAAGCTGCTAAGTGTTTAAGTCTCTGACATGAAAAGCAATTTGCTCTGATATGCAGACAATATTTGCAGGGAAATGACTTGCGCTAAATTGAAGCCATTATTGTGGATTTAAAAGGTATGGCTGCAATGCATGGCAGCCCATTAGATAAAAGCTCCAAGGTAATTTGCCACAGATTTAAGAATTTATCCAGCCACCTGCTTATGTGTTTGCAAGTCACCGGGCGCCAAGCCTCCGAAGACAAGAGTCAGAGCAGATGTGTCATACACAGCCGGTTTCTGTTCTCGTGGCATAGTATTACAACAGAGCCACAATGGACCACTGAAATGAGCGCATGTGCTTTTCAGAATCACAGAAACAGTTGGCATCTTAAAATTGCAGTTTCATTCATATGGCCAAGAACATTGCATCCCAACATTTTTTCACATGCGGCCGACCACCTCACTCCAGTCAATTTCAAATTTACAAAAGTTCAAGCATAAAGGTGAAAAAAAATAGTTATTTTGGTCTGACTTGCCACTTTGACACCAAGTACACAGGCAAAATGCATTACAACATCCATCCATCCATCACCTATACTGTTTAACCCTTTCAGGGTTGCAGGGCACACTGGGCGAGAGGCAGGGAACACCTTAGAGAGGTCGTCGACACATCACAGGGCCACATAGAGACAGACCACCATTCACAGCCCCATTCATTCCTACAGGCAATCTAGAGTCACCAATTAACCTAAAAAAGCATGTTTTATTGTGTCTGTGAGAGGAAGCAGAAGTGCCCGGAGAGAACCAACGAAACGTGTGGAAAGAAAATGCAAACTTCAAACAGAAAGTCCCTGATCGATACAGGAATCAAATCAGGCACCTTCTTGCTATGGTAAAGATGTGTGCTTTGACCTATATATAAGCTTGACATCACAGCATCACAGCACCTATTTCAGTGCTGTTGATTACAACAGCACTGAAATATGTGGGACAAAATAATATTTTATAAAACATTTTAGAAACACACTGGAATTTAAAGCTACTGATGCAGGGAAAATTAGCACTAAGAGTTAATCCATCCTCTCTTAAAACCTCTCCTTCCTTTGTTTTGCACACGGTGTCAGCTCTTCCCGCCTCTCCCCTGATTAAAAAGCATGCAGTGTCGGCTCTTCCTTGCCCTCCTCTGCCTCTCCTCTAGTATCTCCTGGTTTAAAACTCTCTATTTTCTCATTTTTAATGATTTAGAAGCACTCCGCTCTGGCATTTTCCAGTTCCTACTCTTACTGCTCGCTCATTTGTGTATTTCTGTGTTACCTTTAAAAATACACAGTTGTTGAAAAACCTTAAGAGCTGCTCTGTTTAAGTGAAACCATGAAAGAATAAACATATTAACCTTCAGTTATACTCTAGCCATTAAATACAAGCCAGCCATCGTTTGCCTGGCTGGACCACAACCCCTGTTATTATATCATTTGAATACCTGTCTCTACTAGAAAAACACAGTGTAAGAGCCTATTTCTTTCTTCTTTCTTAAGTTTAGTATACCCTTGAGTGTGTTTTAAATGCCTCTTCTGTGTGACAGTGCACTTCTATCAACAAAACAAAAAGTTTGCATCATCAGGACGTTCCCCCGGCCCCCTGAATAGACCTACTCGTTGAATGTCATGCTACTGTTTCATTGTCAAGACACTTCTTTGTGTCTTGTAGTTGCTGCTGGAAATATGCAACTAAATTAGCTTTTTTTGTTATTAATTTGGACATTTCAGTTTTCAACTTTGTGAAACTTACCAATGGCCTAAATCCAAAGAGGCTAATCAACTGAAAAATAAACAGTATCTACATTTTCTTATATACCCATATATCTTAGAAATTAGATACTCATCCAGCACTGATCTTTGAGTTAATCAGCAAAGATTGTGATTTGTTTCACTGTCATTCTATAAATCTTTCACCACTTTTTCATACCTGAAAGGCACTTTTTGGACAGATCTAACTAAACTGTCCTCTAATGTGGTGTTCTGCTATATTTTCTGTGTTTTTCAGTCTTCTTCTTCTCCCATTTGTAAAGGCCAAATCTCTGTTTACTGTGGCTCCAGCTGAGGTAACCCCCACGGTTCCCATAGGGAGGGTTTGGACAACCACGAGCACCCAGCGAGTCACCAGCTGTTTCTTTTTTTTTTAACCTAACAGCAAGGATCTTCCCTAGGAGGACATACTGCTAGGGAAGATCCAGAGGTACAAAAAGTCTCCACACAGACGTCCTGACCAACCAGTAGGAGTCACCAGTGCAGCGACAAGGAATGCTGCCAATTGGGTTTTATTGAGCCTGGAACAATGGAGCCCAGGATTAAAGCTAAAAGCTGCTGTGGTTGGGTGTATTATCCCTCTCTGCATACCCACAAATGTTAAACAGCTGCTGTTTTTTTGCATCCTTTAGACCCACAAGACTGCATCATTTAGGACATCTCTGATGACAAGCCAATTTAGACTCAGAAAGTCACATTAGATATGGTCTGCTTGAAAAACATGTTCCTTCTACGATGCCATAAAATCAATACTTCTGTTTATGCAACAGCAATTTAATTCATGTGAAGGCACCAGTACATACACAACACACAAGCCATGAAAAATGCTGTACATATATATTTTGCATCGGCTCGATCAGATTCTACTGATGCAGGTAAGAGTGATTGTGCACAGGGATGTCCATAAATACTTTAATAATAAATAAGGTCAGGCAGTCAGGCTCACTCAGGCATTAATGAGTGATTGATAATGGCAGAAGGATTGACACTGCAGGCTTGATCTTGAATGAACGTGACCTACATCCACAACCTGAGCTAAGTGGCTGGGTTGGTTGTATAAAGTATGGTTATACAAGTTATTTGTGATCCTTTCACTTAAGTCTATCCACTATGAATGCTGCTTGGACATAATATTTCTTTGCAAATGTGATATCTCTCAAGCCCTGTTTTTTTTTTTTTTTTTTTTTGCAAAAAGGCTAATTAGTTTTCTCTTCCTTTTTTGTGAGTGCTCAACAGTCAAATTTAGTATTATGAGGCAGGGAAAATACTGTTGTGGTGTAATTTTTCTTCAGTTTCTCGAATATTTCTTTCTGACAGACCATATTTCCATATTTTAGGAGGTGCAAAAACATTTAGTTATTTTTAACCCAAGCTTAAAGGTCCCATATTATGAAAAATACACTTTTTAAAAACAATTTTAGTCAACACTATATGTCTAGATCTTTCTGTGCCTCCAGTATGAAAGAAAACCCCCTTCCTCCCTCCTTGTATTGCTTGCTTACCCTTTCAGAAAATATGTGTTCATGCAGTCCATTTGAAAATGTTGCCTAATGATGTCATTTGGGGATGTGCTGCTGTCTGAAGCAAATAATAGCAGATCTGTTTGCCAATTTGCCATGAAAAACATCAGAGCAGTCATTTGAATTTAGCTTATTGCTGTTATTTATGTTATGTTTTATTAGCAGATATTTGAAATTGGCGGTATGGCTCTGATGGGGGCTTTCCCTTCCCTTCCCGTCCACTTGGAAGCCTTCAGCAGGAACAGCACACAGCCCTGCCCATCTTGGGCCTACAAGGAAAGCATGAGTCAGGGGGAAAAGCAGAAACATCCCCCCAGAGTAAGCATGAATGTCAGCTGACATTGATTAAGTCAGGGAATGGCATAGAGAAGGAGCTGGGGTGGAGGAGGGTTGCAAAGCAGCTTGCAAGGGGAGCAGCAAAGAGTGGGCAGGATAGAGCAGCTTAAATAAGGCGGTCCAAGTGCATTTAGCCAAAGGCAGCTTCGAAGCAATCAGCTGGCCGTCAGCAGTGGCCGGCTAACTTTAGATTGGCTGTTTAAAAATGGATTGCTGGAATGATGGCAATCTTGACTCTATGTCCTGCCAGAACTAACAAAATAACAAATTTTCCTTGTTGGAACAGCTGATTTCTCCAAAAAGAAGCAATGATGACTGTTATCTACTGTACTTGAAACAACACACTTGCACCTACAACGCCCCTCAGGGGTGCCATATGAGGAGAAAAGTTCAGATTATTTTAAAGGCCTGTGACTGACTGGGACTCTAAAAGATTTTTTAAAAAGCCTTTACTGTCATAGGTATGAAGGCAAAATATACATATTCTGTTGGACTTTGAAATCTTTAATTTGAGATCACAATTCTATAAAGGACTGATTCAAAATAACCTTCTACTCCAGCTGGATCTACATGATTCAATGTCTGTACTCAGGCTGATTCAGCTTGCAAAACTACAAGCTTAAAAGAACAAGCTTGCTCTTCAGTGGTCTCCTGTAAGGAAAAAAGAGGCTGAAGTTATGAGCGTGACAACAATGAGAAGCTACTGCAAGCCTGTAAACAATGGCTGCTACCACCTTTAGTGAGATATTTTTCAGAATTGGACAAACATTCCTTCATTAAACGTACAACAAAGAACAACACTGAAAGCTTTAATAGATGGAAAATATATTTTGTCCCTCTTCTGAAAGGGTTGTTGTACAATCTGGCTTCTGTTATGTACTTCACTCCTTGGCAGTAACATCACCTGGTTGGCCCGTTATGAATGTGCTTGACAGAGTGATTGTCCAGTCACCTTCCAGATATGTTTCTGAAAGGTCCTGCCCTCTCTCAGCACTTTGTTGCCCAGATACACCTGTTAAACATATATATCTGTATATATTGGATTAAATGAATATTGTTTAATTCAATTTTTTATATTTAAAACATGGAGGGGTTTCATATTTTTTTCTCAAATTTTCAGTAATTTTATGGAGTTGCTTGGCTGTTGTTTTATTTAAGCCGTTCCATCGTGAAGGTGTGGAGAAAGTACTTGAACAAGGGTAGTTCGTGCTGTAGTGGTGGAGCCATAGTGATGTTCCCATAGTACCCAGAATTCCAGTTGGCACGCCTGTCCCCTCTTAATAGACTTGAATTATCCCTTTAACCTGCAGGTGTCTTGTTTAGTAGATGATACAGTTGCAGTCTTCACCAAAACGTTGGATTCATATTTCTACTACTTTGTATTATTTTAATAAGCTGCACTTCAAAAAACTGGTAGTTCAGACATTTCTGTATTTTACTACTTCACTTGTTTCTCTTTATCGTGCCTCTGGATTTTCTAATCCTGCCCTCAAGCTAACATCAAGGTACTAAATGAGCATAATTCCATTGTACTTTATTTTTATTGAAAATGACAATAAAGAAAACAAGGCATAGGATGACTGTAAGTAAATTAAGACTATAGTATGCATTTCCTTGCACCTCTTGCATTACAACTACATCAAATACGTTCAGCATTATTACAAGAGAACAATTCATCAAGAAAATCTTATTTCAATATCAAACATACAGGAATCCTTGTTAGATCAAGATCACAGAACACTTATCCAGTGATCTCCAGCAATAAAACATGAAAATAATTTATCTCCTAACCATTTGATTACAGAGAAACACACTTTTTAAGACATGTTATAGTTTCTAACTTATTTGCTCTGGTCTCCTTAAAGAGCCAAAGCTGAGGATTTCATCATGTTGTGTTAGGAAGTGAAGGCAAAGAGCGAATGAATAATTCTTGCTGGTGAGGCCTGCACTGCTCTGAGCTATAGACTGTGAATCATCATCATCATGTGATAAAAGGCAACATCTTTTCATCTATTTTTCACTCTTTTCATTTCGCCTGCTCCATGAGCACTCCTGTGAGCGCTTTTCAAATCCAAAAAAGGCATATCGTATAATTATTTGTTTTCATATAGATGATATCTCTGACTTTTTTTCACTCGGGACTAAATTGAATTCCTGCAGCGGTTTGAGCCTGGAGGATAATCCAGCATGGCCAAAATGTTCTAATTGTAAATAACGCAGCAGGGGCGTTATCACTTAATATCAATTATGTCAGGGCCTTATCTCAAACTTTCCAGCTCCCCTTGTTGTGATAAAATGAATTTTCTTCATGGGTTTTGTTTTAAATGATCCATGATTAGCCAAGTTCCCACTGAGAAGCAGCATGTTCTGTAAATGACTAAGTAAATGACTCCTTTGGTATGCTTTCAATTAATTATTTCAGAGCACATTTTCACAAATTAAAATCACAGGTGGCCTCTCACCTCCGCTGAAATGACTGTTAGTATGTCACATTCAGGTGTGAGGTGATGACACGTTGTGGAAATAACAGACCCTAGGAGTCAGCGGGTCACACTTTGGTCATCATGACATCAGCTGCTGAGGTCATATATGAAAACACTGACATTGACGCTGTGCTGGAGAATCGATGTGAATCATCCCCAGATTCATCCCCAGAGAGCCGCTGAGTTGTGGGAATTGAGATCATCTCTGACCCCATTTGGAAAAGAAATCTCCTCCTCTGATGATGGGGTCAGACTGCAGTGGTACTTTGATTGACATGTATGATCTACAGCTAAGGCTGGGTTATGTGAACCAGAAAACATATCTTAATACTTGAAATGCTCAAGAGCACAAACCTCCACCAAGGCATTTCCAGCATTGTAGGACAGGGTATTGTCAAAAATGTGGAAAACTGCAGTTTTTCTTGCTGTTAAAAAAATCCTTAAAAAAATCCTGAAACTACATCCAGACTCAGATCATCACCAAAATCTAATCACTTCTCCCTTGTGCCATGACCAGCATTCCCTGAAAATGCATTAAAATCAATCCATCCATCCATTATCTTCACCACTCATGCCTTTCAGGGTTGCTGGGGGGTTGGTGCCTGTCTCAGCTGAGACTGGACAAGAGGCAGGGTACACCCTGAACCAGTTGCCAGCTGATCCCAGGGCCACAAAGAGAGATGGACAACCACTCATGCTCACACTTATAACTAAGGGCAACGTGGAGTCACCAATCAACGTAATAGCATACTTTTGGTGTGTTGGAGGAAGCTGGAGTGCCCGGAGAGAACCCACACATGCACAGGACGAACATTCAAACTCCACACAGAAAAGCCCTGACCGAGCCCGGGTTCAAACCAGCAACCTTCTTGCTGTGAGGCAGTGTTGAGTTATGAGCAAAAATGTGAAAAATCTTGCATTATTAACAAATCATTAAAAAACAGTCTGGATCTGCATCCAGATTTTGATCACCACCAGATTCTAGTAAATTCTTCCTTCTACCGTGACAAACATTCCCTGAAAATGTCATCAAAATCTGTTCATACCTTTCTAGATGATCCTGTTCACAAACTAACAATCAATTCCTGACACAACATAACCCCCTTGGCGGAGGTAATTATTTAACTAAATAACTATACACACTTTCACTCACTGGCGTCTTTATTAGGTTCACCATGCAAGGTGTCCATTGAGGTGAAGTGTCACAGGGGCATAAAACTTACAGCTTGACGCTGCAGCATTAATAGGGCTTCTGTTTGAGACTCTCTGTTGGATCTCCTGTCACTTTAAGGCCCCCTTCTTCACAAAGGCCCAGTTTGTTTTAATTGGTTGACTGGTCTACTCTGTGGTAATTGGTCAGTTTTAACAGCTCTTCACTCAGTCTGCAGTCTCTGCTCTGCACTGGGTTTCCTGCTTAGAGTGAATGAGCCTGGACTTCTAACGATGATAAGACATCACAGGGCAGGTCTGTTCAGCAGTTTCAGGCATCTATGGGTGCTGTTAAACAGGAAACAAGCCCTGATGTTACAGACTTTGTTGTCTTGTGCACAGAAGTACTCTATCACAAGGAGGAGACATGTTAAAAACACTAAAGAGCATATAAAACATACAGATGTGGACAAAATTGTTGGTACCCTTCTGTCAAAGAAAGAAAAACCCACAAGGTCACTAAAATAACTTCAAACTGACAAAAGTAATAAGAAATAAAAATTTAGTGAAAATCAACTAATGGAAATCAGACATTGATTTTGAATTGTGGTTCAACAGAATTATTAAAAAAAAAAAAATAATGAAACTGGCCTGGACAAAAATGATGGTACCCCAAGAAAAGATTGAAAATGATTTGACCATAGGGACATGTTAAACTAAGGTGTGTCTGTAATTAGCATCACAGGTGTCTTAAAGCTTGTAAACAGTCTGCCTATTTAAAGGCTGAAAAGTAGTCACTGTGCTGTTTGGTATCGTGGTGTGTACCACATGGACCACAGAAAGCTAAGGAGAGAGTTGTCTCAGGAGATTAGAAAGAAAATTATAAACAAGCATGTTAAAGGTAAAGGCTACAAGACCATCTCCAAGCAGCTTGATGTTCCTGTGACCACAGTTGCACATATTATTTAGAAGTTTAAGCTCCACAGGACTGTAGCCAACCTCCCTGGACGTGGCCGCAAGAGGAAAATTGATGACAAATTGAAGAGATGGATAATACGAATGGTAACCAATGAGCCCATAACAACTTTCAAAGAGATTAGAAGTAAACTCCAAGGTCAAGGTACATCAGTATCAGATCGCACCATCTGTCACGGTTTGAGCCAAAGTGGACTTAATGGAGGACATCACTGCTGAAAGCAAATCATAAAAAAGTGAGACTGGAATTTGCCAAAATGCATATTGACAAGCCACAAAGCTTCTGGGAGAAAGTCCTTTGGACAGATGAGACAAAACTGAAGCTTTTTGGCAAGTCACGTCAGCTCTATGTTCACAGACACAAAAATGAAGCATAAAAAGAAAAGAACACTGTACCTACTGTGAAACATGGAGGAGGCTCAGTTATGTTCTGGGGCTGCTTTGCTGCATCTGGCACAGGGTGTCTTGAATCTGTGCAGCGTACAATGAAATCTCAAGACTATCAAGGCATTCTGGAGTGAAATGTGCTGCCCAGTGTCAGAAAGCTTGGTCTCAGTTGCAGGCCATGGGTCCAACAGGATAACACACAGCTAAAAACACCCAAGAATGGCCCGGAACAAATCACTGGACTATTCTGAAGTGGCCTTCTATGAGCCCTGATCTAAATCCTATTGAACATTTGTGGAAGGAGCTGAAACATGCAGTCTGGAGAAGACACCCTTCAAACCTGAGACAGCTGGAGCAGTTTGCTCATGAGGAGTGGGCTGAAATACCTGTCGACAGGTGCAGAAGTCTCATTGAGAGTTACAGAAATTGCCTGTTTGCAGTGATTGCCTCGAAAGGTTGTGCAACAAAACATTGAGTTAAGGATACCATCACTTTTGTCGTGGCCAGTTTCATTAGTTTGTTTTTTAAAATAATTCTGTTGAACCACAATTTAAAATGTCTAATTTTCATTAGTTGATTTTCACTACATTTTTATTTATTATTACTTTTGTCAGTTTCAAGTTATTTCAGTGACCATGTGGATTTTTCTTTCTTTGATGGAAGGGTACCAACAATTTTGTCCACATCTGTAAAAAGAAGCAAAATAAGGGCTCTTTAAGGGATTTACCTCAAACTTTGCAACTGCCACTCTACCACAGGGGTGATCCAATGCCACTGTGACCTTGAATCTTTGTATAAAAAACATGCACCAACATTATTCATAAGTTTCTTCCAATCACACAACTACCAAAAACATATCAGTTGTTTTGGTTTTCATCTTATAGGCTGCTCTGGATCGTTGGTGAGGACAGCTGCTGCTGTGGACCTACATAGCTCTAACTACTACAATTGCAAATATTTGTCTTTCCCTTTAGCTCACTTCCACTACCATTACAATTCCTGTTATTACCTCAGGATGATCAGTCTTTTAAAATACATGGCAGTTTCAACAAATATCACACGCACATTACTGTAGCCATGACAACCAACATCAGTCCTCTCCACTTCATAATCATTACAATGTTGATATTAGAGCAATTTCTCTACCCACGATTGTCACTGTTTAAACCTTCATAAAAACTACCTTTACAAACATATAGAGAGGAGGACCCTGTAGAAAATAAAATGCCTCAAATATGATGAGGAAAAATGAGTGGACTGGTCATACATAAGTTTATCATCATGAATTCTAATTTTAGTCCCTTTGTCTGTGCACACTACTCTATCTTTCTACAACTTCATAGAAAAAAGTAACAGTAATAATACATACAATTCATTTCCCAGCTTCAGCTGCTGCAAGGATGCAGATGAAGACCAGAAGAGAGTCCACATTACACCAGTTTTAAAATCTCTGCATTGGCTTACTGTATGTTTTAGAATATATTTAAAGGTTGGTTTTTATTAGTTTTTAAATCCCTTAATGGTCTTGCTCCTTCTTATTTATCAAACTTGCTTTCACCCTATGAACCCAGTAGAGCCATCAGGTCTTCAAGTAGTGGTCTTTTAATGGTACCCAAAGTCAGAACTAAAACATACAGTGCAGCTTCTGTTCATTATCATGGCCTTCGTCTGTGGAACAGTCTACCTGAAGACCTGAAGGCAGCAACTAGTGTTCATATTTTTAAAAGCAAACTCAAGGCTTACCTTTTTAGTCTGGCTTTTAGCTGATTACATTTATCATTATTATTTCATCCTATTTATTTATTTATTTATTTTAATCCTCTTAATCTGTTTTATTTCTTAATTTCATTTTGGATTTGTTGTTTGGACTCTTATTCTTTGTTAATCAATTTTCTTTACAATATCCTACTTTAGCAGATTTATTACGCGTTTGGTGTTTGGCTATCTCATTTTACCATATTATTATTTTAAATTTTATTTTATCTATTTATTTATTTTTCCCCAAGCAATCTTATCTCATTTCTTATTGTGATTTTTTTCCTTTTTTTGTTGTTTCATTTCAGTCTTAGCTCTTATGTTTCCTCATTTTTAATTCAAGATGGTGTTTCCCCAGTCCTCTGATTCTGTTTTCTGTGAGAATGTGTGTGTGGGTGTGTGTGGGTGTGTAAGTGTGTGTGTGTGTGTGTGTGTGCTGTATGTGGATAGTGAGGGTGGGTAGGGTCTTGTGTTTTTATTGTATTCAGTCTTCTACTTTTAATTTTTCTTATTTTCATTTTCATTTTGATTGATTGATTGACTGAAACAAATAAAAAAATACATTACAATACAAAATTTAAAAATAATAGAGAGAACAGCATTGACCTACTCTTTTGGAAAGAATCTTGAGATCACATTTGTTATGAATTGGTGCTACACAGATAAAGATTGATTGATTGATTGATTAATTGATTGATTGTTCTTCTTATCCAAAACTGTACTTTCACTGGATGCCAAGTTCTTTTCACACATGCAGTTATGCCATCTTTCTTAGAAAATATCCTTATTACCTTCCCATATAACTCACCGTCCTCCTTGTCCACACTTTGCCCCTCACAGTTACCCTGTAGTTTGCATGTCAGCGAGTGGAGGGGGGACAGGAAAAACACTTCTGGGGCAGCAGGTAAATTGCAGGGTGGAGTCTTGATGAAAAACCCTGCTGTTTGTGTCCACACATGTGACTTATTCCAGTAATTTTGTGATAATGTCTCGGGCTTCCTGCAAGTATGAGTGGAATTATGGGGCATAAACCCACCAGTTAGTAGTTCTAGTTACAAAGAATATCAATAGTGCTTCAAAAATAAGATAAACTAATCAAGGGATGATTCTTTACTTAGACATTTAATACAAATTATTTGTGTACAATAAACACATTACTGTTAGTATAACAGTAAACCATATATTTACAGAGCGTAAATACTGGAATCCCCTTTTCTTTATCTAAATCAACATAACATGCATCAGTTCAAATGTCATTACCTATGCCTATATCCTGTTTGAAAATACATCAATTCATCTTAAAAAACTCATTAATGTTTCACAGCCCTATAAACAGTTAAGCCTCCAGGCACATGTCTCTGTCTTACACTTGAGTGATTCAGGTGTGAAAAATAAACATCAGCTAATCATCAAACCCAGTTCTTAAACACAGGTTTGTGTTTCTTGGCTGCTTTTGCACATCTTAAAAGCTTTAAAGTTTTAAGCATGGGCACTCAGTCTGTCCTCTGTTTTAAAGGACCGTCGTGCTCTGCAGTATCAATAGCGGAAGCCTTAGCTGTTTGCAATGCAATTAAAAACTCAATTTTCAAAGCGCTTTGCTGAGGGTGATAAATGGGCCAGTAATCCCTTAATTGTCCTCCGTTAGGCACAATCACAGGAATGATAGATGTTTCATTAGGGACACAGGCAAACTTAAAGTAAATAAAAATGAGATGCAGATGTTTTCTGTAGGGGAGACAAGCCTCTGGAGAAAGGTAGGCATTTATCTTATAATTTCTTGAAGTATAAGAAGAAAAATAACGCTTTAGCTCTTTAGTTAAGAGGCCTAAAAATTATCATGATTCATGCAAGACAGATGCAGGAATTTATAATGAAAGATCATTAATGCACTCAACAGCAGGGGTAAACATTGTGGGATTAAATAACTGGGATTTTGGACTAAGGGACCAAATTATACTCTCTGCTGAACCAATCTCAAAATTAGCTTTATGCAGTGCCGCATGTACAAAATGACTAACTTACGTCTTCAGTTCTTTTCTAGATTCAGTTTCTTGACTAAATGTTCTCTAATTTATTGAATTCGGTCATGCCTTTAAACCCCAGTGTCTCACCCCAGCTCTGCACAGGTTGACCATGCCACATTTAAGATATGTATATGGCTTAAGCTTGCCAGCACTGTAACTTTTATTTAGGCCACATACATTGACCTAGATGTCCAACAACCTTACCAACCAAAACCAGCATTGGATGCCTGTGACCTTTGATCTCTCAGGCTGCACTGCATTCAAAACAAACATCACGCTGTGAAGGATATTACCATGTGGACTCAGGAACACTTTAAAAAACCAATGATCTACATCAACAAGTGCAAGTTCAAAGTGTGCCATGCAAAGTAAAAGCTGTAGATCAACAACACCTAGAAATACCTCCATCTTCTCTGGGCCTGAGCCCATCAGAGATGGACTGAGGCAAAGTGGAAAAGTGTGCTGTGGTCTGATGAGTCCACATACGGAAAGAGGAAAAGGACCATCTGGACTGTTATCAGTGCGAAGCTCAAAAGCCAGCATCTGTGATGGTGTGGGGGTGTGTTAGTGCCCATGGCATGGGTAACTTGCACATCTGTGAAAGCGCCATTTATGCTGAAAGGCACATACAGTTTTCATATTAACAAATGCTGCCATCCAAGTGACATCTTTTTCAGGGACATTACTGCTTATTTTAGCAAAACAATACCAAGCCACATTCTGCATGTGTTACAACAGCGTGTCTTCGTAGTGAAAGAGTGCAGGTACTAGACTGACCTGCCTACAGTCCAGACTTGTCTCCTATTAAAAATGTGTGGAAACTCAAAACACGACAACGGAGAGCCCGGACTGAAGTCGTACATCAAGCAAGAAAGGGAAAAGTCCCGCCTACAAAGCTTTAACAGTTATTGTCCTCGGTTCCCAAACGCCTATTGAGTGTTGTTAAAAGTAAAGGTAATGTAACACAGTGGAAAACATGCCCCGTCCCAGCTTTTTTAGAACATATTGTTGGTATAAAATTCAAAATGTATCAATATTTGCAAAACACCAATCAAATTTTCAGTTTGAACATTTAATATTTTGTCTTTGAAGTGTATTCAATTGAATATTTTTCAAAAAGGTTTTGCAAGTCATTGTATTCTGTTTTTATTTACGTTTTACACAGTGTCCCAGCTTCTTTGTAATGTTTTTTTTATAATAATATATTTCATTATGAATACAAATATGAGTTTACTGTGGACCCTCAACAAAAGAGTTACAAAGAAATACATGAGGCAGAGGAATACTGAGGCAGTTTCAGGACCACAGACAGCTCCCTCTCTCTCTGTCCTTATTTCCCTCCGCTCTCGTCAACGCGTGTGCGCGCGCGTGCACGATATGTGTTTTTAACTTTTAATCAGACATTGATTTTCTTTATCTCCGCTTCCTCTGCCGCACTGGAGCTTCAGCTGATGTACTGCAGACTGGACGAGAAGACAAACTTTTCACACATGTTCCCACTGTGGAAATTCCCTGCTGCTCCCCACGCCTCCTCCTGATCCTGAGACACCACAGCACGAGCTTTGAGCGGCCCTGGTCATTCACGCAGTCACTGGCCACCTGAGATTGCGGTGCTTCTATCGATTCAGCCCACAGGAGGCTTATATTGACGCGTGAATTCGCAGCCCCTTTATAATCCAGCTTTTTTTTTCTAAAATTTCACGTCATATCAAGTTTGAGCAACACTGGCACGCGGCTACGGGGTCCAATCGGAGTTCAGATCTGCTCTTTCTTACCCCCCTCACCATCCCACCCCTCCTCCTCCTCCTCTTCGCTCTCCCTCCTCCCCCCTCTCTCTCTCCTCTCTCTCTCTCTTAGTTGCTCTGCAGCTGGGCTGCACCTCAATGAACCTAATTGGTGCACCGTGAGCGACCATCATCTTTCCACTGGATTTCCATCGCGCCCGGCTTCCATCCAGAACATATGAATCTGCTCGGACAGACCCTTTTGAGGAGTTGAACAGAGAGAAGAAGGTCGGAGAGAGAGACAAAAAATGGCACAGCGCGTGGTTTTGTTTCTACTGTGGCTCTTTGACAGATCCTCCGCAGGATTTCCTAATCAGATCAATATCGGTAAGTCTTTTAAATGACACAAGAAGCGTGATTTGTGCTCGGTTTGCGTTGGTAAATGCAAAGCAAGGTTGCAGTTTTGTGCCGGTAAGATTAGGACGGAGTGCGAGCTCTGCGCAATGAGACTAACTTGATTATCCGTGAGCTGCAAAACGAAAATCGCTCATGCTTACAAACAGATGAAAAAAAAAACTACCAAAAATGAAAACTGTGACATTGTAATTACAAGATGGGAATATGTGGAGTATGAAATAAGTCAGAAAGGAGACGGTGCGTGCCTCTGCTCGATTTGGAGAGTTGCAGACGAGGCGCACGGTCAGAAATGGATGATACTTCTTTCACATAACATCCAGCCTTCTTTGTATTGCAGCGGGACATGCAGAGTTGTTCCTCCCTGTGTTAAATGAATCCCAAAGCAACCAGAAGACTAAAACGCACAAATCCTCCCCCCAAAAATCTAATTCTGATCCTGTTTCCCCATCTCTTCCAGGGGGACTGTTCATGCGTACCACGGTGCAGGAGCACAGCGCGTTCAGGTTCGCTGTCCAACTCTACAACACCAACCAAAACACCACGGAGAAGCCTTTCCACCTTAACTACAACGTCGACAACCTCGAGTCGTCCAACAGCTTTTCGGTCACCCATGCGTGTAAGTGTGCTTCTATTTTCAGTCCATGTCCACACTCACTGCCCCACCACACACACCGCTGCTCCTGTCCACCGCGCAGAATGAGAAGAATTATTTATGTCCAACTCATCCGGTATGTGCAGCTTATAGAGGCTACATCTCAATCCTGGGTGCAGTCAAGTTCATCCTGCTGCAATCAGCCTCAGAAAGTCTCCGAGGGGGTTAGAGGAACATGGTCAAAATGAATGAATTTGTGTTCTTCTTTATCTGTGTTACACAAATTCTCAAGTTTGACCACAAAGGTGCAAATCTTCTATTGCAGTGGCTCTGAAATGGTCCAGCTTTAGAGCACACCACCTCCATATTGATGAGAAACTCACAGCTATAGATTTTGGCAATTGCTCGTTTGCTCTAGTTTGTTCAGTTAGAAATGTTGCTGGACCTTAAATGAACAAAACAGAGTATGCTGAAGTTAGAGGGAGGAGACAGGTCTCGAAAGAGTATCATAGAAGCCCCGCAGGACATGTATGCTTACTCTAACAGCAAAAAATGACAGTTGTCTTTGGGATCTCAAACAATTCACACTGTCAGGATATCAAGAAAACAACCTACACTGACATACTGTCACAGGGACATAGAGAGGAAAAATATATGAATATGTATGAGGGCTGAATGATATTTGGAGAAAATAATATTGCAATATTTTTTCATTTACAATACTCTTCCAAGAAAGTATGGAAACATTATAGTTTCTCCCTTTTACTACCAATTAGTATTTTATTTTATCTCATCGGAAAGCCAGATTAGTCACCTTCACAACAAGGTACAACTCAGAAGGATTGGGTATTCATGGAATCAGCAACACACCTAAATGTGTGGGTAGCACCCAAAAAATGTGCTTAAATCCCCTCCTCCCATGGAAGAAAGCCTACAGTTCCTCAGTGAAGCAAGGGTGAGGAACCGATCTTGTGGTGTTGTCTTCCTGGGACGACCACTTTGCCACCTGCATTTGACTTCACAGGTCTAACAGAACCTGGTCCTAAGTTTGGAACTGGCGCCAGGGCTGACACCAAATAATGCTGCCACCCTGGGTACCAAAACAGCAGCTTCCAGTAAAAGGGAATTTTGGCACATTTTTTGGGGGGAGCTATCTGCACGTTCAGCTGTGTTGTTGATTCCACAAAAGCAGATTCCTTACAGGTTGTACCTCTTTATAAAGACTTCAAGGAGTATATGTTGCCATATTTTGGGGAACATTCTAAAGAAATGTTATGCACTTTATGTGTAACAAGGCAACCCACCAATTCTTCCTCTGCACACTGAATTCACCTGCCAGCAACAAACATCAACACACATTTCTCCATAAACTTTAAGAGCAAACATTTGGCTTGCAAGATCATAGCTTAGAGATTATGTTATTAAAAATATCTGGTTATGTCCTGGAAGTCTAAAAAGTGAATTCTCCATGAGTAACCTTATTTTTTGAACTTCATATAGCACACCATGTAGTGCTGCTCAGCATCCATGGTTGCAGGAATTAAGGCAGTTTTTTTGGAGATGTAAAATATCTTAACTTCTATGTTTGGGTATTCAATAAAGGTTCACATGTTGTAATTTGATCAAACTAAGTCTAAAGATAAAAAGACAATAACAAGTCATGTTTTGAGTCATGTGGCTGATATTGCACATCCTGGAACTAACGATTGCACATGCACACATAGTGTGAAAAGGATGTGTTGTTCAGCCCTAATATGAACACATGTCCACTTAGGGCTTCCATCTAACATTGTGCAATAGTTTTTCCTCCAGGAACACTTTTGTGACCAACTGGAATAAGTCAAGCTACCCAATTTGGATCCTGACTTACCACTTAAAACCACTGCTGCGTTATAAATGTGTTTTTACTCATTTAAAACCTTCAGAGAGACCAACAGTTGAGATCAAGACCTGTAACCAGGTTTGCAACATTTCTGTAAGCTTTAGTTGATAAGAGGTCATAAAAATCCATTCAAAATTATACTGAGGAGGCATCTTTAAGCAGTGTCTGCTGATATTTAACTGATACGGCTGTTTTTCATCTACATCACAAACTAAAATATAATGTTTTCTTATGTATCAAGTCATACAAAAATATGATCTGACCATTTCTGAGCTTATTTACCTTTATATTTGTTTAATATCCTTTTAAACTAAGTACTGTGTGGTGTTTGTTGTGTTGTCTTGAAAGTTGTGTCAGTTAGTTTTACACAGTGTGTCAGTGGCTCAGTCTGCTAGCACATGATCCAGCTCCAGCTATCACATGTTGATGTGTCCTTGGGCAAGGCACATAGCCCCAAGTTGCTACCCCTGCTGTGTCAGTGATGCGTACATGGGTATGAATGTGTGTTAGTTTATACTGATGGAAAACTTCCATAGAAACTCTGAACCATCAGTGTGTGAATGTGAGAGTGAATGGGTAGATGTGGCCTGTGGTGTAAAGCTGCTTTTCAGTCAAAGACTGAAAAAAGTGTCTGTTTTGTTCATTACATTGTTGTCTTGAATTATTTTTGTGGATTTGTTTTAAATATATGTTGTAATAGTTGCATGTAAGAGATTAATATGAATATGTATTGTATGGAAATACATGTTGGGATGTAGTAGCTGTTGCCTTTGTGACAGCTAATGTAGAATGATGTAAATGAGAAATGAGAAATAATTCACTAAATTAAAATGCTATGCACATTTCTCTCACAATATGCATGCTGATCTTTGATGAGAAAGATGTAACCGTCACCATATCTCTGTTTTGGCAATGCTGTGAGTGCTAATTTGTTGCAAAATTGGTTGGAAGTGGTGAAAGTTGAAGATGTGTTTAATATTCTTTAGTCCACCTCCTACCTACACACGATTGAATTAGCGTGTGAAATAACACTGTTGAGAACTGCAAAAACAATATGGATTTTGGATGATTTAACAAAAGATACATATATAATTAGACCAAATATTCCTGAGGATTTGGCGCTATAATTATGCAATTTCTGGGAGCTATTTGCATGAAAGTGAAGACACTGAGAGCTGGTGAGACACCTTCCCTGTGGATTCGGCCCACAGACTTTTTGCCATGATTTGTCTTCCAGTCACTCATTTGTGACTACTCCTCCAACCCATGTTGCAAGTGGTGCAATCACTGAACCAAAAATAACCCAGCTATACATTACAGCATTAATAACTGTGTTTATAAATGACTTATTAATGATTGAAAATTAATCTTAGGTGAGAGATCAGGTGTTCTTGATTCTCTGTAGTTTTCAAGGTGTGACATGGTGTTGCCATGGGTAGTGCTGTTGCCTTACAGTGAGATGGTTGCTGGTTTAACTCTCTGAGTCCCTGTGGGCCTTCTTGTTTGGAGCTTGCATGTTCTCTCTGTGCATGAGTGTGTTCTCTCCAGATTCCTTGGTTTCATCCCTGGGACAAAAACATGCTGGTTAGGTTGTGGTGAATCTAAATTGCCCTTTAGTATTATTGTGTGTGGGTGCTAGTTTGGCAGAGTGGTTAGCAATGAGGCACAACCACATACATGCCTCTTGGCGTGGGTTCGAGTCCAGCCTGTGGTGAATTTGCAGATTGTCCTCCCCTATTCTCTCTTGCCGCCCTTCACAAGCCTGTCCTCGGTCTCTCTCTCCTGTCAATAAAGGCACAAAATGCCCAAAAAATAGTCTTTTTTTTTTTTTTTAAAGTGTTAATGTGTGTGTGTGTGTGTGTGAGAGAGAGAGAGAATGTTTGTCTGTCTCTATATGTCATTGCTGTGATTGGCTGGCAACCAGTCAGGGGAATACATTGCCTCTTGCCAAATGACAGTCTGGATAGGCTTTAGCATTTGCGTGACCCTGGAGGGGATGAAGCAGAATAGATAAACGACGGATGACTCCATAACCAAGCTGAAAATGCAGATTGATAATTTGTTTGTTTTGGTCAAAACGCTTTATTTTCCCTCAATGCATTGTGGGCCTTTTTGTGATTATTTTCTAATCCATCTTACCAGTGCATGTGCTGATCCAAATAACCCACTGATACAATAATGCAGTGGTCATTAACTGGGGGACCCAGGGCCACATCAGGCCTCAAGCATAACTTTAAATTTTTAAAATACAAGAAGAAAAAATGTGCTGTGATTGCATGAGTGTCTTTTTTCATGTGCAATCCCCGAGCTTTCAATGCTTTCAGAAATGCCCTCATCTCTGATCCATCTCACACAAATTCAGCTGTCCACCATTAGAGGATATTCAGCTTGGAGTTTGAATACACTGGTGTTAAACTCACTGAAGGACGACATGACAGCCTCAAAACAAGAGACCAAAATATTTCAGTTGCCCCAGGATGGTTGGCAGGAGTTTGACTGATAGGGACTGATCTCGCTTTTACAAACAAAGCATTACGCACATTTTTTTGGTAAGAGCAGAACTAGTAAGACAATGACTTATCAATATTCTAAAAAAATTACATTTTTCCTAAAGTGTCTACCAAGAAAAAAAGGCACTTGGTCAGATATTGTAGGTGATCAGTGAAATAAAGAAGGGACATCCAGATCGGGCTTTACTTGGCTGATTCTGATCACAATAATCTATTTCTGAGAACAGCCAATATTGATCATGTTTTACATTTTGTTTTAATAACTGGCTGAGTGTTTGCTTAACAAAGCAGTACACAAAGATC
Organism: Cetoscarus ocellatus; assembly: GCA_037902135.1. Lineage (NCBI taxonomy): Eukaryota > Metazoa > Chordata > Actinopteri > Labriformes > Labridae > Cetoscarus > Cetoscarus ocellatus. Next base: position 547,420 of record JBAMNC010001086.1, read on the forward strand.
TCAGGGCAATTCAATACAGTGTCCCATAGTAAGGACATCTAAATTACACAGTGAAATGTCTCATTCATAACTTGATTTATTTTTGCGAATTAACAACATTATTGATTGACAGAAACTATGACTTTATCCAACAGGCAAAACAGTGCAAATGGACTAATAAATACAAGACAATTTCCATCCATCCATCTTTCACATCCCTTTTGGTGTCCTGGGGGCTGGAGCCTATTCCAGACATTAGGGCTACACAGAGAGACAGACAACCATTCACATCCACACTCATACCTAAGAGCAATGTAGAGTCACCAAATGACCTAATGAGCATGTTTTTGGTCTGTGCGAGGAAACCGAAGTGGCCGGAGAGAACCCACACATACACAGAGAGAACATGCAAACTCCACACAGAAAAGCTCTGACTGACACCAGGTCGAATCAGCAACTCTCTTGATGTGAGGCACGTGCACTACCTGCTGCGCCACCGTGCTGCCCAAAAGGCCACATATTTATAAATATTAACTCACTTACAAAATGAAACTGCTATAATTATTTCATATTTCCAAGAACTCAATTTTATTTATACAAGGTTGAACCAAAACTAAATCTCCAACTCTGTAAATGACTTTTAAACATATCATATTATTGTCTTTGTCAAATATTCATTTAACCAAGCCAACCTGAACGCATCACAGTTGCTATGTTTACATGACAGCTTTAATTCCCCTTTAAGTCAGAATAAAACTTAAATCCTCTTTAAAAAGATTAAAAATGACCTTGTAAACACATAATTCTGAATGAAAATGACCATTCCGAATTAAACTTAACCCCTTTAATGCCTGAAAACACAAATTATAGCCAGAAAATTCTAATGTTTTGGAGCTGAAATGTTTATTTCACTTTCTACTGAAATCCTAAAAAATCTAAATTTCCATAAAATTTAACATATATATTTTTTGTATCTCATTTGATACATTAGGTGTTTTTGCCAACTGATAATCCATTTGAGGACATTTTTATCATTTATCTGATTGTATTCTGATGCTTTTTTTTAGTAATGTGTTGATCATATTAGATTGAGGTATCAGAAAAGAATGGATCAAATAAGATTCAACAGGCATTAAGGGGTTAATTCCAAAGAAGGTGACTGGTTTATTCTGATTTTAAATCCGAATTGAAAAATTCCTCGATCACTTGTACGTTCATTCCACTTTAGATTAATTCCGGTCGCTCTGCGGATGCTCGTTCAAGGATGCCCTTGTCCTGTTGTAATGATGCACATATTCTACGCTGACGGGAACACATTCCAGGATGGCCAGACCTTTTTAAAGTTGGAGCTTATTATGTGATCTTCCATGTGATAGCCAGAAAAACAAGTGGGAACTGGCGTTTGTTTTCTTCCGGTAGACGTAAATATGTCACGTCCGCCCCCCTGCCCAATCAGAACCATTCCCAACCCTCAGACCTTAAGCAGAATTGAATAAAGGCAAATAAACGTGTTTTACACGTAAACCTCGATTGGAATTACTATTTCCATGTAAACGAAAATACTTTAATTCCAATTTTTTTAAATTCTGAATACTCATATCTGAATCAAAAAACACCATGTAACTGTGGCAAATGTTTCCAACAGGGCATCAAATGCATCACTGTTGTGTAACAATGTGTAGCTCATTTAGCTTAGCTAATAGCTTTTATCATGTTTGTCATGTTGGCAAGGATGGGTTCAAATTTTAAATTTAAAGTGATAACTTCAAGACTGGATTAAAATGTTTGACTAAAAGGACTTAAAGCAAAGTTAGGGATTCTATCACAGCTTATTTAAGAGGATGACAGATGTTTACCTCTGGATGGTAACCACAGGTAAACATGAGGTTAATCCACAGGTGGTCAGTGTCTTCGAATACAGACATTAAAAAAAACAAAAAAACAATGGTTAATAGAAGATGAGTAAAGTGTTGAAGAATTGTTGATCAATGCTTTATTGTATGTATTGTCACATTTGATTTAAAAAAAAACTCTTTAACCAAGTCAAGCACATGAAAATATATACATTATCGGTTTTGGTATACTGTTGATATCCCCTCTGATGTGTTGTTGGTCTTATTTTGTGATTAGTGTCAAACCCACGTTACAAATGAAGTCACTGATGCAACAAATAACCCACTAATTCTTCACTCCCTTGGCTGCAGCTTCCTGAGATCTCAAGTCAAAGAGTGTTCACAAGTGGAGGAAATAGAGTGCGCTTTTCCATTTTGCAGTGTCACTTTAAATGATGAGTCCAGTTGAGCTGAGCGGCCGTTGTTGCAGACCCACAGCTCTGTCTGCCCTGGTGCGTTTGAGTCCTCGCTAACCCCAGCGTGGCTCTCTCATAATGGCCCCTCTGACTCTTCCTGTGCAGGAACATCCCCGCCTGCTCGGCCCTTGCGCTCTCTTCCCCCCATCCTCTGTGTTACAGAGCGTCTCCCCCCCAGCATTGCAGAGTCAGCTCATTAGCACCCAGCCCTCATAGCACCTCACAGTGCCGTCATTGGGTGAAAGGGAAGAGAAGAAAAAAAAAATCCATAGCTCCCCTGAACCAACCTCGGCAAATGAGCTGAAGCTTAGACCTGCAGAGGAGGTGGGTCTGAGCGGCGGTGAGGGAGATGAAGGGGAGCGTCATATCACAGGCAGCAGAGCGGTGAGCGCCCTAACGAAGGAGGCATCCACAAGAAACAATAAGCAAATGAGAGAGAATAAATAATAGATAGTGCGGTGCAATTTCACGCATGTTGAAGAGGAAGGGAAGCATAGGAGGGAAAGGCTTGATATCAGAATCTAATTAAATTCAGGGGCAGACAGAGCCTCAGTGAGAGGTAGGGGGTCCTGTGGGAGCTGTGGCCCCATTTCTTCTCTCTTTCTGCCATGTCTCAGCGTCTCCATCATGAGCTGTTGCTGGACTCGCTTGAACTTGAGATAGAGGAGAGCCTGAGCTTTTAAAAGTGTCGAGAATTCAGTGTGTAATGATTCAAAAACAATAAAGAGTTTGGTGAGATAATCCAGGTTTCTGAAATAAGACTGTGAGAGGTACTTGTCAGCAGTGATTACCTATAGGAGATGTTGGTCAGCAAAGCCCCTTTGAGGAGAAAAGAGCCAAAGCCCAGCCTTGGAAGCAAGACTACTTTACTATGGATGGGGCCATTGTGATGTACTGCTTGCTGTAAATTACGTTGATGCATGATGGCCACCATGTGTCCCCTGAGTCAACTCACTGCATCGGTCATTCATGTTGTCTAGAATAAATGCAACCCAAGTGTGAGTTGCAGTCCACACATGACAGGTAGGATCAGTGTAGAGGCAGAGGAGAGATGACAAAGTTAACACAGCAGCAGGAACAATTATTATTTGATACAGTGTAAAAAAAAAAAAAAAACTTCACAGCCAATCATTGGATAATTAACCCTTTGTTTTCCCTGCTGCTTTGACTTTGACATCAGGAAACAAGGTCATCCATTAAACCATAACACTAAGACTTTTAAGAAGATTCATGGTAGAAAATATTGGGTGCAGAAAATGCCAATGGTGAGGTCTGGCATCAGTTGTCAACAAATATTTGATAATGATATCAGTAATTGGTGTTTATTTTGTTACTTGTACTTACAGGATTAGCGCCATGTTTACAGTTTACTTCTGACACAACAGGTAGTTACAAACAGCCTGATGTCTTTTGCTCCCCCTAGTGGTGTCCTCCAGTAAGATGTGTCACATGCAGGAAAGTATATAAACAGAGGCAGATGATGGATGCAAACATGAATGCAGGGGAAAAACTTAATTTGAATCCCTACTTACACATGCAACCCTGGACATTTTTCAGGAAATATGTGGGTAACCTACCCAGAAAATACCCGACTTGTTTGTTCTCACTTGGCCCTCTCAGGCTGTCTCACTGTTTGTCAATGGAGAAGTGGAGGAGGGTCAAATATCAGGCTAAACTTTAGGTGAGCTGCATATGTTTGCCTTCACATATGCAGCACAGTGGCATAGAAATAACTCCAGTGATGTATTATGATGTATGTTTAGCACTTCCTGATTCCCAAGGCTAAACGCATATGGGATTTTAGAATATTATAATGAATGAATGCCTGAAATAAGGTTTGTGATGAAAACAGTCACACAAGATATCAATGTTTAATCTGAAATGATAAAATGCATCTGATATTGCCTTCTTCTGAACTTTAAAGCATTGTTGTGTGTTTCAAAGGTTGATTGCCAATGAACAGCTAATAAGAAATACAAAAACTATTGCAAGCATTTCTGATTGATTATTTTAGTAATCAATAATTCATACACAATTGCCACAAACATAAGGACAAGTTTGACCAGATCACGAGGAAATTCTCAAACAAGAGGTAAAAATGTTACCTTCATAACTGGGGATATTGCAAGTGCAACCTAGTCAAATGACATATAAACAAAATAAAATTTGTATTTGTCTGCGTATACATAAACTTGGCTCAATTTAAACTTAAAACATTACCACTTGAAGTGAATTATGATAAATTAAAGGTCACGTATGTGGACTTATTTCAAACCTGATCCCAGATATCACCAGAGCATAATTTTGAAGGTTTTCCTAAAAATCCATACAGATATTGAATTTTGGCATGCCCATAAACACCTCTGTTTCAGCCCTGCTCAGAACAGGCTGTAAACTTAAATCTTCATGAGCTGGAGGCAGCCCGCTTAAGAAGTGAATGTGGCTTCAGTTGTCAGTTCTGTGCTCTAGCGTTTACTGTAGCTGTAGAGGTATGTCTATACCTGTTTCTACCACTGGAACCACCTGTTCAACTGTACAAACACCTGGTTAAGGGAGTGTCTGTCACTGGGGGGGTGTGGCGAGACATATCTCCTAATAACATCTTCAGGAGAACATTTTCAAACTGAATGTTTGAGCACACATTTTGCGGGGGACACGCGTCATTTATGTCATGTACATTTTTTTTTTATGAAACTATTAGGAAGTGCATGCTGCATAATGTGACCTTAAAAAGAATGGATAAAATATTTGTTAAATATAACAGTATTATACACCACCACCACCACCACCACCCCCAGGGACAGTGTGAGTACCATGTCTCTCCCACAGTTATTTTTGGGGTCCCAGGCAGAAAAGTTTGGAAAGCCCTGGTCTACTAGCCCGCTCTTTTTTTTGGCTTGTCTTTCCTAAAGTTGCCGGATTGATCACAATCTCCTGTGGCTAATACTCCTACTTTTGTGTAGCGCCTCATACAACCTCTCTTCAAAAACCCAGACTTTCCCTTTCATGTGCATTTTTACTTATCTGCTCTGCTGCTTTGTTCAAGAGGAAGTTTTCAAGTGAAATCACTAAAAGCCCTCCATTTAATCATTAAATAATCAACAAAATGAGCAAAAGCAGCTTTTAAAAGAGTCTGAGCCGTGGTTTTCTTTCCAATCTGATTTGTGTAATGTACGATCTGAGGCTCTTTTTATTCAAGGATGTGCCCTGGGACTCTCGTCAAGCTGAGCTCGCAAACGGCAGACAGCTCATGCTGAGCTCACAACAGTCCACATGCACCTCAGATTGTCTCTCCTGATGTAGCCAACAGTATAGAGATGACGGTTATTAAAAATCACTTATCTGCTGACTTCCAGGCCGCAGAGGCTTTGCCTCTAGTGGGTGAAGACCTCCTGTGTGCGGACTTTTTGGATCTGTCAGCGCTGTTGTTTGTTCTGCAAGCTGTCACAATAATTTAGTGGACATTTAAATTTACTTTGTCATCAATAGCTCCATGTGGATGAGTCATGTCTTTGTCAGCAATAACACAGCATTTTTATGATGAGGCAATGTGAACTGAGATTTTATGAAAGTGGTGTTTATGTGGGTTTGGGGACAGGGGCGGTTTTAGTAATCTCAAGGCCCCAGGCAAAGTGGCCCCTCTCCATTTTGCTAAAAGCAAAAGAATGGACAAACTGTTTAAGGATTTTCCAGGGACTACTGAAGCACAGATATCTAATGATTTCAATTAATATTTTGAACAAATGGTGAGTAAGAACACTGACTAAAAGACACAAATAACTTGGCAGTGTTAGGATGTGGATGAAAACCTCGCTGCTCTCCAGTTTTGCCCACTTGTCTTAACCGGCCTTCCACAAATTTAAGTATCTTTTTCTTCTTGTTCCTCTAAATCAAAATGATGCAAACAATATACAAAATAATCAGGTGAAACATAATGCCATTTCAAAAACCTTCTAAAAAAGGTAATTGTCCTACAAATTTTAACATGAAGACAGAAAGCTATGTTTGAACTGAAAGGTATTTAGTTGGGATCTTAAAGTTGAAACAAATTTATTTTGCCAAAAGAAAAATAACCTCTTGAATTAAATATAACACATAAAAATTGATTTTATTTGTAAGTAACTACTAAAGGTTGCGAGCAATTATTTTGACTGTTAAATTGCTGATAAGCTGGATGTTATTTAAATAACTTATTAAAACTTGCAAGAAAAAACCTTTTAACTTGTAAGCCTTAACCACTTTCCAAACACTGCCAACTAATTTGTACAATTTTAATACATACAATATATTATAAATTTGATGTTACGAGGTGCAGATCAACCCCTACATTAACCAAGAGCCAATGGAGAGAGGCCAGAATGGGGGTGATGTGTTCCCCGCTTCCTAGAGACTGTTAACAGAGGGGTGGCCATGTGTTGGCCTGTCTGTAGATGTGCAACAGAAGCCTGAATTACTTCAACACGAAGTGCATTGCAGAAGTCCAGACATGAAGAAATAAAAGGATGAATCACTTGCTTAAAGTCACACATTGTCAACCTGTTCGTGCAATGAAGACATTGTTGAGTGCATGATGCTGTTAATGACATGAGATCTTGAGTCCTCTTGGTGAATGAAGCTCTAGGCTACAGTCAACCTTTGCCTAATGGTGAAACCACCCTTATTTAGGGTGTATAAATCTATTTTCGGGAATTTTCGTTGCATTGATGAAGATGGGTTATGACTTAAGCAGGCCTTCCAGGTTTTTGGCAATGGCTTTACTTGCACTCATGGCCCTTTATTCTGCTTTTGTGTTCATTTTTCATTTTATTTAGCACAAAAACAACAAAAGCAGCCCTCTTTCCAACTCTGTTTTTTTAATTAATAAAACAGAGGCAGGAGAAAACAAGAAAGAGTGAATTCAGCAATCCACATTAACTTTCAGGAATTTTTTCTCCTTCATAGAAACAAATTATGGACTTCCCTACACATGAAGAAGGCTCTGTCTTATGTTCGAACCCTTTCTTTCAAGTCACTGTAAATCCTTATTCCATTAATTGAATTAGTGACCGAGAGCAAAACAATGTGTGTCTTCAGTAATCCTTAAGGCAGGGCTTTGTACTGCAGAGGCATGGTGAGTCCTTTGGTGGCTAAAGACTGTTGTTGCTTTGAAGTGACATCAGAAATTGTGAAATGTGTAATTACCGGTGTGGGCTCCATAATGGCTCTGAAAGCTGGAGTCAGGTACGCTCACAGAGAAGACTGCAGCAGTTCAAAGAAAGAGGGCAGCGGTTTGAGGAAAGCAAAGTAGACAGCATTAATGTTCCTGATGGTCACGGCTAGCCAGCTTAATGACACTACTATCCTTTTTTCCTCTGCTGTTTACCCTTCTTCTTCTCTTTCTTTTACCTGAGGGGGAAAAAACATCAAGCCCCCCTGCGCTTCTCTCACTGCCACGCTATTTATTAGATTACTCGCCTTGATTCCTGTTAAAGGCAAATCTTGCAATGCTTGGCTTTTGAATCTCATCTGCCCATTCCTCATCGCTCATTCTGTCATTAGCTAATGGTCTGTGTCCCCTCGGCTGGCCTTTTTTTTTTACATGTGCCTACCCCTTTTTTACTCAATCCTCCAGGTCTTTAAAACCTGGCTGCGGCGGACGCTTCTTTGGCTGCACAGTTCAGCCACCGTCTCTGACAGCCGCTGGCGACTGCAGACGAAACCAGCTCTGCTCCAAAAGTGTGGAGGAGAAAAATAAAGATGAAACAGAGTCACTGTGGGGGCTGTTTTCATCCCCACGGACTTGGAAAAGGAGAACAAAAAAGATGATCGGACTGACCGTTAGCTTAACTTACCTCATTAAAAATGGAGAGAAAAACTGGCTAAAGCAGAGCAACTGCATAGAAAATATTGAGCTTGAAACACTGTCTTGTAAGAACCCAAAGATAAAAATCATCAAGGTTCATGGCGTAGAAATTAATAATCCTGGCTAACAACACCTTAAAGTCCAGGGCTCTATCCTGGGGCAGAGCAAGTTTGCGTGCAGTACAGGTAGGGCCCTGGACTGCACGTATATCATGGAAATGGCCAAAATTTTACTTAAAAGTTTATTTTTTCAGAATAAAAAGGAACGTATCTCTCGGGGAAATGCTCAGAGAGGGTCACTTTAAGGCTTGGGACAATGCATGCTTCACTTCCCCTCGCCCTCATCTTCCACTCATTAACAAAGCAAATATGTTGAAGCAGCTGTCTGAGACACCGGCTAAGTTGGCAAAGAAGCTACAAAACTCCCGACTGACTCCAAAGTACAGGGCAGAGCAGTTTCCCAAATGTTATTATATGTCAAGCGATCAAATGTTTTGTCAGTTTGGTCAACATGCGTATGAGGATCACCTGAAATGGTCTATATTTTATTACTTTATACTGCGTCTCGGGTTAAATTTGCGTAAAATACAAAAAAACGAATTCTCAAAACAATTAAACTGAAAAAAAAAAAAAACAGAATAAGGAAAAAATTAAAATAGAATTTGGGAAGGGCCCTATACAGATGTATTTTTTAGTCAGGTTGCCACCTGACACAGGTGTAATTTTTATGCCCAACACTCAAGCTGTTCAAAATAGCAAATAAACAACCACTACTGTTTGTACCCAGGGGCGTGTTTTTCTAAATAAAAGGAGTGATGACGCTTCGAGCTGTCGTCTTTCTTACCTAAGGACACGGCCAATTCACAGTGGTTTTATGCAAAAGTGCCACAACGAGGCTCCAATATATTTTCACCTAGAGACATTCACATGAATTCTTTCAGGCTGTAGCATCAACTCAAGCAGCAATATGGCTTGGAAGCGTGCAACAGCCTGTGCCCCCACATACACACAGAGGCAGAGGCACACACTCGCAGCACTCCTGTCTCCCGCTGAGTCTGCGTACCCTCTTCTCTCCAATATCACCCCTCTGGGGCTAATGACTGTGCCTTAGGTCACTTTCACAGCTAACATGTTTGGTCAGAGTTTAGTTTTGCAGTGGGGGCAAAAAGGACTAAACAGGGAGATAAAAAAGCAGAGTATTGTGGCTTGAGTTTGGCTAAATTTTGAGATAATAAATAAGTTAACATAGAGTTTACAGGCAGTATCAAGCAAAGAGTGGCTGATGTTGTCTTTGCCAGCACTGCCAGGCAGTCTCCAGTCCTCTTTTCAGCTTTCACTGTAATGATGTACCATTTAGCTGTCAACTTGAAAACCCCTTGAAAACTATGGTACTTCAAGAAATAGAGTAATCGTATACGAAGCTAGCATTAGATAGTTCATGAGTATTACAGTTGTTTGGATAAGAGATGGTAGCACATGATTTAGAGTCTTTTCCATATATATGAATTTGGTGTACCTTGAGATTTTGACATGGTCTTGGCTGTGCTTTGGGCCAGAAACCGTCTAAAAACCACTGCTCTAGAGTATGTTCACAATAGCTAATGTTCTAAAAATCATCTAGTTTTCACAGACTGAGTACTCCTGATCCACCTGTATATCTTCTCCATCTGATACACTCAATTTACCCCGTGGGCCCAGTCTGCTCTGTGGTTATTGGTTAAAACTACATTATCTGTCCATGGTTTGTTTGGTCCGACTGTGATGAGGTACGTTTGTATTCACACTGAAAAAAACAGACCCCAGGCCCAAGTCCCTAAAGTGAAACCACCCTCAGGGCCCAATCATACAGGACTGTGTTGCACGAGGCACAGCCGCTCCAAAAACACCTGTGTGCATCATGGGAAAAAGACAGCTGGTGATGTCTGTGGTGGGGCTGCATGCTCATAAGGGTGACCATATGGATTTGAGCAACTTAAAGCTCTCACTGTGACTTTGTTACTGAAGAGAAGAAGAAAACACACTAAAACGGAGCTTTGGAAAGATAAGTCAAGAAGGAAGTTAGTTTGTTTGTCTGTCTTTACAGCTCCTCATACAGAAACTGAAAACAGCCTATGTCTGTGTGTGTAAACAGGAAGTATGCTACAAAGGACAACCTGGACCTCAAATTAATTTTGATTTGATGATTGTTTTGGCCAAATGTGCTTTATTGCCTAGAGATCTGGTGACCGTGGAGGCCACTGGGGTTCAGTGAAGTCATTGTCATGTTGAAGAAACTATGCTGAAATGATCTGAGCTTTGTCACATGGAGTGTTATCTTGCTGGAATTAGCCACCAGCAGATGGGTACACTGTGGTCATAAAGGGGTGGACATGGTTACAGCAACAGTTCTCAGGTAGGCTGTGATGTGCTCAATTGGAAGATATCCCTCACACCATGATACTACCACCATCAGCTAGAACTGTTGATTAAAGCAGGATGGATCTGTGCTTTCATGTAATTTACACCAAGTTCTGACCCTACCATCTGAAACTTTCTTCCAATCTGCGCTTTTTCAATTTTGGCGAGTCTGTGTGAACTGTAGCCTCAGTAACAGGCGTGGCACCAGTTACAGTCTGTCGCTGCTGTAGCCCATCTGCTTGAAGATCTAATGAGCTGTGCATTCAGCGACGGTCCTTTGCCTATCTTGCTTGTAACAAGTAAATATATAAGTTATTGTCGCCTTTCCTTCATCTTGAAGAACTCTAGTCATTCTCCTCTGCTACTGCCACTAACAGGATATTCTTTCAAAGTCACTTAAATCACCTTTCACCCCAATTCTGATACTCAGTTTGAACTTCAGCAGGTGGTCTTGAAATGTCTACATGCTTAAATGCACTGAGTTACTTCAGTGTAATTGACTGAGAAGTTATTTGCATTAATGAGAAGTTGAATGTGCGTGCCTAGTAAAGTGGCCGGTTTGGGTGTAAGTACAACAGAGAATTTTGTGTGATATCCTATTTTCAGGTTGTTTTCGCAGCTACAGCTTGATTGCTTTGTTCTGATTGAGGTGAGAAAAACACCACAAATTTGCATATTTCCTTTGGATCTTTTCATGTTCACTTGGCAGTGTTTTAAAAAGTGCTGAGCTGCACCAGTGCCATTCTGTGTCACATAAAAAGTGCACCTTACATCTTTACGTCACAGCTAGAATTGGCTGTGAGCCACTTTGTGCATTATGGGAAGAAAGCCGATGACATAATAATAATGACATCAGAGCTGAAGGACCTATGTAAGATTATACAGATCAGCATTTATTCATCAACTTGGGACATACTACAACTTAAGTGGAAACTAACTGCACAAAGAAGAGGGCTTCTTTTGGGCATTTTGTGCCTTTATTGATAGGAGAGAGAGGCAATGGATAGGCTTGTGAAGGGGGGTGAGAGAGAGTAGGGGGAGGACACTCTGCAAACTGGCCACAGGCTGGATTCGAGCATATTCATGGGTAGTGCCTGGTTGCTTATCACTCCACCAAACCAGCACCTGACCTCATATTTCCTCTCAACAGAATCTTGTGTTTAAGACGAGATGTGATATTATTTAGCTGAACAACCTTTTTCTTAAAGAAATTCTTGATCTGCTGTGATTTATAACACTAAAAACCTGCCAAATTCTTGGATAACCAGCCAAGATTGTGCCTACCTATCGAAGCCTATGGAATCCACACAATCCAACCTGAAACTGCCCAATCTGCCAACACTGGGAGAGCTAATTTTCTGAAAAACATTTGTGTAGAAATGCACAGAAACATCCACTGTTAAGGACTATCAGGAAACAAACAACCTCACAACATGACACACCATTCCCCATTGTTGTGCAGACACATCCTCAGGAGCATCATCTTCAGTGACCTTTACGCCCACCCAGGGAGTGTTAGCTTTGTTTTTGTTGCCCTGAAACACCAACAGTGACCGTCGGCCGTCACTGCGACTAAGCACAAGTGGCAAAAGGCATATGTTACGAAGCAGTGACAAAGGGCCCTCACCAGATCTCCTCCTGCATTCATGAGCGTAGCTTTTGGGGATGCGGTTGTTGGTGCTGTGTGAAAAAGACGGTAAACAAAGCGACAGGGAGACATGTTTTTTCTTCTTCTTTTTTTTTTTTTTGCGACTCGTGGCCTGACAGAGACAGACTATGGGCGAGAGGAGCTCCTCAGGTGATTGTAGTAGAGCCACACTTGTGCGCCTCGCAGGCTGTAACTCAGCTTGAAAGGTGTGACCAGGGAAACATGGCAGGGGATGCTTGGAGAAAGAGGGGGTAGTAAAAGTGGAGGCAGGATATGGCCTCAGACTGGGGCATGAAGCGAGAGAAGTAATATGATTAGAGAACAGTGGTGCCTCAGAAAATACTGTAACGACGTACTGCAGCTTTCAATTATCATATTTTACTCAAAACTATTGTATGGTTTAGAAAAGAGGGGAGATATAGAGTGGGTGAAACACTGAGTAAAGCTTATGCTTGGAAGATTTTAAATCTGTCATGAATTTTATATTGTTGGAAAAACAAATGAACTTGGCCTCCACACAACTGCATTTATTTTCTTCTGTCTTAAAATCTTACATTGCAGAAAAAGTAAAGACTTACCAGTGCCAGTGTTGTGGTTTGTCATCCAGGCAGGTCAGCTGGTGACAAAAATGAGGGTTAAAAGACTTCTGAAGGAGCCAATCTTATTGTATTTAAAATTTGGAGCCTACACACAGCCCCTGTGCATTGACCCCACTACTCAAAAACCATGCCTTAAAACCTTCAGATAAACCTACATTATGATGTAGTACAGTAAGGGTATCATCGGTACTTAAGATGTTGACAAAGGCAGAATCTTTGCATCTTTTGCCAAGTTATCTGATAAATATCATCTACCTTACTCATCTTTTTTCACTTTTCTCAAATAAGTGACTTTGTCGAGAAACAGTTCCTCCACTTTCCAACCCAACCTCCTGAAAGCTGATAAATAACCTTTAGTCCTAGATCCTGTTTAAAAGAAATGTATCTCAACAATATATAACTTCCTTGGTTCAACAACTACAAACTCACTTTATTAAGACCATCTTGGGAAAACAAACAAAATCTAGATTTGACTGACCAACAGGGGGACTCAGCTGGTCCACATTTCCTACATGTGTGCCCATCATAACATCAGTCAGTGCAAGGTTCTTCATAAAATTCACCATGCAAACGTAAAGCTTGCACGGTTCTACCAAATGTTAGATTCAAGCAAGCTCATGCTAACCATATTCATGTGTTTTGGTCCTGTTCCAAATTAAAGGCTTTTTGGGAGGACATTTTAGATACAATAATTAAAACTTTCGGCCCAACTATTCCTTCAATCTCTTTGTCAGCCATTCTGATACCAATCCCCCTGCATCAATAAAGCCTGCACTTAGCTTCATGGCCCTGCTAGTTCGGTTTCCTACATTGCTCAGTCATATCCACTGAAATAGGGAAGTTCTTAACTATCTTAAACTTGAAAACTCAGATTCTCACTAACTGGCTCCATTCAGATATGTCAAGACAAATGGAAGCCCTCTTGACGTTTGTCAACTCCTTCAACTTATCTCTGGGCTCAGAGAAGGACTAAGGGATATTAATAAAGAAAAACAACTCATCTTTTTTTAGTCATCTATATTTAATTTCATTTTATATACTGATTGTGTATTGCAAACGGCTGGTGACCAGTTCAGGGTGTACCCTGCCTCTCGCCCAATGACAGCTGGGGTAGGCTCCAGCACCCCTGTGACTCTAAAAGGGATAAGCGGTTTAAAAAATTATTAAATGAATGAATAATGATTATGTATCTTTTTCTTATATCAAATGTCGGTAGCAGTATGGTTAAAAGTCCCTTTTGGTTCTGACCTGAGCAGGGTTTTGTGGGAGGGAGGACAGTTGGTAAAATATGAACATCCTTTTACAATTTTGTCCTCTTGATCTTTGCCTCATAAAATTGTTTATCTAATATTTTGAATAAAAGATAGTTGGAAAAATGAGGGTTGAAATAAGATCAGTTATTAGAATAATTAACTTTTGAGCACTTGAGAAAAGTTATAATTTTGGTGCAGTGAAGAGGCGTGTGTGTGGGGGGGAGATTGGTCACAGCACATGGAAGAAGTGATAAGATTTTGGTGGTGATTTGGATCCGGATGAAGATCCAGGATTTGTTAATACTGAGAGATGCTTTTTTTCCCACATTTTCCCCAATAACTCGATAATTCTCCACAGATTTTGACGATAGTTTTAGGGCATGATGGTCGTGGCAACAGAGAAAATGGATAAGATTTTGGTGGTGAAACAGATATAGATCCAGGATTTCTTTTAAAGGATTTGTTAACATTGCAAGACAGGGCAGTTTTCCACATTTTGGTAATAACTCAGTAACTTCTCAACAGATTTTGATGACATTTTATGAGAATATTGGTCATGGCACAATGGAGAACTTCTACATTTTTGGTGGTGATATGAATCTGGATGTGAATCCTGGAATTTTTTCAGGGATTTGTTAACAGTGCAGTCCTCACTTCTTGACAGCAACTTGAATATTGACAATGCCTTCATGGTGGTTTGTGATCTCAGAGCACTTTTAGTTTACTCTGTGTTGTTTATCTACATTGCACAAGAACAGCGAAGCTCTGACAATGGAATTCTGTGTTTATGGAATAAGAATATGGCTGTGAGAACTTAGTTTCAGGTCATGGTTGTCTGAAGGTTTAGTGGGAATCTGGAGATCTTCAGGCCTTAAATCCAAAAATAAGTCTGAACGTCTGTTCTAAGGCTTCTTGTTTGTAGTGAGTTTGTGTTTGTGTTTGTGTTAGAGCAGGAGACTTCTCCAGGCGATGGGGGGTGGGGGTGTATGAGGGGGGGAGGTAAGCTGGGACATGCCTTCACAGTCCAGCTGTGTTGGAGGCACAGATGGAGGTTTGTTTATGGCAGTTGCATATGCATGCATGTGAATGCACATATGCACTCAGCCACACACAGACGCACACAAACACACTGTAGGCGTATTCAGTCACTTATGCATCGACAGACATGTCCCGTCTCCCTCTCCACATTTGTTACTGAGTAAATCTGGCTGTTTTGTACTACAGCTCCCATGACACACTTCATCATTCCTTCAAAGTAAAGGTCATGGTGAAAATATTGCCGGCTCACCGCATGTGTCTCTTTGTACAAATAGCGGACGTGATTCCTGAAAATACCATTTTTGGAATTTCTGCAGGAGAATGAAAAATGCAAAGAATAAGCAGCATTCAGTGTATTCGATTAGCAGCATGACTGTGCAGAAAGAGAAACCTGAGCCACACTACAGTAGCGTCATGGTGTTTTTTGAGGCCAGCATGCCAGGCAGTCTCTGAGGCCTGTATGGATGTGGGTCTCGGTCAAATGAACGGTACAGTAACAGCCCCGGATGAGGTCACACGCTCTGGGATCTGCAGGGGCCTCTGAGGGGGAGAGATGATTGACAGCTCAGTTGTGATGAGGCAGAGACAGGGTGTAGCTTTCTGTCAGATCCGGTTGCATGTTATGATCAGACTGCAGCTTAGAAATGTTGCATAGTATCAGTCATTTTTGGAAAACTGCCATTAAAGTGAAATTTCCATAAAACTAATACATCATATTGCCATGAGTGCTGCAATAACTGCGCCCACAAAACATGAAAACACAGCACACATTGCCAAATTAAGCACTGATGAAATACTTGTGTTTTTTCCTGCACTTTTCTTGCCTCACTGGCACTTACACCATCACAGATGCAGTTTGTTTTGGTCTCATAAGGTTAAACCTTCCTATGAAACCTTGTGAAAAACTGGATGAATTCCAACGGCCAAACCTCCAACGAGAACATGGTTTTGACCTAATTTTCTGCCCATAAGATGCCCTCTGATGTGTTTTTATTTGTCTATTTATTTATATATTTATCCAGGCAGACAGCTGAAGCAGTAATGAGATGCAGAAAACATAGAACAGACTCCAAGGCAGATTCAACACAATGAATTTTTAATCAGTATATCAAAAGATCCTCTTAAACCCAACCTGAGGAGAAGTGTTGCTGTCGGAGTCGTATTTGTCTTGGAATCAATGGCGCTGGCAGATGTTGTTTGATAAAACAACAGCTTTTTCCTCCCTCGCTGCTGCGGTGGCTCCAAATCTTCATATATCTCTCAAAAACACCAGCTTTTGCAGCAGCAGCAGCAGCATGGATTACAAAAAAAAAGCATGCATATATGGAGGGAGGGGGAGTCTATTTATCTGTTGGATCAGTAAATCACATTAAAGATTTACATCAGTACTTTAAAGATTTTTTCCAGCCCTGATAGTCACCACTCTTGTGTAGCATGTTCACACTGTAGGGATGTTTGGGTCTTGAATTTCGTATTGATTTCAGTTATCTATCGGCTCAGTTTTCTCGGCCAAATGTGATAAATCTCAAGTGAGAAGAGGGATTAAAGCTGAACTGTTATGGATAGATTGTCAATGTGTTTTTAAGGTTTCACCCAGTAGCAGAGCCATATAGCATATATTTATACTACCTGCAAAGGAGATGAGACAAAACAGAAACTGTATAATGAGATGGATGGGGCAACAGCTACTTTATGGCTCATTTATGCTCTACTTTAGATATGCATATGAATACTAACAGAGCCTTCTGTGCACTCTGCTCTCATTTTGTCAGTGTTTCTGCACAATTTCTACATGAGAGCAGATAAAGCCCATCAAGGGTGTCTAAAAGAAGGGTATGCCTCATGGCCCACCTCATGTAGGGCCTAAAGAGGTTAAAAAATGCCCTTCTAAAATCAAAGCAATGATGACAATGCAGCCTTTTCACCCAGATAGTTGCTCTTCCCTGTTAAAGTTAAAATAAATGAGCAATTGCTTATGGTTTCTTCTGTGAAATGTAGCAACCATAATAAAATGTATGAGCCTTTTTTATTCCTGTATGCTAACATTTAGCAGAGGCAACATG
The DNA here is from genome assembly GCA_037902135.1 of Cetoscarus ocellatus. NCBI lineage: Eukaryota > Metazoa > Chordata > Actinopteri > Labriformes > Labridae > Cetoscarus > Cetoscarus ocellatus. The sequence goes on from JBAMNC010001086.1 coordinate 564,546, forward strand.
AACTTAAATGTCTAAGGATAAAGAAGCCAGAAGTCAAACCCATAAATCTACCAAGGCATCTCTGACATTATTGCCCTATCTATGCTAACAAGTCCTTTATAGATATTCTTGGATCTGCACCCAGACTCGGATCACCACCAAAATCAAATCACTTCTTCCATGTGCCATGACCAATATTCCCTGAAAATTTCATCAAAATCATCTTGTGACTTTTTGATTTAATCAAAAACATAACCTTCTTGGCAAAGGGCGAAAAAAAAGAGAAAAGTGGTTCCAGTTAGGACATTCGACCCCAACAATAACCTGATAATACATTCTGGAAGTCACTCAAAGACAAGGCGAGAAATGTCCGGAGTAGGTGCCAGCTGGACTGATCCAGGGTGAAAGGGTTTATGCTATTTAATCGCTTCTGGAGTGGACCCCTTCTTGCTATTTCTGGGGCCTTGCAATTTGTAGGCCAAATCTGATATTCCATGTATACTCATGGACTTAAAGGAACACTCCAACATTTTTGATGTTTTTGTGTCTTACCTCAGTCCCCAGTCCATGACAAACAGGTAGACACCATTCCTTTGACTGTGCGTCCAGTAAAAAAAGAAAGAGATGGACTTAGATCGCCAACTGCTAGCTTAGCTTAGCTCAAACGCCGGGAGTATATAGGTAGTGCTTTAGCCTGTCTCTGTCTCTGTCTGTTTGAGCCAAGCTAAGCTAGCGGTTGGTAATCTAAGTCCATCTCTTTCTTTTTTTACTTGACGCAGAGTCAAAAGAATGGTGTCTACCTGTTTGTCATGGACTGGGGACTGAGGTAAGACACGAAAACATCAAAAATGTTAGAGTGTTCCTTTAAGATGTGTTCATGGTTTTGTAAAAGTGCTCAGTGCTGTCCCAAAATAAAATTATCAGGTCTGTGCGGACTCTGGTGTAGACCCCTCAATGGCATATTATGCACTTTAAGTAGATTCTTTTAGCTTCAAACTTTTCTGGACTCCGGCTGAGTAAAATTTTATGCCAGATTTTGCCCTTATTTTTCTCTTTCAGGATTTAGGGGGCAAGGCATGATTCTATGCTTGTTGCAGTCAACAGTTTATTGAAACAATCTAAATGTGTTTCATTAACTTGATAGTATTGTTGCAACCTAATCAGAACTGTGTACATTTTCTATTTTCTAGGGAAAGGAGAAACCATCCAGCCCATTGTTGCAAGATGACCCAGAAATACAAAATCAGCTTACAGTGATAACATTATTTTTGGTCCTTGTTTGGTTCAAATGCCTTTCACACTGTCCATGAACTGAACCCTGGTTCACTTAGAAGTATACTGAGAACCCATGTTTTCAGCCTGACTTAGGTCTTTGGTCTGCATCGGAGATTGTGTGAGCTTCCACACCGTCCTTAATGAACAGAACCTTCCCAAAAAGCAACCCATAGCTAAAATGGTTTGGTCCAAACATTTCAGATATGAAAGCACCTTTACTCTTTAAAGCCAAAGGTAATCCAAAAGCTCTTAAAAGGTAACTTTGCAATGTGTTTCTTCAAATGTTTATTATGTGGTTGGGCATAACATGTGGTCCTGTTAATTTGATGGTGATTTCAGACAACTGTTGACAGTTTGCACAGGCAGAATAATGAGAATAGAAAATAAAGAACCAGCTCTTGGCTCTGCTCTCACAATGCGAGTGTGTGCAGCCGTGTGAAACCAAAATGTTAAACATGCCAGAAATGTAACCAAACAGTTGGAAACAAATGACAAAGCCATGATTGGCAGTCATGTCCCTGTGTACAGTTGATGACTATTAATGTGTGATTGAGGCAAAATTCAGCCTGCTTTCAGAATCTGCTGTGCAACTGAGATTAACTAACTTAATTTTTGCCTCACTTTTGTACAATGAAAGAGGATAAAGATGTGCTGTCCATATTTGTGTACGGCCAAAGCAGGTTTAAACCACACAATGATACTTCACTTTAGGGTTAAATTTGTCTCTTTCCCTTCTGCTGTAATATCCTAGTTTACATTTTGCTTCTGCTCCTTTGACAGTATTCATTTGCAGTACTCTTAATAAAGCTAATATAAAGTAAGCTGCATGTAAGAGACAGTGACATATGAACCCCTATGTTTGAATTGAGACGTTATAACATAATTATTGCATTTAATGGAGAAAGTACTTGTAAATGTCTTTCTAGTGCATGCAGATGGTTGTTATGATCAATTAAAAAATTAAAAACTACTGTAAAATGTACTTGCCCCAGTGTTGTCAGTGTGTGGGAAACACTGGGCAATAAGTAGAGCCTGTAGTTGAGGCATAAAGCAGATTTATTGTCACTGTATGTACAACAGGATTGTATTAAAATAACAACTGATGCTTTTTCATAATACACACTGCAGTAGTTCTGGGGAAGCCACCAATAAAAACAACGTATGCCTCAGCAGAGTGATAAAACCCCTGATGCTGCCATGATCCAACCAATCCAGAATAGGTTAGAGAATCATTTGAGCAACACTGACCCATATGTGAGCTTTACTGCAAAGCCATGAATGCAAGGCGCAGATCAAGCCCTTTCCTTCCTCCGCAGACATGATGCAACATGACAGCCCATCGAGGCCATGCACATCTGCTCGCCACTGTTCAAATAATGGGGCGGTTTCTGAACTATAAGTCAACAATGACAGGCTAAGTCTGTGTTGTGTTATTGAAGATGATATCAGCGCTTGCGTTGTGATGAACAAGAGGAGCCGGCTGACCGTATAAAAAGTAGCGATAAACCCCTGTGAGGGACTGCACAGGAGGAGACACACAAAATCTTTGTGTGGCGTTTAGACACATTGGTGGCTGTGCTCTGTGTGAAGAAAAACTGGATGTGATAAGAGGAAAGAAAAAGCCTGAGCATGTGGTGCATTTAAAGGCAAATGAAGAGGAGGGGGAAGCTTTCTATTGTGAACTATTCATCTCAGGTGCATCGGGGATATGTCTGCCTGCTTCCAGCTCCATGTGATGGCTGCTTTCCATTTTTGTTTTCTCAATAAGCAAAACCTCTCAAGGAGAGTGGAATACAGATTATTTTTCATTTGCAAAAATGTCATTTACCTTTATGCTCCAGTTGTGAAGGCAGGGGGAAGAAAAGAGCCGCATTTTTAAAACTTATCACTTGTAAAGATCTCTGACACTGCAGTCAGCATTTTTTACTTTCACTCCCTCCCTCCCTGCCTTTCTCATTTCTATCTCCCTCTTTTTATATATATTTAATCTCTCCCACAAAGCCCATTACAGCTATGTTCCCGCAGCCGTTGCAGTCACACTCAGCTAGCTATTGGCCATTCACTAGACTCCTCTACAATACCCATAATCACTGAATCAGTAATCCCCTACTTGAGCTGGAATAGCACATCCGCATCGTGCTTCATCTGAAGTTGCTGCATTGGCCTGGCTTCACTGGGTCCAGAAAAAAAAGGGAGAAGTCCGTCTTAAAGGAGCTGCTGACTGCTTTGTCCAAACCAAGGTCAGCCAGTGTATGAAAGAGGCACTTTTGAGCCTTTTATTGCCTCTGAGGAGGACAGAGGAAAGCATTAATTGGCACCTTTGTGGCATCAAATCATATGGGTCCACTTGGCAAAGCTGTTTATTGTTGTGGTTTTCTCTCCTGTGTGTGCATTGGAGCTTACTTCCTGTCAAAAGTGGAGAGGGCATCAAGGCGTTGTGATGAATACAAAACACGAGAAAGGAGTGTCACGATTCTTACTCGTAAATATTGGATCACAGTACAACGGGGCTCCCGGCTTCCAGCTCTTTCTAACCCCCCCATCTGTCGAGCGAGCAGATTGATCCGTACGTTTTTGGCCTGTTTCAAAAAGAAAAGAAAGCAGTTGCTATAGCAGAGCCCCCCTCCACCAAAAGCTGCATGTCTGTGCAGAAACAAGGGCTCCATCATCACTGATTGCTTGTGACAGTTCACAGTCGCCGGGGCCACTGAAGCATCATAACCTTGTGAAAGTAGTGTACAGGCACTCTAGCATACAAGCTGAGGGAGAGGAGAGTGAAAGGAAAAAAGATGGTATTAGCATATTCCTCACAGTGATACAGGGATGCAAATGAGCCCAGCCCTGCCACGAATAGCCCCTGACTTTGATATTAAACACATCTTATGTAATGAAAGGCATAATGCGCACCAACATGGCTGGAGTCAGGGTGGATTTATTGACAATTACAGGGGACTAAGATTGCAGATGTACATTGAGGGCCTCGCCTGTGTCATTGCATGATGTACAATGTCTGTGTTGGAACAAGCTAATGAAACAGAAATATCTGATGGAGAGCATGAGGCAGAAACAAATCAGCTCACTTCATGTCTCTTGTCAAGATAACACGTGCATTTATTGTGCTGATTGGTCATATTGGGTGCATAAGTTTAGTGCAGGGGCGGAGCTAGAGGAGGAAATATGTAGAGTTTAAAGCTGCTGAACTTTTGCCGGTGTATGGAAAATGTTGAGCCATGTCATGCTAAGTGAGGCCACAAAGGACAGAGTTTACATCAGTTGGGCAACACTGATGTTCTGATACTACCCTCTGTAGTCCATAATCACTTCACTTATCAGCAATTACTGACACCCAACATACCGTAATTTCTCTATTATAACACGCCCTTGATTATAACACACACCCTATTTTTTCATGCTTTTTTTCAGGAAAACGCTGTATTCAAATATAACACGCACCCACCTTTTGCCCAAACCTTACTCTCTCAGACAACTCAAAAATTACCTTTATTCAAAGCTTTAATCAATGAAATTTTAGTATTTTCACAACAAATATCGTACACGATTTTCTTTCTCAACTGGACTCAGAACCTTTTGCTTCACACATGCACAGTTACTCGATTTCTGCCCGAACATGCTCAGTCTTAGTGTACCGACCAATCAGAGTGCAGCTATCATTATGTCGATGTCTTCGACCAATCATAGCTCAGATTTTTTCTCGTCCTCTTGCTTACAAGATGGCAGCGCTCTGTGTTTGCACGTGAGTAGTACCGTAACACTTGAGAATTACACGATCATTACACAAAGGTAAACTCATTAAGACCCAAAATAATAGAGTAGAACAGTTGGACAGTCAGTTTAATAAGAATTATGCAAATTTGGCGGTAATGTTTTGCAGAGAGGGAGAATCTTTTGGCTTTTTGTATCAGATGTGTTGTACTCGTGATGTTGGGAGATGAAATATTTTACATATTTTGCTTGTGCTTGTGTGTAATACGCACCAGAAAATTAGACCTTATTTGAGAGCAAAAAAATGCGTGTTATCAACGAGAAATTACGGTAACTCATTAAAAATGTACAATCCCTACTTCTACTGGGTGAGATCTGACTTTCCACACTTGATGTTTTAGCTTTTACCCCTAGATTTGAGGGTATAAATGGTATGAATAGAGGAACACACACACACAGTCTATAAGAAAATAGTGTTTTTGTCTGCTTAGTCTTGGCCCCTCATCTGCATTAGTACTCCTCATCCAGATCCACTGACTGCTTCATTTAACATCTACTATCTTTAGCAGACCCTGTCCCTGCAACCACAACTCTTTAAGTAATAAGACTGCTGACCTTGCTATGAACCCTCTGCACCCCACCTCTACTGGGTGAACCTCAGCTTTCCACCCTCGCAGTTCAGCTTCTGCTCCCAGATCTGCAATCTAAGCTCTTTCCTTTCACAAGCTTTCTTAACTGAATCTTCCGAGAAAACTGTCAGTTCAATGAAAAAAAAAACTATCCATTTACTTGCAAGCCCTAAGCATATGTCAAGTAAAAAACTAGACATGGTACAAATGTGGTTGATGATCCCTGGATGGAAGTGACCCCTTTGTTCCAGTGTTTCAATTTACAAGATTTAAGAAGTCCACTGAAGTTTTTTCAAACAAAAAAATCTATTTTGTCTATATGGCTAGGAAATTAAACTTTCAATCACCTGTGAAATTTCTTCTTTATTTAGGGTAGGAGTGTCCTGTGATGACAAGGAATTTTCTAAACCTACTTTTAAGTACTTTTGTACATCTTTTTTTGTAACCAAGGTAGCCTACAAAATAAAAGATGAGTCAAAACAGTCTCACGTTTTTGGTCAACATATGTGTGAAGACATGAAATCTGGGCTCACTCATACTGTATTAATACCAGCACCTTATCTGGTATCTGCACATATAGATTTCCCCTTGCAGCCATGTAAGCACAAGGCTGTACATGTGTGCACACTCCCTGGAAGAGAGGGCTTGGGTGAGAAGGAGCTTGTAAGTATCCACAGTCACTTTCTCACCTTAAGTTTTTTGAGTCTGGTTCGGTTCAGGGGTAAGATCGCAACATTGTTTGATTTTCTCTTAATTTGTTTTTCTTTCACTTTGTCAGGCAGACAGATGCCTGTCAAATGTTGTGTAATACAGCTTAGTTAGGGCTGTAACTGCAGTCTTTGTTCCTGCCTTCTGGCCCAGTGTTGCACCATGACCCATAAATACACACAGGCCTCAGGTAACTACATCTAAGTATTCTGTGCCATGAATCAAAGATAAAGCTGCATTTGGCTGCACCTGTTGGCACTTTCACTTTGATAGGAGTGATGTGTAAACATATTCTGCACAAATTTAAAGATTTGAACTTGTTCAGAAGACTGGAGGCTGGTGGTTCTAGCTAATGTTAGCTTCTTTCTTGATATTGTCAATGAATGCCACATGAGCCTGCTTACTGCTGTATTATTCGTCCAAATCCAAGCCACAATTCACTCACTTTTGGTTTGTTTGCCTTGTTTGGTCCTTGTTTGGTTCAGATTGCTTTCACACCCTTGGACTCTGGTCAACATGGAAGTGAACTGAGACCCCTGTGTTTTGGTGGACCAAAGTTTGTCTTTTTGGTCTGCATTAGGTTTTATTGTAAGCATTCACACCACTCACAGTTAAAGGATAAGTTCGGTTTATTGACACCTGGACCTTATTTTTAGGATTAAATATGCTCGTAGACTCACCCAGACAATTTTGGCGGAGCTCTGAGCCATTTTAGAGCAATTTAGATCCATCCGACGGCGTTTTTTTTTTCATGCCATAGTAGCAGACGGGGCCAGAAATCCAAGCCCCTAAATTAGACATTATCTGCTGCAAAACTCGCTCATTTCAGCTACATTTTATAGATGAATGGCCAGTGTTATCACCATGTCAGCTCAACTTCTTTGTTATGGTCATCCGGGGCTTTACAAGGATGGGTAACTTTTGGTGACGTCATAGATATGCACCGCAAGAGCGCAGCTGAGTAGAGCCGCTGTTGTTGCTAGGCTACACGGCTACACGGCTATTTTTGTGCAACATGGCGGAATATTTATCCAATGTAGAAGTGTCTGACGACGACTTTGAGTATAATGGATGCCCGTATCGTTTTGAGCCAGAATATACCGACGAGGAGCTATTTGAAAGGAGGATGCAGAGGGAAAGAGTCGAACAGCTGGCCAGAGAACAAGCAACCACTGTACGTCCACGAATGGGGGCTAACTGGTAGTGTTGTTGTGGACATTGCACGGCAATGGCAACAGAGGAGGAGTGAGTTTCGCAGCAGATAATGTCTAATTTAGGGGCTTCGATTTCTGGCCCTGTCTGCTACTATGGCATGAAAAAAAAACGCCGTCGGATGGATCTAAATTGCTCGAAAACGGCTCAGAGCCCCGTCAAAATTGTCTGGGTGAGTCTACGAGCGTATTTAATCCTAAAAATAAGGTCTAGGTGTCAATAAACCGAACTTATCCTTTAACTGAAAAAAAAAAAAAAAAAAAAAGGTGTAAAAGCGACCTTGAAGACACACACCAAAAGACTCTTAGATCTGAAGAAGCTTTAAGCAGAGGAGGCAAAACACCTTCAAGAACCTGAACCAGTCCAGTTGCCACTTTGATCAGCGCTGAATAACCAAAACCAAACATTCTGATAAAGGCTGTTCAGAGCTGGTTTATAGAGAGTCAAAAATTCTGAGTTGGATCATGTACAGCAAAGACACTTCAATTAGACCACAGGGGGCTGCGCTGGAAGGTGAAAAAGGATATAAGTCCCTCTGCATGTCCTACAAGAGTGAGGGTGTATAAACGTATCAACATGAAGTCATTCAAGAGTGGAAAGATATTCAAGATCACAAGAGGCTGTGTATTTAATTGTGTCTATGTAGTTGATTCTCAGTGTTGTTGACCAAACCCGAATGAAGATTAAGGCACTAAAACAAGAGTAAAGGTAAGACTGTGACGCAGCGGTGCAGTCTGACGGTGCAAGTCTCTTACCACAGAGCTCCTGTCCTTAGTGCTCACTATCCCCATGAGTGAGAATTAAGTGAACATGATGTGCCCGTTCAACCATGTCCCTCCTCTGTTTCTCCCTCCAATGGTTAATTCAGAGAGTGCCGTTGTGTGGCTCTCGCCATTTCACACATGGCTACATAAAACCTGTGGGCGGTTGCTCCCAGGCCACTGTCCGTGTTTGTGTGTCCATGCATGACCGTGTGATGAAATATTGAAGTGTTCTATCATCAAGCGCAGGGTCTCCGCCGGCACGAATCCTGTCCCTTAATTTTATTTTTCCTTCCCTGTCTTTATCTCTTCAGCGTGGTGGCTTTATTTTGACTTTCTTTTTTCCTCCTCGGCATGGCGTGCAGATCAGGAAGGCAAACCTCATCTGGACCCATGACAGAGCTAATCCATCGCAGCTGCAGAATGAAAAGGGGCCGTTTGGAGGGAATCCATTCCAAAAAAAGGCCTCAATGGGGAAGCTTCTCTCAGATGCCGGTGCCCTTTTGCAGCCCTGACAGTGCGAGAATATGATGAAAAAGCACTTGGGAGAGTTCACTGGCTAAGCTATGTTTATGAGAGGGGGGGGTGGATGGGGAGGGAGAGCTGCAGGGCTGAAGATGAAGAGATGAAGTGACCACACACTGTGTTTGTGTATGCCTGTGTGTGTGATGTACACTGGATTAGAAGTACAAAGCACAGTATCTGTTTCCTCATCTTTCACCTACCTGTCTTCAAAAATGGAACTGAGCCAGCTTCAGGTCTACAGTATTTTCTTCTGTCAAAGGATGTGTGAAGGTTTTATGTGTCCACGCAGATTAAATAGTAAATCTGCAGTGGCTGTGAAGGATACAGATCCCAAGACCCATCAAACCCAATGGCAAATGACTAAACAAGAGAGTATTTTAATGGGGTAAAACAAAAAACTTCTCCGTGGACAAATGAGGTTTACTCTATTTTTGGGGTTGGATATGGGGTATATCTACATATAAATCAGTAATGTTAACTCCATAAAGGATAAACTCAAGGATAAACTCACTTTCAAGCCTGAGCCATATGCAGTAACTTGGTTATCAAGAGGTCAAAGGTCCTTGATTGCACAAACTAAGATAGTATTCTTGCTCTTTCCATCCTCTTGACATCACCTTGCCAAATATTCCAAAAGAATGCAGACTCTGTGAACCTGTGTGACCTGAATGAAGAGGAACGTGAGTCTTATTTCCTTCTGCACTGCACAAAATATGGTGACTTTAGAGAGTTATTGTTTCATTAAATTGCTTGTTTGCAACCAGATGTATTGCTGTGGACAGATGAGCAAAAACTGAAATGTCTGAAGAAAAGATGGCAAGATAATCTGTTTAGGTAATGCCTAGATTTTTTTGTTTGTTTTATTTCGAGCTCTTAGTTGTGTTGTTAAAGAAATGTACAGGCACTCTCTTGTTTGCTGTTATACATTTTAAACCCATACTAACTTCTTTATGTTTTGAGTTGTTTAGCTTAAAATTTTCTGTTTGTGATTTTATTTTTTTTATGTTTAAAAAGTTGTTGGTTTTTTATTTTGTTTTTAATTCCCCTCTTGTGTTTTTGATTTTTTTTTTTTTTTTACAAAACGTGGATGTGTTTACTACTTTCTCAGTGTATTTTGCTTTCTTGTTGTGTTTTTAATTTATGGTTCTGATGTCATGATGTAATTTTGTCCTTTAGCTTACATTTGTCTGATTTGTTGTTGCGTTTTTTTTTAATTGCTATACTATTTTCTTATTTGCTGTTGTGTTTTGAATGCTTATTTTAATTAATTTATTTTTTTAATATGGATTGAACACATTTATTTCTTCTTTTCTGTTTGATTTGTTGTTGTGATTTTCACTGTTGTTTTCCTTTTTTTGTTACTGTTGTTCTACTTTTTTTTTAACAATTTGTTGTCATGCTTCCTTAGTTGTGCTTTTTAATGAATTGCTTTGTTTTCTTAAAATTGTTTTTAAAAGATTATTTTTATTTGTTGCTGTACTATTAGATTTTTTTTATTTGATCTTTTGTGTTTTTTTATTTATGTACTTTATTTGTTCGTGTGTTTGATAAGTAAAAGTTCTGTTTTTATTTGTTGTCTTTTTTGCCATTATAATTTGCTCTGTGATTCATAGTGTTGGCACCAACAATCTAGACCTTCATTTTATTTTCTATACTCTAATATGAAAACATTGTTTCTGTAGGTTTATCATAAACACTCAGCTCCAATTTTTGGTTCAGCTTTTCAGTATCTTTTTTCACAGGCTGAGAATTTCTTTTTTTGCATAAGGTAAAACTGTTCTGTGAAGTTAAGTTTCTGTTACTATAATATATTTTTTAATCTCACCTATAGTTTTACTGGACCAAGGCTGCATGTAAAAAGTAATTTTTACATTTCTGATTTCCCGGTTGGAAAGGCAGATTTAAAAGCTTAAAAGGAAAATCAAGGATGTTCTACCAAACAGTTGAGCTGGCAGTTAAAGGGTCAACGAAACGTGATCTCCACCCCAGACTGACTCAAATGAATGCACATATGTTTGAAGCCAAAGGGCTCAGCTCTTCTGTGGTTAATGGACTGTGAGGCTGTAAAACTACATTTCTTATACAGTATATGTCAAGGACACGGAGATGACATCAGTTCTTTTAGTTTCTTTTCACTGCAGTCTATTTTTCTGCCACTGCCTGTTGTAGCCTCTCTGCTGCTGCTGTAGTCCTTCCCTAAGCTGTAAGGGGATAGACTTTGGCTCTTTTATGCATAAAGAAGCTTAAGTTCTGGAATTTGCTCTCAAGTGGACAAAGATTGGAAAAGTCAGTGAACAGTTCACTCCCAATTCCAAAGGTTCTCTCTGAGTCAACCTTTTTATCCTTTAGATGCCCTGGATAATATTTAGGTGTGAGGCAGAATTTAGTTCAAGGGAAGAGAGAGAAGTTTGGCACTGTAAAGGCTGAATATGGGTCACGCTGTTTAAACAAAGAATGACACTACCACACAATCAAGGCTGGTAAGACCCTCATCTGAGAGTAGTAGGTGCTGTTGGTGCTGGAGGGATTTTTCTAATGTTTGGGAGATTTGTAACCTGACACACCAGATGGACTGATCAATGTATTTCATTAGCCCATCTGGGAAAGAGCCCATAGAAGGTGTTTGGGAATGGGCAGAACCTGTCATCCGCACATCCAGCAGGTGACTGGATGATCGTTCTGTCAATCACATTCATGATGGGGATACAGGTAATGTAGTAGATGGGCGCTACTACTGTGGTTTTAGGACAGAATGTAAGCCATTTCATAAGACAAACTCTGAGAACATGTCGAAAGTGGAGTAAAGTTTGTAGTATTATTGTCTTTTATTTGATAAAGGAATGTGGTTCGGATCTGATAACACTGCTACTGGAGCTGTTAGCATCGATGCTACTTCCTGCTTTCCTCATGCTCCAAACCCACAGGCTGTAAGAGAATTAGACGAAGCCATGTCATAGGAGCCTTTGGAATACTGTTGATGCCCTCTAATGGCAATGATGATGCCATACTTTTCGGCTATCTCAACTGAAATTTAGCTCCATCCAGTCACAGACAGAAAGGTCTTGTTGGGGCGGGACTTAAGGCCATCTGACCAATAGCACCCTCAATAAATCCTCCATAAAAGAAAAACAGGCGCCATATAAAAAATTCACCCCCCTCACAGTGAGAGCACATACAGATGGAGCCACTTAAACTTGTCCTACTTTCCTTAGCTGAGTCTTGTCTTGACTGGGCCGTGACTGGAACATGCTGGGATCTGCCCATCATCGTGACTGTAATGAGATCCCACGCAATGACATGACATGATTGTGGGGACTAGTTAATGCTTTCACTACTCCAATAAGGAAAAGCCCATTGAATGTATTTTTGTAAGGGAGCATCATCAAATGGGCATGTGGTGAAATCTGGGCACTCCCTTTGGCTGGGTGTTGGCTGGTTATTGGCTGGAACTCGGCAGGCATTCGGCTGAAAAGAGAAAACCGAAGCAGCTGCATCTGAATCAGGCTGTAAATGTGTGTATTATGGGGTTAAAAACCATCTTTGCCCTGCATACAATCATTAAGGTGTCATTTCTCTGCTGTCAGCCCCAAGTGGACACTTCTGCATGGGCCTCAGCTTACAGCCTCAGAGGTTGTTGCCTGTCGTTTCCCCACCTCTTCCTGCTCTAAAGGAGGCTGATTGGGCTGTGCTGCTTTGAGCTGTACACAGTCATTTTAGATTGGTGCTTGGCAAAATGGATCTATTTGATGACAGACACTGAATCAGGCTGTGCAAAGTTAAATAAATAGGGTAAACAGAAGTAATATTTCTCACACTCCTTAGCTCTGTGAAATGCGTAAGTCCCCTTCGCTTTTCCCAAGGCTTTTCTTAAGATACAGTATTTTTAGTTATTAGTGAAAATTAATGCATCAGCAGTTTGTTTGAATTAAAAACGTATTAATTTGTGCAATAATAACTTGCAGTTGTACAGAATTTTAAGGCACACCCTGATCACTAGTCCAGATTTTACCAAAGGAAATGCATGCATTTTGTACTTTTGGTGATGAAGCCCTTGAATAAGATAAAAGCTTATTTTTCATTGAAGGTAATTACCCATGCAGTGTTTCCTTTTTTTGATCAGTCATTCAGTTCACCCACTCATGTCAGTGATCTTCATAACACTGCCATGAGACTGACCTTTAAATCTGGGAGTAGCCGTGACTTCTCTCAATTACAGCGCAGTGACCCTATCAGACAAGATATCAGAGCTACACCAAATTAGACTGAAATTCTTCTTATTGGCGTCAGTGCCCTGCACTTATCCAGACAATAAAAGGTCCGGCAAGAATAAAATGAAGCACTTCTTTTTCTTCTAATGCCAGAAAACTCTCGCTCTTATTTCTCTGAATGGCTGTCTGAAATGGCTCTAGAGTGAAGCCCACTGCTTGAAACCTTTATTGGCTTTTACGATAAAAAAAGAAAATTGCTTTGAAACAGAAAAGGTGAAGCAGAAGCAAATTTAGTATTAATTCTCACTCAAAGTCACAGCCCTTTGTTTTTAATTCCTCCCTACCACCACCTTGGGCATTATCATTCAGGGATGGAGTGCATCTCAGAAAGGGCACTAATAAGATGAAAAGTAGTGCTGGTCTCTACATACTTAAGGAAGCGTGGATTGAGGCGGTGGAGGAGAGCGGAAATCTTTAAGTGATGTGTTCAAGGTTAAAGAACTGGTCCCATCTCCTGTCCTCATTGACTTATTCTATTATTCTTTGGAGTGCTCGGAGAGGAGAGGTGTGCTTTAAAATTCCGCCCTGTGGTCGAGCTTCCCAATGCAAATCCATCCAAGGATCACCTCTGATTGTTCCACTGCCACAGGATATAAATTGTGACATGTAGTCTGATTATCAACGCCGAGGGCACAGGGTTAGTTTACATGCCAAGGAAGCGGACCTCATGATAGCCCCAGATAGTCAGCACACTCTTAGCTTAGCATGCACGTAAGGGATCTGAAATCTCCCTGAAGGACAGAAAAAGCCAGTCAAGAAGCATTAAACTCACATGGTCTCACACTCCAACTGCAATATGGAAATTTTTGAGACCCCTCGCTGCCCTGACTCGAAGAAGGAATAACAGGAAAAGACAAATGGAAGCTATTTTAGCAAGCAAGGCAGAAGAAAGCTTAGAATTGAAACATACAAGAGGGCAGGACAAACAAGCCAGCATTTCTGACAGTGATGGAAATATATATGTGGCTGCCAGACATTCTTAAAGTATTTGTCTTTGTTTTGTTTTTAAACAAGACCAGAAGCAGGAGAGGTTTTTCCGCTGCCAGGTACGTCCCCTGCTGTGTACAATTGGATTCAAAACAAGTCAGTCAGAGGGCGGCAACTATACCTGAAATACCACCACAAATCTTTACCCAGAGAGGAGCCTGGTTCTGCAGCAGTCAGGTCCAATAATGTGGATGTGTCTTCTGAAAGGTCTTCTCGGAGTTTCTCTCCGTCTCTTAAAGGCAGCTGACACAGGACCTAAAGTGAACTGTTTCCTGTGATGCAGCAGAGCTAATCCCTCCTGTTTGTTGTGAAGGCAGAGCCCCAGACCACTTCTGACAGCAACACTTTGAATGTTTGCCGTCGTGGTCTGACACGCTCAACCCCCCTGTCTTACTAGCTACTTTTTGCAGCCATCCTGGGCACTAAGAGGAGTACACACTATAGATAAGTCAGGGCAGTTTAGTGCTAGGTCTCTCATTTGACAAAGTCCTGAGTGTTTGATGGTTCTGTCGATGTTTTGACAGTTTTTCCTGCTGTATTCCTGGCTGGGGCTGCACCTTGTTTTTCCATAAATATTTAACCTGTTTGCTCCAAATTCCCTGAAAGTCCCGTAACATCTTTAATAAATATATCTATTTTGACAGCAGACAAAAACACGTTCACAGCTTGATTAGAAAAACTGGAACATCCACCTGGTGATTTTATGCCTCTGCAAGATTTAAAGAGCCAGAGAGTGAAAGTACAGCATCAGGTCAAGAAGGAGGGTTGGGTGGAGGTAAAAATCTTACTAAATGAGTGATGCTGGGTTCATTAATTGCTGATAAATGGGGTTATTATGGACTCAATCAATCAATCAATCAATCAATTCATCTGTATTTGTATAGTACTAGTTCAAAACAAGTGTTATCTCAAGGTACTTTACAATAGAGCAGGCTGAAGCCATACTCTTCATTTTATAGATACACATATATGCATATATACAAATACATATAATAAATATGTTTGTATATACACATGCATACATCCAGAGATGTAACCATCCAGGCAGAAACAAAGGGACTAAAAATAAGAATTTATGATAGTGACAAACCCATGGACACCCAGATCATAAATCTGTCTTCACCACGTTTGTCTCTGCTAAATAAAGATTCAATCAATCAATCTTAATCTGTGCAGTGCCATATTTGTCTTTGTTGAATAAAAATGTATTAAAAGTAAGCCCCTTGAGATGAGGCATCTCATTTTCAAGAGAGATCTCACTTCCATACGATTGTAAAAAATGGACTGGGGAAGGTAGTATCATCTCGTCACTGGAGCTTGCATGTACGGAGCCTGAGTCTTTTGAAGGTGACTAATCGTTGGGTAGGTAAGATGAAGCAGAAATTTGTAATGGCAAAGTGGGCAGTGAGAGTTAGCACAAAGGGGGGCGGCTATGGGACACTAGAGTTCACTGACCAGCCTAATAGAGGTGTATGAAACACCTCAGCCAGAGTGTCCCCACGTGATGTGATGTTCTGGCTCTTGCTGCTCATAGGGTCTACATAGTAGGGATGGGATAGTAGGGTTGGGTAAGAGGCCGTGTTGTAAGGTAGGTAGCATCGGCTTTGTCACTACCTGAAGCTCGCATGAACAGAGCCTGTGTCAGTTGAAAGTGTTACTCATCAGAAATATATGTGGATTGTAGTGGGTTAGGAATCTCCTCACAGAGTGCTTATCCTGTCATTATAGCACAAGTACCTTGTGTTTCTTCAGGTAAGGGATGAACTTGAGTAACCTGACACACCACACGGACTGTTCAATAGATTTCACTCATCCCTCTGAGAAATGCCAAAAGGTAATTTCTGTCAATCACATTCATTATGGGCCAATCAGATAATTACGTAGGTGGGTGCTTCTGCTGCGGTGTAAATGACAGAGTGTGAAAGCATGATTTCTTTTGACAAGCTTAAAGTGTTTTTTTTTTCATTTAATACAAAAATGTGGTGCAGATCTAACTGCTACAGAAGCTCTTAGCATCTATGCTAATCTCTGCACAAGCAGTCACTTCCTGCTGTCTGCTGTCATCACATTTGTAGTTCCCACCTCTTCCTGCTCTAAAGGACTCTGATTGGGTCCTGCTTTGGGCCACTCACGATCGATTTAATTTGGCCTTGTATCTCCACAATATCATCAGTTTATCATGGAGTGGGAGGGGAAATTCAGCAAAGTTAAATGGAAATTTCTCAAAAAAAGTCTTCAGTCTTACATTCTAGCAAGCAAGGAGTGAAACATCAGATCCAAAGATTGTGTGACCATGTCCCTACAAGTTGTGTTTACTCTATTCTGGGGTTAGACTGGACATTTGTGCAAAATTTGGAGAAAAGCTCCCACAAAAAGGCTGAGATACTGAGATTTGAGGCAAGAGTGTATATGATGTTGAGGGTCAAAAACGAGTAACTGAAAAATCTGAATAATTTTTTTTTCAGTTTGAGAAGACATGCAAAGGGTAATTCTCTTTCATAGGTAGTCATTGCTAAGAGATTAATTAACTTGTAACTACGGAATTTAGTATCTCTTTCATTATTACTTTAAATGTTTCATATCAGAGCGTTAATATTTTGGGGGGGCTACAGGCTTTAAGAGCAATGATAAGTGCAAATGGAAGTGCCTTCAGGGGTCTTCTACCTTTGTTCAGCTGTTGGGTAATCAACACCTCCAGTCATCCACCATCCCTTCTTCATGTGTCTTCATGCTCTGATCGTTTTCCCTTCCTCATGCCGTACTCATCCACGAAGATGCACGCTTTAGGGCTGATTGGGAGGATTAGTGGTGTGTGAGGGACTTTGTCACCAGCTTTCTTGGAAATCCAATTACAGAATATCATAAGCCTTACATGTTTCATACTCTGCTGAATCCTCCTTAAAAAATGCGCACAGCCGCACTCGAAGGGGTCAGCGTTCAGCACCCTCTGTGTGCTGCGGTGATGTCTTCCTGAAGGTGAGAGAGGTGAACATCTTTGAAAGGATGAGACAAGTCCGGTGGCACTCCTCTCACCTCTGCATTGCAGCAAATGGTGGACTGAATGTGTGAGTCTGTGGAGAAGAAGGGATTGTTATTTGCTCAATGTGATGGACTGTGATCTTGGAGCAGGACTCTAGAGGTCCACAGGTTTTACACTTGTTATCTGCTTGCATAGATAGTCCTTGATTGTACATGCCAAGGGGATGACATGCGGGAGGAGAAGGCATGCAAAAGGAGATTTCTTCATGTATCGCTGGAGGCCTATCAAACAGATTTTCCCCAGAGTTATTCAGCAAACTGTTCGATCGTGTAGCACAAGCACAACACCGTTATCCAAGCTATTAATCCACCAACATATCAGACATTTGAACAGCATCCTTGCTCAAACTTTCTGCTTTCTTCCCCCTGCACAAAGATTCATGTTGGTCAAACAGTGCCACGATAAAGACGACTATTCACAACATGTGTGGGTCTTAGTGCTATCAGCCCTGTGTGGCTCTGTGCTCAAACAAATGCACAATGCTAAGACCTTGAAGTTGAAAATATCTGTCAGGAGTAGATGGAGTTAAGAGTCATTGATTCCCCTGGCAGTAGCTCAGCAGCCACTCTCACAAGTACAAGTGCAGGACTATATCATCAAGATAGCTCGGAGAGAGCAGGAGGAGCTGCTGGTCTGAAGGGCTGCAGTGAAAAACAAGAGAGGAAAGAGAATTTTTAATGAGCTCCAGCGAGAGGGAAGTAGGTGCATGAGGGCCTCATCTGACCTCAGAAACTCCAGTATCAAGATCATATTCTTCAGGCTGCCGTATATGTGGTAATTTGTGGACTGAAGCGTTTGATGTGTCAGGAATAATTATTGATCAAACAGCGATCTGGTAGGAGTGAAATTCTAAGAGAGTATGTGGAATAAAATATGTGTGATACAAAAAATGTTCATGGAGCTCTGCTTTTTAAACATATATCGACTAGTTGTTAGTCAGCCACGCAGTTGTTGTTAGATTTACAACTGGGTTGTTGTATTCTTGTAAGAGAGGACAGTGGATAAAGTTGAAAAACAGAGACAGAGGAGAATGACAAGGAGGGAAAAGGCCACGGACAAAATTTGGTGCTTCAAGGCATGCTGCTCCACATCAAGCACAAGCCTTTTGCACTTGGGCTCAGCCATTATTCTCTGTGGGTACAATACAAGGTATGGCTATAAAAACAAAACTAATGCAGTTATAAAATACAACTGAACTTGAAAATCTTCAATTTCTTTCTCCTGCAGTCTCTTCCTCTATTTCATCCAGTAAAGACCTAATGGACCTTTGGACAGTTGTCCAGAACTGCTGTTATTCTTTCTTAACTCCTGACACAGACTCAAATTGTGTTCCTTTGAGCTCAGATTTGATCTTAGGAAAAAGGAAAAAGTCACACAGTGCTATATTAGGTGAACACATAGGAGGATCAAGCACTGTGATTTGTTTTTGTGCCAGAAACTGCTTTACTGAGAGCTCAGTGTGTGAGCTGGCACGTTGTCTTGATGAACGAAACCATTTTTCAACAGTTGTGGTCTCTTTCTTCTGACTTTTTTCTGGAACCTGTTTGTAATAGTGTTGATTCACCATTGACCCTTCTGGAATCCACTCCTCCAAAATGATACCCTTAATGTCAAAGAAAACAATCAACGTGGTCTTAAATTTGGACTTGCTTTGTTGTACATTCTTCATCCTTGGTGATGATGGTGTTTTCCAGCACTGACTGCTGTTTTGTCTTAGGATCATATTGGAAGTTCCAAGTTTCATCACATGCAATCACTTCCTGTGGAAAATGCGGGTCTCCTTCGGTTTGTTCCAAAATGCTCGAGAAATTTGTGTTTTTCCTTTTGATCAGGAGTCAGAAGTTTCAGGGCAACTTTAGAACCCACTTTTGTGCTGTCCAAATTTTGCCAAACTGTCTCTTTATTAATGCAGAACAATTTCCAGGACATTCATCGTCTTGACTTTCTCTCTGCTGTCGCAAAATCTTTTCTGCCATTCAAACCCACATGCAGGTGCCATGCAGTGAGACATCAGAGACACCAAACTAAAGACATCAGTTATTGGAGACCTACAGCAGGTGTGCTTGAATGCCCAACCTTTAATATTTAACACTCTGTGGGACTGTGAACCACAAGGTTTATACTCATAAGTGCAGTCTTATTATTTAATAGCCATACCTTGTATGTTTACATGTTCATAGTTGCTGTGTAAAAGGCAAACATGTTATGTCAGAGCCTGATATATAAGAAACAAGGAACTTGTACTGGCAGCTTCCATCCTTTCTCTGTGTATTATTTATGCTTTTTGCTGCCTACCTGTGATGGACCATGATTATTCTATGCTCCAGGCCCGGGGTTTTCACGTCATGTGGTCAGCCACTCTAGTGTGCCTCAAGGCAAATATAGATGTGCTTTGGGAATTTGCACGACTATAAGTGATAATTGCATACAACAACTAATGTATCTGTCAGTGCTTTAGGTGCTTACATTTCCATATATAACTAAACTTGGAAAGATTAAGCTAAAATCACACAGAGACCACTGTGTTTTGCAGTAAAAGAAATAGTGATTGGATGTTTCCACACGTTTTTTTTTAAACTCAGATTCGGAAGGTTGGGATATCTGTCTTAGTTTAACCATGGCTGCTTTCCTAAAAAATCCATTTAATTTTCATAAAATCTTTGTTTATTAGATTATTGGTCCCATTTTGAAATGCAGACAATCCCAGTTTGCAGAAGTAATCCTCCTTCATCATACTTGGAAAACATGCAAATATCTGACAAACAGAAATCATATCACGTGTTTAAGACTTTTGATCCTGCCTCTCCTCTCGGCAGAGCAGAGGTCCACTCACATTTTAATGGGATTGACTGATGTTTAGATCATATATGGTGCTTCAGTCAGAAGACTCAGACACAGTATGGCACATGATAAATGAGATTTCTTATTGCTTATGGGAGCCTTTTAAGGTTCAACTCTTGAAGCATCAAAGAATGAAAATCATGTTAACTGGAGTTTGATTTTCTGCTTTCACATAGATTTCCATAATGGTCTTCTTAAGTGGACACTTTGCTCTGGGATGGAATTATTCCTTATCACAAATTTTACACCAACACAAGCACCCTATATAAACATCAAATTTCAGTTAATAGCCTAGGCCTTATATCTCTCTGCATATGGAATTAGAAAGACTTTAGAAAGGACAGGCATCAATACAAGAAAAGCCTTTAATTGTTTTCAAACAAAACTTGTGCCCAGCAAAGATGGGAGCATTTATTAAATTGTTTATTTACAAGAAAAAGAATATTGAACAGTGCAAAAAAGCAGAATATTGATTCACGAATTACAAATTAATTTGATTTAGCTCTGTAAGACAGTATGACAAAATGCTGCAAGCTGGCACACAGAGTGCTATTCTACCTTGAGGTTTTTCATTTTTGTGTCTTGCTGCTTTCTCCTTTAATTATTGTTCTATAATCCACATCCAAAG
This sequence comes from Cetoscarus ocellatus, assembly GCA_037902135.1. Lineage (NCBI taxonomy): Eukaryota > Metazoa > Chordata > Actinopteri > Labriformes > Labridae > Cetoscarus > Cetoscarus ocellatus. Next base: position 585,122 of record JBAMNC010001086.1, read on the forward strand.
CTGAATGCGCTGGAGCATGCAAATAATGGAAGGGCCTGGGCTTGAGGTTGGAATTAGCATTGAAAAGAGGTTTTAAGGTAACCTGCAACTAATATACTTGCATCTATTTAAGTAATGTAGTATGATTATTGTAACATTGGTTTGATTATGAACTTATCAATACCCTTAGCACAATTAAATTTTGCAGCAGCTCCACAATACAAGGTCTTGACAGTACACATTTACACTTACACGATAGTTGTGTATTTTTTGATGGAAATGAGGATGCACAAGTGGCATGATGTGGACATAAATGAGCTCAAATACCACACCCTCAGTGCTGTTGCATCTTCTTGTGTTTGACATCACACACTGCTCTATCCTTCACTCCTAGGACACTTGTTATACAGTCCACAGCCAACAACGAGGAGGAAAACCCACTCTGTGCCCAAAATCTGCCCTGTTTTCTGTCTTGTGGTGCCCCTTAAGGTTCTGTGCAGGGCCCTCTGTTATGAGTTAATATGTCAGTTTGTTTGTTCCTTTGTAAACAAGATAGCTAAAAAACTCATGAATGGATCTTGATTACATTTTAAGGGAATGTTTGTCATGGCACAATAAATGAGTAATAGGATTTTGGTGGTGATCCAAATTTGAATGTGAATCCAGGAATTTTAAAGGATAGGGCAGTTTTCCACATTTTTGATTATAACTCACTAAGTTCTTGTAGGATTTTGTTGATATTTTCAGGGAATGTTGTTCATGGCACAAGGAAGAACTCATAAGCTTTTGCTGGTGATCCGTATCTGGATGCGGATCCAGGAATACTTCCAAGGATTTGTATACAATGCAAGATATAATATTTTTGTAAATTTTTGACAATAACTGGCTTATGGAATTGGAAATGTTGAGGTTTGTGCTCTCTAGATGTATCTGCTTCCCTTTGGACAGCCAATAAATAATGTGTCATGTCATGGTTATGCAGATGATGTTCAGCTATACATGCCCTTGAAGCCTTAAAGAGCATCAAAAGTGTCTAGTTAGATTGATTGTTTTGCTTGTTCAAAATCTTGGATGGCTGAATTATTTCTGTATGCAAAAAAAAATATATATATGTGTACTGTATATCAAAAGTTCTTGTCTCAGCTTCCTAACATGTTGTTCCTGAGACTAAGAGATGTCCTGGGTTTCCATCTGTAGCTGTCAAACCTGCCCTGTGTAATATAGGTGTTCAAATTGGTCAGACTTTTTGCCTGGTAAACACTTTGTACAGATCCTTCTTTTACCATAAAAGAAATGTAGCTAATCTGGTGTGTTGCCAGTTGAGCGGGAATTATTCATGCCATGGTCTCATCCAGCCTTGATCATTGTGACCATCTTTTTACGTGTTGTGGTAATGCATCATTGAACAGCCTGTAAGTTGTCCAAATGCTGCTGCTAAGCTGTTGACATTACTGAAAAGGTCCCACATTTCTCTGATCTTTACGTACTTAAAGTGGCTTCCTGTGTATTTTAGTCCCAAGTTTAAAATTCTTGTGATTGTTTATCATACCTAAACCTTTAAAAATAGACCAAAGTCCCATCAGAACGAGCAAGGCTGGACTAATGTAAATAAACCAGGATTTATGATATGTGTTAATGAGTGTCAATTTATTTTGAGTCCACATGTCCAATCAGTCCAGCTGAAGGCATCCTAGACTACCTCTGTATGTAGTCATGGGTATCAGCTATCAATAAATTTTCAGCACACAACGAAAGGTTTGCACACATAAACATGAAGTATTGTCACTTGATATCCAAAAGTCTAATCCAGATGTTAATCAATGTCAGTCGGGCCATAATTTTGTATAAACATGGATGTAGCGTTCAGTGACATCTTCCCTTGGCCTCTGAAGAGGACTCTTGAATTCAGTTGCAAATGGTTGCCATCGTCATCATGAGTGAAGGTTACTGCTCGGTTAAACTTCACAGAAAAGCAAAAGTATCGACTGGACTGCCAGTATCATGAGAGTAGATTTGTTTGGCGCAAGACATTCTGGTTGCTTGTATAAAAGAAAATAATGTTAAAATTCGAAGCCCCTGTGTTGAACATCTAGTTTGTACTCATTTTTGCACCCCTTATGGACAAACTGGTATCTCATATCTCACTGCTGATCCTGTTCTGTAACTCATGAAATCCACCTTTATTCCGTGAGCTATCAGATGTATCACTTACCATGATATTCATTGTGGAAAAATGCATCTCTGAAGCTTGGTTTTGATCATTGAGTCTGGCAACTTACTGGTGTTAGTAGAAACAGGCATTCAAGGTAACGATATAGAAAAACTTCTCTCTGATAGTCTTGCTTGCTTTTGTAGGTCAAAGGGAGCCATCAGTATTAATTTAATTCTGTTTCATGACTGGATAGAAACTCCCTACAGTAGCTTTTTTTCTTGGCATGCAGCCGGCTGTATGTGTCCAACTTAAGATTTAAGCAGTCAAAAAGCAACCACAATTTGTTGTAAAATCAAATCCCTTTCATAAATTAAAGACAAATTTTGTTTAATTTCAATGCAAAAATAAGACACAAAAAAATCTCACCAATGCAGTTGCCATAAAAGAGGAAGAGGAGTATTTTTCTAAAAGCTGTCTTATATTCCCCAAGCTATCCCAGCAAAGAAAACTCAGTAATTTATATGCTTCTCCCTCGTGTAGGCAGCATAACCTGCAGCTCTCAAGCCCTCTGCCCCCTCCTGAGAAACACTAATTTGAGCCATAAAAGTTACTGGCCAGTAACCTTATTTGACGTGACTTTTACTCAGGAGTCCAGCCAAGAAGAAAATTCGTTTAGTGTTTATTATCAGTGGTTGTTTACTCTGGAGAAAAACAATAAAATTTACAGATCCATTTCCTAATATCTGGTCTTTTGTGCTTTTGTTGGCTCTATATTTCAACAGGACAACATCTGAATCTTTATATGAAAGGTTATTTATGTTGGCCACTCATGGGACTATATCAAGACAGATTTGGACCTGATGTTTCTGAACAGGAGGAATGATGTGTTTTAAGGCCTGTTGCAAAAAGTGATGTATCCACATTAGAGGTTAGATTTTCTACTCAAGCCTGGCTAGACTTTGCCTGCGGTCTGCAGATGGGTCGGGCCAGGATCCGACACCCTTTACTCAGGTCGAGTTGGCCAGGGTCTGCGTTTTTTTTTTTTTGTTTTGTTTTTTTTTAGGCTGAAGGGAGATAAACCATGGTGATGATTCGGGATGCACAACATTACATTTTTGATGGTACTTCAATATCGATACCGATATTTTGTGTCAAGCTCTCAAAGTCTCTATTTTACTAGAATTAACCAATTCCTGTCATAATGACAGTCTATTTGTGAAAGAAACAGATGTGAAACAGGAAAAACAAGATTTTGTCCTTTCTAAATGATTGATTCATACAGCAGACATTGAATGATGATGAGGTAAAACATCATGGTACATTGTACATTTTGCAGATATTACAGACAATTTATGGGATATTTATGATTTATTACAATCTGCATGGTCAAAATATCAGCTGTAAATATCGGCAAAGATTTTTATATCTGCCAATTCCAATATTGAGCTCTAAGGCAAATTTCTGCTGTTTTGATATTGTGCATCCTTGGTTATAATTAAGGTGCATGTATGTTGCCTTATATAAAACAAATCCTTCCATTATGTGTTCATTCAGGTCTCATCAGATGTATTTCTGCTTTTAAGCAGCTGGAAAATTGCACCAACAGCCTTAATCACTGAAGCCAGATTGTTGAAAAATGTATGGTTTAAATCAAGCTCTAGCCATAAATACAGTTTAGGGGATGTTACAGTTTTGGGCACTGGCAGAACATCCATGGGCTTGGGTAGGGTAACACTGGATCTGGCCTTACCTTATTACCTCCGCCAAGGAGGTAATAAGGTTATGTTTTTCTGTCTGTCTGTCTGTCTCTCTGTTTGTTTGTTTGTGTTCAAAATAGCTTGAAAAGTTCTGAACAGATTTGGATGAAATTTTCAGGAAGTGCCGGAAATGGGATATGGAAGAACTGATCAAATTTTGGGGGTGATCCGGATCACCGTCTGGATCCAGGAATTTTTTAAAGGATTCTTTATTTTTTTATTTATTTAACCTTTATTTAACCAGGAAGGTCCCATTGAGATTAAAAACCTCTTTTTCAAGGGAGTCCTGGCCAAGAGGCAGCAAAGTTACACAGTAAAATTACAACAATTTACATTCAGCAATTAATATTACAAAAACAGTTACAATTTGAAGAGGCTGTCTCAAGTGCTCTCAGGATTTAAATGCATTTAAAGAAATAAGCTCAGTTAATTTCCATTCTTTTTGCAACATGTTCCATGTAGAAGGAGCACAGTAGACAAAAGCCCTTTTTCCCAGTTCTGTGCGGGCAAATGGAAGTGAAAGCAACAAGTGATCGTTTGAACGCAAACCATAAGAATCAACATTTCTCTGAGTGATCAACGTACAAATGTAGGAGGGCAGTAGTCCAAGCATGGGCTTGTAGATAAAAGTATACCAATGTCCCAGTCTCCTGGTGGACAAAGAAGGCCATCCAAATTGAGAATACAATTCACAATGATGGGTCAAGGCTCTACAGTTGGTAATGAACCTCAGGGAAGTATGATACACAGTGTCGATCTTTCGAAGACATTGATCTGAGGCAGTCATATACAACAAATCTCCGTAATCTAAAATCGATAATAATGTTGACTCAAAAGAAAAACAAAATTTTTTCGAAAGAAAAATCCCAATTTGAGTTTGAGTTTCTTCACAAGATTGTCAATATGGGGCTTGAAGCTGAGGGAGTCATCAAGTAACACACCGAGGTATTTGTACAATGAACTTTCTCTATGACATTTCCCTCAAGAGTTAACACTGTGGGGATAGTTTGAGATATCTTCTTTGAGTTCGAAAACAACATTAGCTTAGTCTTATCAGCATTGAGAACTAGTTTTAGCTGATGAAGTGTGTGTTAGACAATGTCAAAAGCTTTCTGCAAAGATTCAATAGCTTTAGCAGGGGTTATGCCAAAACAATATATAATTGTGTCATCGGCATAAAAATGCATATTGGCGTCTGACACATTTTGTCCTAATTCATTAATGTACATAATCAATAGGAGAGGCCCTAATGCTGAACCTTGTGGGACCCCCTTGTAGACACTCACAAATTCAGAACACAGACCATCACATTTAACACACTGTGTTCTGTCACTCAAATAATTTATGAACCAGGAAACTGCATGATCCGACAGTCCCAAACAAAGAAGCCTATGCTTTAAAACAGCACGGTCCACAGTACCAAAAGCTTTTGACAGATCAATAAAAAGTGAAGCACAGTATTGCTTTAACATTGCCAGATAGGACTATTTTCGCCAAATGGGACCAAGCTGCTTGGCGGAGGTCTGCGCTCTCTGAGTGCTTTTCTAGTTTAAAATCCCTTAATTTCCGTATACAGCTGTGCACAGTTTTGTTACTATATAAACCTTGAAAACACTCAAACCAAACTCTGCCTTTTGCAGTTCACATGATTAAAAACTCTGGGCATAACACAGGGCCTGAAGAGTTTGAAGATTAGTCAAGACTGTCCTCACGTCTGTGGTCTCATGCTTTAAAAAAAAAATGGTCAAGATTTGAAAATCTACTTCCATTCACCAGCCTTAGTCACTAAGTATAATAATGTTTTCATATTTGATACATGATATGATTGAAGGTGATTCATCTACCAGGAGCAGGTGATGCCTATCTGTTGGTGGGCGAGCTCAGGGCGAACAGGTCCTGGTGACACAGCATCTTCAGGCCAGGCTCTTGATCCCCCATCATCCATCATGCTCTGTAGCAGTCAAACACACAAGACCACACACACACACACACACACACACACACACATGCACACACAGACGTACTTCTGAACCCTCCAGAGGATTTGCTTGCACTATTTTCTGTCCAAACAGCAGCTGAGGTTTTTCGCAGTGGGGGATTCCCAAAGAGGCAGAAATTTGGAGGTCATGAAAAGAGAGCTGCTGACGTCTGAGTGTTATCACCAGTCAAACAGCTACTTTGCTTGAGATTATTAGAAGAAAAGGTGACGGACTACTTTTTAGGCAAACAGAATCCTGTTTACTCTGGTCCCTCAACAAAACTCACCGTGTTTGTCCTTGAGGTCTTTTTTCAATGTGTTTTTATTTAAGAAAAACACTTAAAACATTTGTTCAGATTCGAACAATACCGATTATTTTTGTTATGACTGATTAAACTGCCAATTACTTTAAAAACTCATGATTGAACGAAAAAATACAGATGTTCAAAGTGCTCATCACAATTACTAAGAGCCCAAAAATAGCATTCTTCATTGCCTCTTTTGTCCTAAAAATAAGCCAAATCAGAAAGACTTTCTGTTGATTGCTATTAGTGATTAAGAAAATCAGCAAAATTCTGCATTTAAGACAAATGACTGAATAAACATCTAATGTTGTTGTCGAAAGAATAAGTTAACAAATAAATAGAGCAGTGTATTAACTTGTAGACATCCATTTAACCCTTATTTTTCCTTGCAAAAAAGAGTTACTTGGCCCTCACTGCTCCTACTAATCTGTGAAATATCACAACCCTCCTCTGTCAGAAATCTGTATACTTTCACCTGCTTGGTTTTGCAACTGCAGAAGCTGTTTCTAAGTTCTACTACACACATCTGACAGGGCAGTAACCCTCAAGCTGGTTGCTTATATCTCAGGAGCCTCTTTTATCAATCAACAGATACTTAATCTCAAATATATCCCTTACAAAAAATTTCAATCCAGCCTTTCATTTAAGTATTTCTTCTTAAATTTTGTATTTGTGGATCCACAGTGATAAATCTGTAATGAGCATTTTTTAATCAAATTTTCTTCATGAAAAGATGAGATGAAATGTCATTAGACCTCCATTTCGACCCTTAGAGAAAGTGACAACTTGCTGTCAATCGACTTAACCCACTTTGTTATTCTCTTGGTTCATGATAAGCATCCAATCAGGAGCAGGCAAAGGTCAATGAGACGACTCAGTCACCCCCGAAAGAATTAGAAAGGAAGTATGAGTGATATAATGTGGCCCCTTGTATTCTTTAAATGGCACAGAGTATTCCAGCAAACAAACATTTAAAGGAATAAATGTAATATTATTTTTTTTGATTATTTTGCATTGTTTTATTGTTTTTCTCTGAACAGTAAAGGCTTGACATAACCAAATAAGGATGTGGCATCTATCTGTGATCTGGATAAATTTCTGCAAGAATTCAGTTCTGTTTTGATTTTTTTTTGTTTTTTCTTTATGGTCAAACAACTTTTTAATTTGATATCATTACATAATCGTTCTGCTGGCACAATTTGTTCTGAAAAGGAAAGTCTTTTACTTGATTGAGAAAGGGTTGAAGAGCTACATGCATTACAAAACAAATCTGGGCTGACTAAAAATAGCGTCTTGGAGTAACAAGGTATTAGTCACTTAGTGCAATGCGTGTGTTTTAACCAGGGTAGCTGCTCACATTTCAACAACTAATGAAGACATTTTAACACTTTGAAGACTGAATGTCCTGACTAGTTTGGGAGAGTTGTTCCAAAAAAGAGGGCATTCCCAGTTTGGCCCAGTTTGAATGGTGTCTACCTGCTTGTCGTGGATTCTGGAGTGATGAAAGACACGAAAACCAAAAAAAAATGTTGGACTATCGCTTTAATGGCCAGATGGGTATACTGTGGTCATAATGGACATGGTCAGCAACAATACTTATGTAGTCTGTGGTGTTAACTTTTTTTCACCACCATCAGACTGAACTATTGAAACAAGGCAGGATAGATTCGTGCTTCTATGTTGTCTTCACCAAGCTCTGACTCTACCATCTAAATATGACTGCCAAAATTAGGGCTCATCAGCCCAGGCAACATTTTTCTACTCCTCTGTTTCTGCAAATTGCAGCCTTAGTTTTATTTTCTTAGCTAACAGGAGAGGCAACAATGTGGACCTCTGCTGCTGTAGCCCATCTGCATCAAGCTCCGATGTGTTGTACATTCAGATATAGTCTTCTGTATGATCTAGTTGTAATGTATGGTCTGAGAGTTTCTATTGTCTCTGTCATCTCAAACCACTTTGGCCATTCCCCCTTGAACTCTGGCATCAACAAGGCCTTTTTGGACATTTTGTTTTTTAGACCATTCTCTGTGAATGCTTCAAATGGCTGTCTATCAAACTCCCAGTCAATTAGCAGCTTCTGAAATTCTCAGACAAGCCTGTTAGGCACCAACAACCATGCCTAAGTAACTTAAATCAACCTTCTTCTCCATTCTGATGCTCTGTTTAAAATTTAGCTGGTAGTCTTGACCGTGTCTACATGTCTTAATGCACTGAGTTGCTGCCATGTGATTGGTCTATTAACAATACAAGCAGGGCAACCATACAAATAGTATTAATAGTGTATTCAGCATAAATGGGACCTTTAAGTACTGCTGTTTACTGGCGTGGTGCTCTAATGGTCACACTTTAAACATGTGCTCGATGTTGTAAAAAGATGCTACGCTTGCTTTTTCCACAGTGTACATGTAACACTGTAGTTTAGCTCAGGAGTTAATTTGAAGCACACGGAGATGTTGATGTATAAGGACTAGTAACAGCTTCTTTTGAACACTTCACGGCAGCGTCTCAGCCACGGCTTTCCTGAATCTGGGTCTCCCGTTTGAGTTAACAGTTTGAAGCACTTCACATCTCTATATGACAAGAGCTGATGCATTCCCCCAGGGTACTTACCAGCTATCTCCCTGTGACAGCTTCCCTTATTCAGAGAGGAGGCTGGTCCAGATGTAGGCCGGTGAAAAGAGGGGGGGGAGGAGAGGAGGAGGGGTGGCACCAAGACGAGGAGCTACTATGAGGACCAGAGGGAGAAGAAGACGGAGACCCGGGCAGGCAGGAAATGGTGGTCACGATGCTGAGAGGGGAAACAGCAGAGGCAAACACAGACAAAAAGAGAGTGGGTTTAGAAAAAGACGAGTGGAACAGCTTAAAAGATACAATCATCGTTGACATTTACTGTCGCGGACCCCCTTCCCAAGGCTGTGCAGAGCTCTTGCTCATGGGCCGCCGAGCAACATGGAAGTCCAAACACAGAGCAAGTGCATGAAAAAGGTTTTTATTTTATTCTTTCTGAATTATCCCAGCATGCCTGCAGGATAGCACATATCCCTCTGAACTAGCATTCCAGGCCAGCCATCTCAAGTGATGCATCAGAAATGTAACATCCCCGTAGCACAGCCAAGTGTCCTGATTATAGAAGGGAATGAGGGCGGCACAGTGTGTGTGTTTGACCAGTGAACTGGAGATGGGATGCATGGTTCCCTGCAGCAGGATGGAGGAGGCGGAGGAGGTGGAGGTGGGAGGAGGCTCGGTTAGCTGCAGAGGAGGGGGAAAAAAAAGGAAGAAATGAGATTGGAGAGGAAGGAGAAAGGAGAGAGGGGAATTATCTTTGTATTGTTTACCACTCCAGCCTCATGCAGCCTCTTCTAATGACTGTGAATATGCACATGGCCGTCTGAGGACTTGTGGGTAAATTAGCATTACTGAAACTCAAGGTGACACCCACAGGATCATCGAATTATATTAACTGATGTGTTATTTCTGCAGAGTTAGAGACAGAATCGGCCGCCTCATTTTCAACTTCAGGGCGACATTTATTTCATTCTTATTTAATTACAGACAAAGATGAGGCTGAAGCTGCTGCCTCCCCTGACTTCACTCAAGACTCTTCCTTTTTCAAAGTCCAAGACCCATCTCTGCTCCACTGATGGAGCGGCGTGATATTATGAGGGAAACAATCTGAGAGGGGGAAAAGGAGAGGCACTCAGGTGAAGAGAGATACTGCTACGCTTGAGGAGCATGTATGCTTAAGGGGATGACCAGATGGCTGAGGAGGAAGACAGACAACAAAAGGAGAGGTCAGATATAGCAGTGAGGAAGGAGGGAGTGGAGAGACATCTCCAGGAGAAGAAATATTCCATTAGAGCAGTGATTATCAACTGGAGGCCTCTGGTCCACATCTCCCAAAAGTTTCCATACCGTATTTTTGAATATTAAGAAATTTAACGGCAAAACATATTGTGTTTTACTTAATCTTCGTTCAATCGCTATTATGGCTGTTACCTTACAGCAGCGTTGATTTTGACAGCACTTTTAAATTTAGTTTTAGTCATAGTCATTTGCCTAAAATGTCCTCTAGTTTTAGTCATAATTTAGTCATCTGAATTCTTTTAATTTTCAGTCTAGTTTTAGTTGACGAAATTTCACAACATTTACGTCGATGAAATCTACTGTAAATTTATTCAAATTTAGTAAAACATGAAGTGTAAAGGGTAAGGCATTTTTTTATGTTTCCTTGAATTTCTGAAGTCATGTTTTACACTTGGATACATTTATTTATGTTTGTTATCAACACCAACTGGTTTCATAAAACGTGTCATTATTTTATCACCTAGTTAGCCCTGCTACGGTGTCGAAGCCAAGTGGATATATCCCTAACTTGTCCCTACTTTCTACATGACGAAATTAGGTCTGATTGGACTAAGTTTCTGTCAAACAATTTCGTCTTGTTTTTAACTGTTGATGAAAATGTCAGTTACTTTAGTTTTAGTTTTTGTCCATGTGCACCTGTTTGTATTAGTTACTGTCTAGTTTTCGTCAGGGGAAAAAGGTTGTTGAAGGAAACTATGACGAAAATAATAAATCAACAAAATGAACCCTGCCTTGCAGTAGATATTTGTATTTCTGTTCAAACAAGGAGGTAAAAATTTGTATTGAACATTAAATATACATTCATTCAAATAGAAAATATACAGTGCAGCAGCACATTAAGGCGACTGGAGCAGTGAACCACCCACTCCAACAGAGGGCGCTCCCAGCAAAGCCTGCCCAGCCATACACAAATGCTGGGCTCTTGACCTTAATAACTAGTGAGGTACATTTTTGCTGCCTCCTACATAATGCTCAGGTTTGGTTCAGTACAGTTTGGAGCTTTAAACTAATCTTGCGAGCCTTACTACTGCCAGCTGTGCCTTCACTTGAGGATGGGGATGTAAGCAGGAAGGAGAGGGAGACACAGTGCAACAAGAGCACACCACTGTAAACCAGGGGTGGACAACAGGGTGCCCGCTGAGGACCTTTGAGGTGCCCACAAGGTGATTCTGAGAAACACAAGATACCATCACAGCGTTTAAAATAAATTGCCATTTCTTAATTTTAATGTTAATCTTTTGCAAAGAAATCCAACTTATGTTAACCCTAAAAACAACAAATGTTATGTGTGTTACATTTTAAAATTGTCTAATTTATCACAAGCTTTGACCTGCATGTGGTAATAGTTTAGGTTTATGCACTGACACTACCTGGTCCCAACTAGATCCCTCACAGTGTCCCTTTTAAAAAAAAAATCTCAAAAGTGTGATTGTTGTATTTATACGTTAACCTAACACACGAGATGGACTGTTAAATACATTTCACTCGTCCATCTGGAAAACAGCCCATAGAAAGCGTCAATCTCATAATTTAATAGGCGGGTGCAAATGCTATATTTTCTTTTCCCCTACTAGACCCCAGATAAGAAGAGTAAGAGAATCCTTGTCGTGTGTGAGGGTGCATATTGCTGCCTCTCCTCTCAGAGGGGTAGGGTGGTTTTTTGGCACATCTTTTGAGCATGATCTCTGGCAGCAGGAGTCTCCTCACCCCTGCACACTGATTCACAGACTCTTACGCAGCAGCTCTTGCATCAGCTTGAGATTAAAGGGCAACAATGAATAAGAGCTGGTTAACATCAAAACCAAAAAGACTGGAGTTTTTTTTCACATGGGCGGCACGGGGCGCAGCAAGTAGTGCCCGTGCCTCACAGCAAGAAGGTTGTTGGTTCGATCCCTGTTGCTGGTTCGATCCCTGTTTCTGGTTTGATCCCTCTGGCTTCTTCCCACAGACCAAAAACATGCTCAGTAGGTTGACTGATGGCTCTAAATTGCCCTTAGGTATGAATGTGAGTGTGAATTGGTGTCTGTCTCTCTATGTGTCCCTGCGATCAGTTGGTGACTGGTGCCTCCCACCCAATGTCAGCTGGGCTAGGCTCCAGCCCCCACAAACCTGGAAGGGATAAGCAGCAAAGAAAATGGATGGCTGGATGGTATTGAACCATTCACATCATAACAAATAGTCCAATATTTTATTTAGAATTGTGTATTCTTACCTAGTATGTATATTGCTCAGAGCTCTTGGTCCCATCTGCAACAATGTGCAGCCTACACTCTTGCTTTTCTCTTTTCATGGGCAGTGCTGACCAGAATCACTGTGGCTAATGTATTTGCTATTGACATAGACTCAGACCATTCCTTCTCAAAATATAGAGCAATCCCCTTAACACACATTACCAATCCTGCTGTATTTTAATGAAATGCATCTGAATCAAACTGTGGCCTATGTACTCAGTCTGATTATCTTGTGTATTACGGAGCACACTCCTGATACCATTGCAGAGAGAGGCTCCTTAAGGGATTCACTCTAGTTTCTATGTCTTATATATCCCAGTTCAGTAACAGTCCAAGCTGTTCTCTTGGAACAGAGAAGAGAACTTGATGCACTGTGGCTGGGAAATGCAGCTACAGCCTCACAGTTAAAGTTAGTAAACTAAAATCTTATTCACTTCTCCTCACTCTCAACACTTCTAAATTCCCCACCTCCACTTGGTCAAAACATTCCTTCTGATCGGTCTTTTGTTTGCTATTTTCTATTAATAAACATGACAGCAAATCTGCGCTGCTCATTTGTTCTGCTGTCTTGCCTTGACTGATAGAATTAGAGTTCATTAAAATTTTAATTTACATGCACCTCAAATTACCAAGATAGCAAATTGGTGCTGCTTGTAACAATAGGGCTGAATAATAAGAAAGTTATGACTAAAATGCTGGATTTAAGTCGTGGCTTCATAAATGAACTCATGGGTAATGCCTGCTGTTTATGATAAGAGAACACACTTTTTGTTTTAGCACCTGGATGGAAATAACAATCCTTTCTGTCTCTTTTTTCAGAGCACTTTTTATGCTGTAGCTCTTTAGCCTGCTGATGAGGAGTCATTTTTACAGACGAGATGATGCATTTGCTTAATCAGTCATGATAAAACAGTGCAGCTACTTCCATCTGAAAGTTCCCTGAGTTCAGAATTACTCTCACCTCCAATTTAGAGAGTTTAAACATCGACAGAACCCACAGACCTCCTCATGCAATGCAGCTTGTTAGCCTCTGACCACAGAGGTGGGCTAATAGTGATTAAGAGTGAGAAAACAAGAGGGCTGTGCACAGCTCAGCGTATGGCACTGCATTGAAAATCAATAACACCGCTTCCATTAACTGTATGTAGAGTTACAGTAAGTGTGCTGGGGTCTGTTCCTGGTGAATACACATATGTAGCTGTGAATGGACGCTTAAAAAGCCAAACACAGCTCAGATGGAGAAGGAAAGTCCCTGTGAAGGTGTTAATAATTAACATTTTTAGTATACTAATAACAGAAGTCTGTGTTATTGACCATCTGACCAAATTTGGGTGATGAATAAAATCTCTAAATTCTTAAAAGTACTCATCAGTCTAGGATGTTTCAGAGTAGGGGTGTCCAAACCATGTCTGTGGTCCAAGGTCCACTTTAAACTAACCCACAACAATTTGCAAAAAGTAAAATTAAATATGACTCTGTTAAGACACAAGCTTTGTCTGTGACAGATATAGTAATACAAATGAGTTACTGCAGCATATAGCATTAATAACTCTCTTTGCACAGCACTTTAGCAAGCTTATTCTCAGTCATTCAGGTCATGGTTATACAACACTGATCCAACTGTACTGGTTCAGATGTCTAATCACTTCCTGTTTACTGTTAAAAGACCCTGCAGAGCTCACTGAAGTAATGAATGAATGAGGAGAATGAATGAATGAATGTCCCTCTACAGACTTAGGCCCCATGACAACAAAAATAGCCAAAACTGAGAGTTTTCGTTGCGTTTTTGCCTCCTGTTTACACGAGAATGGTGCCTGGAGTGCCTGAAGCCGCAAACTTTTGAAACGAGGGTCCAGAGTGCAGAGTTTTGAAAACGTTTTCATTTCCGTGCCCGTGTAGACGGGATTCTGCGTTTCCAGAGAAAACGCTGACGTGCGGCGCATGCGCAGTACTCTTTCACAGGAAGGCTGCGCGCGCCTCCCAGGAACAACAACAACACCTTCAGCCATCTACTGATCAATACGTGTGCTGCTTACTGTGCTCCCTTTGTTATCCAGACAGAAATATCCAGACACATTTGTTGTCTAGACAAGAAACTCCTGCGTCTTCCATGGTGGTGCTGGAACAACATGAAACACTTATACACCAACACACACCAAAAAAAAAAGAAAAAACACAAATCCCACACAGTAAACAATTACAACATTAAATTTCATATACCACTCATGCAGTCTCATACCTGCCCCCTTCCCACCACCCCATCACCACCCACCACCCAGCAAAAATCATCCTGTACGCCTGTACATATCCTCATACACACAAACACTTAATGTTGGTCCCTGTCCTGAATTCTCTACCGACCCCCTTCCCTCACCCCATAACTGTAAGATTTAATGTTTCAATAATTCATATTTCAGAATGCTTCATAAATCTGTTTCCATACATCATTAAATTGTTTTACCTTATTGTTGTCATCAGCTAGTGTCCTTTCTATTGTCAAGTAATATTTCATCAATCCTTTCCAAGTATATAAAGAAGGAGCTATGCTATGTTATGTTGGTATGAAATGCTGTTGTGCTGTCCAGAAAACGGTTATGTACCCTGTGGTGGAAACATGAAAATCAATAAAAAAAGACAATTATATATAAAAAAAAAATAAAAGAAACTCCTGCGTCTTCGTGCTTCCATTCGCCATTGTTGTTTATGAAAACTTTGTCTTCGCCGGAAAGCGTACGCGTGTTCTAACACACTGTTCCACGACAAACCGACATCGCCATCTACTGGCCTGGCATGCACGCTACAGCGTTTCAGTCGTGCTCACATCTCTGTGTGAACATGGAGCGCTTTTGATAACGCAAAGGAAAAAACCTTCCCATTTCTGGTGACAACGTTGTCGTGTAAAAGGGGCCTTATTGTGAAGGAGTTTAAACCTCTTTGACATTGACAGCAGCATTCAAAACACATTGTTTATTTCTAAATAACTAACAACAGAGACAGTATAAGATTTATAACAATTTCTAACTATAGGTATTTCTGTATGATTAATTATTACATCATTTAACTATTTTGGTTAATATTTAAAAAAAAGCGTACCAACAGCATTGACAAATAGTTGAGAAGCATGCAGAAGTGAATATAAAGCAGCATCACTTTGTGCTTGATATTTTGTGCTGGAGAAAGAAAGCTGCGGTGTTTTAGCTCCGTATCCAACAGCAGGAGGCTCTTTGGATGCAAAAGAAACCCGGTGGTGATTGTTTTGGAGCTGCTGTACCACAGAACTTTTATAATATGCAGTGAAAAACAACACTTTCAAATTTCCAGACCCAAATTTGAGTTTCTGTTACTATCCTTACAATCCACAACATTCTGTCTAATCTCCCTTTTCGGTTCTGCGCCAGTTGCACAGGATGGCATCATCAGCCCTCCCCACTCACCTCATTGAATTACCCTAATAACTCACTGCTGAGTTCACACTTCAGCTCACTCGGACTTTGTGCAGATAAAATACAGGTGCCCACAAGGATATTGCCAGGGAAAAGTCAGAGTGAAAAAATGAACTGATCGTGTTGACACATATGGTGTGCTGCCTGTGGCCTGGGGGCCTCATGCAGCTCTTCCAGGAGATTGATGATTGATGTTTTTCTTTGCCAAAATGGTCTTTGTAAAGCTTTTTTGAAGCATTGTGAATGCATTTGGAGAAAAATAAGTCAAATAAACTGAAGCTGTCAACAATAAACAAAACTTATAAAATGCTACCTTGAAATTTGACTTTACTGTCTAGTATTGAACTAATTTTTTAGTTTTGTGAACTCATAACTAGTTTTGAATATCGTATTGATAGTATCCTTTTATTTGTTAGAATATGGCCCTCTGAAACTGAGAATAACATTTATATGGCCCTCGTGGTGAACAAAGTCACCTACGCCTGCTGCAGAGGGTTGACATGCATGTAGAGGCAGGGATTCAAAGATGAAGAGGTTCTTGCAGATCTGATGCCCCAAAAACAAACAGGTCAGTCCTCGACTCAGGGGATCTCTGCCACATACAAACTTTTGCAAGAAGCTGGCGACCTCAAAAAGGCTGCAGCAGAGACATTGTATGTCCAAAGGGGGCAGGACAAACATTCTGATGGGATGGAGTGATGAGAGGCTTGTGTGGACGAAGCTGTTATTGAAGCTCAAAGCTAAACCTAATAAGCAGAGGACAGCTGAGCGCTGAGAAAGAGACTGCCAAATCTGCTCCCCCAGGACAGGTTCTGTGTCAGGACTGGCCCAAATTAAGAGAAAGTGCAGTGAAAAAAAACTGGGCCTCGATGAGGGCTGGAACTCCTACTGGCTCCCATTCAGTGTGGGAGATTGCAGCACTCACCCTGCAGCACTTAGCCACAATACTGCTGTCCATCTGTTGATTCACTTATCAGGGGGCAATGTGTGTGTGAGTGTGTGCACGCTTGACTTCCTGAATCTGTGCATGCGTGGTCTTGCTTTCCTTTCCCTCTTTGCGTGTGTGTGTGTGTGTCTGTGGCTGAGAATGGTTGCTTGCACCTTGGGAGAGGTGTCTGTATGCAGACAGATAGAGAGGGAATAGAATTAAAAAGGATGAAGAAAATCCAGACAGTGACCGGATCTCTTATTCACTCAGCACTTATACCTAAGAGGCCAGTGTGGGAGCTCTGTTGTGTTGCCCACGGAGTGTTTGAAAGGTTTGCATGAACTGTGATACTGCACAAAGATAATCACAGTCTCACAATCAGAAAACACACAAATAAATACAAGGCTATTGGGTGTGTAATTGGATCTTAATGGAGGAGGCAGCCTAACCAGCTGGTGGTTTATGCCACCAAACTGAATACAATTGCCAGACAGTGAAGAAAAAGCAGAGGGCCATGCAGAAGAGCTAAGAAGCTGGAAACCTCTTACTTCCAAAATTGATTCAGTTTATCTTTGAGTCAGTGTGTGCTAATTTAGACAAGCATTCATTAAATCAACTTTTATAATTAGAATTAACCTGACACACCAGATAGACAGTTCAATTTTACTAGGTAGAGAATATTTCACTTGGCCATCTGTGCAACAACCCACTAAATGTATTTGGGGAGGGCAGACCCTTTCAAAAGCATATACAGAAGGTGATTAGATAACATTTTCATCAGTCACATTCATTAAGGTCAATCAGATAATGTAGCATGCGGGTATTACTGCTGCAGTGTAAAGTTCAAAACGTTGAGCCATTTCATAGAACAATCTGGAACGAAAGTATCCTTTCTATTTAGAAATACTGTCTGTGCTTTTATCTTTCTTCATATGATACAGAAATGCGGTCCAGATCTAACAAAACTGCCACAGAAGCTGTTAGCATCTATGCTAATCTCTGTAGGAGCAGTCACTTTCTGCTGTTGTCAGGTTCATAGCTCCCAAGACTACCAGCTTCAGCCTTCATAGCTGGAGCCTATCCCAGCTGTCATTAGGCGAGAGGCGGGGTACACCCTAAACTGGTCGCCAGCCGATCACAGTGCCACATAGAGAGATGGACAACCAGCCACATTCACGCTCATACCTAAGGGTAATTTGGAGTCACCAATCAACCTAGTGAGCATGTTTTTGGTCTGTAGGAGGAAGCTGGAGTGCCAGGAGAGAACCCACACATGCACAGGAAGAATATGCAAACTTCACATAGAAAGGACCTGCCCGACCTGGGGATCAAACCGGCGACCTTGCTGCGAGGCACGTGCACTACCTGCTGCGCCACCGTACCGCCCAGTTTACTATATACTATAAAAAATCTATTTCACCAGTCCATCTGGGCAACAGCCCATTGAAAGTGTCTGGGAAAGGCAAAAATCTTTTAAAAGCAGATTTGGCATGTGACTGGATGATTGTTCCAATCAATCACATTCACTCCAGGCCAGTCAGATAATGTGGTAGGTCGGTGCTACTGCTGAGGGGTCAAGGACAGAACTTGAGCCACTTTGTTGAACAAACTCTCACCAAAACATGACGCAAATTGAGCAAAATTATCCTTTTCCTCGAGAAAAGCTTTCACTGTAATTTGTTTTTCATTTGATAAAGTTGGTCCAGATCTGACAAAACTGCTACTGAAGTTGTTAGCATCCATGCTAACCTCTATATGAGCAGTAACTTCCTGCTGCCGTCGTGCTTGTAGCTTTCACCACTGCCTGCTCTAGGGTACTCTTATTGGGCCGTGCTACTGCAAGCCAAGCAAATAACTATCTTGAAATATCGTGTTAAGAAGGGATGGATGCACATATGGACAGTCCAAACACAGGATGCTTCTGGCCTCCTGCTAATACTGCCACAGAAGCATGAAATCATTGTCATGTTGGTGATAAACTATTCAGTTTACCAACCTCAGAGAAAATTAAAGTCCTGATTTCTGTTAAACAAGCTCTGAACCACATGAATGACTCTGCATCAATCAATCTGAAACAAATACTGAACATAGCCGTTATGTAAGACTGCATAAGGCCTCCACTTCTGTCATCAAAGCATTGTGGTGGGAGTATTTACGGCTGTTAAGAATGCTTGATTACCCAGCGGGAACACTTGAGAGTCAATCAGAATAAGTGAGTAGCCATTCATGATAGGGTAGGAAAGGCAAAACACACATCTGTAGCTCCCAATGTTAGTTTACACATTAATGGCTTCTGACTGAAGGGAAGTGGCTCCTGCCTGACAATTTGTGTTGTCCCACAAGAGTGCATGATGAATACACAAACAAATGGAAGCATATTTTTTTTTGTTTCTCAAAATCTGTCATCTGATGCATACTCTGACAAAGAGGAAACACTTGTATCGCTGAGATCATCATTTCCAAATGTGGTTGTTGCAGATTTGTTCTAGTAAAACCACTTTACTTTTTGTGTAACCATTTATTTCTTTATACCTTTGGGTTTCTTGGATGAAAGTTTTATCAAACTGTTTTGTGTAGCTTGTTGAAAGGGTTGTTTTCTCTCTCTAAAGCAAACCTGCAGTGACCGACTTGAATGCAAATGTTCTCTCTTTGCATGTGTATCACAATTGATGCCTTCTGATGTGATTCTTATATCATTAGACCTCATTATTTTTTCAAACTATGCGATGATACTTTACATGTATGTGAGTGATATAACCACATGCACAATAACATATTCTGAGGTTAAGGTGATTGGAAATAAAAGTATTATCCCTCCTCTCTGGAGATAAAGAGTCGCCTTTTCTACTTTCCGTAGGAGGTAGGAGAAGTAGTGACAGACAGCAGTGGTGTTCACAGCCACTCTGAATGCTGCATTGAGACCAGTGAGCTGAGCGACAACTAGTGCGAACTCCTGGTGGGAGCTGGAGACCTTTAGTGAATGCTGTGATGTTTCTATCCTTTGGCTGCCACTTCGTCAACAACACTGACTCACACTGAACCGCTTCATTTCTGTTGTTTGGATTTCTTCCATCCTGCTTTATTGAAGGCTGTCATTACCCATATGACGTGTTGTGCATTGAGTATTAACATGCATTTCCTCTTCAAAATTGGGTGTTGTTCATTTGGTGATTAAAAGAAAGGGTACCCAGCATATGAGCTCAACCCTCCTCTGCCAAAAATGGATTACTGTGACACCTCCATCAGCTGTTAAACACAAAACACTGTGTAGCTGTGCTAATGGAAGGCTATAGCTACACCAAGGATTGCTCAAGGTACCAGTCACGGACCCAGGGAGAGAAAAGTGGCATTACAAAGTGATTTGTTACACACAACAGCTCAGTTTGAGTCTGGTCCTCAACAAGGGCGCCATCAGGATGGAATTTTAATGTACTCACAAGAGCCATTCCAGCAGATACCTTAATTCTAGCTTTTTATGCATACATACATGATCACAGGGAGAGAGATGGAGACATGGAGTGAAACCATACGTGCATGAACTGTAACATCAAAGTGGCAACTCATACACTTATGTCTTTGAGGACCCAATGACAAGACTGAAGTCCAGAGTCACAGTGTAAGTTTTAACTAAATAAAGTTTTCCACATTATACATCATTTACCAAAGAAAACCAACAGTGGCCTGTTGTTTCACATCCCACATTGATTTTTACATACAACCCACCTCTGACAAGGAATTAGACAATCACAAGACAGACTGGTTCGGGTACACCACTATTTGTGGAACACTGGCCTTGAGTCAGAACATTCAGAATGATTTTTCAGAAGAAAACATATTGACACACCAGATGGACTATTCTACATTTCACTTGTTCATATGAACAACAACCCATAGAAAGAGTTTGGGAATGGGAAGAACCTTTCCAAAGCATATCTGGCAGGTGATTGGCTGATCATTCTGTCTATCTAAATTGTTTATAGTTAGGGGAGCTGGTGAAGCTGGTGTGACTACAAACCTGCATGGTGTTGCTATTTGCCATTATGTCTTAAGATTTGCCTTAACAGGGCCTCTTTGTCTACTAAGGTTGATCTGAAGTTAGTTTGTCACAATTTTAAAATGGCCGCTGGCATGGACAGGACCCAAGAAAACAAATTTTTAGCAACTAAACAGATGACATTACTTTGACTTTGTCCACTTTTTGAGGTCTTTGAGTGCACCTGTAGCCACTGCCTTGGCCATGTGATAAGCCCATTAGCTTTCCCACAATGTCTGTTTTAGTAAAGCACAAGTAGAACTGTGTCAAACTAATAAGTGATGTGCAGATCATCCCTTGCATAGCTGTATGAACATAAAAGGGGGTGTGCAGTGGGATTTCCATTTTGCATGATTATTTACTTCATAGTTTTAATTTTAGAAGACATCTTAATATAGTCATTGAGTGGATTCATGTAAGAAGACAGCTGCACAGTCAAAAGATGGAATTTATTTGGGCACTTTTCACAGTCACTCAGAGTTGATTTGTGTTACAACAACAAAACCCCTGAAAACTTTTTCAGAGCTGCCACAAAGTCAAGAATTTCAGAGCTTTAAAATCCCAGAGAAAGTCATGTGTCTCCCAAAGGGACAGGCTATTATGCAGCATTTATATGATTATTCATATTTCCTCCAGGCTATGCAGTGCTTTATGCTTTGTCAACCACACTGTGGGTCATTTGGAGTCACGTGAACCCTTAATTGGAGGGTCATTTGTTAGGGGTTCAATGACCCAATTGATCCAATACTGCCAAAAGTGATGATGCCCTCATTTGTACATGTAAATACACATTTTTTGCTGAGTCTCCTTTTAACACTATTGACCTCTTCTTCTTCCTGCAGTTTGCTCCCAGTTCTCCCGTGGAGTCTACGCCATCTTCGGATTCTACGACAAGAAGTCCATGAACACCTTGACCTCGTTCTGCGGCGCTCTCCACACCTCCTTTGTCACACCCAGTTACCCCACCGACAATGAGGTGCAGTTTGTCATCCAGATGCGGCCTGCCCTTCGCGGCGCCGTCCTCAGCCTGCTCTCTCACTACAAGTGGCAGAAGTTTGTCTACCTCTATGACACAGACCGAGGTGAGTGACGGCGAGGGGCCTTGAGTCGTCTGTTTTAAGCTTGAAATACAGCGGGGAACCACAGGAAATGTTAAAGTAAGTCAGCACAGCAGGGTTAGCTGAGGATATATTCCCCCTGTAATACTTTGTGAAAGCCTTGTAAATGCTTGAACTGTAACCGCTGCACTGTTTAATACAGTAGTTTGGTGTTATGTAAATGTGAGATATATTCTCTAGCAGCTCGTAGTACTTGTAAAAGCACATTAGACTTTTAGAGAATGAGCTACAACCTTTGGATTCCTTCATCAGCTGGCTGCTTGGAGTCAGTTAATCTTCTGTTTAATCATGTTGTTGATATTGGCTCGTCTTTCATCTGAAATGAGGGATGTCACAGCTGCTGCTAAAATGTTTTCTACAGGAATCAGAGTCTGAGCCTGCCTGTGGGGGCTGCTTATTGTGTTGCATCAATGAGCCTTTTTTTGTGCGGCTCGCAGACTGTGTCGCCTTGTTGACAATAGACTGCAGTGTGTATGACGACCTGTCAACACAGGGAAGTGTTCATTTCTGTGTGTCCTAATGTCAAACCAGAGAATGAGCTCATTATCTCATGATAGAATAATGATCCCCTGCTCCTACAGGAACTTCAATTTGTTCAAACGGCACCTGGGCAGGAGGGAAGGAGATGTTCAGGAAGAAGCAGACAAAGACACAATATGTGGTGCCAAAAATTGTGGCTGCAAATTCCCCCTTAAAACAATCGCCTGACCCACATCACGGTCATGTCAAGACATTAGCTGGAAGCAAAACAAAGCATTCCAGCTGGCAAATATGTACTGCCACTGCAGGCCAGCAAGCAGCACAGAAGCCTGACAGTATGCATGTTATAAAGTACAGTATCGTATGTTGGTTAGTTTGTTAGAAGGACAACTCAGAAAGTTATGAGCAGGGTGCTGGTTTGGCGTAGTGGTAAGCAACCAGGCACAGTACATATATATGCTTCTGCTGGATTCAAATCTAACCCGTGGCCTGTTTGCAAAGTGTCTCCCCCTACTCTCTCTCACCTCCTTTCACAAGCTTATCCACTGTCTCTCGCTCTCTCTCTCCTGTCAATAACGGCCTAAAAATGCCAGAAAAATAATCTAAAAAAAAAAAAAAAAAATTT
This sequence comes from Cetoscarus ocellatus, assembly GCA_037902135.1. NCBI lineage: Eukaryota > Metazoa > Chordata > Actinopteri > Labriformes > Labridae > Cetoscarus > Cetoscarus ocellatus. Next base: position 608,015 of record JBAMNC010001086.1, read on the forward strand.
GATCAGATTTTCAGGGAATGTTTGTGACCCAAGAAAGAAATAATTTGATTTTGGTGGTAATTTAACATTTCAAGATAGGGCACTTTCCCATATTGTTGCTTATAAATCAATAAGGTCTCAACAGATTTTGATGACATTTTCAGGGAATGTTGGTCATGGCACAAGGCAGAAGTGATAGATATTGGTGGTGATCCTGACATGGATGTGGATCCAGGTTTTTTTCAAGGATTTGTTAGCAGTGCGAGATAGGGCAGTTTCGCACATTTTTGACAGTAACTTGCCAGACAATAGTGTGGTGCAGGGATGACATACTTTTGTAGGGCAGCATTGAAGTTAGCATTACGCTGGTTCTTACATGTTCCACTCTGTGTGTTAATGTCAACAAACAAACTCAATCTTCACAGTGTTTTCAGCTTAAACGTAATCAACAAGAGTGACAAGCTATTAGCAAGCTACTGTGGAACTACAACATGGTGGTTCGACTTAAAAGAAACTACAATATTTTCAATGTATAATGTCTTGTTGTACCTTCTTTGAGAGTTTCCTCATAATCACACAACCTGATCAAGTTGGTCCTCATAGCTGTGGCAATAGTGTATGAATAACTGACTATTAAAAAACAATCAGAATGCTTGCTGTTGGGTGTGCCCAGATATTTTTTTAGTCCTTGTTAGCAGTTAGTTAGCAACTTCCATTTTAAACACACAACAGTTTTTGGTTCAAAAGCAGGGAATATCAGACGCATTTTATTATTTCTTATTAAACATCAAAATCTTATGTGCGTGAGTTCACCACAAAGTATTTCAGGCATTAACCCAAAATCAAAGCGCTAAATGCTAACTCACTTCCAAGTTTCTGGACTCATTCTTGCACCACTCTTTGGTGAAAATACCTTGGCGGAGGACTGTGCTCTTGAAGCACTTGTAGTTTAAACATGTTTTTGTTCAACTTTGCTTGTGGTGATAAAAGCTCCAGCTATTTTTAATGATCTGGGTCATTTGGAACAACTTTGTTTCAGGAACTGGTCTTTTGGTTGTCGATGTTGGCTCGTACGATTATTTATCTGAAATAGAAAAAGGGAAACTGTTGTTTGAATTGAAGGGCCGTCTCTTAAAAGCAACATGGTACTTCCTGCTGGTCTCTTTTAGTCTTACAGTCATTTCAAACTGACCTGCACCCAACACGTAGCCTAAAAAGCCAGATAGACTATTTTCCATATACACTGGATATATTTTACTGGCTCAACCTGCAGAAAGTGTTTTTGGATGTTGCATCATTGTGGAAGGAGTTTATGGAGCTTGTGGAACAATCATGACGGAGAAACCAAAGAATCTAAATCTAACTTTATATTTAAAAACAGAATGAAAACCATAATCTTGAGAAAAGATGATGAAATATGAAAACAAAGTTCTGTTCTGCTTTTTTGTGGTAGTTTCAGGTCCATTATTTTTTTTTTTACCTTCTTTGTCTGGTAAATATAAATCTCAGAGTCTTGTGGTGGAATATGAGGTACTTTGTTTATTAGTGTCTTGTAAAACAGGGGCAGATCTTTAAAGACTATTCTTCTTTCTGCTTTTTCTCCTCAAAGTTTGACGTTTTATTTTCGTATTTAATCCCGGCAAATAAAATAAACATTACAAACATAGACAAAAATAAAAAAAAGTCTAATTTTCTAACATTTTTTATAATATTAAGAACCCACCGTATTAAATGCTTGAAGAAAAGTCTCTAATCATCTAATCATCAACAAAAAAACCATGCATAATTTGCATTGTTAAATGCGCTGTGATCAACACTGCTGTTACCTGTCACACTGTCACTTTAACATCACTGTCACTTATACCTTCTACATACTGCACAGAATCGCTCAGGTGTCCTGGATGACACTTACTCTGTTCATTTTCATTTTAATTTGATAATTTTAAATACTTCACCTTTTCTATTTTGTGTTTTGCTACTGTACAGTTTATTGATCTATATCTTTATATTATATGTTATTCTATTGATCTTAATGCATGCTACTTTACTCTTGTACATAAACCTGTAATGCTGCAGTACCTGAATTTCCCCTCTGGGGATCAATTAAGGTTTATCTTATCTTATCTTATCTTATCTCATCTTATGAATACACTTTTTTGTCTGTTCTAGTTACAAAAAATAGAACAAATGTAACAAGAGAAGCTGAGAAAAATTCAAAACAAATGTCCAAAATTTCCCGAAATTTCCAACCAAAAAGAATATAGCAATAATTCTCTTAAATATCAATCGAGTATACCACAGCAAATATTGTGATATTCTGGCTTATTGATATTTTCTTACACCCAAAATGAAAAAGCTCCATATACTGCACACAGAGGCTTGGCTTTGCTTTGTTTATTTGCTCATTATAAAAAGGTCCCGACCTCCAGATATGCTCGAAGCGACATGTCTCTGCCACGTGCCCTCTGCTCTCAGTGACTCTTTCTGGTCCAGCCTCATCACTTTAATGCAGGATTTGAAGTGTGGTTTAGTCCTCTGTCTTTGGGTCTTCAGGCCTTTAAGAGTCCAGAGCTGAGGGCCTTAATCCTCCACACAGCCTGCAGATAATACGTGGTTAATTAGGGTCACTCTGACTGGAACACTCATTGGATCTTCCCTGCGGATGCTCACAACCCACACGTCCTTCAGAACAACCAGTCCTGCCTAGCCACCAGTGCCCATCCCTCTGCTTTTCCTCTCCTCTGTCTGATGAGTGTGGCTGTCTAGGGCACAGCCGGACTCGCAGCGGAGGAGGAGAAAAGAGCCTTAAACATAAAAACAGACGAGGTGGAGTTGCAGAGAGAAAGAGTGATGACAAACAGACTTTATGGAGAGAGGAGTGGGGACAGAGGGCAACAGAAAGAGGGAGAGAAAGTGAGGAAACCGCGCAGCGATTCAATGCGGCAATTAAGGCAACAGCAGGCGCGTGTGATTTACACCCTGATACCTGTGTACAGACAATTCCCTGTGTACAGTACATCCCCGTGCCGAAGCCCATGCCAAGCCACTTTTACCTCTTCCCTCACTGCCAGCGGTGTAAGACGATCCCTTATTAGCGCGAGGACATTGGCCCCAGGAGGGGATTAAAGTCGTTTATTGATGCACTCCATCCAGCACTTTGGGGGGCTTTGACACTTGGCTCATCAAGCAGACAGATGTGTCAGGGAGCTTCTACCTCTGCTTATCAGGTAGTGCAGCTCCCCTGGCAATACAGAAACTGACTGCAGGCTAAAGCGGGAAGACTGACAAGGGAAAATAGTCTTCAAGGATGCTGTTTTTTCCTCCCCAAGGCTACAAAGCCAAAAGAAAACCGATAAACAACTATTTTCATTTGTGTTATTTTGTTAGGATAAGGAATTTGCTTTTTGAAGTGCTTCTTAACATTTTTGACCCAATACACCACCAAAAACCATCAACGGGCTCAAGCAGCCCTTCAACGGCTGCCAATCTCCCTCTAAACAGGACAATTATAGTTGATGTCCTTGAAGGATAAATTGTTAGGATATTAGCATTGCTGTTTTTATTTTGAGGTTGTTTTGATCAATTTTCCCTTTTCAAGTACAGCCATCTAGAAGAGCTGGTCTTGACCTTGCCATATTTTGCCAATTTACAAAAGCTTAACCCTGATTGAAACTTGTGTGTTGACTCCACACTGTAGCTCGTGCCATCAGTTTGTTTAGCCCAAAACCACTTCAGAACCCTGCCCACAGCCTGACATGCACTGAATAAAAAGTGCAACCATGTGTCCAAACTGTGCAGACTGCAAGCTCTGATATTAGTCTGCTGAGTTTTATCAGGTCTGCCAGTCTCTCAGAACATCTCAGGCATGATTTTTAGTCTTGATGTGGTATAATGGCTACAGGTAAACTTACATGCTGAGTGTACTTGCCAGTATATTTAAAGAACAGATCCAGCTTCTTTAATTATCCCATTCCTGCCAGTTACCAGCCGGCTTCCAGCCACTAGAAGCCCCCCCTCTTTTCTGAAGTTGTGCCTAGAATCTATTGAAAACACGCCCATTCATGCATTTGCAGGGTGTCTCCATGACACTTCCCTCACAAGCTGACAAAGCCTCAATGTTTTCCTTAGTCAGTAAGATAGCTGCAAAATCAACTGGGAGCAAACTTGACAGAAGAAATTAACCCAATTATAACCTAGAGTTTACAATCAAAGACTGTAAGGGTGGTTAGGCCCTGTCATGGACCTATCAGGGACCAGCCAAGACCCTATCAGGGAATGTGGGGAAGTTTTAAGTGACTACATCTGTACATTCCCTTCTCCAAATTTCTCAGTGGCCGAAAAAGTGCTGAAAAAACCCTTCCCCTTTGTTGCATTTGATCCAGCATCTTTCTGCAGCCTGATACTCTAACAGTATATGCTCTATTTCAGTCACCATGGTTTCCTGTACGGAAACAAACACGTGGCAGGATCAAAATACAAATCACACTGCTGATGAACATTTTGACACAGTATTGTTGGATGACACAGACTCACCAACACACAGGTAGAAATGCACAAGATGGCTTTTATTGTTTATCCAATACTGTCAACCAGGTGTACAAAAATTATTCATTTTTCATGTAATATTTTTTTAATTTCTATTTTTCACCAGTTGTTACAACACTCACCCAAGCCATTTTGGCTAACATCTGTAATGTTCTATCCACTATTCACAGCTTGTGGTTCAGCAGCCTAAACAGTACTTTGCCATTTATTTTCTCCGCCAAGGAAGTTATCTATTTGCTAGCATTTGCCTGTTTGTCTACTAGTAAGATAACTCAAGAAGTTATGAATTAATTTGATGGAATTTTCAGGATGGGTCAGAAATGGCCCAAAGACCAATCAATACGAGTTTGATGGTGATCTGAAGCTGGATGCGGTTTGAGGAATTTTTGAAAGGATTATTTCAATAATTGTGAGATAGTGCAGTTTCCAACTTTTTTGCTAATAACTCAATAATCCTCTATGGGTTTGGTTTGCATTCTAACGAAATGTTGGTTCGGGACTTGTGAACAGTGCAAGAAAGGGCACTTTCCAAGTTTTTTGACAAGAACATGACTGACAAAGTTGGAAATGTCTTGGCAGAGGTTTGTGCACTCGGTTAAGCGAATGTGAAATGTGTTTTTTGGATAGCAATTTTGAAAACAAATGTTTACAAAGTGCTTTGACAAACAGACAGAGAGAAGGCACCGCACAAGACCTTAAACAAAAAAGAAACAATCCAAAAAAAAAAGCGCAATCTGAATGAAAAAACTCTCACATACAAACACAAATGGCAGGATAAGCCCAAGCACAATTAGAACTTAAGAGAGGAGAGCAGGAGAACTTCTGATATTCCTCAGACCAACGGTGCTCATGGTAGGGAAACAATTTTAAGGAATGTGAAGAGAGCCTAAGACTCCAAAAGCGGGTACAACTATCCAGACCCGGGTGCCCAACACAGTCCGAAATACACAAAGAGCCCTCAAACAACAGGGCTAGAAACACCAGAGACCACATCAATGAACACCAGCCTGCGCCCCCCCATGGTGGAGCGACACAAAGAGAGGTGCAGTGACTACACCACAAAGAGGGCACAAGCTGGCACGCCCTGGAGCAGATCCCAGTGGAACTCAAGGCCCCCCATGTTCCCAGAACCATACCAAGTAGCCCGACCTGGACAACCCCATCTCCCTCTTCTTTCCCTATGAGAACAATCTGTTTATGTGTCATAAGAACCCAGAAAATAAAAGAACCCAGCAACTTCGAATGAGACCATGAGGACCAAAACTTCACGATCCAAACCAAGGCTGGGCGATATGACCTAAAAATAAAATCCCTTAATTTTTTCAGTGACACAAAAATTACATGAATCAAGTTTTGCCCTTATGTTATCAAAAATGTTCCAAAACTAAACAGACTTTCCCTCTTATAGATAAAATGCATGCTGTAATTTTGTCATAAAATGTTGATTATATAGTTCAAACGGAGGGAGGCCTGTTCACATAAACACTGAAAGATGAGCTGTTTTCACAGCACAGTATCATGTGACCTTCTGATCAATATTTAATCTCATTTAAGAAACAAATAAAAGCCTAAACACATGCTTGAGCAAATTCTGACAAGGCCTGTCATCATGAAAACTGTACATTTTTAGTAATTATATTTTCAAACATTGCAACAACTTATGATTGGAGTAAGTTGAGAAAATAAACATAGATTTTCCATTGTTAACTCTTCTGCAGAAAATAATGCAAATTAATCAATGTGTTACCCAGCCCTAATTCAAACATAGAAGTAAAAAGAAAAGGCAATAAAAAGGGAGATAGTTGTAAATTAATAACTGTACCTTGTGATGTTAGTCTTAAGCATGTTTAACACAAAAGCTTGTTTTGCTGTAATAAGCATTTTTGTTGGTTACTTTGCAGTTAGTTGCTGCTGTAAGCCTACTGATTATTGCAGAAATAAATCTATGGGAGCCTGAAACAACTACAATTCACCAACTTTTACTTCTCTGTTGGCCTGACAGATACATACATCAGCTCTAATCAATCGAGTCAGCCCACAGTCTCTTAATGTGAGCCCACTCTCACTGCGGCAAACAAAGAATACCCAGGGGTACAAGTATCGCTGCTTGGGAATCACTCATCTATTAAATTCTTTGTTCACCCTCGGCGATGCTGCATCGGGTCACCCAATTGAGAGTCAATGAAAGATCATTGGGCTGTAGTCCATTGTGTTATTGCTTTACTGAGTGTTTCCTCTTTTAGAGGGCTGACATGTTGGGGAAATCTGCTTGGATGAACAAAATCTTCACACAAGGATAACACAAGACATATTAAGATTACATGACTCTCAGCAGATGGTTTACTGAGTTTTATCCTTCAGACAGGCAGCAACTGAATAAATAAAGCACCTGTTGCAATATTTTTGTAGCAATAATTTCTTGAGTGCCTTTTGCCTCATGATTTGTGTTTGATAAACCCATTTATGTACCATAATACTAGAAGCAACTTTGCAATTATTCTTCAAACTCTCCTATTAGGGAAAGTAAACGCAGCATATTCACTGGCTGAGTTCCACAAAGAGGCTTTATTCAGTCAATAGAAAAAGATTAATTACAACCACACTATTCATTTGGCTCTGTTATTGGCTGGCAAAAAATGCTTTTAAGCCTCAGCAGAGGGCTTTCAGTAGGAGAGTGATGGTCTATATGCTTCTGGCTCAGATGTATTGGAGAGAAATGGAGGTAAATTTGTGCCCTAAATGCCAATATCAGACATGTAAAAGGAGACGGTATGATGGAGGTGGCAAAGGAACCACCAAATTAATGTAATGCAGTTTATCATAATGACAGGTATGTGGGTGGAGAGAGATGGAGGGAAACAGAAATCTTCAGCCACATGCTGTTTGAATCCCTGACCCTCAATTCTCCACAAATACTTTGATATTTTCTTAAAGTTTGCATCAGCTGAGGAATTTCCCCCTTAAAAGTCCCCAGCTGTGGAGGGTGAAGGTAGATGGATCTCACCCTTTCTGTTAGACGGTCAGGTATGGGCAGATAATTGCCAGGTCTGTGCAGCAGAGACAGATGATTACAGGCTTTATTGTCTCTCCCAGGCACAATCAACCCTGATTCAGCAATCTCACCTCCACTTGATTTATGAGTCGCTCTTTCCCTCTCTTTCTCACACTGCTCTTTACTCCTTCCCTATACACTTAAAGATCTAATGTCTCTTCTTTCTGTGAGTCTACCTTTAAGCTGTTTGTGGCTGAACTGAGCAGCCCCAGCATTTCTTTTATTTTCTTTAAAGTGACAAAGCAGAGATGGGCTATGAGAGGGCAATTGTTGCTAATATAAACAATATACAGTTTCAGTGACAATTCAGCAAATGTACAAATATGTAAAATATTCTGCCTGTAGTGGCAGATGTCTCATTTTATTATATGTGTTATATTTACTGACCAATCTAGTTTTATTGGCAATTAGTTTATTTTCAAAAGAAGAAAAGTCAAAGAATTTATGCTTGATATGGCCATTATTGAGACTGTATTTCTTTGTTTCCTTTTTTGAAATTAAATAATGAAGACAAAAATGCATTAAATCTTAAAAACATTTAAGATGAGATGAAGATGCTCTGATTTACTTTAAATCTTGTACGTAACAATTTTCCTTTTGTTTAGACAAGACAGCAATGTACTCAAAAAAATAAAATAAAATAAAAAAAGAAATGACAAAAGATGAGACACAGATATTAAACTGGCTTGTTAAGACTGTGATATGTTACAATAAATAATTATTATAATAATAATCAGTTATTCATTGATATATTCTCTCTGAAACCACATACTATCCCAGCAAGGTGTACTGATTTTGCTAAAATGAATTATGTAGTATGCAAACATTTGTGAAATCTTCATTATGCCTAAAACACCCAGATGTTATTCTACATCAGGAAAAGTTGGCAGTATGCATAGGCCATTCTGACCATTCTGCCTCATGCACTGTTACCCACAATGCAATGCACCAACGGGTCAGGGGCTCAAATGGAGAACAGCAACAGCAATTAGCTTTAGCAATATCAGCATTGGCCTTGATTCTGTTACACTTCTATAACACAAAGGCATATCAAGCTCTGTAAATTAACATTTTTTTTAAGTCTTTACACCCATGTTACACATTTCTCATGTGTGTTCAGTGATGAAAATCATAAAAGAAGAGATAAATCCTTTGTAAGAATTATTTCAGTCCACTAATGGATGTTAATTTAGTGGTGCTAGCCATTAACCAGTTCATGACCAGAAACTGAAATCAGCGAAATTATTAAACTGTTGAGGGAAAGCAGGGTTTATATAAAAGTTTTGTGAAAAAAAATATTACATTGTTGATGTGGACAAGCCTCTCTACTTTGAGTCTACATAGTGTGTAGACTTTACAGAACAAAATAACTGAATGCACTTTAAATCAGGAAGATTCAATTTCCATTAGTGACAAACAGTTAAAAAAAAAAAAATCAAAATAATGCAAAACTTTCTTTGCCTGAGTTTGGTGTCATTTGAAATGTCGATCTTTGTGAGGTATAAAAAAAACCCCATTTAAAATCTTAAATCAAATTTTGTGTAAAAATAAAAACTGGGATATTATTATTAGGCCATACCACAGAGCCCTGTACTAATGTGATGTCTCAGTAATTTTCCTTTTAATTTAGACTTTACAAACTTCTTCTAAAAATTAAAAAAGAAAGAAAGAATGTGAAAGTATGAATAAGATTATGTTTTACAGTTTTTTTTTGTTTGTTTGCTTTTCGCAGAGACAACAATTCTGAGAATAGACTATTGTGTTTTACCAAAGTGGAAAGAGCTGGGAGAGAATCTGAAGAGGTTCAGAAGGGGAGCAAAGTGAGCCCAAATAAGCATTTACACTTGAGCTTTCCAAAATATAATTTAAACTAGATGTGCTTCAAGAGCACAATCTTCCACAAAGGCATTTCTGACACTATTTGTCTTATCACAGAATGTTAACAAATTCTTAAAAAAAATTCCTGGATCTGCATTCGGGTTCAGAACACCACCAGAGACGAATCACTTCTTCCTTGTGAAAATGTAATCAAAATCTGTTCATAACTTTTCAAGTTGTCTTGCTAACAGAAAAAAAACCGACAAATACTGGCAAAAACATAACCTCCTTGGCAGAGGTAAAAATGATGCAACCCCTGACAATACAAACACTATCATCTCAAGAGAAAAGTTCCTTGAATCCAAAGCTTGACAGCATGCTGTGCATGGTCCACAACTGGCCAATAATTATTTTGAGGAATAACTTCTTCTTTCATCGCTCCCCTGCTCTCAGCATTATTTCTGTTTTTTGTGTGTATATTCCGTATTTTACCATAAACAATACAACATCAACATGCAATTTAAAGACGTCAGATTGACTCCCCTAACAGTGTAAGACTATGTGTATCATTAACATTTAACGTTAGCAGCAAGCAAAGTCTTTAATATTCTGACGTCAGACCTGTAGCTGACTTTTCACTTTTTTCCGTGATGGTGTTGTGAGATGCAGGGTTTTAGTTGGATTCACAATAAACTGTTCCATCACACAACAGCGCTGATAACATATTAAGAGCAAAGCCGGGCCTCCTGTTGTCCCTTTCCATTACTTTCTCCACCGATCAATATTCTGAATGGGATATAGTTTGGTGGGAAATGATCCAGCACGTAGCTGCAGCACAGAAAGCACAGAGCTATTTGCTTTTATCATTTAACTGCTGACAGTTTAAACTTCGGCTGAGAAAGTGTTCAATGTCAAAGTCTCATTATAACACCAGGAAGTCAGAGGTCTTTGAGCAAAAATCTGCCAGGTGGAAGCTGTTTTCCAGCCGCCAGTCCTCCAATTCCTCCAGGACCTTTCTTTCATTCGCCCTGTCAATATTTACAGTGACCCCCAACCACAGCAGAGCCAATTCAGCAGACTCATGTGGAACAATAAGCAACATGTACAGTATCGATCATTAGACACTGCTGCACCGTGTGTTACCACATCAGGGAGACTGGGGCATGACAAATGCAAATATGGGTTTAATCTTTATCTTTTACTCATTTAAACAGTATGCTAAATAAAACAGGAGGGTGTGGACAATTTTATAAATAACCTCCCATGAAAAATATTAACACAAGAAGCCAAAATTTCCCCTCATGAGCAATATTTAACAGCTACTGAAAAATCAACAGTTTTTTCCTTTTTCATTCTCACTGCGGCAGCTGAGGCCCTGAAAACAGTCTGAGACTAAGCTGAAATCAAACAAGACCATTTTGGTTCCTCACTACATGTGCATGACGACTTCTGTTGTTTTTAGATACAAATGCGAGGACTGAAAAGAAGAGGAAAGCGAAAGAAGCAATGCAGATTTATGATTACATGGTCAGATGTTACCTTATTTCAAACCGAAAGTTCAGTGGACTCGTTTCAGTTTTGGGGTTGACCTGCAACAGCCTTTTTTATTTGCACCTGATTTGGTTTTCTTCCACATTGCACTTTTTCACTCAGACCAAAGCCTGTTGGATTTTGTGTTTTATAGCCTGGTTAGGGCTGTAGCTGCAGTCTCTGGTCCTGCCAGCTTTAGTAATAATATTATTTGGCTTGAAGCAGTTCTGAAGTATTCTGTGCCATAAAATAAAGAAAAGGCAGCATTTAGGCTGCATTGGGTGGCACTGGCATATTGACTGAAGTAATGTGTGAAAATATTCTGCACAGATTTGTAGACTTAAATTTGGGGGACCAGAGGCTGGTGGTGCTAGCCTCACTCTGCTTGATGTTGTTAGTGAATGCTACGTTTGCTGTCTACTGTTGTGATATTTGGCCAAATCCAAGGCACAATCCACTCCCTTTGTGTTTGTTTGCCTTGTGTGGTCCTTGTTTGGTTTGGATTGCTTTGGCCCACATAGTTTATGTAAGCTTTCACACAAGCCCAAATGAACCGAATTTTCCAAAATGCAAACCAGAGTTCTTTTGGTGTGGACCACCACAAACAAACATGTTTGGTGGGAAAGCACCCGAAAACTCCTTCCTGAGGAGGCTGCGTTCTTTTAACATCTGCGGGAAACTCCTGCAGATGTTTTACCAGTCTGTGGTAGCCAGTGTCCTCTTTTACTCTGTGGTGTGCTGGGGGTGGGGGCAGCACATCCAAGAAGGACACATCCAGACTGGAGAAACTGATCAGGTGGGCCGGCTCTGTGGTCGGCATAAAGCTGGACTCTTTGGTGAAGGTGGCAGAGAAGAGGACACTTGACGAACCGCTGGACATTATGGACAATGCCCGTCACCCTCTGCACATCGTCATCAGTAACCAGAGGAGCCTGTTCAGCCCAATACTGATCCTTCACAAGAGCAGAACTAACAGGCTGAAAAACTCCTTTGTCCCTCAGGCCATCAGATTGTACAACTCCTCACTAGGGGGGATGAGGAGTAACAGGAAGACAGAGGACGGGAAGGAGCAGTAGCCATATATTTTTATTTTATTTATATTTATTTATATTTTTGTTTAGATCGATCTTTTATATATATCTTTTAAAGTGTAATACTTAACTGCAACTGGTATCCCAATTTCCCTGAGGGAGTTTTTCCAAGGGGATTAGTAAAGCTCTATTTTATATAATCTAATCTAATCTAATCTAAAACAGGTGATTGACATCTGAACAGTCATAGTTAGTAAATACGCATACACCTTATTACTGGCTATTATGACACCTTGTATGAGTAATGGGTGAAACATTTAGTGACTTCTTTCCCTGTAAAAGGTGCCAGTTCTTATGTTCTGATCCTCTAACATCTTAGAAAAAAAAGGCACACAAATAAAAGGCAGCTTGAAACCAGATCATTAAATTAAAAATAGCTCAGTTTGCTGTGCTGTGGTTGATAGAAAATCACACTAAAATTCATGCAGAGCCTGCACAAAAATTCAAAGAGCCAACATGGCTCACCATTGTCCTCTGCAAAACCAGTTTAATTACAGCTAAACATGAATATTAGCACGGCTGTTTAGTGTGGTGTCATCACTGTGGATACTCTGATATTATCAGTATTTCAAAAGTAAGTCCTCATTTCAAATTAAGTCTTTACATGAGCCAGTACTATAAAATGAAAGGTACCCTATGAGAATATTCATTATTCAGGGCTTTTCACAGATGTGTGTAAGGCAGTAGCAACGAGGAGCGAGCCAAGGGGGTCCAGCGGTCTCCTCCACTGAACCCAAAAGGTCAAGTTTATTCATTCACCATGGCACTCATATTGTCAGAGGTCAGCAGTCAAATGATTAGCAGATTGTAAGTATAAGGTCACCACTGGAATAAAATGATCAAAGACAGGTTTGTATCTTTTGTTGTTAATCATTGATGACTTGTTTTGTGCTAATTTTAATATTTTCTTGCATTTGAAGCATATTTGAATAACTGTTTTTAAGTCATTTCACTTTTTGAACCTTGTTTACAAAGTATTGAGAGAAAGGGTGCAATGAATTATTCATCAAACGATTTTTCAAGTTGGTTCGTAATTATTAAAGATGGATGAAAATGTAGAAGTTTATTTCAAGAATAGGAAATGCATTCTGGGAGATGCAGACTTTAAGTGGAGAATAGAAGTTGTGCTTTGGAAAAAAAACCCATTAAATTGTGTTTTCTTGGCCTAAACACATTAGAGAACAGCCCTGTGTTAATTCTCTTAAATATTTATGAGCCCTTGTAAAGGTTTGGTGCAGTCAACAACAGGAAAAGCTATAAGAGGCCAGCTTTAACTAAGTAAGTAGATGGATGTTGACTGGCAGCCGGTGCTTGTGGAAAGCCCTAAATAAACACTACTGCGAGGCAGAACATGCTGCAATAATAGCTCTGTGATTAGTGGTCCTTTTATAACATCAGACTGTTGTGGTAATATAATTCAAAGGCAGAATAATTTTAATCAACAGTAAAATTGACCAATTATATTTCCACTATTATAAAGTGAGCAGCTGAGTCTTAAACAGCGAACAAAAACTAATAATTCAAGGTTCTAAGAGCTTAATTTGGGGCACAAAAGGAAGTTTTTGGAGTTTTATATGATTCTTTAACTGGAATTTGGCCCACCAGGTTTGTGCTTGCCTCATCGCAAGAAGGTTGCTGGTTCAACTCTCTATGTCGGACTGGGTTCTCCATGGGCCCGTGTGGGTTTTTTCTAGGCACCGCAGCTCCCTTACACACCAAAAACATTCTTGTTTTGTTAACTGGTGACTCTACATGGTCCATCGCTGTGAGTGTATGTGTGAATGGTTGTCTGTCTCTATGTGAGCCTGAGATTGCCTGGGGACTAGTCCATGGTGTACCCCACCTCTTACTCAATGTCTGCGGGGATAGCACCCCATGACACCCCTGAGGGAAATGCTGTATAGATACTTGATGAATGGATGGATGGACAATTTACTCTTGAACGTTGCTGTTTTTTATGGTTTGCATTAGTCTTTTTTTGGGTTACAATATCTGGAATTCTGGATTATTTTCAAAAATATGCAGTCAGACAGAAAACAGAATACCTAAAGCCTCAAATCTAGCATGTTTCATTATTACAATGGAAAATGGTGCAACAATTACCAGGGCTATGCAAGGACATTTTAACATATACCAAACTTTTAAAAAATTAGAATATACAACTTAAAATGTCATTAAACTACACTAAAACAGCAGCAGTTGGGGGTTTGTCATATTTAGCCATGCACAGGGAGAACTGTTTGCTCTAGCTCCACTTTATCACTAGCAGTCCCACCATTAATCTTGTCTTCAGTAGTGCTGCCCAGAATTAATTGGATTAGACATTTCATATTTTTAAAGAAAAATTATTTCCAACCATCTCTCAGTTTCCTCCTCCTCGCCAAAACAGTAAAACATCTCACTGAAAAAAATATTCTTCATCTTCCTCTGGTCTGCTGAGCCTGTATGGTCCGTCAGAAGATGTTGACAGTATGTGACAAAGATGACTGAGTGGAACCAGTGTGACAGTGACAGTGGACATGCACACACTGCTGACATGCTGCTTGTGCAATGTGTGTTTGTGTCGTGCCGTGTTTGAGTCACATTTGGAAACAGTGAAGGCAGTGGCTCAGACAGCACATTTGGTTTGAGCTTTTCTGCATCCTGGAAAACAAAACTCAAAAACTTTTTCCTTTCTCTAGACAGGATTTAATGCAACTACAGTGTGAACAATATTCACCTACTTACAGGGTTAGAGACATTTTACAGTATTTTGTAATTTAATGATGTTTTTGCAGTAATATGAAACATATTATGGATATGAGCTGTTAGGGTTAAAGAGCTTTTGGTTCCCTTTTGAGTTTATCATGCCCTTTACTGTGTTTAGCATGTCTCCTCTACGTGATAGAGAACTTCTATGAACAAGAGAAAAAATCTGCACAACAGGACTTCTTATCCTCATGTTTAAAGCACCAGTAGCTGCCTAAAATGTTTTATTCCCCCACTACCAAACCCAGTGCAGAGCAGAGGTGGCAGAATGAATGCAGAGTTGTTGAAAAGATGGTGCAGAGCACCACTGAAATTATTAATTGACCCATTGTTGGCACTCTGATTGGTTAACCTATCAACAGATCAGAATTAAGCCTCTTATCAAAGAGCTCTGCTAGGGTTACCTGGTCAGTCTACATGTCGTGTCCGCAGAGTTTACTTTGATTCAGTGAAATTTCTGTCTTAATTTGTTACTTTAACATTGAAATCAAAAATAAAAACACTGATATTTACACTCAATAAAAAAAGTACATAAATACTGACAGTATCTGGTGTTGAACAAATATTCAGCAGAAGTAATAAATTCTTTGTTAATGTGAGCAGCTGATGTGAGATGACATCGCTAAGGTCATTTAACATTTTTTTTCATATAGAGATTCAAAAAATCAAATAATCAAGTAAATTGAAACATGAAACATAAAAACATTAATAAAAACTTGTTACAGTGTTTTAGCTGTTTCAAATGGGAGCAAGGCCAGCAATAACAGATTCTGTCTGACCGAGAAACAGTTACTTAAGGACATGCTTGATAGAGGATCACTTCCTGTAAAGGGACCACAGAGTTGACCTGTCAACCAATCAAGTGTGGAAAGGGGCCTTAAAGGGCCAGAGCCTTTCAGACTGAGAAAACAGGTGGATAAAGGACACTAAAAAAATGTTAAAAATAGGAAGTTTTATGATTGTGAACATACTCCAGCTGTCATTGGATTGAAAATATGAACCAGAGATAAAGGTAATTGTGGGAAAATAAACTAAAAATAAAATTTAGATATTAGGGAGTAAATAGCCATTTCTCCATCATAATCACCCAATGATCCTGTAAAATTGGACAAAAATCACCCCAGCAAACAGGTCTGTCAGGGCTGCAAGAACAGACCTTCCAAATAAACAGTCCTCCAGATAAACAGTATTAATTATTGTGAATTGTGATACAAAGGGAATTTACTTTTATCAAATGGTGAAATAAAAGAATCTCTAACAAGGACTGCTAATTCTATTTAATGGGGGATAACATTATCTGCAAGCTTGTATATAATGACCTATCAGATTGATAATGTTGTGGTCACATCCATCAAAGACCACTTGGCCCCACATGAAACACCATCAGCTCACCACAGACTCTGCTGATCAGCGGTTACACAGGCAGACAAGATAACTCCAGCCTGGCACAGTTGGCAGCGTGATGTGCCAGCGGGGCCAGGAGGCCTGTGAATGGGAGGATTGGATGACCGCACATAGTAAGCCTGGTTTCTTCTAAATCCTGCCAAGCTACAGTAGATGGAAAGATAGAGCTGACAGATATGAAAGGAGGGGGCCAATCAGGCTGCGTCAGATACACTGTTATAAAAGTGAACCTTGCTCCCTTTTCTTCAGCAATCTCTCTAATTGGCCATCCAGAGACAGTTGCCTTTGTTTCCTAAAAGAGTCAAATAATTAATGGCTCCCGCTGCTCTCCTGGATGCCTTTGATGGGAAACCAAATCAAGCCTGTCCTCTGGTTTGATTGTAGCTGTTTGGCATTGCTCTTACTGTTGTAAACAACATCGCAAATCAAGTAATGTGATACACCAACAATGCACTAAGGCTAGTCCAAACCCCTGTGATTAAACACGTGAAGACAGGCATGAAATTGCTGCAGCTTTCTTCTTCCATATTACCACTTAGGAAAAGGTGTGGTGAAATGTTTTCATGTGTTTTTCTTTGATTTTTTTAAGCTTTCAACCTCCATCAGTTTGCAGCTCAGCCATATTTCTTATCTGATTTTTAAAATCATCAGCAGCTTTTCTTGCCTTTCAATTTGTTAAACAAGTCATTTTTCCAGCATTCTGACACATTTCACACACATAATGTCTAGTCAAGTGCAATATTGTCACCCAGGATTGTTGATTTATTCTCTCTGCACACAATGTGAGATAATAAGTGTGAATGCCGGCTCCCCGCTGAAGCCTTGTCTATATCATAGGCTGCAGCTTCTCTCCTTGGCTTTGTGGTCTCATCACAGCCAATATAATGGCACATCAGCTGCACCCAGCTGGGACTTCATACGCACACACATATGCCTCTTGTGCTTTAGTGGCCCTCTCCTTCACGCTGGCTTCATAACAACTAAATTATGCATGCGTCAGGAGAGTAAATCAGCTTGGACACGCTGACAAGAAAGGGCGCATCAGAGAAGCCGTAAAATGCACAAGAAAAATAATATTAAAGAAATATGGATGAAGCTATGCATCAGTGGCATTTTTCTCTCTCTTTTTTATTTTGCACACATAAACTAGTTATCACTGACAAAGTGACATTCCAATATACAAAGCTGCACAGGTACCCTCTGTAATTTAATAACCACAAATCAAGCATCTTAAAAAAACAGTGACAGAGTTTCCTGCAGGGTACTCGCCAAGGTGGAGGTGGGCTGGGTCATACACCTTATGCCCTCATTTAAGGTAAGCTATCCCTCAGAGAAAGCTCCCCTTTGTCACATAATAAACAGCACAACAGAGACGATGTCACTCTTATGAGACATTAACTGAGACATCAGGGTTTAAATGTTGTTGGTGATTTTTGATTACAGGCTCAAGTGCTGAAAATATCTTTAAATATGAAGCAGGGCTACTCTTGCCAGTTTAAGGCCCTGGCAGAAGAAATTTCACAAACACAAGATGTTAAGTTAATTATAATTACAAACTACTTAGGGCTGGGTAATTAGTCAAGTTTCATTCTCAAGTACAATTATGGTAATTGACATTAAACAGTTATTGTGCCAAATACCATGTCTTGTTTCTTTTGTCCAGAGAATTTGTCATACATAGTAAAAACACACCACATTGACCATTCAATATTTCATCAGTCCATCTGGGTAAAAGCCCCTAAAAGTGTTTGGATATGGGCAGAACCTTTCAAAACCATATCAGGCAGGCGATTGGACGATTGTTCCATCTATCACATTCATCCGGGTCAATCAGATAATGTAGTAGATGGGCGCTAGTGTCACGGTTTAAAATAGAAATTATAAGCCACCTCATAGGACAAACTCTCGCCAAAACATGGCGCAAGTGGAGCGAGAATATCATTCTTGAAATTACCTGATTAATGTGTTAATAATTTGGTTTATATCAGTACTCGCTACTTAAACAGCATAGAGTTTTGATTGTTTGTTTGTTGTAGTTAGCAGGTGTTTGTTGGGTGTGGCCAGTAAATCCTAGTGTCTGCTGCCAGCAAGCTAGCACAGAAATCATGACATTGGCTACGTTTCTAGCAGTCAATATTCTGGTCAAGATAAATATTCAGGTTTCTGAAACATTCAGAATAACCCAGTTTACATGCGTGAGCAAACAGGGTTATTCCTCTATGCATAGTATCCTGAACGAAACGGCGACACACGCAGAACGTCATCATGTACAGAGAACATCATGACGCAATGCGTGTCATTTCCGCTTCTTCTTCCTGTATCCAATAGCAACGAGAACAACAGCAGCACGGTGGATAATGAACGGCCCGGAGCAGCTAACAGTCGGCTTCGTTTGCACTTTGGTGCCGGTACTGACCCACCACCTGTACTTGACACTATTCTTTGTCAGTTTCTTCATTAATGGAAGACGAGAACGTGAAGAATTAGGAAATCGAGCTGGAGCTGTGCCATGTTACAACAAGTACTTCCTGTACTCAAAAGACCAAGATTCCTTGCGAAAAGAACATGCGCAGTACACAACTTAATGTTCCTTTCGATGAGGATATCCCGATCGGCGTATACATGACCAAATATTCAGGTTAGAAAAGGAGTAACCCAGGGGTGATTTTCAGGTTTTTAAAAACCAGAATATGAGCATATTCCGGGTTTCTAAGTAATTGTATTGATTTATTTATGAATGCTCGATAACAACCCTGTGTGGATAAAATGGCGGTTAGATGGATGTACTACTTTTTGACTGAGGTATGTAGAGATTTTGTGTGTTTTGAAGGGTGCCTTTGCAGAAAAAAGGTTGAGAAACACTGCTCTAATGTTTACTTTGGGTAATGTCTGGACATATTCCTTTCACTGTCCACCCTCTGAGGTGATGGCAAAACCCCTAATGACACCATCAGGGGATATTTCCAAAAGGGCTGTTTTAGCATACATTTTCTAAAAGCTGGAGCAAGCAACAAAGGAAAGGGAGGGGTTTTGTTCCTGTCGGGGGGTTTGTAGACTGGCTGTGGACACATATCCTTGTACAGTAAACATTAAAACATGTATTTTTTTATTATATTTCTACATAGCATAGTCCAGAGTAGGAAGGAACAAAGTGATATCCTCATATAAAAAGCTGCATAGGTACCTTCTGTAATGCAGTCACCCACGATTGCCCCTTTAAAAAAAAAAGAAAGAAATGATACAAGAGCCATCGTCTGTCACAATAAGCACACAATAAACCCCTGTGCTCTCTCATAGCGTCCTCTTATAAGTGAACTTGGAATAAAGCCATTTCACCACCTACCTACTGCTAGCTTCAGCAGCCATGAAATTACTGCTGGGAGCTTTTTTTTTTCTTTTTCATTATAACAAAATGTCCTGGCCTTTGCTTCAAGCAGCCATTGTAGAGGTTGATTGCTTTGATGTTACGGCATGTCACAGGGCAAATTTGTTTGCAGAAACAACAAATAAAATGTATATGTCATTTTCAAGAGTAACCACAAGGGAAGAATAATATTTGAGCCTCCCTTTCTTCTTCATGAGAGGAACAGAAGCTGCCCGTAGTGTTTCGTGCAGCACTTGATCTGTCCCTGTCTGTGTTTGTGATTGCACATGCCCGTCCATGTATATGTGTTGATATTTCACAGTATGCAGAGCGAGCAGGGATAGGCAGGGAGAGATGGAGAAGCTCTGAAATGTCTGTGGGTGGATTTTCACAGTGCAAAAGCGCCACTCTCCTCCCTCTTGCTTGTGTGTGTGTGCACTTACAGATACAGACAGCATGCTGCTTCTGTTTGATTTGACATGCGCTGTCTTTTTGATTAGGACAACACTTGGCAGGGGAACTGTTTTGGTTATAGGCCTCCAACGCCACATCAAAGCCTTGGCTACACAGTTTCGGGTTACTCTGGCATTCCCTTTCCCGCTGAATGTTGCATCTTCAACCAGTGAAGTAAACGTCTGATGCCTCACTTTTTCCCATGGGCAGGGACAAGTGAAGGAGCTCACACTGCTCCAGCTGATTTAACAAAAGCTTTGCCATTTCTCTCCATCCTCCAAGTTAATTAAGTAGAATGGACTTTTTTATTATCTCTGCCAAGGAGATTGTGCATTTGCTGGCCATTATCTGTCTGTATGTCTGACTTATAGCAAGATAACTCTAGAAGTTATGAACAGATTTTGATAAATCTTGGTCATGGCACAAGGAAGAACTGATTAGATTTTTGATCTGAATCCACATGCAGATGGAATTTTTTAAAAGACTTTGTTTACAATGCACAATAGGGCAGTTTCCACATTTCTATAACAACTTCCAATGTTAGAAATAAGGAGTTAAACTCCCTCCTCAAAGGCATCCAGATCACCACAGCTGCTGAGAGTCTCATCCTTTTCTTCATCAAACATAGTTTTTCTGCACTTTGCCTGCGCGTTTTCTCTGTACATCAATTTGCAAAAGTAGTAAGCCTGGAACCTTTTTAGTTTATTTCAGTTTTCAATGGGTTTCATCAACAGATGCAGGCAAAAAAAATGCTCCTGGAAGCTGCTATGAGGGATTGAAATTTTGGGGAGCTTCACCTGAACACATTTACTCATGTAAGAGGTGGACTGGTGGTATTCCTCTTTAGATTTTAAAGAACTATGTTCTGCATCTGGTCAATTCTACTGTAGCTCTTGCAGATAGTGTTCATTTAAAATTTAGGCCCTATTTTGATGCTGTAGCACTCAGCAGTTTGGGGCCGGCTGAGGGTGGATTATGTGCTTTAATTATGCAAAGGTGTGTCTTTTGGATGTGATATTAATCAAACCAATCAGAGTGTCAGCTCTTTTTCACTTTAAAAGTGGTGCATGCCTGACAATTTACATTTTGTTTTTTAGATTAAGAACACGGAACAAGTCCAGAAAACTGTTAGATTTACTAAAACGTGCAGATAAAGTGATATTTCAGTAAAGTTTTCCCACAACATCAAACAAATGAAAAAGACACTTCTGTATTACATGCTTAAAACCGTCATCTAATTAATTGTCAAGATAAAACTAAGGGGGTCTTGACAGGTTTCTCCTGACTTGTGATCTGTTTTTTAGCAACAAATAAAGAATTTCTTCTCTGCTGGAGTACTTGACTGTAGTCTCTAACATGTGTGACACACACTGGATAGACTAATTTATTAGGGCATGATTATATGTGGCCCGTAATGAGCAGTAATGTCACTCTGAGTAGAGTCGAAAGTGGCTTAACTTCATTTTCCAGTAGGCTTGTGGTAGTTGCTGTTTTATGAGTCAAATGGTTTTTCAGTGGCTTAGTTATTTCATTGATGTTATAGTGTCGTAGTGGCTAAAAAAAGCTTAATTTCCCTTAGCAAAGAGGGAGAGCAACGGTGCACAGTTCAGCAGCAGCAGAGTGCTCTGTCAAGGTCCAATGACAGAGTATTTAAGGGTGAGTAAAAGAAACTAGCAGAGAAATGCCTTTTACCTGCAGGGGCAGCCCTTTGGCACCCTCAACCATTCTTGACTGATTTCTGTACTTAAGAATTAATTTCAAATATCCTATGCAAAGAACAGAAATGCAGATACTAAAGCTGTTGCTGCAGTTAGAAAATGGTACTGCTACATACAATTTGCAAGTTCTTAGTATAATAACAGCTGATGTGACCTTTGTGCAGATGACAGCAATGCCGACATATGGCACCTTAAGTTCTTTTGTTTTTTAAGTCTTATAGTCTTATAGTCTTAATATTAGAAGTTTTCTGACAAATTTTTCAGTGCTTTGCTGCAGGTGCATAAGAGCATACATTGTTTCTGTCAGTGGTATTTAAACAGTTAAAGCGCTGGATATTATAGTGAATTATGTGTCTGAAAATAAGAAAGCCATAACCACATGCATCCCTTTCCTCCCTTAATACAGCCCATTAGTTCAATTCGAATTTAAAACAATATACAGTTTAAACATGAGAAAATTTAACAAAATTGGTGTTAAAAATGTGAATGAAGAAATAAATCTAATACTATACTGCTTTTTAGCAGTTACTGTTTGTATAATCTCATTTATATGTTACTAAATGCAAAAATAGAAAGATAAGTCTAATGTACATAAATAACCAATGAAAATGTTCCTTGTACTGAAAAAGTTGCTGAAATTAGCTTGAATTCTGTTTTGCTTCTTAAAACAAGTTTGAATATTTTTATCTGGTAATAAATATATGTATTGATCTAAAACAAACAATGAAATATTTGATGTGCACTCCTTTTTGTCAAAATTTAAGTTACTGTTGTTGTGAAGATGAGATTATCTTTCAAAATTTATCAAAATGGCCCTTTGATGATGAGGACAAAAAGGTAATGCCCTCTTGGTTGCTGAAGTTGCCCATTCCTGCCACAGAGTATGTGCTGCACGCCAAAATGCTTTGCATTAGGTAAACCATAGAGCTTATAGTTTACTTGAAAGCACCAAAAATGGCTGCCTTTACAGGCAATAGCTTAAGAACAGCTGTTTAAATCAGGGGCCTTGACACTTTTCAGCTTGCAAACCCAAAAAGGAAAAGCCAGACCTCCACAGTCCCGGAGGTGGTTGAAGCAGAAAATGTTCGGCATAGCCGTGCTTACTCACTAAAAGGCCTTTCCCAGCAATGGGATACAAACACTGCAAAAGAACACGACAGCCTAAAAACAGTTATAGTATATTTTGTAAACCGCTATATCTGTATCTGTATCTATCTATATCTCTATCTGTATATCTGTATCTGTATCTATATATGTGTAGCACTGTACATTTTGTTTGGCACAAGTAATTTGTGTGCATCTTTTAAAAAGCCTAAGAGAGAACTGAGTCAAAATTTTCTAATGCACCGCACCAGAGCATGTATAACTAATGCTAATTTCCAGGGCTTGTTCCCATGAAGGCCCTAAATATAAAATTTACAAGAGCATGCTTACAGAAGGAGCCAATCTGTTTGTTACATTTGGTTTACATTTATTAGTAGTTTAACGACTGAGGAGCATGTATGTATACAGTATAAACTCTCTCTATAAAAGCCTGGAACTGTAAAAACAGACAAACATACTGTATAATTAGGTCAAAAATGTCAATGAAACCTTATGAAAAAATAGCTCTTGCTTATCTCCCTGTATACAGGTTCCAGTGAAAGTCATAAGCCCGGGTCATAAAATCACAGCTAACCACTGCCTAGTTTCTATAAATTGTGGGTCTCTGCCAGATGACTAATGAGTGGAAAAGCCTTCCTCCTCTCCCAGCCCAAGACTTTGATCTCCACTGCACAAACACTAAGCGATCCTCAGAGCCCTGTGAGCATACTTAGCCCACAGGCAAACACTCACCAGGCCTTAAATACTCTAACTATTTACTTTGGCTTCCTCTATAAGACAATAGAGACAAAGCATCTCTGGGAATATTTGTAAATTAGAACATACATAGAAGTGTTATTAATGACAAGAAAGATCAAGACAGCTCAGAGATGCTGAGGAAGCTGCTCTCTTCTGACACCCTATTTGTCACTGTTTTATTGTGACTCCAGTGTCAAGGCTGTTTTATTAGGGGCGTCCAGTATTGAAACACTTTCCACTTGGTAAAGACTGAGTTCTTTGTCAATTTATAGAGGGGGAACTTGTGTCCAAGAGGGGGTTAAAGTGTTACCACTAAGACAGACCAAGTCTGCCTTTATGTCATTATTGAAGTTTGCTAACCTTGCTCAGCAGCTGGATCAGCCTGATTTAATTTCTGTAATCAGGCGGTCAGTCCTTTAGACTTGGAAAGGAGTGGGAGCTACCAAGTGACTGCTCGTACAGAGATTAGCATAGAAGCTAACAGCTTCAGTAGCAGTTTTATCAGATCTTTACTACGCTTCAATATTAAATGAAAACAAATAGCACTACAAACTTGATCTATATTCTCTGCTTGGCCAGTAATGAATGTGACTGATGGTAAGATTGTCAAATCATCTACCAGATATGTTTTGGAAGGTTTCCATTCCCAAACACTTCCTATTTACTCTTTACCAGATGGACTTGTGAAATATATTGAACGATCCATCTGGTGTGTCAGGTTAATTTTTTTTTTTTTTTTTAATTTATTAATGCCTTTCCATCATCTTAAACCCATTTGGCCATTCTTCTCTGACATGAAAATAAAAGTGAGCACCCAAAGATACATGGATATAAATCTGTGCGATACAACAAAACAAAACAGACTGAGCCTATGTTTAAGACAGGCTATTTGATCTTTACTTCATTTTGTACGTATTTTAATCCACATTTCATCTGTTAACATAGCGGTGGTGAAGCTTGTGATCAAATCTGCAACTTGTATGTAGGGGGGTTTCCTTCAGTTATTTGCCTTACTTTTGGGAATTATCTTGTCTTTATTTCAGACACTTTGTTGTGTCTGATAAAGTTTGAAATACACAAAAACAGGAAGAATAATCTTTTAAGGTCCAATACTGTTACCCTGGTTGTATCTTTATGGAGCTAAAGTATGCCTATCAAACAGTACTGTAACAGTTTTAACAGGAGAAAGGGTGTTAAAATGACAAACACCCTTCTGTGATGGTCTTGTACTGTCTCTGAGTCTCCTTCTTCGTGAATAAAATCACATCATCAGACCCTTTAAGTGTTAAAGCACAAATCACCTCGAAAGGCAGCGGGGGACTTCAGAGTGGTTGGCTAAGAGTGTTTGTATTAGAGCACACAGCATTAATTAAATGGGCCCTTTAAATAATTTGCCTGGCATTTAGTTATTCACAGCTAGGCAGGATAACTTACAGCAGGTTGAATTAAGGCTTACATAAATATAATTTTTCAAATGTTTGTAAAGGTTCCTGACTGCAAGACGTTACAGAGATTAAAGAAGAAAAGACAGTTTTAAGGGGTGGTAAATAAATGAGACAAATTAACACCAAAACTATGAGCGTGAATCTACAGAACTACAGGTTGGCATTTAAATGCATCCATTTAAATGCCGACAGGAAAAGAGCAGCAGTGAGTCAATAAGAGAGGCTTACGTGTTTTCTTCAGTTGTGTGATTGTGGAAGTCTAATTAGTTTAATGGTGTGGATGCGAAATTAATTAAAATGGACTGTAGACATAATTAAGTTTACAGGAGTCAAAAGGATGCATAAAATAGCTAGAAGTGCTTAAAGATAGCACAAACCTCTGACAAGTCATTTCTTACAATGTCAGGCGAGTTTTGTCTACATGTGGAAAACTGCCCAAACTCCTGGATCCACATCCTGGTTATGAAGGCTTATTCCCTGTCCAGCTGGCCTGGGTTCAGTTCTCACTTGAGGCCCATTTGCTGTGGTTCCTCACCTGATCTCTCTCCCCTTTCTGAGTCTCTTCAGTGTCCCTCCACTATGATTAAAGGTCTAAAATGCGACAAAAAATACCTTTAAAAATGTGTTTTGAACTCATTAAGTTGTTAGCGAAAACGTGGAAAAACTGCCCTACCATGCAATGTTAAGAAATTCTTAAAAAAGATCCTGAATCCACATCCAAATATGGATCTAAACCCTTCTTTCTTTTACCATGACCAATATGCCCTAACAATTTCATCAACATCTGTTCATTACTTTTTGAGTTATCCCCTTCACAAATTAAGAAAAACAACAAATCCTGGAAAAAAATATAACCCCCAAGTAAAAATAAACTTAATATATTGTTAAGGGTCAGAGTGATGCATAAAATGATGACAGTCAAACTCAAATGATCCTCACCTGATCTTGTCAACCACTGAAGGTGTAATTTATGTCCATGAATGATTACAACGGTGTGGGGAAAAAAAAATCCTTATTTAAAGATCTTGAGATATCATGTTTATGGGAGGCGGGTGAACATAGAGCTCAATCACCTTGACTTTTGACCCATGACCCTTAAAATTGAATTAAGCTGTCCTTGAGTCAAAGTGTACATGTGTGCAGGGTCTGAATAAAATGCCTGAAACACATGTTCAGACAACATTTAAATACAGAAGAGATGAACATCTTTTAAATCCATTTTTAAAAAATAGACTGGCTTTTACATAATTTCAGATTTTATTTACTTGATTTCTTATTTACATATTTATCAGATATTTTTCCTTCATCTAAGATGCTCTTACTTATTTTACTTACATTTTTGCATCCCCTATTCATCTGTTTTAATTTTTCTTTCCCTTGTTTAGCTCCACTGATGTGATGTTGTCTTCTTTTAGGTTTTTTCATTTTATTTCTTTTATTATTACTTGCATATTTTTACTTGTGATAATGTTTTACTGGTCTTATTAAAAAAAATGCTATCCAAAATAAGTAACCGACCATCTCTGGAGATGTGTCCATGCTCACCTTCAGACCCTTTGTCTGCTTCATTCTTCATTTTTGTTAAATTCACCCTGTTTACATTTTGTTTTTGTCCATTTAATTGAATTTTCTGTCCAGTTTTTTTTTGATCCGATTGTTAATGTTCATTTTGTTATTCTCTGCCCTTAATTGTCAAAGCACTTTGTAAACGTCTGTTTTATAAGGTGCTATATAAATGAAGTTATCAGTTATAAGGTCCAATGAACTTGACTTAAGACCAGTGTTAATTTTGACAGCACTTTTAAACATAGTTTTAGTTTTAGTCTTTTGCCTAAGATATCTTTTAGTTTTAGTCATGTTTTAGTCATCTAAGCTGTTCATTTTAGTCTACAAAACCCAAAACCAGCGAAGTTGGCACGTTGTGTACATCATAAATAAAAACAGAATACAATGATTTGCAAATCCTTTCAACTTATATTCAATTGAATACACTGCAAAGACAAGATACTTAATGTTCGAACTGAGAAACTTTATTTTCTTTTGCAAATAATCATCAACTTAGAATTTAGTGGCAGCAACACATTGCAAAAAAGTTGGCACAGGGGACATTTTTACCACAGTGTTACATCGCCTTTCCTTTTAACAACACTCAGTAAACGTTTGGGAACTGAGGAGACCAATTTTTGAAGCTTTTCGGGTGGAATTCTTTCCCATTCTTGCTTGATGTACAGCTTAAGTTTTTCAACAGTCCGGGGTCTCTGTTGTTGTATTTTACGCTTCATAATGCTCCACACATTTTCAATGGGGGACAGGTCTGGACTACAGGCAGGCCAGTCTAGTACCCACACTCTTTTACTACGAAGCCACGCTGTTGTAACACGTGTAGAATGTGGCTTGGCATTGTCTTGCTGAAATAAGCAGGGGCGTCCATGAAAAAGACGTTGCTTGGATGGCAACATATGTTGCTCCAAAACCTGTATGTACCTTTCAGCATTAATGGTGCCTTCACAGATGTGTAAGTTACCCATGCCTTGGGCACTAATACACCCCCATACCATCACAGATGCTGGCTTTTGAACTTAGCGCCTATAACAGTCTGGCTGGTTCTTTTCCTCTTTTGGTTTCCCGGAGGACACGACGACCACACTTTCCAAAAACAATTTGAAATGTGGACTCGTCAGACCACAGAACACTTTTCCACTTTGCATCAGTCCATCTTAGATGAGCTCGGGCCCAGCGAAGCCGGCGGCGTTTCTGGGTGTTGTTGATAAATGGCTTTCGCTTTGCATAGTAGAGTTTTAACTTGCACTTACAGATGTAGCGACGAACTGTAGTTACTGACAGTGGTTTTCTGAAGTGTTCCTGAGCCCATGTGGTGATATCCTTTACACAGTGATGCCAGTTTTTGATGCAGTACCGCCTGAGGGATCGAAGGTCACGGGCATTCAATGTTGGTTTTCAGCCTTGCTGCTTACGTGCAGTAATTTCTCCAGATTCTCTGAACCTTTTGATGTTATTACGGACCGTAGATGATGAAATCCCTAAATTCCTTGCAATAGCTCGTTGAGAAATGTTGTTCTTAAACTGTTCAACAGTTTGCTCACGCATTTGTTCACAAAGTGGTGACCCTCGCCCCATCCTTGTTTGTGAATGACTGACCATTTCAGGGAAGCTGCTTTTATACCCAATCATGACACCCACCTGTTCTCAATTAGCCTGTTCACCTGTGGGATGTTCCAAATAAGTGTTTGATGAGCATTCCTCAACTTTCTCAGTCTTTTTTGCCACTTGTGCCAGCTTTTTTGAAACATGTTGCAGGCATCAAATTCAAAATGAGCTAATATTTGCAAAAAATAACACAGTTTACCAGTTCGAACGTTAAGTATCTTGTCTTTGCTGTGTATTCAATTGAATATAGGCTGAAAGGGATTTGCAAATCATTGTATTCTGTTTTTATTTACAATTTACACAACGTGCCAACTTCACTGGTTTTGGGTTTTGTAGATTTAGTCGATGAAATTTCACGACATTTTTAGTCGACTAAAATATGTAAAGTCTAAGGCATTTTATTATGTTTTCTTTAATTGCTGAAGTCATGTTTAACACTTCGATAAATTTATTTAAGTGTCTTATCAACACCAACCTGTTTTATAAAACGTGTCATTATTTATCACCTAATTAGCACTGCTTTGGTGTCGGAGCTGAGTGAAATATATTCCTATCTTGTCCCTACTTTCTACATGACAAAATTAGGTCTGATTGAATTAAGTCTCTGTCAGACATTTTCATCTAGTTTTTATCTGTTGACAAAAATGTCAGTTAATTTAGTTTTAGTTTTTGTCCATGTGCACTTGTTTTTATTAGTTACTGTCTAGTTTGTGTCAGGGGACAAAAACTATGATGAAAATAATTAGTCAAGAAAATTAACACTGCTTAAGACCTTTTGACCTACAAAGTCTTATGCGGCATCTTTATATCAGAGTTAATATTTGTGCCATGTTTGAAAAGCATTACTAAAATATCACAATATTTGCCTAAACTAATTTAAGATGGGTGAACTAAAATGCTGAATACCACTGTTTCTGCCACTTGCAGGAACATTCCTGCATTAACGAAGACAGAGCATAAACTGTCAAACTATCCAAACATTCTTTATTACCTCTCTCTGACGTCCAGTCCTAAACTCAGCATCAAACTGACTCCACAACTATAACTAAAGCAGTTATCTATTTTTGGTTTCCATCCAGCTTTTCCCCTGCCCCTCTGTCCTCTGAGGCTCTGGACGGTGCTCAGCAGGGTGTTTCATCCAGCCACAGACCCTCATTTAGCTGAGGATTGGTGTGTTTGAGAGGAGACTTTTGGCCATCTCCTCTTTTTTCATGGGTGTGCTTCAGATTTTGATCCTGTAGAAATGACTTGAGATTGTGTTTTTACTGCCTTTAGCCAGTATCCAGTTGCTGTGGTGCCCTTTATTTACACCACACAGTAGTATAGTGTAGTGTAGTTAGGTTGACTTATCTGCTTGCATTTCATTATCTGATTAGATGAGAAGATTAGATTTTCAGCTGATCTAGATTGGTGTAATGCCTACTTTGATTCAGTGTCATGATACAGTGCAACATAAGTAAGTGGAGCCGTTGTGTCCAATATGGAGGTATGTGGTTCGAGATATTTGCAATATGGTCTCTCTGATTTGCCTTGTTAGCCCTGATCAGCTCAGAGATATGAGAGAGAAAGAGATAGAGGGAAAAAGAGGGAGTGAGAGGCCTGTGACACTTCGCACCGCACCCTAATGAGAGCCAGGGAACCAAAGCAGCTGGGCAATGAGATTAGATGCAACTCAATTCAATTACAGCTGAGCCGCCACGGGTGACGCTTCAAAACTCATCCTGTTAAGATCCGGTTCACAAACGCAGAAGAGGGGGACTGCCGCAGCCCCTCGCTCAGCCAGCCGCTGCTCGCCACGCTGCCACAACATCAGCTCTGATTTATAAGCACACGCAGGGCGTCATTAGGCTCTGCTGGGATTTGATAGCACACTCTGCAATGTTCTGATATAGATTTAAAGGAAAATGCAGAAATAATTGAGTTTTCAGCCACCGCAGCTGTTTATACACTGCACCAGTTTGTGTTTGAGATTAAAGAGAAACTTAACAGACTGTTTAAACTTCAGCACAGCGCTCAAAAATGTATTAAGATTTTGTCACACTGCCTGGAACCCTGCCTTTGCTGTTACCCACACAAATTTAGAACTCCATCTGACTGCTCAACTTCTTTATGTTAGGGGCTAAATCACATTTTCCACCCTGAAATTTTTACTCTCCTTTCAGACCTGTATGAATCTATTTGTCAATAGATTAAAAAAACAGATTCCTATGGAGCAGGGGTGGGCTGCTGGTGGACTGGGGCCCACATGTGGTCCTCCTACCTTCTCAATCCTAACCTTGCAGTGCAGCTGGATCCGCCTGGTTTGATGTCTTTAATCTGTCAGATCCATCTTTCCAAGGTCCAATCCAGAATGATTGAGAGCAGTCCAAAGAGGGACAGCCCAATCAGCGTCCTTTGGAGCAGGAAGAGGTGGGAGCTACGAGCCAGACAACAGCAGGAGGAGATTAGCATAGATGCTAACAGCTTTAGCTGCAGTTTTGCAGATCTTGACTACATTTCTTTATTAAATGAAAAACAAACAACAAGACGACAGACTTTCCTTAGAAAGGAGCTTTTTGCTCCACTTCCAACATGTTTTGTCAAGAGTTTGTTCTGGCTTGCGTTCTTTCCTTTACACTGTGGCAGTAGTGCCCGCCTACTACATTATCTGATTGGCGCGTAATGAATGTGATTGACGGAGTGATCGTCCAATCACCTGACGGATATGCTTTTAAAAAGTTCTCTCCATTCCCAAACACTTTCTATGAGCTCTTTTCCAGATGGACAAGGGAAATATATTGAATGGTCCATCTGGTTTTTGTGGCCTCCTACTAAACTTTCATATAGAAATGTAACAGGAGAGAATCTGCTGTAAAACATAAATTCCATATTACTGTGAAAAAGAACTATAATTGGTTGTAAATGTTACTGTAAAAAACTCCTTTTAATGCATCTCTAAATAAATGTGTAAAAAAAAGAAATACAACTGAAAGTAAAACATGCCTGATACTCAGCTGGATGTAGCAACTGCTACATAGAACTGCTACAAACAGGATATTTCCTCTTTTTCAGACCATTCTCTGGTAATACTAGAGATGGCTATGCATGAAAGTCCCAGATGATCAGCAGCTTCTGAAATACTCAGACCAGCTGGAATGAACAACAGCTAGGGAGGGTTCAAAGTCACTTAAAGTTTTCATGTCCTGCAAAATCGTTTTGTTTTGCACTTGATGTTTTTTGGAAAGGGTTTAGGAAGCAAAATAGCAAGACATCTTTTACTAAACTGTCAGTTTACCAAAGGTCGACAGAGAAATGCACTGTGCCACTTTCAAGAAAATGCCTCTTAAAACACTCAGTATTTTACTTCCTGGGGTTTGCTATGTAATAGCTATACTGCCTCCACCTACAGGTTTTTCATTATCATGGCCTCTAGTAGCCTCTCCTCCCCCCCAGATACAGTTGTTTTCAGTGGGGGAGGAGGGAAAATAGCTGCTTCTGATCCTCTACAGAGACGTTTTTCATTTCTTTACTCAACTTAAAAAACATCCTTGCTTAAGAGACACAAAGACATGATGTTAATGGTCAAACATGCCAGGAAATGGGACCTTTTCCCTGTTCTGATGCTTAATTTGAAATTCAGCAGGTCATCCTGACCATGTACACATGACCCAATGCAATGGGTTGCTGCCATATGATTAGCTTATTAGATATTTGCAAAAATGAGCTGTTTGAAATGCGTACAATTGAAGAGGCTAGTGAGGGCATATTTTTGACCTGGAGCACTGTCACAAAAAGGTACAACTACAGCTCATACAGTGTGCGCATTCACATTCCCCCTCAGTTTGACTCTTCTTTGTTTCTGCTCAAATCAGACAATCTGAGTAAAAACATGATTTTAATCTTGAATCTATGCATGCATCTACAGTCTTCCTGGAGAACTCAATGTGTCAGCATATATGGTAAATAATGTGAGTGGTAACAGGGAGCGTTACAGCATGTACAAACTTCCCCCTGTCTGGATTGTATGATTAGCTCTGAGGAGCATGATCAGCAGAAGCTGCTGCATCTGTACTGCAGGGATTTATAGGCGGTGATAAGGAAATCGTGTTGTTGTTGTCTTCCATAATTTATGTAGTGTGTGACTGTGTTACATTTTTAGATACAACAGCGCTGCAGGGCTCCTGAAGGCAAAGAGGTGAACTGGATTTATATCTTTCCTCCATGTTAGAAACAATTTTGGCTAACAAAAGCATTTATGACTGTCTCTGAGGCTGATTAGAAGGTTGAATCTAATGATTGGCTGATGCTAATATGGAGAAAGGTGACTGTTTGGGGTTAATCTCTGCAGGAAACAAAATCATATATTATTTTTACTCACTGTGGGATAAGAAAAGGAGCTATCAGTCTTGTTGCTGCTGTCAGATTAAGCAGAGCTCAAAGGATTTAGTTCTCATTGGATTCTGAAGTCTACATCACTAAACATAAACTTTTTTTTTTGCTGACCGAGGAAAAGTCCAGGAGCAAACGTAATCCGTTCTGGACAAACTATTTACTACCACCAGATTCCATCTCTTAATTTCCATACAAATGTAAAACTGGGCAGGCATGGAATCTTCAGCGAATCTTAAATGAATCCAATTGTTCTAACACAGTTCAGGGTCTGCAGGCAGCACGAGCAGAAAAGTGGCGCTCAAATCAGCAATTTTAAAATAAAGGCCCCCGCGTGATTCTAATCTGATTGGCAGGGCATTGTTTCCTTTCTTATGCATGGGAGCTGGCACAGTTCTTAGTTTTCAGGCATTTCCCTTCTTAGAGATGGAAAATTGAAATGCACAGATGTCTTTTTGACTGAGCAATACTTGGTCCTAATCCCCGGAGCCTTTCTGTGTAAGCATTTATTCTGCTTTCTTTTCCATTTAAATTTTAGGTAGAGTGCTTTCAGGTAGGGTTATGTGAATGCAAGTTTTAAATCTTTGATCAGATTGTAGTAAATGAGAAATCCATTAATTTTTTTTAATACCACAACAGTTCTAGGCACCCAATGATCTAATTTTACCAATCAAAAAGCAGGCAAACTCCTACAAACTGTTTCAATAGTTTAAACATTTTTGCAACAGTTGTGATCAGTCTTGGAGCTTTTGTTTAAACTTTGAATTAGGAGTGTTCCCGAGCACCAACCTCCACCAAGGCATTTTCAACATTGTCACGGAAATTGTCAAAAACGAAGAAAACTGCCCTATCTCATACTGTTGTTAAATCCTTGAAAAATCCTGGATCTGTATCAGTATTAAGATCCCAACGAAATAAAATCACTTCTTCCTTGTACCTTGAACAACATTCCCTGAAAATGTCATTGAAACAAGTTCAGAATATTTTGAGTTCTCTTTCAAACAGACAGACCTACAGACGGACAAATGCCAGCAACAACATTTCCTCCTTGGTTAAGATAATGAAAACCTGATGTCTATTTAAAGCACTAAAAGGCTTTTGCTTGTTCATCATTTTTTAAAAAGTGGTCCCTGTGAAAGACTTGGTATCAAAAGTATTTATGAATTAAAGGGATATTTCAGTATTTTGAAGTTGGGTTGTATCAGGTACATGGCAACAGTCGGTGAAGTGGCTTGATTGTGTGAGTTTTATGTAAAAATGAGCCATGAAACTATGTTTGGGTGAATTTTCAAATGGACAAAATATTCAAATCACTTTATTTTTCCTCCAGGAAGTCTCTGTGTTTGGCACTATTTTACAGTGCAGTAAATATTTATGTGTTCTTCCATCTGTGTGCATTGATTCAACAGAAGTTCGTTCTTGTTCACTTGAAGGCCCGTTGAATCACGTTCTAGAGAATTTCTTCTTCTGTTACGCCAGTTCATAAAGGTAACCCTGTGCATCTGAAGTAAAAGTTGCATCAATGGCGCTTGAGTCAAAATCACTCATATTTGGTTCAGTATGAGTTTCTTCTAAATTTCTTGTGTCTGCCTGCGTCCATAGAGCAAATCAACAGATCAGCTGAATCAGTGCGTACAGGCGGAAGAACACAGATCCATTTGCATCATTAAAAAGTGCCAAACACGGAGACTTCCTGGAGGAAAAATAGGTCCTGGTGTAGGTTGT
Source organism: Cetoscarus ocellatus (assembly GCA_037902135.1). Classification (NCBI taxonomy): domain Eukaryota; kingdom Metazoa; phylum Chordata; class Actinopteri; order Labriformes; family Labridae; genus Cetoscarus; species Cetoscarus ocellatus. The sequence goes on from JBAMNC010001086.1 coordinate 642,265, forward strand.
AACTTGTTTTGGCATGAAACTCGCACAGTTAAGTGAAATAACCGTACCCGTTTAAAGCAGTGAAAGTCAATGGAAAGTGCTCAAAACAGATCAAATGAACGTCTTTGTATTTTTTTTTTCATTCAAGGAGATACCTTAAGCTTGGACTAAAATAGCAACTTGACTCAAATAAAGAGCCAGTATTTGTTTTAGAGTTTTATATGCTGTGTGTTTAACATGTCCTCTATGGGTGACAGAGCACTTCTATGAACAAGACAAAAAGTCTGTGGCATCAGGACTTCCTCCTCTCCCCATACTTATCACACCAGCAGCCTGATAAAGCTTGGTCCCCTGGCCCTTCCTGAATAGACCTACCAGTGTGACATCCTACCATTGTTTTGTTGTCAGTTTAAGCCCATTGCAGAGCTTAGATGTTAGATGAATGCATGTTAAACTGACCACAGCAATGACCTGCAAACCAACCAGACTGGACTGAGCCCATGTGGGAAAGGGTCCGTACAGGGCTGGAACTCTAACAGAGCATTTCAGTGAGAATACAGCACCATCAGGTGTACTCTGTATATGAAAAGTAGTGATTGTAAATGTTACCTTTCAGTCGGCAAAAATGAATATGAACCTCATTTAAGGCAAATATATGAGCCCTTTGAGGTTCCTTTAGAAAAATGTTCAGTCATCCACTTTTAAGGAGTTATTACTGCCCTTTATACTGTAGCCCTGTATATCTGTATAGCCTTAATAATCAGAAAATAAGCATAACAAAACACCTGTCACTTATTTATCTACTTAGGTAAATTTTGGGGATGTTACAGCTTCAGTTTTTAAGAAAAGCCCATTTTGAAACATTGTTTTTCTTGTATTCATTAGGTTTGGTTGCTACAATAGGCTTAAACTTAAAGCAATCAGTCATAAGATATTTTAAAAATAACTCTGCAGCCTTGAATCTATTTTCAAATCTATTTTTAAACAATATTCATGCTATGTTTTACACCTAATGTGATTACTGTTTTAATGGTTCAATGGCTTTTTTTCCTACCTTTTCCATCCAAATTCCCAACAGCCTCCAAACCAACTGGGACCACTTTGACCCAGTTAATCTGCATGACATCTCTTAATGTGAGGAGCATTTACTGTCGGGAAGACTGCCATGCTATCCAGCTGGCTTGCGGTTGCTGAGGTTCTGAGCATATGCCTGAGGAAAATGAATAATGCAGCCATGTTATTCCAACCTTCAGTCTCTATCTTTTGCTTTAGGTAGAGGAGATGTGAGGAGGTATGGTACATGAGAGGATTCTTCTTCTGCCGCTGCTGAGCTCATGTAAAAATGATGATACATGAAAAAAGCTTTAGATGTCTTAGCTCAGAGAAATATCGCAGCTTTTGTCCAGATAAAAATTCAAAGTATGTTTCAGGATTTTGAGCTTTCACTACCTTTGTGTTCTTAATGCCCGTGGTGTTAAAGTTTCTGTGTTCGAGTGTTGTTACTATTAAGTAGTTCTGCAACCCTCAAGCCGCAAATGAACTACATGTGTCCCTCAACATGCCCTCACCGTAACATCTGAACCCAGCAGCTGCAGGTTAAATTCATATTCTTTAGGCAGGACTCCACTGAGACGTGACCTGATAACCCAGTTGCCAGATAACCTTGAGGTCCGGCTGGCTGGTTTCTCCAGGCATTAAGCCACCGCTCCTCCGGACAGATGACACACTGTGTTGGTGTTTATATTTTCAGTTCTTGCAGTGTGGCTCGCCAAAAGATCATGTGTTAGAGTGAGGACCCACACACACAGAGCTGCAGCCTCAGAGCATTTACAAATCAAGAAAAATATGTCCTGACCATTCAGATGGAATGGAAAGCAGAGTCAGAGAGGGGCTTTCTTATAAGAGATGTTGTTGTGTCTTTGCTCTCTGAGCTGTGCTTTGTTGGCTCTCTGCAGCCGGTTGACGGAGATAAGCTTTGAAGGTTAAATGGCCAAAAAAATGACAGAAATATTTATTTGGCTGTTGTAGTTTGTTACACAGTTTGCAACATACGCAGTCAAAGGTAACTGTGGAAATTATTACATCAAATCTTTCTGCAGTTGAACATGTGATATAGAGTGTTTATTATAGCCTCATGGTTAAATACCAGGGCTGAAGGATATTTCAAAAAACTAACATTGCAATATTTTGTCCTTGTGTAATATTATTGTGATTTTTCACATTAAAATCACATTTGGAAAATGTGCATTTCTTTTTAAGTTCATTCATTACATTTCAAGTAAACTGTTACATTATTCTTATTTTGGTCTTTATTACCTCCTGGCACAAGAAACAATGATTACATTTTGGTGGTGATCCAAATCCAGATGCAGATCCAGGAATTCTTTTAAGGATTTGTTAACATTTCAAGATAGGGCAGTTTTCAATATTTTCGCTAATAACTCAATAACATTTTCAGAGAATGTTACAAAGGAGAGTGTAGAGAAGCGAGTGTGTGGCTTAGGGCTAAAACTCCAAATGCATTATTAAATGGGCTGTTATCAATAAAATTACAACTGTGTTTTCCCTAGGCTGTCTCATCTTCATTTTTATGCTGAATAGACATTTTTTGTTATTTTTTCAAAGTTTATGAAAAGAATAAAAATCAACATGCTGTAATGCAGTCTCAGGGGGAGAGCAAGAGTAAGAGAAATCAGATAGAAGAAACAATGATCTTGTTTTGGTGAAAACATTGTTTTTTGCCATTTTGTAACATTCAATTTTTTATTTGTCTTTAGAATTGGAGTAAATACTGCATGCAAATGCCTTCATGACCTTAAGTTTTAAACCAAAAATTCTGCAGACTCGGTTCAGTACGAGGTTAAGTTGCAATGTTGCATTGGTTTTCTTTCACTCTGCACTAGTGGTGGGTCTGAAGCCACCCACCACTAGTTGGGGCTGCAGCTGTGGCCTATTCTTGCACTTTGACCCAGAAATACACAACTTGCTTCATTTAGTTACAGTGTTGTTAGTAATAAAATAAGATAAAGTTATGTTCAGGCAGCTCAGATAAAAATGGCATATTTACCGGAGCGATTTGTTACCATATCCTGGATGCATGCGGTTGTAGATTTGAACCTGTTAAGAGAACCGAAGGCTGATGGTGCAAGCAATGCTAACTTTAGCCACTCTTTGCTTGATATTGTCAAAGATAGCTGTGTTAGCTTGCTATCTGTTTTTAAATCTGGGGTAATTCTAGCCACAACACACTGCGTTTTGGTGGCTTACCTTTTGGGCCTTGTTTGGTTCAGATGGCTTTCACAATCAGACCAGAGTTCGATTCTCTAGTAAATTCTGAGCCACTTATTTGCATCACAATTGGAATCCAAAAGCCTTCAGACTCAATCAACTGTCTTGTCGAGAGCATGGAGGTCTGTATCCATCCATAGAAGTCAATGTAGTCAGTGCTCACTGTCTTGACTGACAAAAATCTCCAGCATTATCTACTTTTCGTCACCATGCTCACAGCATCCTCAAAACAGTTTAACTTTGAAACAATGCCATGTTCACCAGCGTCACTTGTCCCTTACTGAATATTCAAAGTTAAGAGGGAGCATGAATTCTCATATTAGCTTTGTCAACAAGAATGGTGGAGAAATTGATGGGACTCGTGTTACTGGCTGACCAGTTCCGAAGTCTAAAGCTGCTAACAGCATGGACATGAGAGTTTAAAGTACAAATTGGTTTAAGTTATGTACTATACTGTCTGTAGTGTCCGCCTACTCCATCATCTGATTGGCCAGTTATGAATGTGACTGACAGAACAATTATCCAGTCACTTTCTGAATATGACTTTAAAATGTTCTGCCCCTCCCACCCCTTTTCTATGGGCTGTTGCCCTGTGAAATATTTCCTGTACAGCATACAGTATATTTGATATCTCAGGTTAATGCAGACTTAACTGGTCAACTATTAGGAAAGACTTGGCTTACGTGGGTCAGGGGGCATGAAAGGGGCAGGAGCTGGAACACAGTATCTCTGACAGGCTAGGAGTACAGGTGGATCAGGCATACTCAGTGTATGAAAATTAGAAAGTTTCTTCTAGCAGTAGTGATTGTTGACATACTGTGGCAGTCGTCAACAATAAACATATAAACCTGAGTTAAGGGAGGATATGGGCTATTGTTTGCAGCCATATTGACTGTTTAACATCTGCATCAGTGCACACATTTGCAAGGAATACTTGACAATGTTTCTGCGTCAATATTTCGAACACAGCTCATGTGCAAGAATTTGCTGCAGCTGCAACTTTCTCCTTTGTTTCTTTATATCCACATGATGTAGGAAAAAAAATGAACATAAATATGTAAAAGGGACTTTTTGTGCAAACAGTTTGCTTGTGCATTGTCTGTAGCATAATGAAACACCACCAGTGTGCTTGATTTTCATTAATAACCTTCATGTTGGCTCACCCCCGCTGTATATCAGAGAGAAATTAAGCCATTTTTATTTCAGCCTTTGCTGCGTGGATCTTTGGCTCCAGAAATAGGACTATATAATTCATTCTGTGCAATGTGATTTGACCGAGGTGTTTCTGAGCGCTCTCTTAAATGAAAATATTTCACATGTGAATTAATCATTAGAGGGGCTCACTCTCCTTTTCTTCTGGTGGTGTAATGATCCCCTCTTTTTTACTACTGGCCTGGATAAATTTTTCATCGTCTTTATCTTTAAATGAGTAGGCACAATCCTCCAAGGAGACTCTGGCCGCGCCATGTTTCACCGGGCTGTCAGAGTTAACATGTGGCTGAGCTAAACGCCATAATTTAATTGATGCCAAGTGCAATAACGTCACCCGCTGATCTTTTAATAATATGGAGATACGATTCCTGTCTTTTCACTTCATTATGATATTGCCTTCTAAATATGCAAATGTGAATTCACACACTGTTACACACAAGCACACAAAGTCTAGACTCTTGACAATATTGTAGTGGGCCTGGACTCCTTGGAAGCTATTTTAGATTGTAATGAGATGGCCTTTAACCTTCAGATACAAGCAAAAGCCTCTCTAGAATAAATTAGCGGCCACTCACTTCTTGTGTAACAGTTTCTCTTTTGTGTCTAATCCTCTGGGTCTCTCTCTCTTTCTCTATCTCTCTCCAGGATTCTCCATCCTGCAGGCCATCATGGAAGCGGCGGTGGCGAACAACTGGCAGGTGACGGCTCGCTCTGTTAGCAGCACAACGGATGCAGCAGAGTTCAAACGCATCATTGAGGAGATGGACAGGAGGCAGGAGAAACGTTATGTGATCGACTGTGAGGTGGACAGGATCAACACTATATTAGAGCAGGTGAGCCTCACACGCTTCGTATGTGCGGTAAAGCCAGTGGACTGTATAAAAGAATCACCTAAACTGTCCTTCAAGAGCTTGTTTTGTTCTATGATTTTCAGTCACGTAATTGCTAACCGCATTTTATTACCAAAACAATGAGCATTTAAGGGCCACTCAGCTAATTGAGCATGTTGAAGATGATTTGGTCATCATGCTGAATGCTAATCTGTGAAAACAGCTGCATTATGTCTTCTTGAACAGTTACTTAAATTGTTCATCTCAGATCCTCTTGGGTGAAGCTACAAAATAAAAACAAAAAGAGAAGTGTGCATAAGCCATCGATATATCTTACGCCGCATTCACACATCAATATGTAGTAGCTGATGTTGACCAAAGTTGAGAAATCCATCAACATTTCATCGAAAGTATTCCTGGGGTCAATTTTGTTAGCTTCAACACAGGTTAACATAACTAGCATAGTGTGGTTGGAGTATGACGTTTCCTGGTGGCCCGCTGACTTATAATAGTCAAACCCCATTGAGGTCCTCCATCTTCTCAGGCTCAGACTTGTTCAACCTCTGGTCTGCCAATCCTTTTCTAAAGCATGTTATGTAGGCATTATTCAACATTTGCGACAAGTTTACAAATGTAAATGTAAAATGCGTGTAGTGTTTACTATCACCAATGAAAGTCTGTAAATGATTGAGCAAGTTGATCTTTGTTGTGCTCAGTTGATGTAAGTTCATCTCAGTTAGAGGTTAGGTATGTAACTAACAACTATTTCTATTGTCGACTAGTCATCAATTATTGCATTGATTAGTCAGGTGCTTTTTCATTGCCCCACAATTACTTAATGGGTTTTATTATTGCTTTATGATGTTAGTATTATATTATATCATATAATGATGCAACATAATAAGACTTATTATTGTTCTTCTTATCATTATTATTATTATGTACTTCTTACATTTGACCATGTTTTTCAAATTAAAAAAGTGTAGTTTTGATTTTAATTATAGTCAAAAATGTCTCATGTTCTAAGCCTAACTATTGTTAATTTAACACGGATGATTTTGTTTTAATGTGATGCCTGGTAACCACAGGTTGTATATCAACATAATTAGACTTAGCTTTGCTGTTTAGTGGTGGGAGTGGAGAAGAAAAAGATCCTAAGTAGAGGAGACTACAATGTAAGAGATAGAAAAACAATGCATCGACTTAAATTCGGTTTGTTCTTATATTGTTTAGGATTTTTGAATGTAAATGTGATTTTCAAAGTTCCTTCTTCCTTTAATGCTTGTGCAGCACTGACAAACTCTAATTCCAAAAGCACGCTAAATGAATATCAAAAAAGATCCTTTTACACAAGTTTGTTGAACTGTAGCTAAATGAGAACAGAGTGGAGATAACTGAGACTGAGTTTAAGTTATGTTGTTAAATACAGAGGGCTATTAACATGATCGTTGACATTAAAAAGTACAGAGCAAAATTTTATGCCTTCTTAATATCTCAAACCACCCTAGCGCTTTGAGATATTAAGAAGGCAAAGTATTAAGGCATTTTGGACCAGAGAACTGCTATCCACTGGATTTTTTTGGACCATCTCTGTAACCCAAGAGATGGATTTGCTTGGTAATGGTAATTCAGTTTCTGAATTACTCTGACTCGGTCACGCCACGTTCACAGTCACTTAAAACACCTTTCTTCCCCATCCTGATGCTCGGATTGAACTATGTTTTGACCATGTCCATATGCCTCAATGTACTGAATTGCTGCTATGTGATTGGCTGGTTAGCCTTTACAGTAACAAACAGTTTAACTAGTGTAACTAATGAGTTGGCTGGTGAATGTGCACTGTTAAAGGTCATGGTATGTCAGTGTTCTATCTCATATCCCATTTTTTAATGGTAGCTCTTTGGCTTCAGGACAGTGCTCACATTTTGGTGTACAGAGACTTAACCCCTTAAAGCCTTTTCTATCATATTTGATACATACTTTTATGATACCTCTATCTCATCAATATGATCAACAAATTACTAAAAAAAACATCTGAATACAATTAGGTAAATGATAAAAATGTCCTCAAGTGGATTATCAGTTGCCAAAAACACCTAATGTATTGAAGAACAAAAAATATATATGTTAAATTTTATGGAGATATTTTTTTTTATTTCAGTAGAAAGTGAAATAAACATTTCAGCTCCCAAAAAATAGAATTTTCTGGCTATAATATGTGTTTTCAGGCTTTAAAAGGTTGAGTCTGCAAGATTAATTAACCAAAACTGTTTAAAGATGATGTTGTTTATGAAATTTTGGTATCTTATGTTCAATTAATGTGAATTTATCTACCTCTGCTTGCTTTTTTGGAGTATTTGTATGAACTCACCTTTAAAAAGAAGCTCATTTCTTTTTCCTCATAAAGGCTAAGTTTGAGAGATCTCATTAAAGTTTCACTGTCAGGTTGAATTCAAGGCAAATTCTCTCTCCTACTTTATTGAGTATCTCAGTCTGTGCCGCTCAGTCTGCTTATTTTCTGTCCAGCCTGTTTTAAAGTCAGTGTATGTGGCTCACAGAGAGCCTGAGGTCAGGAGGGTCTGGCATGAGCAGCCAGTTGAGGAGACCACGGATGATGCATCCATTTTAAACCTCTGCTAACAACCCCAAACCCCTCCGTTTCTCCATCCCGTCCACTGCCTGAGGAGGAAATGAAAGGTCCACCAGTCCTTGTAGAGGGAAAACACAATTACCATGAATGGATGAGTGGCTATTATAGCGTGCATCTCCTCTGTTTCCCTGCCCCGCTCCACCTTGCATCCATCCTCCATCCTGATACTGCTGCGGCTGCCTGCTCAGAAGGCAATCAGCTCTTGAATTGGATTCTGCTCGTTAACATTCATTTAGATATCGGCTTCTCTCTGCCTCACACTATCCCCTCAACGACTGTTAGTCTCACTTGTTTTTTTATGAATCTAATTTGATCCCAGAGTCATAGTTTAAAGCAGAATGGCTTTTAGTATTAATTTACTGTGTCTAATTCAATTGTTGTGCTGCAAATTTCCTCCCTTTACAATCCAGACTTAAAAATCTATTTCCTTTTTAGTGTTGAATATGCATCATCTTAGAATATTCATTACAAATCACACGCGAGGATTATTAACGGTTGTCTCTAATTGCTTTTATCCGTCTTTTGAAAACAAAAATGAGGATGCAGAGGAAATAATCTGGTTGATATTCTATGGTTTTGGTTGGAGCATTACCTCGTGTTTTAGCGGGAGCTCTTTTCTCTTTGCATATCCAGGTCTTTTATGATTCTGTTTTCTTTCTCTGATTTTTGGTATGGCCATTTACATAACACTCTAAAGGCCCCCATTATGCAAAATACACTTTGAAATGGTTTTAATACAAAAATATATGTCCATGGCCCGTCTACAACCACCCCAACCCCACCTTCAGAAACGTCACATCTCTCCCTCTGTTGCCTGCTGTGCCTTCAGAAAACACGTCTGAAGGCGTGAAAACACGTCTGTTTGAAAGTTTCACCCCTGATAATGTCATTAGGGGATATGCAACCCCCTCCTTCAGACGTGAGGCATCCCCTGAGCCAGTTGTTATTGCAGAAGTCACATCCACTTCCTGAGAGGAGCGGGTCAGACACAGCTAATGAGGGTTTAATAATAATATAATACTAATAATAACTTTATTTATACAGCACTTTTAAAAATAGATGTTTACAAAGTGCTTTAACAGACAAAACAAAGGCAAAAATGGCAGAACTCTGGGTACAATAAAATCAACAATCAGGTCAAACAGAGACCGAAAGAGTCATAAGAAAAGGCACAGAGTTAATGTTAAAGCAACAAAAGGAAAGAAAATGGTAAACTGGAACAGCTGAAGTAATTTAGGAATATACTAAATTAGTACAGCTTATTATGTCAACGCGTACAGTGGAGAAGGTATTTTGTTTTATATATAATGATAAGGAGGTGATAAGACAATAAATAGAGATATAGATTTGTAGATACATAGATAAATTGATGACAGTTGGAAGTTGACGACATCACATCAGGAAGATGGAAAAGACGAGGGTAGATAGAGGACGGATAAAAGCAGAAAAAAAATTAATACATGAAATAAAACAGTTTAAAAATAATAGTGATATAAAAGGGAGTATATTAAATCATGAAAAGGTGGTAAAAAAAAAAAAAAACAACAACAACAACACTAAAACCAGCTGTTCTGAGCAGGGCTGGAACAGAGGGGTTTATAGGCCAAAAACTTTTTAGGCCCTGTCTAAAGAGTGGGCAGGTAATTTTGTGTAATATAAAGTCAGAAAGCATCGTGTGTTTTTAAACATTATCTTCAAAACCTCAAGAGATAAATGACCTGCTCACAATTAATCAGATAAAGATACAACAGACAAGAGCTGAAATCAGAGCCTCTTTAAAACATCTATGATTTTTACACAGACACAAGCTGTGAGATCATGGGATTTGAAGGGGCCGTGGCTCTTAAAAATGCATTTTTTAACACATAATCTCATGTTAGTTTGTGATATTACTGTGGAGAGAAAAAAAGCAAAGAATAACTGAATAAATATAAAAAACAAAATTCTATGATATTTAGATCATATCACTCTACACTATTATTACCTCCGCCAAGGAGGTTATGTTTTTGCCAGCGTTGGTTAGTCTGCCTGTCTGTTTGTGTTCAAGATAACTTGAAAAGTTATGGACGGATTTGGATGAAATTTTCAGGAAATGTGTGGAATGGGATAAGGAAGAAATGATAAGATTTTGGGACTGATCCGAATCACTATCCAGATCCAGGAATTTTTTTAAAGGATTCTTTAACATTGTGAGATAGGACCATTTTCGCCAAAGTGAACTGAAGCTGCTTGGCGGAGGTCTGCGCTCTCTGAGTGCTTTTCTATTTTTTTAAATTTTTTCACTCTTAGTTATTACTATTTTCTGGTACATATTGTACATGCTGTTACAGCTGTAGGAAGTTCATCCTGCTCCATTCTACGCAGCATTTCAGAGTATTCTGCCAAAGCGCAAAAAGAAAGTAAGGCTGTAGATCAGTTTTATTCATGGTAATGTTTTTTCCAATTTTCTTCTGTTATTTTCAGTGTTCATGTCATTTATTAATAAAATAAAGCACTTCAGTACAAAAAAAAGCCAAATCATGAATGAAAAGGAGCAGAAAGAAGATTAATCTTGTACGAATTGCCCCCTTTTTACCAGACACAACTAAACAATGTACATAATAAGACACAAAACTTTGAATCAAATAGCTGCAGTGCAAAAGATGCCCTCATTTCCCTCTATGAAATACATGGATTCAATTTACATGTTATATAGAAGGTAAAAAATAATGGACCTGAAACTATGACAGAAACATAACAGAACTTTGTTTTCATATCTCATCATTTCTATCCTATTTTAAAATATAAAGTTAGATTTAGATTCTTTGGTTTCTCTGTCAGGTTTGTTCCATACTGACTCTTTTCACCGTGATGCAACATTCCTCTGGTGTGATTCTAAAAGTCAGCTTCCTAAATATCTCTGTGCCCTTTAATTTATAAAGACCCTCTCTTTTTTTGAATCTTTATGAATGTTGGTGGGCATGAGTTTCTCACGAGTTTTACACATAATTTTAAGAATACTAAAATGCACTAATTCATACAATTTTAGCACCCTTAAATTTACAAATAATGAGTTTGGTACAGTGGCGCAACAGGTTGTACATGTGCCTCACATCAAGAAGGTTGTTGGTTCGATCCCCGTGTCGGTCAGGGCCTTGCTGTGTGAAGTTTGCACGTTCTTGCCGTGCATGCTAGGGTTTTCTCCGGCACTCCGGCTTCCTCCCACAGACCAAAAACATGCTCATTAGGTCAATTGGTGACTCCAAATTGCCCTTAGGTGTGGTTGAGTATTTTAATAGTTGTCTGTCTCTCTATGTGGCCATGTGATTGGCTGGCAACTGGCGCAGGGTGTACCGCCTCTCGCCTGATGTCAGCAGGGATAGACTCCAGCCCCCCTGAGTGTTGTAGATACTGAATGGATGGATGTGTTTGATGGATCTCTCTACCAACTTCTACTAATCACTCTAAGGGCTCCATTTTGAAAAGCACTTCCCTACACTTTGGCCACAAAGGTCATATTTACAACAATCATTGAGTTTATGAAAGGTTCAGTGCTTTATTATTTAATGAATCCTTCACTCTCTGTAACAGAGCAATAATATATGATATGTTTTTCCTTTAATGTAATCATTGTGTGATTTCCAGTTCAGATTTTTATTAATCATGACACCTAAAAACTTAATTTAATCAACTTTATGAATTTCAATACCATTTGCATATATTGGAGCATCAGTGGTTCCCCCCCTTTGTTACTAAATATCACAAGTATGTGTATTCAAGCTTAATGATAACTTGGTAATATCAAACCATTTGTTCATTTTTATCCAAAATGCAAGAAAAGAGAGACAGACAGAGAGTGGGGGGACAGAAAAAAAGAGATCCACATATTGGTTTTAATACAAACTACATTTGAATTCAATACAGATGTGAAAAAAGAGGTGCAAAGGGGCGGGAACATTTCCCTTCTCAAATTAAGTCAAGTCTTTGTGCTCCTTGTTTAACTAAAACCTATCATTTCACCTTTCCTGTATTTCTTTAATGAGCACAGAAGGGGACAATAAGGCTAATAAAACAGCAGCAGTCTGCTCCATCCCCCCTTGTTTCAGTGACAACCTCAGTGCGGATTGTCATATTTTCTCTCAGAGCTAATTGAAATAATCTGACCAGCTCTGCCAGAATGGATGAGTCAGAGGCAAAGAGAGAAGCTGCTGGACTTCACTCTGCAGCTGCCCCCTGTTGGGCTCCAGCATTATGCACCTAAACAAGGATGGACCGTCTCCCATGAGGGCAATCACGTCCAAAAAAAAAAGGCACCCAGCTGTCGGCTAGGTGGAAACCCGCAGCTTCTACCTGCTGCCACGGCTCTATTTACCAATGATTGAGTTTCATTGCGGGGGAACGAGAGTGAGAGCCTGAACAGACCCCATGTGTGAAGTCTGTGCCCGTGTGTGTGTGTGGCAGCGTGGACGTGTCGCTTCAATCTGTCAAGGTCAGTGCTGTTGAGAGAGGATCATGAGGCAGGACAGATCCAGCCAGCTGATTGCTGGGGGAAATGGGAATCAGCTCAGTGGCTTAGTTTTATGATTTCAGTCTGAGTAATCCCAGCACAGAGTGAATGTCTTTATAACAGGCAGGGAGCGCAGGTTCATGCAGTGTAGAGATATCTCAAGTCACAAAGTGGAAGGCGTCAACAGAACTATACACTTGGTATACACAAAGAAGTCTGTGAATGCTGTTTTTTTTAATACTGAATACATTTGTCTACTTTGGTTCTACTTCACACTACCTTCTCTAACAGTTAACTGCATTTACAGTGTTGTTAAATGTTAAAGTGACATTCAGTTAGGAATGGGTGATACTTGGAAGCATTAAGATATGCTACTATATCACATTTTCACAAAAAGTTAAGTATATCATTGCTGTTGGGCATCATCCTCTGATTTTTATTTTTTAATGATTTTCATTTTCTGTTCATTAAATAGGGGTAGAGGGGTTTTATGAACTTTTAACCATATGAAATTACAAAAAAAAAATTGTTATCAGGACAACACAATATCATTTCATTCAGTAGTAGAGCTTTTATTTAATTTCCTGAAAAGTAGCACTTTTGGAAACAGGAGGTTTGTACCCAACAGTGATAATATGGTGTTAAAGTTGCACTTTGCAAGATTCTGGCTTTCTGTTCTCTAGTAAGGGTGTAAATCACCAGTTTCATGACGATACGATATTGATTCTTTGGACAACGATACGACATTTGCGGATATCACCAAGTCTGGCGCGATTCTATTTCGATTCAGGGCCTTCGATCGATTTAAGACGATATTATGTACACATTTAACACAATAGCTGCATTTTACCTAAATCAAGAAAGAAATACAAAGTAATTTTGATGTTTTGACAGTTTTACTACTAAAAAGTGAAACAATGTGCTGACCTTTGGGTATGATGGTTTATAGAGGATTATAACCATTTATATGATCTAATTGTGTTTTAAAATTAAAATTGGGTTAATTAGTAGTCCAGTGCTTTTTTTGCCCCCACAATTAACTAATGGGTGTTATTATGCTTATACTTTCTTTTTAACAGACAAGTAAGGTTTTTTGGCTGATACTTTTACGTGTTTCGACGGAGCATGTAAAGGTATGAGCCAAAAAACCTTACTTGTCTGTTAAAAAGAAAGTATAAACATATTATCAAAGTGGACATAATGAATTTTCTCGGACTAATGGGTGTCATTGTTACTTTGTGATCTTAGTATATTATATCAAGTAATGATGCAAAATAATGATACAAATTATTGCATTATTATTTTATTTATATTATTATTGAGCTCCAACATCTGACCATGCTCTTTCAAACTAAAAAAGTGTAATTTTGATTTTAATTAAAGCCAAACATTTCTCATGTTCTAAGTAAAACTATTAACTTAACTAACTCAACATTTATTATTTTGTTTTAATGTGATGCCTGCTAACTACAGTTTGTATGCCAATGTGATTAGACTTTGCTTCACTGTTTAATGGTAGGTGTGGAGGAAGAATACTAAGCTCTCGCTGTTTTCCTTTTGTACAATAAGTACTTTCATTAATCAGTGCGCTACAAAATCAAATGAGATAACTTACTGCACTCGTGTCATTAGGCACACCTGTCGTGTGCGTGCAGTATTCATCCTCTGCGGTCACATCGACCGTATCTTAGCCGGATACAGCAGTGCTATTTTCTGATTGGTTGATATGTCAAGCTCTCATCAAGCTCTATGATGCCCAGAGTGTCTTGCTACATGTTCCAAAGCACATATAACGGTGTTCCTCAGTGGGCGCTACATAATAAATTTTAATGCATGAGAAATACCAGGTGTGGCATGTGAGAGAGCGAAAAGGTTCAAATGCATGTGTCACATGCTGAATGCGAGCCCTGGAAACTTCAGAACGAGGGAGTAGAGTGTATCTGCAGTGCTATTGGAGCGAGGCGCAATTGGGTGGAAACTGTGAAACGGATATCCGGTCGGTATTTCAAAATAAAGGCGTATCTTAAAGATAACGATGTTGATCGATGTTTTGAGTTTCCATCGATTTGATTGGATCATTGCTTAACCAATTGATGGATCAATCCAGATCGATGGATCATTACACCCCTACTCTCCAGTGGCCACTATGGGCATTGAGTGTAACTGCACGGTCGTAAAACAGAGCGCCTCACACCAATGTGCATTTGTTGACATACAGAGGGAGGAGAAGCGAGCTGACAGGACGTCCCGAGAGACAAATAAACTTTGTGGACTGATGAAGTACAGTCTGATCATGTTTCTATTAGAATAAATCACTTTTCAAGCATCACCTGTCAGTTGTTAGCAACATGTACTTACAAGTCCAACAATAACAGGGCCAAATCAGCACTGGTTGGACATCCCTCCTCATCTTTCAGCTTGCGTCAGCGAGTGAACGCAGGCCCAACGTTTTTTCCGGGCATTTAGCTTGTAACTCTCCAGCTTTCTTTTTTTCGTTTACTCTGATAAAACTTTTCTTTTTTCTTTCTCTTGCATTACCGCCACCATTTAGCTTTTGCCTCGACTTCCATCTTTTAAACAAATCAGAAAGGAGGGGGAAGTGACGTATGCAGTAAAGCAGTCAGAGCAGTAAAGATTTGTAGTTTTTTAGTGTGGAAATGTTCCTACCATCCACCTCAAAGTCACATAGTGCCAGTGAAGGTGATACAGACCCCCTCAGACCATGACAGAGGTGTCATTCAACCTGTTGTAAGGTGATGTACCATCACAATGACTCTATAAATATTACATTAAGGTGGCAAAACTACATAGTGTTGCTTTAAAAAATACAAAGTATAGCTACTAAATTATAAATAATGAGACTGTGCTCCTGAGGATAAAACCCTGTGGTTCACAGTCGCACAGAGAGTTAGTTATTAGTTGTGTATTCACGCACAACTGCTTTGAGTTTCCAATCTGTGACGTCTTAAAATGATTAGCTTAAAGTTGAGCAATGTGTTAACATGAGATTTTGGTCAAACTGAACAAAACAGCAGCCAGACTTTTTGTACTTTAACTTGGCTGAGTGGGGAACACTGCGTGCCACATGCATGTGTTTGAATGTCACAAAAGATTTTGTGAAGTCAGAGAGGATGTCCAAGATGATGAATGTCCTGGCCATCAGAAACTTCTGAAAACATTCAGCAAATTGAACAAATTGTACGAAATGATCGATGACTCAGTAAAAGAATGAGAGCAGAAATGTTCTCCATTGATAAAGAGACAGACCAGCAAACTTTGCATGAAAATTTGAACATGACAGAAGTGTGTGGCAAACAAATACTTCCAATCATGAGCCATAACAGTGCATTGTTAAATTAGCATCTAATTTTATGACTTAATTTCCTATGTTATTCAAAACAGTTTGTGTATATTACAAGCAAGTATTCAATATCTTTCTTCCTTAACTCTGCTTTGTCTCCCTGCTTAGAGTTGGGCGGGGCTCTGACAGATACCAAATTTCACACAACTCATCAGTGATAAGTAAATTGAAAGAGAAACCACGATACTTCTGTGTAATTTTCCTGTATGTTAAATAAAAATCAACCCCACTGTCATGAAAAAGTGACCGAGTTTATAGGAAAAGATGATGGATCAATAACAAAACAGTTTTATAGTAAATATTCTACTGTGATCACTATTTGGTTTTACATCAGATTGCCGTGATCTATATTCCAGTTTGGTCTGATGACCAGTTCCCTTGTTTGTTTTGTAGTTTACAGGCCTCAGTGTTTTTGCAGAGCTTCTATAAAACAGAGCAGCAGACGATGCCTCATCATTTAAACATGAAAACATTGGATGAACCTGGTCTTCAGTGCACCGCACACTCAGCTGAATTTCACTTTTATTGGCTTCATTTATCACCTGACATGATGCAAGAACACGCTTATCGGAGGATTTGCATACTGCTGCATCAGGAGCAGTTCTGTTTGCTCGTATAAGAGCACGGCGAGTCTCCCCTCAAATTTGTTTTGGGCTGCCGAGGAGAATGCTACGCCACGCTATTATCATTTCATGCTGTAACAACCACTCAGGATTTATCGCCCATAGGACTTTTCCATCAATACACTGCACTGCAGATAAATTAACCCAATGGCAGTCCCTCCCTGACGACAAAAGAGGGGAGAGCCGCTGCCAGCCGTGCTCCCTGAATCTCATCCAACAAATGAGATTCATTCATCCAATCAGGTTTATTCTATTATACACTGAAAAATATTTGTGGCAGAGAAGCATAAACAAGAAATGAATTTAAATTTGAGATAATCATTTTGTATCCTCATAATGATCCTTTCTCAGGGCTAGTGTAGGTATGTGCTTGTCTTTTTGTGTGCTTCCATGTGTCTTACACTCTTATGCATCCTATGTTCATGTCTAATCTGATCCATCGCTGAGATTTCACATATAGAATCCTATCTGCCTCCATGCTCCGTCCTGGCCCTTATCCCTCCTGGGATTTCAGTGCTGGAGTTTGCTCAGAGGCAACAACCTGCTCATCACTAGTGTAAAGAAAGGCAGGGAAGGAAAAAAGGAAAAAGAAAGGAGGAACGGCGTCTGGGACAGGCCCAGGGCGCGCAAGCTGTTCAAAGACGGGCAGGCAATGAGCGCACTGCCAGCAACAAAGATGCATTTTCATGGAGAGAATAAAAACACAACATGAAGTGGAAAGGATTCACAGAAAGAGACAGAGGGAGGAAAAGAGGGGTACATCTGGGGATTTGTTAGAACAACATTCGTCCGCCTGTGGAGGCATGAAGGGTGGCCATGTTTCCTCCCATGGAGAATTGGACATCCTCCATTTTCCAGTTTCAGCTATTTAATGAGCATTCAGAAAAATCCACATTTGGATGAATAATTGCATGAAAAATAATGGGGGTATTCTAAATTTAAGAACAGGGAAGACGTGACCACGATAGAAGGAAATAGAGCTGACAGATTGTTGCTACTGACGTGAAAAATGTCGTCTGTGAAAAGACGTTTTGGTAAAAAGAACCTGCAAACCCAATGCTGCATATAGTGCTAATGAGTTTGTAACATATTAGCATATACAGCTTTAACCAAACATATTAAAAAAACTGAAAAATAATGCAGTAAATGTACACATCAATAGGTAAATTCAACTTTTCTCTCCAGTTTTTTTGTGAGGTACACCTCGCGCAGATTGGACCCCTTTGGCCGTCAAAACTGCCTTAATTCTTTGTGCATAGATTTAACAAGGTGCTGGAAATGGAGCTCAGAGATTTTGGTTAATATTGACAAAATAGCATCACACAGCTGCAGATTTGAAGGCAACCACAACCCAAAGGGGCTCTGTTGGACTGAGATCAGGTTGCTGTGGAGGCCATTGGCTGAATTATCTAATGAGTATTTGAAAGATCAGGATGTTTGAACTCAGTTTAATTTGCCCTCATGTTGATGGTCTAGGGCTGTCACTTTTCCCAAAAATCTAATTTGAATGGTTTTCCAACATGCATGCTGATGTCCTGTAGTTTTCTATGACTTCAGAAATTGATTTGCAACTTAAAAATCACAGGAAAAATCCCCAAATAGTCAGTTAGCTAATATAAGCATCACCAGCTTTCAAGCCTCCTTGTAGGTTCTGATTGCTTTAATTGAGTGTTTACACACAAGTATAACCTAAAACGACTTTATATCCAATACATAGCAGTCACTGGGGCCACCGAAAGCCTCATAATTACCTCACTTTTAGGGTGAATTACACAAAATACTATGTTGGCTCGACTAGATGCAACAGTAAGATTATTTTAGGCATTTCACTTTTCCCTGACAAAGCCCTTGTGTTTGGAACAACTTCAACATATGGACGACATATCCTTCCTTGTATTCACATCAGATGTTCAGGATGTTGTCTGCACAAGAAACAACAAACACTACCGTCACTAAAACTGAACAAAAAATGATGGATTTTAGCTCAAGCAAAAATGACATGCCATTAGTTGTAGGCATGAGAGGATGTCTTTATGAACATGAGTACTCAGAGGAAAATCTTTATGGTTTGGAACTGAGTGGCAGGACAGATCGTATGTTACCTGAAGGTGCAGATGCATGAACTGTGAGACTAAGCCCACAAACCCAGAGGCCCATTGCCGTCATGAGTGGGAGTTAGTTGCAATGCTTCTCCTGGACTTTTCTAATCCTGATGGTAAAATGGGAGCTACAAATACAATGTTCTGAGGGAAGAATCCCACATTAAATCAAAATCCCACAATCAATCAGTTCTGTAACCATTTGTTCTGCATGTTTTTACATATGGGATAAATATAGGAGCTATGCATCCTCTAAACATTATTGTGAGTAAGATTCATATCAGTTTGTGCTTCCTAACTGACCCTGCTGCAGCACTCTTACCTGAACAGATAATGAGAGTAGAGCAGCACATTGCAGGCAGATGGATGTAGCCCATATGCTGCATGATGAAATAGTTCAAACACACTTTGTTCAGGAAAAGTTTAACACTGTAAAGAATGTTAAAGTAGCATCTCGTCAAGCTAATGTTGTTTCCTGTGTAGTTTTTACCTAAAATTGGGGTAATTACAAGGCTTTCAGTGCCACCACTGACTGCTATTTATTGGCTAGTGCCTATACCCAAGTGTCTCCACTCAGGGGGAAAACTATCCTCTTGCTTTATTGGTAATTTTATTTATTAGTGCCAAGGGCCTCGAGCAACCCCTCTTCCAAAAACCAAACTATTCCTTAAGGTCTTCTGTATGCATCAGTCAGACAATGATGCAGTACCATGCAGTGATCCACTCTTTGGTTGGTAACAAACAAGTTTCTTGCGGCTATTCTGTATTCTGCTAAGACTACTTGGTACATCTTAAATTAGTACTTTAAGATATAGGAGGAAAAGTGGTATGAAAGTGAGCTAATGTCCCCTCCAATATGAGAGGTGCTCCAAATCTCCACATCAGCTTATTGTCCCCGGGTTACTGAGAGGAAGGGCTGGAGGATATATACCTAAAACCCTTCCTCTCAATGTAAATCCAGGGAAACGTACAGAGCCTTTAAATCCCCAGCACCAACCGTGGCTGTTGAGGGCCATTTACTAACCGAGATTATAGAATTAAACAGGATTAGAGTGTTATCATTAAACTGAATGTGACCTGCTGACTCCACCGCTGAATAAGAGGCTGAGACTGGTGTGCTGCGACTGACAATTTGGACGTGTAGTTTGGACTGAGTCAAGATCACAGCTTTAAAAGAATACCGTCTGTAAACCAGAGAAACCTTTTATTTTATCAGGCGAGCACAATTACCTTGTTCATTTGAAGAGAGCGCAGAGTGGAGCACTTTTAAAGCCAAGTCTGAGAGTGTTTTGGCTGCAGCTTCCGAGATTCTCTCTGCTCAAAGAAGCAGGTCTCACATTGGTCCCCTGTCTTAAAGCAATCATAAAAACAATCATCTAGTTTTAATCCATCATTCAAAAAGGTTCATTGTTTGTGTGGGGGGAAACACTAAAGCCCCTGCTCTCTTTAGGGGCACCTGTATATTACAACTGCCAAGAAAAGCATTTCAGGCAGAGCCGCTATGGTCATTAATTAGGGAGTACTCCACCAAGAGCGCTTCTACAAAGAGCACTGAAGCAGAAATATAGATGGAAGAGGAAAATCCCTTTTTCTATCAGAGCTTAAAATCTGCCTTATATCTTTATAAAGTGGAGCACTTAAATATATCTGCTGGCTCTAAAATATATTACACATTATACACCTTTTATTAACTTCCTGATAGATCATGTGCGTGTACATTCTACAATAAGTTAGTTGAAATGTTCTTTTAGAAAATATCAATGCCAAAGCAGCTTAAAGAAAGGTTATTTCTGATTACTTTGGACACAGTCACAACAGCATGTGCAGAGGAGATCTTGTTTTGGATAAGTGTGCATTTGTGTGTGTAGAATTATTGCTACAGCTGCTTCTATAGATTGTTAGCTTAAATAACAACAGCATCGAGCAAAAGGAAGACTTTAACCTGTACTCTATGACAGCCTCTTCTTCACAGGGGTGCCTTGTGGCATTGTTATTATGATCATGTAGATCATTAGTGCATGATTTGAGACAAAATTGTCTCATGTCTTCACTCCCAAAATCACCATTCTGATACCCAGGTTAGAGAATGAAAAGTCTCTCATCAATAAGGTTGGGAATCAAAAACCAATGCCAGTTGAGAGTTGATATATCAATAACCTTTCAGCTTATCAATTCCCTTATCAATTCCTTCAACTTGTTCTGCGTATTTTCAAAATAAAGGATGTCACTCTTTCATCATAGACACACAGAAGAAATTATATTAAAAGTCAAAAACCATGGCAGACAGGGGGCAAAAGTGGTCAAAACTGTGTCTTCATTTTTGACAAAAAGGTGCCTAATGCCTTGCTCTTAGTAACTGGAATCAGCGGCACTTTTCAGGAGCATTTATCTCTGCAATGTGGCATTAAGTACCAAGGCACATCTGTTTGACCCTGTTGCCACTGAAAACTTGCACTGCCCCGCATAAATGAGTACACCCCCTATCAAAATTAATGTATTAATCAATATCTAAATGAACGAAAGAACAATATCCAAAGTTCTGACAAAGCTGGGTTTAACATAACATTTTTTTTTACTATAAGATGAAAATAAGGGTACTAAGATAACTAAAATTTAGCTTTGCCCCCATCCCTTTGGTTGGGGTGTACTCATTTTTGCATCCTGATCTTAAATTGAGAAAAAATACTTTTTTGAGTGCAACAAACAAAAATTGTTTGCAATCAATGGCCCACATTTGGGGGAGTATTTTGTGGTATAGTATGCTGTAGAAAATGTTGATTTAGAAAGGAAACTAAAGTTTTCTGACAAATCTGAAGGGGTGTACTCATTTATGCTGAGCACTGTACACTGGCCAACTTTCTTCTACACAGAAAACCAGCAGAAATCAATAAGGTAATCTTTAAAGAATCAGATTGATAAGTAGAATCTTTAATTGCATAAGTATCAGTAAAATCCTATCAGTTCCCATCCCTATTCAGCAATTAACATTATTCAAGCCACATTATTTTTTTAAATGGCAGGTGTATTTGAAGTGTGTGCCATAAGCAGCTGCTGCAAAATAAGCTAACAATTTCATCGTCCTAAGCCATCAACGTTATCATCCAGTAGTACTCCAGCAGTGACAGAAGATAGAACGATTTCACTGGTTCAAAAAGTCAACAATATTTACCATTAATGATGAAGTTTGCAAAATCATCAAAGAAAACCATGCAGCCTTTTTACCTTATGGTTATGTGCACTATGTCACAGGCTCGGGTTTCCTATTATTGGTACTTATAGACATGAATTGTTGTAAGAAAAAGAAAGGACAACAAGAACCTCTTATGGGTGTAGTTTGGTGGTTAAGGGGATGTAGAATGACCATTTTTATGTGTACAATTTGACTGGGGCAAGTAGAGCTTTTTTACATGCCCTTAGGTGCCATGACAGAGAAAAGCTTGAGAAAAACAGATTTTTAATATTTGGAAATGGGTCTCATTAGCTGTTTCCTGAATCCAATCTTTTTTGTCGATATCCTTGTAGGGGAATAAAACTTCATGAATGAAACAGGCAATGGATTAAGACTGGAATTTTGGTATAACTGTGCATCGTGCCAGTGTTAATTTTGACAGCACTCTTTAGTTATAGTCTTTTGCCTAAAATATCTTTTAGTTTTAGTCATAATTTAGTCATCTAACTCATTTTATTTTTAGTCTAGTTTTAGTTGATGAAATTTCACAGCATTTTAGTCGACAAAATCTACTGTAAATTCAGTCAACTAAGATATGAAGTGTAAAGTGTATGGCATTTTTTAATGTTTCCTTGAATTTCTGACATCATGTTTTACACTTGGATCCCGCCACCACTAAGCTAAGGCAGTTGTGATTGGATGTCCCTCTTGACTCATCCAACCTTTCCACACAACCAAAGTGGCTGTGATTGGATATATTCCTAACTTGTCTCTACTTTCTACATGACCAAATTAGGTCTGATTGGATTTAGTCTCAGTCAAACATTTTAGTCTCGTTTTTATTTGTTTTGCACACTTGTTTTTTTAAGTTATAGTCTAGTATTCGTCAGGGGAAAAAAGGTTGTTGATGAAAACTATGATGAAAATAATTAGTCAACAAAATTAACACTGCAGCGTGCAGTGGTCAGCAGTCAGTATTGTTATTTGCTGCTGTTCTGCTTCTTTTTACTCTGGGGGCTGGTGTGTTAGATGAGTATTGAAATTTAATTTTGCATTGTCTGCAAACTGAATACATCCTCATCATCAAATCAGAATGCGCACACACTTGCTTTTAATGATGGAGGACAGGCTGGATTTGTCTCTGCTGCTCCACACAGAAACATCATCGACCCAGAAAGCTAGTGGGCTAACTTAAGAAGCGCAGCGGGCAGGTACCAGCACACACCTTGCAACAACTGTGTACTACAGAAGCTCATGCAAATAAGCAGCAGGGGCAGTAATGGGTGCTTGAAATAGGATGACAAACATATTCTCAAATATCAATTTTTAATAATTACTTTAGATCAAGTCAGAATATTAGAGAATAACAATCAGGATTCTTACCTGAATTGACTAACATCTCTGCATCTTTAACAGGTCTTTAACTTTTGTTGTTCGTATCTAATATCTAACAAAACAAAACCCTACAAAACTTATTTCATTTAAAAATATCAATATAATTCAGAACGAGGGCACATTGCCTGCCTTACCTGCGTGCTCAGGAGTCTGAGTATGAGTTTCCATCGGTAAGGAGGAGGCGAAAAGTAATTGCATCATTATTTTCCTTTCTCTTTCGTGCCCTCAGTGAATCCTTTGTTATTTACAAACTCAGGGGAGCCTGTCATTTTCAGTCTGCTTCTTCCTATGCTCAGGCAAACTTTGCAGTGGAAAGGTCAAATTCAGAGGAAAATGGTCTGGCGGTTATTGAAAATGTGCAGCTGTAGTTTTACATTTCGGGCTCTATCTGGCAGGGCCGAGGCACAGCCAGCCTGGATGAAGGTGAAGTCAAGGTCATCCCTGTTGTCTGTCCCCATCAGGCTTAAAAGAAAACTCCTGTCTGCAGAATACTGGCTCTGCTTTAAGCAGCAGAACAAAAGGTGGAGGAGCCAGGCCCTGGATCAATGAGCAAAGGGTACAATGCATGAAAAAAAGGAGGCGAGTTACTCAAGAGGTAGAAGACTTAGAATGTCTTTTCTTTCTTATGCCACTAAAAACAGAATAATTAGAGAGTTGGCTCATGTTTGTTTTATATGCTTTGAAGAATCAGTTCAAGGAGAATGTGTTCAGAGAAAAGAAAAGGTGTATGAGAAGTGATGCATAAAGATGTGCATCTGTTAATGGTACCATGGAGATACTTGGTAGAACAGTCATAGCAAAGTTGAGATGAGTTCATAATATTAACTTATTCTCTTTTCTCAAGTGATGATTCCTCAAAACTCACATATTTTACTCCTTTTCAGAAAGTTAATATAGGTCCTAGATTTCCCCAGAACACATGCTTTCGGACTCTTGCCTTAAAAACTCTTAGATAATGGAATTTTGGCATGTTCATAAACCCCTCTTTTAAGCCCTGCTCAGAAGAACAGAACAGGCTGTTTTATGGTTCTTAGTAAGAAAGTGAAAAACTGCCCTCTCACAAGGTTGAAGTCATTAAAAATTGCAGGATCCACATCTGAATTCAGATCACCGCCAAAAACACATTTCTTTTTCGTACTATGGTCAACATGAACATTTTCTAAATCTTAACACACTGAAACACATTGGTCTAATAAAATCGTTCCCTGATCTCAAGTGTTGCTGGAGCTCTTTTCTTCTGCAAGACCCTTCCAGTCAATGACGGAAGTCATTGACTCTGTGTCTCATTGGCTCTGTGTCTCTAAAAAGACAGAGCTCTTAACTCCAAACTGCCTTTGGAAATACAATAAGATTACTCGTACTCCACCTCCAGAGTGAAGTACGATCACATTTGTTCATGGGTTGAAAATGTGAGCATGTGGATCATTGTTCCCCAAAAATATGAATGTGATCATTTTCAGGCACAACACAGGTTGTAACTATAAGCCATTATTACACCTCATTAATGGTTAACTCCTCCATAGAGTGAGCTTATGTTCAAAATGGGCTGCACTGAAACTGAAGTCAAGCTAATGCAACCCAAAGCTGTTCCATAAACATGAGATCGACTATGCTGCTGTCATTTTACTCTCTGAATAAACCACACAAAAGTACATCCTCAAACAACACCTTCAAAGTAGTGAAATTCAGCAGAATAGCATAGTTGGAGGGGCTGCTGACTAATTAAAGGGTTGATGCGGAGTGTTTGGCATGATCTTGTTGGAGGATCCATGTCTCTGTGTGCCGTGCGTGTCTTGCTGTGGCTCATCCCCGAGGTTGCTGCTGGTATCTGCTGCCAGGCTCGCTGTGAGCTGCGGGCTGCTGCTGGTGAGTATGAGTGTGTATGTGTGTATGAGGGGGTTGAGATGACGCCCTCCTCTGCCGGGCTCCAGGGCAGGTGCGAGAAGGCTTAGAGCCAGAGTCAAGGTTAGCACATTGTGAAGGAGAGCAGAGCCGTGGGGTTTGTCTGAGAAAATTCATCAGGGCTCAAAAGTCTGAGAGTCAGACTTCAGAACAATAACAGAGGGGGAGGCTGTGATCCTGCTAGCTCTGTGATTTCTCTTCATGCAGCTCTGTGTCACTTTCTCATTAGATTGATTGATTCTAAAAGCCAACTCCTGCTATTTCTGCATTAATCAGAGCATTGCTCATTTCCTTTGTTTCCATTTAACTCTCTCAGTTTCACCCATCTGATTAGGGTCCTGTAGCATTCAAGGGCACACTGTCCAGTTTTGTTTGTTTGTTTAAAGAATAACCTACAGTGGTTTGCTATCATACTGGTTTCGTACTGGTGCTTGAAATCCTTGAAAATGCTTGAATTCTACTATAGCTGTGGCTAATGTTCGGGCCATTTACCTCATGCAGCCCTCCTTCAAAATCTTCAAAATCAAAAACTTCAAATATTAATAATATATATTTTCCATCCATCTGGGCAACTCTTCATCTATTATGGTGTCAGGGAAGGACAGAACCTTTCAAATAAAACTGGAAGGTGACTGAACAAACTTTCTGTCTGCCACATTCATTACAGGCCGGTGAAAGGATTGCAGTCACTTCTCACTTTCAGTACATAGAAACCAGACTCTTAGCCACCACTTTGTCTCAAAGGAGTCTGGTTTGCCCAGTCATTTTCTGACAGGGGAAAATATGCATCAGCTTAAAGCTTTGCATGATGGATCTGCCTGATGACAGACACGAAATCTGTCAAATCCAGCTGCTTTGTAACAGGATATCCAAGTCAGTTTGAGTTCCTTCTACAACTAAAAGAAGAAAATGCCTGTTGTGTCCAAAAGAAGTGAAGCTTAAATTCCTCTTGAAAGACCTTTCAGCAAGAGACAAGTTGTCCTTTCATTGCCCTCTCCTCTGTAGCAAGAATGTCATAACCGATCCACAGCTACAAACACCCAGCGTCCACTGGCCTAACACACACACACACACAGATGATAAACTAACAGTTTGTTTTTGTGACAGGGCCAGAACATGTGCAAACATGCTGATTTTGCTGTAAACTGTGTTTGTGGATTTAGATGAAAACCAAAGACGGGATGACAGGTTTGATGGCAGCTGCTCAGAAGTCCATCCATGTCGCAATATAAAATCACGAATAACAGACCTAACCGCGGAGTCCTACTAAAAATCCCCCTTTTCTGGTGTATAACGCTCAAAGAAGCAAGACAGTTTAGATTTGGATTTATAAGTGGGCCCAGGACAAAAGGAAAAAGGAAATCAGGAATGAAAGACAGCATATGGTGTGTACCACGGTGATGGAGCAGCTTAGAACACCACTTACTATTTTCAGTTGGGCTGCGTGGGTTGAAACATGCTGTTATGCTCTAAAGGTGTGATATTTTCAAAGCAGAGCGAGATCCACATCTTAGTGTCTCACTGCTAATTCCTCTGGAACATTTTTTTCTGCCTTCTGTCCAACAGCTACGGAGGACGCTGCAACGAGAGCGACTTCAAAGTGTGGAGAATATTCAGCGTTTGTTTCTCTCTCATTATCAGCTCAGGCTTAACAAACACTGTACACCTCTCTTGTTGTTCCAGTGACCGCTTCGCTTTGTTTTAACTTTTCTGTGACTGCATTCACAGAGACTGTTGTAGCCACTTCCACAAGCCGTGGCTTTTTAGCCTCCATCTCATGGGTGGTTTACTGTATCGATGTTTCTCTCCCATAGGTCGTGACCCTGGGGAAGAACAGCCGTGGTTACCACTACATTCTGGCCAATCTTGTAAGTAATAACCAGGATGCTCCCTGGGGAGGGAGGGGAGCCTACTTTCTGCTGCATGAGTTGGGACTTGGTTTCTGTTATGATTATGAATATGCATGCACAGTGAGTGGACTAGGGGTTTATAAGAAAGCAGACTGTACTGTATCAGGGTTGCATCACATCTTTTGATGGTTTGTAGACCTGAACATAATTATTAGCCTTAAATGTCATATGTTTCAGGTGTGCATGCAAATCATCAAAACAGAATAATGCAAGTTTCACACTTTACTAATGAGTTTTTTCTAGTTAAGTGCTTGGACGTGTACTAGTCACAGTGCCATATTTTAGACCTCTCAATGGAATAAAAAACCTGTTCAGTCTCTTCAAGACCTTCATTTTTTTTAAAATCAGATTGGAGACATTTAAAGAACCTGCTGTAACACTGTGTTTTTGGGGCATTGCTGGCTATTGGTGACTTATAAGTATGCTAATTTGTGGAAAAAAGTTCAAATCAGCTAAGTGACATATCTAACAATTAGCATATTCAAAAGGTAGCTTATGAACCTGAATAGTTTTAAAACTACAGTCTGATAGAGATCTTCCACCCTGTTAGATTAATAAACCAAAAAGGGCATTTCTTTAAACCAAATCAGCCATTACTGTGTTAGAGAACTAATTCAGTTACCAAGTGTTATGCACATACTGAAATTTGATACATTTTGTGTTTAGTAATATTAGCAATACTAGTTTAGTTAAATCAGAATTAAGTCCAAAAATCTTAAATGGACAAACAAAATTGCAACATAAAATGTCTTTGAACCTTTAACTTTTGTATCAAGAAAAAAGAAAATAAGAAATGTTAAAATGGCAAAAATCAGCAATGAATTGTTTTTATTTGTTTGCATGTTGAAATAAAAAAAAAAACATATTTAAAAATTACTGAGTAGAGCTGTCACTTTTCTCAAAAATTAAGTGTGAATATTTCTTAACATACACTAATAGCCAAAGATTTTCACCCATTGTAGATTTGCTGTGGATAAGGCCAGCTGCTTTGCACACTATTAACACACAGCCTGGTCTTTATCTTTATTTTGCCTTCTGTGGCGTGGAGCCCAAAGTGCTTCCATGCTGCAACCCCCCCAGATGTTTGGGTGTTGATATTGTCCACTCAGACTGGCTATGCCTGTCTCGAGGTCATGTTGAGGTCAAGAGCACAAAGGACGGTCGGGTTATGTGCCTAGGTCCCCTAATGTACTGTTGCACATCATTTATTTTTGAATGTCTATTTACAGTTCAAATATGAATTTTTACCCCCAAGTTCAAATGGATACTTGAATATCCAGTATTAGGTGACAGCCCTATTACTGATCTGTACTAAAGGTTTGTGAAGGAAGGTCATGTTGAAAATAGTGATAACAAATATTCATTAAAGCCATGTTTTATTTGAACTTCTAGTCTTGGCATTAGTACTTTAACTACTCCAACAAATAATCACTTTATTCAGAAACTATGATTCTTGTGATTTTTCTTTGAATTTCCATGATGAAAAAATACATAAGGCTGCTTGTGGTCACTCAGCACAAGCTTTTTTTGCAAAGCATATATGTTTAATAAATCTCCGTATTAAGCTGAATACATCGTGGGAACCCTGTGGCTAAGTTAGTGTGTTTTCAGTTTGTCACCAAACAGCGTCATGAAGATCCCGTACAGAAACCCTCTGATGGCTCAGACTTTGGGCCTCCAGAGAGCTAAGCCTGGAGTTGAATGGATTAAAAATGGACAGGAGGTGGTTCTCTCATGAAGCTCCTTTGATTTCTGACAAGGCAATGTCTCTTACTATCTGTGGATTCATTCATTTTTTCCATTTTTTTAAAAAACAGCTTCTAAAAAAAACAAACAAAAATAATATTTAGATTGATTCAAGTTCATCTGTACATAAATAAATCCATTTTCAATATAATTACACATCACTGAAGTTTGATTTGAGATCATGATAAAAAGGGTTTTTGAGCTTGTAAATGTGATCAGAATTTGCATCTGTATGCTTTTTAGTATGTAATTTTCTAGTAAATATTATGCAGCCCAATGGAATGTTCAACAAAGCTTTTTGCAAAGTATGTTTTATTTACCATGAGCAAAATATCAAGAGTTATACCACAGGGGAAGAAAAGTCACCCAAAACCAGGACTGTAAATATGTGATATATTAGTTGTTAATATTGACCATACATCACATACACTGCCCGGCCAAAAAAAAAGTCGCCACCAAAAAACAGGGTCACACACTCTAATATTTCATTGAACTGCCTTTAGCTTTGATTACAGCACAAATTTGCTGTGACATTGTTTCAAAAAGCTTCTGCAATGTCACAAGATTTGTCACAGATCATAGCACTGCCCCCACAGGCTTGTCCAGTAGGCACAAGGCATGATGGGTGCATCACTTCACCTGCCTCTCTTCTTACCCTGATGCTGCCATCACTCTGGAACAGGGTAAATCTGGACTCATCAGACCACATGACCTTCTTCCAGTCCTCCAGAGTCCAATCTTTATGCTCCCTAGCAAACTGAAGCCTTTTTTTCCAGTAAGCCTTACTGTTTAGTGGTTTTCTTGAGGCTTCACAGCTGTTCAGTCCCAATCCCTTGAGTTCCCTTCACATTGTGTGTGTGGAAATGCTCTTACTTTCACTATTAAACATACCCCTGAGTTCTACTGTTGTTTTTCTTCTATTTGATTTGGTCAAAAGTTTAAGTGATCACCGATCACGATGATGCAGGATTTTTTTTCGACCACATTTCTTTCTTTTTTTTAAACTATATTTTTATTAAAGAATTTTTATAAATATAACAGAACAATAGAAAAGAACAAACAAACAAACAAACAGGTCATCAAAGGTAATACAATACAGTTCATTTTCAATAAGGTTAAATCGGGGTTTTCTGTTTTTTTTTTTTGTTGTTTTGTTTTGTTTTTTGTTTTTTTCCTCCAGTGTTCAGGTATAGTTATTGTTAGTCCATCAGATAGTCCAAATGAAAGTTCATCTAGGGTAGGACCCCCAAAAATCATCTACATGCAGATATATCATTACCATTGAATTATTCATCAAAAAGACAAGAGGCTCAAACAAAACCATACATGTAGTTAAACCAAGAGAAATATATATATTGACCACCTCCCATCATATATTTTTATTCAGAAATGTTATCCATTTGGACCAATACTTAATAAATTTATCTAAACATAGTCTTAATGAAAAGGTCAACCTCTCCATGTCATACAATTCCTTTACAGTTGTTATCCATTCTGCTTTTGTGGGTGGTTCCTTGACAAGCCATTTCTTGGTTATTGCTTTTTTGCTTGCAACTAGTAATATTTTAAGAAGG
Organism: Cetoscarus ocellatus; assembly: GCA_037902135.1. NCBI lineage: Eukaryota > Metazoa > Chordata > Actinopteri > Labriformes > Labridae > Cetoscarus > Cetoscarus ocellatus. The sequence goes on from JBAMNC010001086.1 coordinate 672,489, forward strand.
TATTTATCCTAGACATTAAGCATGTAGGGTAAGTTTCCTAGACCACATTTCTCTCTTGAAGACGGTGCTTCCCCACTATCCTTCCAGTTTTTAATAATGCGTCGGACAGTTCTTAACCCAAGATTAGTAGTTTCTGCAATCTCCTTAGATGTTTTTTTCTGCTTGATACATGCCAATGATTTGACCCTTCTTAAACAGACAACCATCTTTTCCACAACCACAGGATGTGTCTTTCCACATGGTTGTTTAAGAAATGAGAAGCTACTCATTGCGTCAGCTGGGGTTAAATAAGTTGTTGCCAGCTGAAAGATAATCACACGTGCAGTAATTATCCAACAGGAGGCTCGTACCTATTTGCTTAGTTAAATCCAGGTGGTGACTTTTTTTTATGGCCATGCAGCGTATATCACCTGTATTAATGGCACAATGTAGAAATGTGCATTAATTCTTCACCATAAAACATTAGAATAAACATAATCATTTGCTGATCATTAAACATGCAGGTCAAATTAATTATTGCTTCGATACTCATTATTGTATAACTACATTAAAAATAATTGTTATTGATGTTATTGGTTATCAGCAAAAGTCTAATAATGTGCATCTGTAGCCAAACAGTGTATATGACTTTTAATGTTCTCTGCTGGTGCTTCATCAATCACAATCTGGCAGCTATACTGCACTTCATGATGAACTATATTAATATACTCATGTCTGGGTTTATATGAATGTCCTATGCAATAAACAAACAGTATTTAACCTTTCTAAACATCTTTGGAGGGCAGCCATCTTTTTTCCTCCTCTCAGTCCGCAGTGGGAATCGTTAATTTAGCCTGGATATTAGCATGAGCGTCTAAATGCAGAGGTTGGCCCTGCTTCCCACTGCAAGATCCCCTGCTGCTGGTTCCTCAACTTAGAAGACGTGATTATGCAGCAGTCAGACACATGTCCTTGCACGCCACGACACAATGCTGCACTTAAAAAACAGCAATTTGGCCATAAAAAGAAATAACTTCATGTCATGGCTCCAGGCTGGAGAGGAACATTTTTGAAGGCAGCTGGAGCACGAGAGCTTTTTTAAATGCATTAGAAGTTTTTTTAAACATGGAAAGTGTTCTGAATGAAAGTAGGCCAGCTGGTTCAAGTGAAATATTTAGACTCATGCGTGATCTGACACAAAGTTTGGAGCATCCACTGGCAGGTTGTTTGCCTGTAAATGAAGTCAGGTTACACGGAAGAGTGTTAAAAGAAACATTCCCCTCAGTGTAATGGCAAACACATGCTGCTCTCACACAGACGAGTTCAGAACTTAAAAGGAAACGCACACTACAAAGTCCCAGTGTGAAGCTAATATAACATTAGGCTGTCACGCAGCTTTGAATTCAACTTAAATAAAGAAAGAGATTGCCCAGTGGTCATTATGTATCAAATAATCTGTTCATCGAGATAATTTCTCAAGTTAAGATGAGTTTTTACATGCTGTATTTGTAACAGGCTGTATCCATGACACCAGTGGCTGCCACTCTTTCTAATGAGAGTTCCCCTATGATGCAAACTAGATCTACTCAATCAAGCTCAATGAAGAAGCAAGATTAACAGTTACCAGTAGATATTATTTATATTTACCCACATTGAGGCTATTATATGCATACTTAAATCTATCACTATAGATTATTATATGGACACATTCTCAACAGTCTGACCATCTGGCCTACACTGAAAACTAATGGGGCAAAAGAAGTTAATTTGATCCAATTAAACTTGAAAATAGCTGGATTTCTGCCAGACCCATGAGGATGTGTACAACAGTCCATCCAGCTTGTCAGATTAAGACCTAATGCAAATTCACCGTTAAAGATCTACAAGAAATTTCCCAAACATGTCATCTTGCAGAGGACACACTTCCTTCTCCCAGCTGAGGCCTGTTTGCCTCTGATTATTGGTCACTGGTGTAAAATAAATCCACCTCTGTGTCACCTCCTGGTGCTAAAACAAATGTATTTGCCACATATAGGATGTAAAAGTATTTGGATGCATATTTAGCAAAAATTAAAAAGTTTAACAAATGTAATTTCACATAACAAACTTCAAACTGTAATAAAATTTGTGTGCAAAACATACGCAGGTTTAAATGATAAACAGCATTTTGGCTTTTGCCCTCCATCATTTTTGTCATGGACGACTATTTTTCTGTTCTTTTTGGACCAAGCAGATCTTGTCTCTTGTTGAGCTTTGGCAGCAAACAATTGGATGCGTCTGATAAGAAAACAAGGGAATAGAAATGGGACGCATCTGTTGTCACTTCATTCAAAATTCAACATTGAAGTCCAAACATCATGGATACTCATCCAAATTATGAAAATGAGGATAATAATCACATAATCAAGGATTTATCAGTGTGGCTTCACAGCCTAAAAATCTCTGAGAAACATGGAAATGGAAGTTATGGGCAGGATTAAAAACCTTTCAGAGGGGATATACCTGACCTGGAGCCTTCTGAACATTCACTAAACAATAAGCCACTATATAAGCTTAAATCTTAAGGATCTGTTGCACAGTTACAGAGATATTGTAAACAATGTGAGACATATTGCTTGGAGGGGCTGGTGCACCTGTGGAGCTGCAAGGGTTAAACTCCTAGGGCCTTAATTTCCTAGAGAGCAGCCTGGCGCACCCTGCACAGTGGTAGTTTTGTCCAGCACACTGCCGTGCGCAGCTAATTTGGCAATTTGGTAGAACGGCTGCGCCGAGATGGGTGTGACGGCACAGCGGGGGGGGGGGGGGGGGGGGGGGGTGTCGACTCAATTCAGCTTGCCGCAGTGACAATTTCGTGCCAAAAAATGCGTGGAAGGTGCGCTGAAAGCTCGCCAGCTCCAACCTTGTATATTCTCGGCGCAGGCGAGGCAAACACGGTGCAGTGGTTATTTGGCTGACAGGCGCACAGTGCGCACACGTCACCAAAACCTCAAAGGCAGGTATCCACAGTGTCAGGCACATTTCAATTCAATAAACAATCACAGCAACCACTATTTAAAGTAACCATCTGAACCAGCACATACATTTGTATCTATATTAATTGCCCCGTCACATCTGATGTCAGATCAGAGACGTTTGTCATAATGGAAACTCAACCTGACAGCAGCTGGAAGAGTGACGCAAACTAACGAGTTCACATCTCTCAGCCAACCACAAACAGCCACATAATCCGATACGGAGTATCCGGCTTCTCTCATCTCATGAAATTCAAAAGAAAAGAAAAAAGAGAGAGACGCTCACAGAATAAATGTAAGTCACTCGGTGTCTTAAGGATTTACCTTTGATTGCCCATATTCCTCTGTTTTAATCTTTGTTCTTAATGTGATCTAAAAAGATGGAGTACATTATTGCAAGGCGGATGAGGAGGAGATATATTTTCACCAAAGGTTCTGCTATTTGGCGATGACAGACCAGGAATGCAGGTGGATCACAAGCATGATGAATGGATCAGCCTGCTGCTGTTTTTAAATGTAATTATCACTTAATTTTGTACTCCTATTTATGACACAGGAACAGATTACATCTGTCCCGCGAGGTGGTCCACACGGTGACGCGCATCAGATGCGCGGCCCGTTGGCCCCTGCGCTCTCCCAGTTGCTGCAAAAGTGACAGCGGCTCCGAACTTCTTCGTCACTGAGGTGAAATTGTCACTGTGCCTCGCCCGCGGCGCATTTAAGGGCGAGGAGAGGAGTTCATTTGATTGGTGAAGATTACACTCGGCTGTGTTAAACCCACTCACTCCTTCTCTCCTCCCTCTCTGCCACTTGCGCCGGTGGGAAGGACGGAGGCGTGGGTGTGCCTCGCTGTGCCAGACTGCGCAGTGCACGAAACTTGCAAAATTCCCTGGACACACCCCGTTTGCGCGGCGCAGGGCAGGTGCACCGCGCCTGCGCCTGGTCTACGAAATTAGAGCCCCTAGTCTTATCATTCAAGATTTAAAGATTCCTTTTATTTGTCATTTTATAAATATACACAATAAAAATGAGATGAAGTTCTCACCAGTGGCACAGTGCAAAATACAAACATAATAGAGTAATTAATTGCTGAAGATAAATTATATAATACTAGGTTCAGTTATTTCACACTCAGTCCAGTTAGCTTGTGTTTGTGTTTGTGACTTAAAAATGATTAAATCCTCATCCTTCTTTTTGACATGTTGCAGGGATTCACCAATGTGAGCTTGGACAAAGTCTTCGCCGGTGGAGCCAACATCTCCGGCTTTCAGATCGTCAACCCTGAGAACCCCATCGTGCAGCAGTTCATGCAGCGCTGGGAGCGGCTGGATGAAAGAGAATTCCCAGAAGCCCGAAACTCTCCTCTGAAGGTGCTTGGCTCTGCGAAGGCCCCTTTCCCCTTTACACATGCAGAACACAGCGATCATCCCGTCTGAAGTGGTCTCCATCCTTTCCTCCCCTCCCTCTCATCCTCCTGTTTGCCTTTGTCATTACCACCTCCCCCTCCCACCCCTCTGCTTCCTCCTCTTTGACTCGCATCCCTCTCGGCGATCAATATATTGATAGGCGGTGCAAGGCAAGGTTATATTGCCGCTTCAATTTACATCTAATTAAACAATGATCAAGAAAGAAATGGATTTTGAATGGCGTTTAATTAGATTTTGTCATGGTGCAGTGGTCAACAAACAAAGTGGCTCAGCCCTCAGCGGAGGAAAGGTCAGGCAAAGTTGGGAGAGAAGTGCGTGGGACATAAAATCATGCATTAATGCTCTGTTTTCTCCCAGACGCTGCATGAAAAGTTTTAAAAGTCTGCGCATCTTTAATCAAATCTGTCTAATCAAAGTAGAATACATCTAATTGTCAATATTTGGGATTGCATATAACCTTAATGGCCTAATGTGAGGGCAACTAACCAGTGAGCCACAACTTGTGCCAACAAAAAAGTTAAATTCAATTAAATGAATTTTGACCTTTAATAAAGTGCAAATAAAGTCAAGCAATATCCAGCTTTTTAATACTAGGGCCTAACAATGCAAAAAAAAAAAAACTGGCATTGGGATTATGCAATCAACTTACTTTTGGATGTAAAAAATGAAACAGGTTTCATTTTTGAGAAATAAACTTCCTGCTAGGGATGCAAAATATTATCTGCACAATATCATGATGAAGGCCACAAGCTGAAACACGTTGGTGTAATAAAGCTGTTTCCTGCACCACAAGTGTTGCTGGAGCTCTTTTGATTTCTTCAAGATTTTTTCTCTCTAAACACTTAAGAGTTTGTGAAGTTGTGCCAGAACATCTGACTTTTCTGCACAATATCAGTACCAGGAGTTAAGAGGCTAAAAAGAGAATCATCCATATTGGCAGCCCTATATGGTTGATATACCACTATATGTATCCTATTTGTTTACTGTGATATCAGCCGAATGTATAAATGTACCATGATGCTTCACCTTATTATCACTAAATGTCTATATTTTCAAATCAAACGTATATACATTATTAGAGAGTGAAATGTTGTTCCTCTTATTTTACACCTGTTTGTAACACATACCATAACGTGCATGTTTCATGATTGTTCTGTACTTTACAAAGCTCATCATCCAAGACTAAAGTGAAAAATCTCATAGGGTTTTATTCAAGAAACCTAATGCGGCACAAACTCCTGACCCGATGCACCAGACAGACCATTCAGTATGTTTCACTTGTCCATCTGGAAAACAGCCCATAGAAAGTGTTTGGGGAGGTCTGAACCTTTCAGAGGTATATCCAGCAGGTGATTGGACGATCACTCCATCAATCACATTCATTACAGGCCAATCAGATAATGTAGTAGGCGGGAGATACTGCATTACAGAATGTGAGCCACTTTGTGAAACAAACTCTTGAAAACGTGTCAGAAGTGGAGTAAAAATATGCTTCCTATTGAGAGGTTTGTAGTGTTGGTGTTTGTTTTTCAGGTAATAAAGAAATGCGGTCACGATCTGACCAACTGCTACTGAAGCTGTTAGCATCTATGCTAATCCCTGTATGTGTATTCACTTCCTGCTGTCGTCTCACTCGTAGCGCATTCCTTTTCCTGCTCTAAAGGACTCTGATTGGGCCGTGCCGCTTTGGGCCACTCACAATCGTTGTAGATTGGAGCTTGGCAAGATGGATCTGATTACAGATATTGAATTAGACAGAGTCCAGCTGCTGTGCAAGGCTAGCAATCTTCCTCCTTGGCCTACAAAATAACATCATTAAAGTTCATTTTTTAGATTTCACTGGTGAAACTGTGCAGAACTCATTCAAACAATGACTCTAACATTAAACTCATGAAGTACATTCGGCCTTATTCGTTTTATCCCCAGATAAGAAAAATGAAAGAATATTCAATTTCAAATCTAGTCATCACATAAATATTCTTTATGTTGCAGTTTAAAGTTCATTTTCTCATAGACTTGAGCAGCATGTGAATTATTTCCTCCAAAACATTAATCTCCTTTTAATCTTCTAACCCTTTAAAGCCTGAAAACACAATTTATAGCCAGAAAATTCAATTTTTTTGGAGCTGAAATGTTTATTTCACTTTCTACTGAAATCCCAAAAAAATCAAAATTTCCATAAAATTTAACATATAGATTTTGTATCTCATTTGATACATTAGGTTTTTTTTGGCAACTGATAATCCACTTGAGGACATTTTTGTCATTTATCTGATTGTATTCAGATGTTTTTTGAGTAATTTGCTGTGGAGGATCTAGGATTTTTCTAAGTAAGGCGCCATCAAGGGGCCACATTTCTCACAAAGGGGCCCAGTGTTTGTCTAACATGCATGCAGTCACATTTATGATAAAGCACACCTAGTCGCACCTTTTTCAAACATTTCAATTAAAAAAGGGTACACGTTAAAACTCATTTTTAATTTCACATTTGAGGATGTGAGCATCTTCAAAGGAAACAAAATAATATTCAAAAACATGTTTCACAATTTTGTTTTCAAAAACATGAACTTTTTATCTTACAGTTTATGTTCATTCAAATGATAGTCTTCCTCTGTCAGCTTTATTGATGGTGGACCTGCCTATTTGGCGCACTACTGCCACCAATGGTTGTGCATGGAATTGCATTCACCTACAATCTGATTGTCATTCTCCAGCAAAATGACAGATGAGTGACAGGACGGGCACTTCAGGGGGCCATTAGATTCCAGAAGGGGCCAATGCCCCTGTGGCCCCGCCCCTAGAACTGCCACTGGTAATTTGTTGATCATATTGATTAGATGGGGGTATCATAAAAGTATGTAACAAATATGGTACTACAAGCTCTGAGGGGTTAATCTTGCATCTTTGTCCAACACAGCTCTTTCTATTGTCTCTTTGTTCCTCACAGTACACTTCAGCTCTGACTCATGATGCCATCCTGGTGATAGCAGAGGCCTTCAGGTACCTGCGGCGCCAGCGTGTAGATGTCTCTCGTCGGGGCAGCGCCGGAGACTGTCTAGCCAATCCCGCCGTACCTTGGAGCCAAGGCATCGACATTGAGAGAGCTCTCAAAACGGTAGGAGGGGAGGAAAGAGTGGGAGTGAGAGGGGGGAGAGAGAGAGTGGCACGCTGATAACCAAAGAAAAGGCTGGGAGAAGTGAAGCACAGATAGCAGAGTGAGAGTGTGATAAAGATGGAAAGTGACAGAGAGAAGGGAAGAGAGAGCATAGAGCTGCTCTCCTCTCCTCTGCCCCCAGATATCAGTGCACAGAGCTCACTCAAATCCAGGCCCCTCATTACCATAAAACTACATCTTTTATTAAAGCGTATCCAGTTCATCATTTGATTAACGGACTGCAAGCACTCCAGCAGCTCCACGGACACCACTGCCTTAAATCCAGCTCTATATGCAAAGTGATGGCTCTCCCTTGTGTGTGTCTGTCTCTGTGTGCGTCTGTCCGCCCCTCATGGCAGGTCCAAGTGCAGGGCATGACGGGCAACATCCAGTTTGACAACTATGGCCGCAGGACCAACTACACCATCGACGTGTATGAGATGAAAACAGGTGGGCCGAGGAAGGTAAGTCACAACGGTGACCTCCATCAACTCTCATCCATCAGCTGTCAGATCCAGATTTGGTAATAAAAATGAGAAAAAAAAAAATTCAGTTTTTATTGGAACACAGCTGGCACACATCAGGGCTCGGTTTATTATGCGTCAGACTCGTGGAGCTTGGCCAACGTGCAATTTTAAATGAGTCATTGATCAAGTGTGCCAAACAAAAAAGGCTCAGTGAATGTGGGCCATGTGTTAAAAAGCCGAGGATGTTCCTTGCGACTAAATTTACAGCCCATTTAATTTTAGATTCGTCAACTGGTGTAAAGGTATGAAAAACATTCATAAAACAGTCAAAACTGAGAACACCCGCGTCAAAAAAGCTGTCCAAAAAATATGTCATATGCAGCCTCTTTGATTTCTGCCTGAAATACCTCACACCGTAAAATAATGTGTACAAGATGCTCTTTTATTACCATTTTTGTGCTGTCATGGTAGGGCTGGGCAATATGACCTAATAAAATCCTCAATTTTTTTCCAAAAAACTCAATTAACAATTTTTATTGATTTTTTTCCCTTTAAAAACAAAAAAGAAACCTCCAAGTGATACGAAAATTCCATAAATCAAGTTTTGCCTTTATGTATTCAAAATATGTTCTACAACTAAAGAGACTTTCCCTCTTAAAGTTAAAATGCATGATGTAATTTTATCATAAAATGTTGATTATGTAGTTCAAACTTAGGAGTCCTGTCTACAAGATGACTGAAAGATGAGCTTTTTTCAAGCTGTTATATTAACATAAAACATCTGGTCAATATTAAATTTCATTTAAGAAACAAATAAAGGCCTAAACATGTGCTTGTGCAAAACCTGACAAGGCCTACCTTCATGAAAAATCTACATTTTTAGCATTTATATTTTCAAACATTCCACCAATTTATGATTGGAGTGAGATTAAGTTGAGAAAAAAAATCTCGATTTTCCATTTCTAAGTCTTTTGCTGAAAATAATTAGAATTATAATATATCACTTTTACTTCTGTTTACTTCTGAACACATGCTACTATACAAAGAGATGCAAACTGGGCCAGAGTCTCAACCCTAGACCTGGAACCCGACCCATGATCTGTAAATTTCCTTACATCAAATCTGCACCCACACAGACCCACAAACATTAAACTTGTGACCTGACCCTCGACCCATTAATACACACAATGGCCACACAATCAACAACTTGACTGAGAGCAGCACTGATCATTCACTGACATCCTCACACACTTCCACCCACTTCGTGGCAGAGAGCAACATCTAGTTATTGATACTGGTGGTAAGAAACAGGGAAACGCTTTAATTCACCTGAAAGGTACAGTCATTTCAGTCAATTTCAAAGAGCCTAAATATTTTCAATGATGTTCATAAAGGATGAAGTAGATTCTAGACTGATTTATGTTTATAAAATGGCGACATAAACATTTGGAGCCATAAAGTTATGATCATAATGCAGCATTAATTTGCATATATGCCATAGGATGAAGCTCTGTCGTGACTGTAACTCTGTATCTGCATGATTTTGTGTTTCCAAAATGTGATCAATGAACCCTGAGCATGTGGTTTTAGCATCTGTTGAACTGGTATTGCCTCCTGTGTATTTTTAATGTGACAACTAAATTGATCAGAAACCTTCATATCATGAAAGATATGTGAAAATAATGTTAATTATTGGCAAATGGAAGTAATATTAATTCAAGTATTCCATTAATTAGTGTTAAAATCTATGGATTTAACTGTTTTTAATTGTATTTTTATTTACAATATATAAATATACATATATATACAATACAAATATCAATTGATACAGACCTGAAAAGTTAAATAAGCGATATCAGCTGATTTTAAAATTTTTGCCGATATTTACAGCTGTTCTATTGGCCATACATGTCAGCCATACATATACCAAATATCAGCCATAATATTAGCAAACTACACTAATTCATTAAAAAGTCAAGTGTTAAATGTTGTTTTTTTGTTTCACATCCGCTCCTGACACAAAAGGACTGCCCCATTGAAAGCATCATCTCAATTTCTGTTAAGCAAAGAGTTTGAGCTCTTGACAAAAAATACTGGTATCGGCAATATTGAGTTCAAAAATATCAGCATATCAGATATTGACAAAAATCCACTATTGTGCATCCCTACTAAGAGCGTGAAAACAAAATCTGTTGTTATTTGACATGCTGATGCCTGATATTATGAATCTTCTTCTTGCCACTCAGGTCAAGTAAAGTCAACAAAGTTTAGTCCTCCGAAAAAAACACACATCCCTATTAGGAATGAAAAGTCTCAAAACTCTATTGTTTGTAGAAAAAAGTGTAATTGGTTGAAAAGAGAGAGCATGTTCAGCACCTTATTAAGAGGATCTGCATCCTCATGGGACGAGCAGGAATTGACGGGACACAGTGCAGATTCACTGATTATCCTTCTCTCTCCTCCTCTGTTTGGTAGCCGCACTGATGAGCAGCACGAGCCCAACAAATCACACCCAGCCTGTAACCTGATGGCTAAAAACTGTCCCATCAGAAGGATGATATGAGGCTATTCCTGTGCTGCAGATCCGATTTGACAGTAATTACCATTCAAATAACCAATTACTATAAAGAGGATCCAAGAATTCCTCTGGCTCCTCTTCAGAATGCTAATTCCCCCCGCAGTGCGTTCACATTATAACCGGTCCCACATGATGACCTCTGGTTTTATTTCGATACCTCTCCAGGAGACAGCAGTGAATTCCTCGTTAGCCGACTAATAAGCGTGGGCTTGGGCCGATGTGACGTGTGATTATGCCGCCTGCCTCCCAGGGCCTCTGAAGCCCCCTACACTTCAGTTAGCATCGCACTGCCCTTAGAGCCACTCTAAACGCAGCCAATCGGAGACGGAGACAGCAGGGAGAAAAAGAGGTCAGGGGAAGGGAAAAAAAGAGAGAGGGGGAGAGTGAGGGATGGAGGGAAGATGAGACAAGCCGGGCAGCAGTTTGTCAGGACCTGGAGCCCCGCTCACCCCGCTGACAGTTAGAGGATGAAGGTTCTTAGCTGTGACTGTCATGAGTGATGTATGGCCTGATATCCGTCCCAGCTGCTCAGGGTGAGATCAGGACTTTGCCTCTGGAGCAGCACTCCATGACACAGCCTCCCCACAGTCCTGCTCCCTGCAGGCTTCTCTTCTCAAATATCACTCTCGGACATGAGCCAGGAACAAACATTTAGCGCTCTCTCCAGTCTGGCGAGTGCACTCACTCCATCCACACTTCGCGAGCTCAGTTTTGAACCTGAGTGTGCTGCTTCATAGCGCCTCCACTTGGCCGTTTGAAACCCCTACACTGTTTTACACCTGTCTGGCTCAAGCATTTAAAGATCTGAGACTAGAAGAAAAAAATGCATACCAGATGTGATGGGGGAAACCTTCGCCAGCAACAGTTAGACTATTGGCAGCAACATATGCAACACGTTTCATCATGAGCCAGGGAAGCCATTATTTCAGATGGGCAAACAAACACTTGACATTGGTTTGACTTAAGCATCTGCACAGCAGAATGCAGAGTAGCTGCAATGGCAGGACTGTTCAGAAGAAAGTGTGGAGCTGCTGGAATATTATGCTAAATTATTAAACGTGTATGCAGTTCACAGGCCTGAGTATCAATAATTTACCATAAAACCTGGGAAGCTGGAGGTGGGAGGGATTGGAGTTGTCTGCTTGTGCATTTCAAGCTCCTGCACATTTGGCTATTTGAGCTGATGAAAACATGCATATCCTCTAATATCTTTGATATGACACTCACTGCATGTTCAATGTTGAATAACAACTCTGTTTGACGTGCTTAGTTTACTTGGGGTTCTTTCTGCTGCTTGGGTATTCTGCTCATTTGCTGCTATTTTGGTCAGACTTTGGGGGGAAATGAAATGCTGTTTTAATGAGCCCTGCATCACGGCCGCTTCTTATAAAACTTGTACCTGGTATATACACCCAAAAATAGTATCAGCAAGTCACAGAGATGTTAGAGATTTTTTCTAGTAAAACACTATGAGGTATCCATTAGCCTCAGGGGTGCTGCCAGAAATTTTAGGGTCCCATGAAAAGGTAGAAGATTGGGAGATATCCTAGAGCAGCTCTGCACAGTTTCTCAAACCAATTATCTGCAAAGCACACTGATAAATACATATGGCAAAATATGTATTTATAACAGGCCATTTATAGTTATTAAAGCCAAGTTATTCTGTTTAAAACCAAGCTTCAAACAGAGGAGAAAACAGTTGGTAAATACTACGTTCAGCTATGCACTAAACAGAACTATCTGGACCACTGTAAGCATTTCATTTGTTTAAATTTATCACATAATGAGCCCCTGATCTTCTAATTCTATATAATACTTAAAACTGTTGCCATTTATACATTTCTCTTGCTCTTTAGACTGAAATATTTTAACATGCCATTTGCAACAAATGTGTCAACAATACTAATATCTTCTAATAAATGTTTAAAAGGGATTCTTTTTTTAGACACCGTAATTTCTCGACTATAACACGCATTTTTTTGCTCTTAAATAAGGTCTCATTTTCAGATGTATATTATATACAAGTACAAGCAAAATACTTACCATATTTTGTCTTGCCAACATCACGATTGCAACACATCTGATATTAAAAGGCGAAATATTCTCTTTCCCTGCCAAAACACATGCAAACACAGAGCGCGGCCATCTTGTGAGCAAGGTGACACAAAATAGCTGCGCTGTGATTGGTCGAAGACATCGGCATGTTGATAGCTGATCTCTCATTGGTCGGTACACTACAACTGAGCATGCTTAGGCAGAAATCGAGTTATGCATGAAGCAAAAGGTGTTTCCGCATCCGTTTGAGAGAGAAAATACTGTTGTGAAAATACTGAATTTTCATTGATTAAAACTTTGAATAAAGGTCATTTTTGAGTAGTCTGAGTGCGTAAGGTTCGGGCAAAATTTGGGTGCATGTTACATTGGAGTACAGTGTTTTTCCAGGCAAAAATCATGAAAATATGGGGTACGTGTTATAATCCAGGGCGTGTTACCATCGAGAAATTACGGTAAATGTTATTTTATGGGATTTGCAAAAAGATGCAGAAACAGATATTTAAAGACCTAGGGCAAAGAAATAATGTATTGATACGTTAAAAAAAAAAAAAATATGATCATTTAGGGGCCCATGTCAGTCATGGACCCTTAGAATCTTCCTAACCCTCCCCGCCTTTTTGGCCCCCTTGGTTAGCCTTAAAATTTATGGAAGACTCCCTCAACAGGCAAGAAACACTTCCCTCTGCTGTACACTATAAGTGGTTCAGGATGAATCAATAATAAAATGCGCCTGACACTTTCCTGCTTTTGTTTTTAAAGCGTTCTTGTGTTTTTAAATTGACAGTTGTTGTAGAATTGCTAACAAGGGTTAGCATGCTTAAATATGGTGCACTTCTCAGACACTGAGAATCTCACATGCATGAGCTACAGTATGGGCCCACTATCCCCTAAAACAAAAATATTAAAACAGTACCACAGTTGTAGAGGCCTGACTTTGATCAAAATGGCTTACTATAAGAAAATAAATCGGTTATGTTTTGTCCATACTCTCTGTGTTGTACTGTGCTTACTCTACCTAGATTTTTATTGTAATAATGCGTGTAAAACCTAAAGTCTAACAAGCAGAATCAAGACATCATATTTTCAGGACATCCTGGTCTATCAGAATATTTAGAGTGTGCTGATATCAGTTTGGTAATAACAACTATAATAATAATAAACTTTTTTTATATAGCACTTTTCAAAACAGGCTTACAAAGTATTTTACAGACAAAAATAAAAGATAAACAAGAGAATAAAAGAGAAATAAAAGAGAAATGTGAGGAATACAATGACTAAAAGTGTAAGAGTTAAAACAGAACAGTGGCAAATCACGTAAGAGCAACAAATGACAGAAAAGAGAGCAAAATAAATAAAAGATTAATATCAACATAGATAAGAAGGAGGAAGCAAATTAAAATGGCTAGAACTACCAATAGACAAAAGGAAATAGGAAATAAAATGATGGAAAAGGAATAAAACCAAAAGAGGATAAAGAGTTAAAATGATAAAAAGATACCAATGAAAGAATTAAAGATGCTGCCTGTGAAACTGTCTAAAACTGGAAATAAAAGCAGCGTCAGAGGATTAAAAGCTCATTCACGGGATATCTCTTGTAAAAGCAGATTGATAAAAATGTGTTTTTAAAAGAGGACAAAGAGGTCACTAATCTGAGCTCCTCAGGGAGGTTGTATTCTAAGTTGTATGACCACAGAGACAAAATAAAAATCAGAGAGAAATTACACACAAAGATTAAAGATGAATGAGCCTTTTCACATCTGAATATGGTTCTGTCAAGCCTTACAATATTTACACTCATTCCTCCAGGCATTTTTTGCTCTATTTAATAATTTGTGCCACTTTTGGAACCACTTTTTGTCATAAATGATAAAAAGGGCAATATTACATTACTCAAATGCAAGATAACTCTACTAAGACATTGGTCGCATTTGCTTGGTCACTAGACCAACAGGACATTGCCACTTTCTCTAGGGGTCAAAATTGAGGCCTTGAAAACATCACTGCTATATTTTCATACAAAAAATGGGATTAAAAGAATCAACAATTACAGATTTATCACCTTGGATCAACAAATACAGAATTTCAAAAAAAACACAGCACTTCATGTTTGGATGGAAAAAAATCTGCGAGCCATTTTTTTGACCTGAAACCTTCCATATGTTAAGAAAAAGGGAGAGTTAAAAACTGAGTGCCCTGTCTTATGATGCAAAGGCATAATTGTACAAGGCGAGAGCAGACTGGCTGAAGACTTGAGAGGAGAGGGAGCTGTGCGTGAGCACAACACAGGGCAACTGGAACTCATGTGAGTCTGGCCCATAATAAGGTGTGCAACAGGACTGGCACAGCTTTGCAGGAAGGTTGTAAAATGATGTAAGGTGCAAATATCTATCTTGTAATCTTGAATTTAATACAGAGCATTCAAGTCTTTTATAGTAAGTACAATAAGACGATTCAATTTAATGTATACAGAACATACTGTAATATACTATTAAGGGGCAACAAGGCTGAAGAATTGTGCTAATTTATGTAAGTGTTTATCTCACATCCTGCTTCACAATATTGATCTATGATACTACCTGAAGCATAATTTTTTCATACATTTCAGGGCATTTTATGGACACAATTTATATGTCAACCTTTTGTGAATGAAAATTCAGTCTATGTTTATCCATCAGACATGTCAAAAACAAGATAATGTTTAACCCTTGCTTTGTCTTCACAGATTGGGTACTGGAACGAGTACGCACGATTTGTAAATATTATGGACCCGCAGGTCTCCAACGACTCCTCAGTGGAAAACCGAACCATTGTGGTCACTACTATTATGGTACACTTTCCATGCAGTTTTAAATGTTTCACGTATTCTGCCACTCAAGGTCATGGTGTTGATTCCAATGAGTGATACATTCTGTCCTGGGCGGGTAGAACCACATCTTTTTTGTGTTGCTTTCCATCCACTCACTACATGTTGAAACAGTCGATCCCGAACGGGGGAGTGTTTCAACTGTATCCGTGTGGGTGTCAAAGCATTTTAATTTTCCATACTTCAGTGGCCTGTCGTAGCAGTGACATCACAATAATGGTATAAGTGAGATTATGGTTGACTCCATCAATTATAAAACGCATACAAACTGCATACGTAAGTAGACCTGTCTGTCCTCATCAAGTAAATGTTCACTGACACTCGGGATAGACTGGCCGAAGAATGACTAGAGGATCATACTGCAATGGTTGCACAAGCTGGGCAAAGCAAAATAAGCAGTATTGGAGGAGGGATATGAAGGCGCGGTATATTTCCTGGTTATCGCCTCTCCAATCTATTTTGTATTGCTCCTACATGTGTTCTGTGTTGAAGTATAACCTCCATGCAGGGATTAAGGAACGCAAAATTCCCAGACCATATGAGAAGCAACAAATACCTCACATTTACTGAACTTAATGCATCAAGTGATTGGATAGCTTCATTGGATGTGTGAATTACCTTAAACATGACTTTATTCCCTGCAAACAAACATTTAAACATGATAAAGAGAAACCTAATGAGGATTGATGCACAGTGATTTGTATTCAAAGGCGTGATCCGGCATCACTCAATACCAAGCGGAAAGATTTAACATGTTGAGATGAGAATTACAGTCAGGAGGTAAACATGTGTTAACTGGAGGGGAAACACTCAGGATCGGAGGTGAGAGGATATGTTCAGCACAGAACAAACAAACCATTGCTCTCCTACTTGCACTCTAATTGTATGTGGCTGTAATGACAATGCCTGCTCTCCTGAGCGGTCCTATTGTTTGTTAATGATGATGTGCTCAGTAAGAGAAAAGACGAGCTGCACCGGAAAAAGGAGAGGGAAACTAGCACGCTCCTGCTCTCCTGTAATTATTTCATTTATGTAGATTTTCTTTTTTCCTGTTTGATTTTGCATTTATATGAAAAGAAAACAACAGCTCCTTCCTTTTTTTTTTTCTTTTTTTTTTGTTCTCGGAATGAAGCAGCCTTTAAATGCGCATTGGTGCTTGACTATGTTGAGATACTCTGGGCACTATCTGATCCCTCTCCTGTCACTGGCATTTACTTATGACACCCATTCCCCCCATTCCCATCCCCACCCACCTCTGAGCTGACCCACACCTTGCTCACCAATGACTCCCAGCCCGGTAAGTCGGAGATATACTTGCTGTCCTTCGCATCATTGGTATTATTATAGATATAACTGTCTACGCATAAGGCTTGTTACTGGAGGACACCACCAGAGAGCACAGGCTGTATACAACTACTTGTTCTGTGGGACATTAACCACAAACATGACAACATTTACATTCATTCTGAGATTAAAATTGACAAGATAATCATCAGGCAAGCTTCACATGACCAGTGGTCTGACAGTACTGCCTTTCAGTTAATGCTGCATTTCCCTATGTGCACCACTGTAACTGTCCCGGTGTATTGGCTAAAAGAGTGACTATGTTAACTGGTGACTTTCAAGCATCATAGGTTTTAGGACTGTACAAGATAAAAATGTAACTGTTTTTGAATATATGCAAATATTCAAAAGGTATTTTAACCCAAACAGAGCACTACGGCTGAACAATTTATCGTTTTCGGATCGAAATCACAATTTCAGACAACGCAATCATGTTATCGCCAAAGCTGCAATGTTTTGCAGCGTTTCTGACTGACCCAGGATCTGTTGTGTCAACTATTTTATATAATAGTGAAAACAGATTATTTAGCATCAATATTGGATTATGAATAATGTGTTATGTGCTTTTGATCATTGATTTCCTCACTGTTGTCTATACTGTAAACATAGTGAATATTGCACTGAAGCTTGATTTGAATAAAATTGTGAATTGAATTGAAATCGCAATATCTGCCAGGATAATCGCCAATAGATCTTTTCCTAAAATTGTTCAGCCCTATAGAGCACCATTGGACTGCGGTGCCTCCACCTCCAATGTCGTATTTGGTTCAAATGCCAGCAAATAAGCTTTGTCCAGGATGAGGAGTAAGCCAGCTGCTTAACTGACACCCTGCCTGGGCTTTGTTTTTAATTTTGCCATTAAAGGAGTAGAGCCAAAAATAATTCCACAGAGCGCTCCTCAGATGGTTCTGTGTTGTCGTTGTTGTGTGCTCAAAGCAGCTTTGTCTGTCCTCCACTTTATATATTCTATATATATTTATAAAATGTTCTTTATGTAAACAAATGCTCTCACTATTATTTGTTTCATTTAATAGAAAAATTCTGTTAGTGAAGCTGTTACCATCTATGCTAGGATCTGTCATTACACTCATTGCTCCTGCCTCTTCCTGTTTTATGGTACGCTGTCTGAGCTCAATGGTTTTGGTGTGGAGCTTAGCAAAATGGATCTGCCTGATTACAGACTATGAGTTCAGGGGATGTAGTTGACCTCGATGTAAAAATATACTAAAAGTCACCAGTTTACATTGCCACTTGTAACCGTAACACTAAACTTATTTCCATTTGTTTAGTAGCTTTAATTATTCACTCATTAATCAGAAATTATTTGTCATTGTAGTTTGAAGACATGTTAGTCTTTGCGTAGTGATATTGACACATGGATAATTGTGACACTGTTGATCACTGTCAATATTGTTACAACGGCTGTGTTGACTTCCTCTGCCTCTACACAAATCCTCCCAGTGATGTGTAAACTCCATCTTGTGTCAGCATTGTGTTAATTCTGAATTATGTGCACAGCAGATGCTATAAACACATACAGGAGACATGTGGCTGCCAACCTGCTTCTGTGTCCACTTCTGTATAAATAAAAGCAAGTATACCTCCGACCTAAAAATCGAATTTTGCCCTTTGTCCTCTTTTACAAATGTTAAAACTTTGCTTCTCCTCGGCTTTACCCTCCCTCTTTGTGCCGCATAGTTGCACCCTTAGGCTCTCATGGGTTGGGTGCATTGGTGCTTGGTGTCTGCTGGCTGCCATGGCTTGATAAAAGCAGCGTGACCTCCCAATCCCGCTGCAGTTATCAGTGTTTCTGTCTGCATTTGTGGGGCGTCATCTGTATTTGCATGACTGCATGGATGTGATCACTGCAGCTTATAATGTTTTAATCTCTTTGTGTGTGTGGGGGAGTGAGTGTGAGAGAGCACGGGCACATATTGAGCATGTAAGCATATTTTCTGAGTGTATGAACGTGTGTGCCAGGGCATGGGGGTGAATAAACCAGCGTGTGTTTGAATCAACAGGAAGCTCCTTATGTGATGTACAAGAAAAATTATATGAATCTGGAGGGGAATGACAGATATGAAGGCTACTGCGTCGATTTAGCATCTGAGATTGCCAAACATGTTGGAATTAAGTACAAACTGTCTATAGTAATGGATGGGAAGTACGGAGCCCGAGACCCCGAGACCAAGGCGTGGAACGGGATGGTGGGTGAACTGGTCTATGGGGTGAGTACTGGGAGCCTTAATTTCGCTGATTACATGGCAGTTTGCAAGGAACTTCAACATGAGAGGAGATCTCATTTTTCTGTCTTAAGGTTATCACCAACCCGATGCGAGCTCATCAGCTTTTGCCCGAGTTCAAAGTCTTAACGCTGTCTCTGTCAGCTGTGAGTGAATCTGTCGAATGCAGCCTCGAGCATTTGGGGGAGGGGGTTGGTGATCATCTTGAGACGGAGAAAATGAAATCATTTCTCAGTGCTGTTCATTGCAATTAATCCTTCTTTGCTTAGCCTAGAAAAACTCTCTCTCTCTTACAGTCCAAACAGAGGTAGGTACATGGAAACAATGAGTCCATATGGCAAACACACTGTAATCACTTTGATGAATGAAAGATTGTTCGCCTTTGAAGTGATTGTGTAATTATGTTCGATGTTTGATGTGTATGATGAATACGCCACGTTGTAAATTCACAGCTGAGAAAATCGGCTTTAGAATCAACAGCTAAATAGCGGCTTGCGGTTTCCAAACAACAAGATCCATATGTGTGGCGCTCCATAAAGGTTGAACCCCTCGCATTAGGGAAGGGTCATGCCATGTATTACATCTGACAGAGCGCTGCACTCCAGCTCTCAAGCATTCCTAAATTAAGCCCCTCCAACCCCATACCCCTCCCCCTCCACCTTTACCTTTCTTTCCACTCTCCAAAGCTACGATGGTTGAACAAGCAGGGGTGGCAAATACAAAATGCATGAGGGTTAGGCTTCCTCATCTGTTCAATTTCCCAACTATCAGCCTGAGAGATTGCTGGGTTTGATGTGCTATCGCCAACAAATTATCTTTCAAATGGGAAAAGTCCACTCCCTGCAGATGGAAGGTGGAAAAAATATCCCCATCATGCCGCTTGTCAAGCCTTCCAAAGCCTGTAATTTTACAGCAGGTGGGTCGAGACTAATAGTTTCGTACATTTTGACCTTTTGACCGGTAAATTAATTTGATTTTAGTTGTCTTTTAAAGGTTAGGCCCGAGGCTGCTCTTTATTGCTTTGTTTCCCTCGCCATTGATTGAGTGCTGCTTACGCCTGCACCAGGATTAAACGGTTATAGCCCTCCACATTGTTGTGTTGACAGGCTAAAGAAAACAGTCATGTTTATTGGGTCTATTTGTGTTGCACTCACTTTGACCTTGTAAGAAACATTTGCTGCCTCCTGCTGCTTCAATCCAATCTTTTTTTTTTCTCGATTTCGACATAAAAAAAAAAAAAACAGAACAGAGACAATACAAAGAATTGTCCTTCACGGAGTGCCTGCTTTGAAGAGGAGCAGTTATTTAATTAATCACACACGCGAGCCGCAGTAACACTGTCTAATGTGATTAATTATTTTCTTCTGCCTTTACAAAGAATCCCATTGTGATTTCCAAAAAGGGCAGCACCACCTCCATGGCTGTGTTTTGATAGCATAATGTGGTTGAGGCTTCAGAGCGAAGGGAGGGAGATAAAGAGAAACAGCTTGGAAAATCAGACAAATAAAGCTTATGCCAGGAAAAGCAGCATTTGGAAATCCATCCGACTGAAAGCCACAAGAAAAAGTTTGCTAATCTTTTGTGTACATAAGGATGGAGATTGATAATCTATGTTGATACACTCATCAACATTCCTTAAACTGCTTGTGGGTAATTCATGATATCAGTGTCAATACTTTTCAATTATTATAAAAGTTTGTTTTTTGGCTGTACACGCGCACTGGCCACTTTATTAGGTACACACTACGTCACATTGCAGATGAACTTCTGCTGCTCTATCCCATATGCCTTAAGATTCAAGAAGATTCTGCAAACCTTGGTTGTAATGATTAATAATTTGATTTACTGTTGCCTTCTATCATCTCAAACCACCCTGGTGATTCTCCTCTGATCTCTGGCATCAACAAGCCATTTCTGAACACAGAACAGCTGCTCTCTATAAACCCAGGAGATGCTGTGCTCTCAGTAAAGCAGTTTTTTGCCCAAAAACAAATCACAGTGCTTGATCACCCTCCCTATTAACCTGATCCAGCACCATTCTTTTTTTTCCTTTTTCCTAAGATCAAATCTGTGCTCAGAGGAAGATGTTTTGAGTCTGTGTCAGAAGTTAAGAAAATAATTTTCTGAGACAACTATCCAAAGAAGACCTACTGCACTGCTTTGATCACCCACATGCAGTGGTGTGCTGATGCAGAAGGGATATTACAATGTTTGTGCTCAACCAAACTGCATCAAAGCATTAGCCTTGTGTTTTAATAGCCATATCTCATGTGTATAATAAGGGTTCACCAGATAGACAGAGTGGTTGTTAACACTAGATCAGGGTGTCAAACTTGCCAAAAGATGCAGAATGTTTGGACACACCGGTCCTGTTGTACTGGGATGTCCCAAGAGCTGCACAGATAGTGTCACACTACAAGAGTGTTTGTCTTTCCCAATGTCCATAATTGGGTCAGTTTGATGATAGGCAGTGCAATCAAGTCAATGTCTGGCAAACGTTGTGTTGTTGGATCTAACCATTGTCCTAGGAGTCATTTAGATTTTTCTGATCTATCCTCAAAAACATCAAACAGATATATAACACTGTTACGCCACCTTTAATCAGCTATTATTAAGATAGAATGCATAGTTCAGCAGATCTTATCATAGTCATTTTGGGGTTTTTTTCTGAAACAGCAGTCACAAGATGTATCTGGATCTAATTTAGCTTACAATTTTGATGTGTGTTTAACTTGTTGGCAGACAAATATTCAAAATATATAATTTCAGTATTTGATTTTTGTCGTTTCTGCCATTGTTTAAAGGAAAGAAACTTAAAAAAAATGGGAAAATGGCAACAGAGGGTTGGCAGGAAAGAAGCTCCAGGCTGAACTCAAACCCATTTCACCTACAGCGAGAGCAACATCCTTGAGCATGGAGCACACCAACAAGAATAATGCTCTCAGCTCCATTCAAAAACCTTATTAGACAACAATTTTTGCTCCAGTGATATGATTCAAACTGTGAGACCCTTGATAAAACAGCATGTTGTAAGACCCTTGAAACTTCACAGCAGTATTGATAATCTCAAATTATTTATTTTCAGGCTTTGAGGGGTTTTAATCTCCATCTCTATGTGCACAGGAACCTTTGTTCTATATATTCTGCAGTTTCAATTACAGCCATTTTAATAAAAAATCCACACTTTTCATGAAAACGTCAGACAACCCACGACTTTCTTTTATGAGGCAATTTTAATGAAACAGCTCAATTATTGAAACAGCTAGATTCTCAGAGCAAAATGGGTTATAAAATTGCCTCTTTCAAGGAATTGTACAATTGAGAAGTTTTCCGCCTCGGTTGTCTCCTTGGGTCCTGATTAAGGGAGCATTTGGCAAAACATGATTCAAGCACACTTCTGCAGGATGTGGATGATTTCCCAGCTGTCTTTCTTTAAGTCTTAGGGCGGCATCGTGAGCTTATACTCTTTTTTTCACCTTTAATGTGTCAGCATTGGTTGAATATCTGATTTATGTTAGAGTATAAGTAAAACCTCGGGTTGTAGTAAATCTTGATGTGTGTACTTCCTGTAATGATGTTTAAAATGTGTGATAACACTGTTTTATTCTGCCTCTCCAGCTCCAGTCATTAACTCAGATTCAAAATGACCCGTTTATTCATGCAGGCCGTGACTAACGCTCGCTGTGCATGTCCCTGTTTCCAGAGAGCAGATATAGCTGTTGCACCTCTCACCATTACTCTGGTTCGAGAGGAGGTGATAGACTTTTCCAAGCCCTTTATGAGCTTGGGCATCTCCATTATGATAAAGAAGCCACAAAAGTCCAAGCCTGGCGTGTTCTCCTTCCTGGACCCGCTGGCCTATGAGATCTGGATGTGTATAGTGTTTGCCTATATCGGGGTGAGCGTGGTCCTGTTCCTGGTCAGTCGGTTCAGCCCGTACGAGTGGAACCTGGAGGAACAGGACGAGACAAAAGACCCCCAGACGCCGCCTGATCCGCCCAATGACTTTGGGATCTTCAACTCCCTCTGGTTCTCACTGGGAGCCTTCATGCAGCAGGGCTGTGACATCTCCCCAAGGTGAGTCGGCTCCAGTAGCTCCACCAGTGGACACCAAAGAATAAAAATAAACTGCTGCATGAAATTGTAAAGGGATAGCTCAGAAGTTTTGTGGGATTGTGTTCGGTACATGCTATTAGTAAATACATTCCCTACAGCCCCTACAGGGAGATATCTGGCACAGAAGCCTGGCCATGCATTAGAGGCCAGCAACTCAGTGCTATTTAGAAAATTGCCTATCTGAACTAAAGTATTCAGTTCAGCAGGGAGTTCTGCATGGTGAGTGATGTAGTCCGCTGATCCTCTGATCCTGCAGTGATTTTACCTTGCCACATCAATGACACTGAGCTCCCTGCTGGACTGAATGGTAATAAATTATCAAACCGGGTTCAGAGTTTCACATATTAAATGTATATTCTATCGTTGAAAACACTTTTAAATTTGTTGTTAAAGGGATAGTTCAGGTTTTTTAAGGGGTTACTCGAGGCTTATGGCAATAGTAAATATATTTGCCAATAAACAAACTTGCTAACTCTACCGGCTGAGGGAAAATAGCCAGGTATGTACAATAGCCTATACATGGTAGTCAATGGTACCACCAAAAGCCATGTAATTAACTCACTTCAAGGGTGAAACTACACAGAAAACATTGGCTTGACTAGATGCTACGGTAAGATTCTTAACAGCATTTCACTTTTCCTTGACAAATGTTTTGAGCTATTTTGTGATGCAACATATGGGTTACATATCCTTCGACCACCGTCTTTGTCTTTGTCAAGGTAAAGTGAAACCCTGTGAAGAATCTTACTGTAGCATCTAGTCAGGCCAATTTTACCCTAAAAGTGTGATGAATACAAGGTCTTTGCTAGCACCATTGACTGCTACGTATTGGTTATTACCCAGGTATCTCCCCTCAGAGTCAAAGCTTGCAAGTTGCTTTATTAGCAATTACATTTACTAAAGCCATAGACCTTGAGCAACCCCACTTAAAAAACCTGACCTATATCTTCAAGAGGAAAACAACTGAGTTTGAATAACAAACTGCTAAGTCATTATTGTGCTGTGTCAGCCAGGCATTTTTTAAAGTTGCTGCTTCTGATACCCTGAAAAGTATTTAGATCATATGTTGATCAATGCATTTTAAGCAGAAGGACATGTAGGCTATGTTGTGTGCTGAATAGGGCCTTCACAATTCATCTTCAAGTTGATGACAATTGCATTAATAAAATCCATGCACACAAACACACACACACCTAGATAAATAGATAGATAGATAGATAGATAGATAGATATTGAGCAAAAAATAGCCATTTGATTACACTAGGTAACTAATTGGTTCATAGTTAGGGGCAGTTGTTCTTGTGCTTGCCACACAAAGGGAAGACAGAGGAGGCAACAGCAGAGAAAGAGTAGCTCACTAGCTTGTTGTTATTAAGCGTGTGGCATCTGTGTAAATCATGTCAAAGGAGATGACGGGTGTTGTATCCTCCTCCAGAGATTTTTTTTGGCAGTTTTGAAGTTGATTGTATTTTGTAAGAGGGAAAGAACTGTTCTTGTGGCCCCATCTTTGTTGGAAAGTGTAACAAAAGTGGGAAATACCACCAACCTGCTAACACACCTTCACCGTCATCGTTCAGCAGATTAAACCAAGATAGAGGGATGAAAAGGACCAAAAGGTCCTTTGTGTGGACCTTTTGCAGACATGTGACTGAATTATGTTACTGGCTTCAGTGGATGGTCGAGGTAGCGCCATTGTCAATAGGCTATAATGCATTTAAGCCAATTGCTATGTTCAAACTGTATCTAAGAGCCCTAAAAGCAACTGAAAGCAACATGATGACAATACTGAACATAAATGTCACTGTCAGTGTGCTGAGTAACCTTACGGGTGCTTAAAAACAGTGGAATGAGGAAAAACCTGACTAATTGAGGTGACATTTCATACACAGGCAGTGATATTAAAGCATACGAAAAGCCTTGAAGCTGTCCTTTCTAAAATCTCTTTGATAAGAAGTTTATTTGATGTTTTTATATGCTTATCAGGCATGTAATACAAAGAGGTATTTCACAGTTCTTTCTTTTTACCAGCTCATTTGGTTTAAAATCACCATTAAAAGACTGATACCTGTGATGGTTAGCATTAGTCCATCCAGTACTTCTGTTGGTTGCAAATGAGACTTTGCTGCAAAATTACTTTATTAGATAACTGAGCTTGTGGGCTCAGGGTAGCAAGCCCAAAGCACAGATGTTTGACAGAATGCAGAGTGGTTGAAAACATGGCACCAGGCAGCACTAAACTGATCACAAATCACAACAGTGCAGACTGGGCCCACATGAGGAAGGAGGCCTTAAGGTGGCAGGAGCTACAACAGAGCCTCTCTGGACATATCGAGAATACAGGTGGATCAGGGGTATTCAGTGTGTGAAAACCAGAACATTAGGGGTTGTGAGCAAAGCAGTCATTAAATTTGAATTTATGAACGCGAGATAAAGCCAAATATTTGTTCTCTGATGGGAAATATTGGGCTTTAAGGTGCTCACAGACTCGAGTATACTGTGAGCAGAGCGGACCTCAGTTTTCACGTTATAGTTTCCTGTGAAATTTCCGTGAAACCCTACATTTCCTACAATCCTTGCGCATTTTTACATTTTTCTGTCATGGCGTCCTACTCTGACGACAAGAGAGTCACGGAGTCCATTCGACGTACGTTCCACCCGAGTATGTTTGGGCCTTCAGACATGTACGTCTGTACATCTGGCTGCCATTTTCCGCTGTTGCTAAGTGATAGTGATTGGACAGGATAGGCAAAAATAAGCCACAAGCTTTAGCCTATACCTTTTTCAGCTATTGTTTGTGTTAAATGATTCTTTCTATGTTTTTTCTTATCGTCTATGTAACTGAAATAAAAATTACATTCATTCATTTATTCATAGTGTGCTATCAATGTGCTTAAGTTGTATCAGAACAAAGAGGTTAGTGGTAAAGTGAAGCATTGTTGGTATGTCCAGTACAGCGAACAACCACTCTGGAATTGTTTTTAAAGTTTGTTTTTACTTGTAATTCACAAAACTAAACAGAGCTATTTGCCTCTTCCACAGCAAATTCCAGCTCCTGTGTTGGTTCTCTCCCTACAGGCACAGAAGTGATCAGCATCTCGGTTGCTAATGTATTTACTATCGACATGTACCTCATATAATCCAACCAAACTACCCCTTTAAGCTGCAAATGATCAGATGCTCTCATGAAAACAGCATGCTCTCTCCTCTCCCTTAAGGTGCTCATTATTCGAATCTGAGCTCATTTTGCATGTATTGCAGCTATTATGTGCATAATTGAGTTTGTCGGTTTCTGTGCTGAAATTACCACTACCAAAATGGTTTAATCAATACTATCTTCAGGCTATGAAATGAACTTTGACCATGTTTCAGAGCCAATTAAAGATTTGGATTGAAGCACATTTTAAACAACATGTTCTGCTCTCCTTGGAAATCTGCTGTTCTAAAGATTTGGCCCAGTACCGAGTTGATTTACAAGAGAATTTCAATGACCAATTAAATTAGGTACATCTAATATGAGTGGTAGATATTAGCATGATGACAGGCTCCACGCGGCACAGTGTAATTACAGCCCTTGTTTCCCTGTCATCAACATCTCTTTCGCAGGTCTCTATCAGGGCGTATCGTTGGCGGTGTGTGGTGGTTCTTCACCCTCATCATCATCTCCTCCTACACAGCCAACCTGGCTGCCTTCCTGACAGTGGAGAGGATGGTGTCTCCTATAGAGAGTGCTGAAGATTTAGCCAAGCAGACAGAGATAGCATATGGCACTCTGGACTCAGGCTCTACAAAGGAGTTTTTTAGGGTGAGTAGAAGAAGAGCACACACACAGCATCACACACATCAGCCCGGAGTTTCTTTTCTCTTAGCTCAAGTGGCAAAACATGTGAGGACCTCTACACTCAGGCTCGCCGCCTCATAAATACTACTTTGTGTAAATGTCCTTCATAAACTCCTCCTCATAGCTCTTCCGTTTTGTACCTTCAGCGGCACTCTTGACCCGCACAAGATTGCTCCAAATGAGGCATGTTGACAGAGAGGCAGTTCTTGAACTCTTATGACACCGACGTGAAATTTATGCGGCAGTGCTGCAGCGTGCAACCTTGAGGTGGCTGGGGCTGTCAGCAGAAAGTGTGATAACAACGTTGGAATACTCAGAGGTGATAAAAACAGGAGGCTAATCAAAGCACCCACATCAGGCTCAAACTCTGAAGGGTCAGCGCATGAAATATAATTAGCCAGGCGGCCGTGGCTGGCAAATTGGACTTGATGAAGAAGAGCCCTGCAGGTCAAACTGTGCAGTCTAAAAGGCGGTTCAGAAGGAATAAGCAATATCTCCATAGGATTGAGGGACTTTTGTGGCAATTAAGACATAAATTAACTAAAATCTGAAGCAGGTGTGGAGGAATCTGAAAGACAGCCACATGCTCTCTATCCTTTTAACTCCTGGATCGACCGTTTGATAGACCATACTCTGAGTCACTATGTGTTATTGATAGATGTGCTGAGCTTCTATAGACCTTGTTAGGCCTTCTCTTCAGCTTGGATGTGGTATTTGAAGGTGGAAAATGAGGAGAAAATACTTGGAAATGTTTCAAGATTGTGTGAAGCTTTTAAGTGACCCGACAGTAAATCAGAAAAATCACTTCTGACATGGATTTTTGACAGTCCAGCAAAACTTACAGCATCCAAGGTATTGTGGTATTTTGGCTTTGCTTATGTGCACCTGTGAGTCAGGGAGCAGGGGTAAGAAACCCTTTTTGCCCCCATAAGAAGCTCAATCTGGGGCAAATAAAGATCACATGTCTGTATATAGCATCTTTCTTTATAGCACCACAGGTCAACAGACATTTATGGGTCCTTGCAGGGGGAAACACAAGCTCCAACACCTTGTGCATCGTATTACTAACCAAAGTTTTTAAATTCCTCCATGAAATAAGAAACACTTGATAGCTGCTGAAGGGGTGGCACTGGACTGCTCTTCGTCCATCACTCAAATCTGCGGTAAAAAGTGCATCTACTTAACTTAGTCCTGAGTTCCAAGAGATTGAATTATAAAATCATTGTTGAAATTCATGTTAAAATCGAGGGCCCAACCAATATGGATTTTTCGAGGCTGATGCCAATGCTGATATTTGGCAGAAAAAAATCAGATTACTGATCAACTGGCAGCTTAATTTAAAAAAATATAAAATTAATTTAAAAAAAAATTGTGGTCCCTTAACACTTAAACCAATGAATATATGAATTACAGGCCGAACATTTTACTGTTCTATAATACTTTCTCCTTTAGTATTTGTTTAACTTTACAACAGAGAGGAATTTTCAAGTACAAAAACATGCAGAAAAGCATTAAACCTCTGGGAATTTAATTGCATAACCTTCAATCTATAAATGAGTTATGAAATACAGTTTTACTGACAAATTTGTCTTTAGATTTAGGCCATAGTCCTCTGATGATGGAGGATCGAATGGAGTCAGAGCTCCATGTTTTAGACTAATGGCCCAACATCATTCTGCGCAACTTGGACATTGAACAGCATTTACTGTTTCATGAGAAAGTAAGAATATATCAGCCTTATATCTGCAAAACTCTGGGCAATGTTGAATATTTTGAAAAGGGCTATAATTGGCCGATTGAATCTGCTGGATGTTAGACCAGTCAGGGCCTAGAAAAATAAGCAGAGTGAACATAAACTGTTAGATTAACAACCACATCATGACGTATTCAGTCAGCACCGAAAAATGACTATTGGGCAGATAAACAGAATAAAGCATGATGCATTTGAATGTAACCTAAAAAAGAATATTAGAATCAATGTTGGCATGAGAGTTGTATCATTTTTGTTGTTTTGAGCATCCATTTTTGCTATGATACAACAACTGCTGATATTGCAAACCCGGAAGCAATCTGATAATGTTTAGGGATGGGAACTGATTAGATTTTACCAATGCCATTAATGATTCCAGTCCTTAAATGATTCACTTATCAATTCCTGACAATTTTCTGTGTAGAAAAAAGTTGGCCAACATAGGTTTTTAGTGGCAACAACATGACAATCACATGGCAATCCTTATTACAGTGCTGTGCTGCATTGACGGATACTCCTGCGAGTTGCTGGCATTTCCACCTTCTGAAAGCTGTGCAGTAAGCAACTTTCTGTCCATAAAATTAAGACCTAAATTTGACCACTTTTGCTTACTGTCTGCCATGCAGTGTTGAATTCTTTATCATTTCTGCGGATTCCCTCTCATGAGAATGGGACATCCTTTCTTAGCAAAGCCTATGGAACAAATTTAAAGGAATTGGTAAGAGAATCAATAAGCAAAAAGACCAATGATATTGATTCCTGTAGGGAGTTGTTATCGATTCTCAACAGGAATTGGTTTAGATTCTCGTCCCTAATAATGTTATGATGCAACTGAGAAGCCTGCATCGATATTAGACGATATTATGTGTAGATTTAACTAGTGCTGTCAGAAGATTAAACAAATTGAGTGATTAATTAATTATGACCTGTAATTAATCAATCTAATTAATCACTTTTTTAATCTCACTTAAAAAATTGCTGAAAAAAGCCCTCAACTTGAGGTATTTTCATTGAAATTCATTAGATTATTGTGGCAGATCAAAAGATTGTTCTTCACCCCCCAAAAACTCAAGCACAAGAAGCCCAATGCATAAAAACTCTCCAACTTTAACGGCCCAATCAGGGGACAGAGGCGGGAGCTGCGTATGTGACGACAACAGGAAGTGACTGCATGTTTGAAAACAACAGCGGCGTGTAAAAGTGATCTCAGTGGATGCAGCAAGATCTGCAGTTTTATGAGAAATGGACTTGATTTCTCCTTTAAAAGAGGAGCAAAGAACGTCACTTCAAGCTTTCTTATGGGAAATCATGTTTTTGCTCTTCGCCTGACCGGGGATCACCACTGGGAAACTGGGAGAAATGCAGAAATGCTGTGCGAACAATGCTGAGCCATAGTCATGGTTACCCTACGATATGAAATATGCCCTCCTCAGAAGTTTACCGGGAGAACTTGGTGGGTATTGTCTTTGACGAGATTCATGTCACATATAAGTGGCAGATGACACATCTGTGTGGTATCATTTAATGTAAGATAGGACAATAGTCTACAGACTGAGGTACTCGTAGTTTGAGCTAACGGCTAACAACCGGGTCTAGCTGCTACGTCATACTGTGGCTTTAAATGGATTGGTCTGTGAAGAGTGACGAGCGGACTGATTGTCCAATCACCAGCTGCTCTGGTATTTTAAGGTTCTGCCCTCTGAAAATACCAAAACAATTAACGCGATAATTTGGCACCCCTAGATTTAACACAGTTTCATTTATAATGAGGATAAAGACAGTTGTGACTATTTCATTGCTCAAGTGCTTCTATTTCAATGAGCAAACAAATCAATCTTCATATAAGCAAGATATTAAAAAATAGTCTTTACTGTTCAGCACCTTATAATTACAGGTTGAAAGAAATTAATGTTTTTCTTTTTATATATTCAAGAATCAATGACCCTGATATAACCGTTGCATTAGGGTCATTCCATATGAAGTAAACCAGAAGTCCCACGGTGACCGACTCAGATCTGTCAAAAAAAATCAAAGATTTCTGGCTGAAATTTGCTTTCCTCAGTAATTTGGGCCCAGGCTTTTAGATTCTGCCGTGAGAAAAGGTCTATATCCTCCAGTTTCTGAGACATTAATGTCCACAGTGGTGATGTTTTTATGCAAAAAAATGAAAAAATGAGTTTTCAAGGGGCCAGTGTCAGCCCACAATAATTTACAGCAGGCTATTGATGCTGGATTCCTTGAATATGTGGGCAGCACTGTCTGCAGGAGGGAACCTGACTCTGCCCTTATTGGCTTAAAAGCATGGGTCCCTCGCTAGACTTTCTAAAGGCTGAATGCCGAGCAAGGAAGGGGCACAGACATCTAAAAGTCTCCCAGACAGCTCAGGTAACACGATCCGGACAGATTAATATGTTTTTTGGAGCAAGTGACCCCAAAAATAAGCTGCACACTACAGCGTTAAGGTCTCTTTTTTTAATATCTGATGTGTCTAAAGAAGCAAAAAAGCATTGAGTTTTGCAGATACTGTTTCAAAAACATCCTATTTAATGGCTTCTTTCTTTGAGTGGGCGTTAAGGGTCATATTTAACAGCGCTGTGTATCTTTAAGAAGATCAACCTTCTGCTTGGAGATTCATCAATGCCATAACGTCAGCTATTCAGTCCAGGACATTTGCACAGCAATAAGTAGAAAAAGAAGTAATGAAACAGCACTCTCCCTCTCCCTGTGATGACGAGAAGGCAATATGACAGTCTTTTATCTTATGCTCCCTCATTACTCATCAGCAGGAGAGGAACAATTCATATGTTTCACAGCTGCAGCCTGTTGGCAGAAAGCGCTATTCATTTGTATTACCCCTGGGTTGGATTGTTCAGAACAACAAAATCAAATCCATGTTTTTAGTGACAAAAAGAACAAGATAGAGTGTGCAGAGGTTGATGTTTAAAAGGGTTTTGTTTAACGCTGCACACTCTGGTTGTGGAGATGGTTTATCCTTAGAAACGTGGCATATGACATGCATGACAGCAGCTCTTTATTCTCCATACATCTCCTCACAAAGCCGGTCATCATCGCTCCTTTCATCAGAAAGAAGGATCAGGTGTATGTACAGTATCAGTCTTTGTGCTGCAGACATGATGGATGCCAATTACAGATACGTTTCCAGCCTGACAACGGGGCCACCGCAGGTCTGCTGGCAGAACAATCCAAGAGGTGGTCGGCGAGTCGCACTGCTGCTGTATTCTACATAACGAGTGTCCTAGTTTCATCCCTAAAGTCTTCAAATAGGAAATGACATGTGTGAACTGCCATTTCAAGGGACTTTTAATTAAAGCTGCACAGGGCTGACAAGCCCAAAAACACACTGATTAATAGGAGTTAAAGTTCTATTTCAGATCTGTTTCTGTGGAAACACATTCAGGCTTAATTAGACGCATACGGCATCAGCCAGCTGGAAATTTTAAATCAAGCACGATGTTTCAAACGTGACATATGCCATCATCTCTGCCACCCCTCAAAACCTTCAATATTTAATGATTTCACCTGGTTTATCTTACAAAGCTGCCAGAACAAACTTAGTTAACGTTTTGAAATATTTTTTTCTGCAAACTTTCCCTGCAGAAGTGAAGACACGGTGAAGTGGGCTTCATTCACCAGTTGCTCTAAAAGGAGATCAGTTCTTAAAACACAGTTTTGACAACAACAAGGTTTTTGGTTCTGGGGTTTATTCCTGGCCAAGAAAGAAAAAAAATAGAAACACTTGTAGGCACTCTCCGACACATTTTAGTGTTTGACATCACAGGGAAATATTATGATTCATTCTGTCCTTATCAGCTGGGGCACTGCCAGAAATGTTGGCCCCCATGAAAAGATATCAGATTTTGCCTTATCCCAAAACATTTCTGCACAAATTCTCATGCCAAGCATCTGTAAAGCACAGTGAACAATAAATACGGCCATACTGTTTACATTTATTTTATTTGTTCACTTATAATTATTACACCAAATTGTTATGTTTAAAGACACAAATGAGCTACAAACTGTGGAGAAAACACTCTTCAACTGAAATTATAGAATAAACAGTGAATTAAACTATGTGCTAGACCTCTCAGGCATTTGGACCATTTTAAGAATTTAAAATATCTTAATTCATCTGATAATTAGTCCTAATAAATCTCTGGTCTTTTAACCCTGTAAGAGATTCAAAGCTTGTGCAGATGACATTTTTCTTGCTCTATAACCAGTTTTTTTTTCAAAGACTAAAACATTTTATCTGCTATTTCATACTGCAAAAGCATTGAAGAAAACTAATATCCTCTAATAGATGTTCAGATTAACTTTTTATTATTAAAAGGTCTATTTATCAGAGGTAACCCATGCAAAAGATGCCTAAATTTTACTTTTGTTGAAATTTAAAACAAGAACTCCTCTTTTAATATGTGAAGATGAAATAGATCTTTGAAGACCTATGGTAAAAAGTGAATAAATAGATTTGTAAAACATACGGATAATGTTAACCGTTCCAAGAGCCTCTGTCAGTCATG
Organism: Cetoscarus ocellatus; assembly: GCA_037902135.1. Taxonomy (NCBI): domain Eukaryota; kingdom Metazoa; phylum Chordata; class Actinopteri; order Labriformes; family Labridae; genus Cetoscarus; species Cetoscarus ocellatus. The sequence goes on from JBAMNC010001086.1 coordinate 705,855, forward strand.
GGCCTTCAGAATCTTCCTAAGCACTCTGTACAGACAGAGTTTGTACTCTCATCAAGTATTATCGTTTTTTATTTTCTTTAGGATTTAAAATGTAAAACTTAGTCACTCTTAATAGTGTGACTTTAAATCAACACTTCCATGTAGTGTTAGGAATTCACTCTCTTGGTGTATATTTTAACTACCTAAGTGTTATTTCTTATTAACACTGCAAAGTGCAAACATTACTGCATTTATTTACTGTCTATCAACGGCAAAAATGCTGGAATAAACATACCGTGTTTGGTTAGAGCACATCTATTTAAAAAAAATACATTTGCACTTAAGTCTTCATGACGTGGGCTTGTGGCATTTGTTGGTTCTGGTCCAAAGATGAGGGACATGGACAGGAATAATTGACTCTGCAAGTGTCACTTACAGGTTCAGTGTTCAGAGTGAAAGTTCAGAGTAAAAGATCCAACAGTTCTTATGGATTTGACTAAATGAAGCATCACTTTTGCACTTGCTTTTGACACAAACTCTTTTTCAACTGAGAGTGGATTTTCTGGGATTTGACTCCATCCAGAGTAAAAATTAACTCGGCAATTGCTGAAATATTTACAACACCAATTTTTAAGTCTTCTCAATTCGCTGTGTATGGACAAAGGCTGAGGTCATGTGTGCTGTTTCTTTTGACCGCAGACAAAAAAGCTCTTGCTCTGGCACTCATAAGTCTGCACACTGCATCACCATATAATACAATATGCAAAATGTGCCCTGTCGACTGAGGCGTCCGATAGCTTTCCTGATTGTTTATATATTTCCTGATAGGAGGGACACAATGCAAAAGGCATGATTACTGTTCTAATGACGGTTTCAGACACTGCATGTCTAGCGAGCTTTAAAAGGCTTATAGAGCCTTGATGTTGGAGAATCAGCCATTAAGAAGAAATAGATAAAAAAAAGGCTCTATAGGTTTGGCTTTTAAAAAGTTTTTCAGTTGTTATTCTTCATGTTTTTAGAAGAGTTGAATCATCTCATCTTCTCCTGTGGTACTGAATTTTCTTCACGGTTGATGTTTGCTCTGCTGATACAGTGACGGTTTTGACATACAGTATATTACCCAACAGTGGCAGTTTTTACACTACCGCGAGTGTCTTCATCTGCAGTGGGAGTGAGAAGAAACTGTAGAGATACTTTTTAAAGCGGAGGTACTAAAGCAGATCCCCTTTCAAAGTCTTCATTCTGCTTCTCATAACCAAGTAGGACAGCTGGCCTGGGAGCGCGTCGACGTGCCCACTGAGAGCCTGAGAGGCTCTAGGCGCTTGGCAGTGTGACTCTACCGACACTTGGCTCCTCTCTCCTCAAACTACCCTGACTGTTTGGGTGCACTTCCTCTTCTGTCTGTCTGTTTTACCTTGAGACAACACAGAGTAGCTTTAAGCCTTGTGCAGCTCTCCCTTTACGTCGCAGCTGTCATGAGCTGCCGCATTAGTGTGGTTTGTTTCAATTCCTTCACTGGATCTTTATGTGCAGCTGGTTGAATATTTGTATTTGGGGTGATTAGAAAATGATGAGTTGGACCATCAGGGCCGTGTTTATCCTCTTGATGAGGATTTTATCCCATCAAACGGCTTGGCTCACTTACATTTACAAACCTACATTGAAGGAGAAGCTGGATGGTAGTAATGGTGGGGATGATAAAATGGGCTGATGTGGCTGTTTAATTACGTGTAAAGACCCGGGTGAGACCATCAAAGACAACCGCACTGCTGTCCCATCATGCACCTCATTAAACAGCGTAACAATGAAGGAATGATAATTGCAGAAAGGAATGAGACCACAGCGTTGTTTTCAGTCCTCCTCAAAAGATTATTCATTACCCCAAGTCACTGATGGCAAACATCATGCATCTTACTGATGTGCAGGTGTGCAGAAGATGGGAACAAAAGCTTGGGTGCAGTCAGCAATGCATTTTACTGAGCGTGGCAATCAATTTTCTGTTTCAGCTCATGTAGCTTGGTGGAAGTGCTGCATTCAGAAGCACTCATCCAGCTTCATATAAAACTTTCACTAACAGGACTTTTCAACTGATGGTCTTTACTTTCTGCAGTATTCCTACTAAACAATAAATCATTTTACAAAGCAACACAGTCAACAGCGACTTACAGAACTGAAAACATTCGGGTGCTGGTTTGGTGGAGTGGTGGGAGGCCAAGCACATCCCATATGTGTCTCTGCTGGCCTTGGTCCAGGTCCAGCCTGAGACCCATTTGTAGGTGCCCTTCCCTCTCTCTCCTTTCACAAGCCTTTCCACTGTCTCTCTCCTGTCAATAAAGGCGTACAACACCCAAAACATATACAAATAAATAAACAAATAAAAAAGAGGACTGCAAGGTGGCACAGCAGGTATGCCCAATGTGCTCCTGGGATGGATAAATAAAAAAAAACAAAAAAACATGGTGTATTATTTTTTTTAAATACTGCGACATGGGAATGCCAGTTGATAATATGTGTAAGGACTGTTTTTGTGGAATCGAAATTTGCCACTGTTTTTATCTTAAATTTTCTGGGAAAACAAACTGACACAGTCACATTGAGTCAAAAATGGAGCTAGCCTCATGATTCAATTTGTTCACGATTATTAGGCCAATGATTCAATTCGGTCGATATCACGATGCATCACAGGTCAATGCAGTGAGTAGTATCCCTGATTTTCCATGCTACTGCATTAAGCTGCGTTCACACCGAATGCGACGTTGCAACTGAAATCGCATCACCCACTCAAGTCGCGTCGCGTGTCCATAAATACCTCATTTTGGACACCGTCGCCCGTTACCGTCGCTCAGTGACATCACGCCCGCTCGAGTTTCACCGCGATCATATCATATATCATATAATAGGACATATTAGCTGACATTATTCCAACTGTTTCCTTTTCACTCACCTACCAACCACAAAACACTGCAGCTGCTGGCCCTGCAGCATCTTCTGTGAGTTCTCTGTGGTCCGTCTAGGTGGATTGTCACTCTGTGAACCAGAATGAAAACAGTCTGTCACAGGTACCGTCACACACCCACACAACGCTGATTGGCTGTTGCCGCACAGCCACATGCAACCTCACCTGGAGAGTTCAAACTTTTCAACTTTGGAAACTAAGCGATGAGCGACGTGGTCGCCCAGGACATGTCCGTCGCATGGCGAGAGGGTTAACTCCGCCCCATCGCGGCTGTACATTAACTTTACATGGAGAGTGGTTGCTGAGGTCTCAAAGTCGCGTTCGGTGTGTACCCACCTTTAGGCTACTTATTAAATAATACAAGCTGTCAGATAAATATGAACTCCATTTATTAATTATAAATGGCTTTTGAGATAAACTACAGCAAAAATGTATTTTCATTGTAAGCCAAAATACATAGATTTCATAGGTCTCACCTCCCTATACTTGTTTTTTTCTTCCTTAGAAACAAAACTCATACTGCAGTCTAGCAGCAGCTTCTGCAAGATTAAATGATTATTGTCTCTTCATCAATGCATCTTTATATACATCTGCTTTACCATGCATTGATTGAAAGATCATTTTTGGCGGCCCTAGTCTAAAGAAAAAAAGCTTTCATTATCTCAAACTAAAAGTGTAAAACATTTAGCCACAGCTTCCACAATATCATTGTAAAAAATGTCAAATGCACCTTGTAATTTGATATAGGTATAGTTATTGAGGATAAAAGTAGGAAGTATGGATGTTTGCACTGTCTTTAAGATAACGTCTACGCCACTGTTAGCTTTTGGCTTCAATTTTTTTAGGATACCAAATTTATTTATGACCATATTAGTGTGCAGGCAGCTTAAAATTTCCAACTGACCTTTCGCTAAGCCCCGACCCCCAAATGCACTTGAACAAACAAACAGCACGCTGCACTAAATAATGATGGCAGCTGTGAACGTCCAAGGAATCAAAGGATGCTATTCAGGTTTTATGGGGACAGAAGGTCCTTATTTCACACAGAAGCCAGCGAAAGGGTCTTGGCTATGCCATGGAAGGATATATTAAGAATCTGAAGGCAGAAATGAACCAAGCTGGAGGCAAGAGTTTACAGATCTAAGATCAGGAGGGAGAAATCTCATCTTGTTGTCATGACAATTTCAGACAACAAGGTCAAAGATCAGCATTGTTTATGTACAGCAGCTTATAATATATAAATATGTCTATTTTTTTTTAAATAAACTTTTTCAAATCACTTAGCCCCAGTCATTGTAGCTTAAATGGGGTGGGGGCCCTTCAAAGAGATGTTACTTTTGTGTCAGCACATATAACCAACAGTTGATCTCTAAAAAGCATTTTGCTCTGAATAAATGGTGTTGCATTGGCATTAGCAATCTTTAACCTGTCTTTGAAACAGATATATCAATGGTATGCAGTTTGGTTCACTTTAAACTACAATATTTGGCTCCCGTTAACACCAGGTCAGATAATTAGATGATGTTCAACTTAAATAAATTGAAAAGACATGATGACCTAACATAACAAGGGGGAAACTAACCATAGCATGCACAGCTATTAGCTTAATGAAGGTGAAGCTAAAAAGTAGATTTTGCTTCATGGTAATGTTTATTTACTAGGTCAAGCAAAATATATAATTTTGTTTATAATGTAAATTTACAGAAGACTTTGCTAATGCTATGCTGCCTTGGAATAAATGCAGCCATGTCTGTTGATTCTTATGTTGAGCTGACTACAGTTTAGTCCAAAGCGGACACTTTGCTCTGTTTTTTGAGGTTTAGAGGGGAAAATAACGTAAACACTCTATTCTCCAGCCTTTCAGGATACCTCATGTCAGTGTTACATGTCCCATGCATATTGTTTGACCACTTCCCTAAGTCTTAACTACAGAACTATCAATAAAACTGCAGAGGAGTCAAAGTTTCAAATGCTTTTCTATGCCATATGCCTGAGTGTATTGAGTGTTTGTGAGACATATGATTGGTCTGTGGCATTGGAGGGCAGGGTTTACTGATAGGTCAATTAAGTGGTCATCAAGTTCACATCGTCAAGTTGCTTAACTAAAGGTCAAAAGAAAAATAATTCAATCACTGTGAACAAAAACATGTTTGGCATTAAGCCGGTGTGGTGTGCAGAGGATGAGTGCAGTCAGAGATGCATTTTACTAAGCATAAAAATCAATTTCACGTCTCAGCTAGCGTAGCATGGACACTATAGCGTCTTCATGGTCCAGCACAATGCTTAATAAGAAGCTTTTTTTTTATGCAGAGCAGGCCAGCATTAGTCCACAGTTGCATGAAGAGATTAATGCAGAGAAATCTTAAGGTCGCCCTGCAATCATATGCAGCACATTGTTCCACAGCTCCCCCGGCTCTTGTCACTATGTGGTTGAGTTCAGTGTTGAGTGAAGGGAAGGCTCCTAGAAAGATTAGAGGCTGTTTGCATAAAAGAGAAAGCTGACAAAAGCGATGATAGACTAAAGCAAGATAGGCACAACCTCAGAGGGAATGCGCTGTCCTCAGAGGGCCCTGTCGAACTTCAGATGAGCAGTAACAGAAGGCGCGGGAGCTGCTATTGGAGTCCGGCTACAAGCATCAAAGATGAGCCATTGGTATTCAGGGCGCAGCGTGTGCCACTTCAATGACAAAGTACTCTCCCAGAACCTCAACTTTCATTTCTGCATACTTGAGATACAGGTAGTCCTGACTTCCAGGATATTGGGGGGGAAGTGGTTATGCCCACAAACAAAGTGTGAGGGAGGTGAAGGGGAAGAAATGGTGGAGGAAATGTGTTTGGAGATGGTTTTTAGATACACAAGAGACAGAGTGTATGTTGTAAAAGGATAATGAAAGCAGCCTGTGACAGCGGAGAGAGAATATAAAACAGGCTGCAGGTCTGGGGGTTAGTGGACAGACGCCTGAAAATGCTGCATAACTCTGGATCAATACAGATTAAAAGGTTGTTTAAAATGGAGAGGGTAATTTCTTTGACATTGGACTTTAATCACTCGTCCCTACTCAGACATTTTAATGACGTTGTTGAGGACTTTGGAGCAGCAAAATCTTTAATCTGCAGATTTACTTGATTTTTGTTCAAAAACAGATCCTTCTTCTCCTGATGACTCTTTGTTTACTTCAGTACATCTCAAAAGAATCCAAAAGGTTTAACTTTTCTGGCCATTAAGTGTGCATCTCAAGTCTGTACAAAGGAAAACAGGTACCTGTAAGCCTTTAGGGATCTTCATTGGCAGAGAGGATAACTTATATCCCCAAAGGCAGCACAAATAGTGACTGAAGAGCGAAGTCTGAACCTGCAGCAGAAGAAAAAAGTGCTTTTAAAATAAATAGTGTAATGCATGCAAACTCCTGTCTGCCTTTTTCTTTTGCTCTATGCAAATCATAATCACAGCCTTGTGCTGAATAACAAGCAACAGATGATACAGTCAGTTTCTAGATGATAAAATAACTTGTCAATTTGAGTTCAATTTAAATTTCTGCCAGTAGTATTAGAAATGATAAATACACTTGCACGAATCCTTGTTAGTAAAGACAAAAATTGGTATTTAGGAGTTTACCAACAAGGCTAAAAAAGAGCAGTTTCAAACAATCACAACTGATTCAGGCTACTGTTAACTGTTAACAAGCAAGTAAATCTCTTTTGCAGCACAGAGAGGATACAGTTTAAGAATTAATCTATATGCAAAGTTCTTCTGGGAAAGTTGTTTTGTCTCATGAAAGAATCACAAATCAAACCTGTGAATAAATTATTTAATGAGGGTTTTGTTTAAACTGTTCCATGCAGCTATAATAGGAAGTTTCAAGGACAAAGACCAAAGGTGTCAGAACTATGGCCAACCATTAATAGGTGTTAATAGTTGTTAATAACTGTTAATAGGTTGAGACAGGATTTTCAATATGGCGGTCATCGATTCAGCTACGAAGTCCCCTCTAGTTACCAAACACCTGACTTCACTCAAACACTGTCCAAGCTTATACAGCTAATGGTAGAGCCGGACATTAAAGAGCAAAAAAAAAAAAAAACTTGGAGTCTTTCAAGTTGTTACATGGATGTTACACATATCCCATGTGTTTCTAGTGGAGAAAATCATGAACACCAAATAAATCACTTGTTACGCTTTTTCTTAGTTGTTTAAATGGCATTAATTTAGCGGCACTAGCCATCAGCTGCGCTACCATTTACTTTTGTTTATATGACCGGAAACAGAAATCAGCTAAATCACAGAATTGGGGAGGGAAAGCACAAAGCTTTGTTTGAGTAATTAAAAGAAACTCATTATTTTTTAGTGTTTAACATAGCTTTTGTAAAGTAGAACTACTGATCCAGTAATTCACCGTACTGACACCTGCCAGAAAACAAAGGAGCCATCCACACAGAGATGAATTCAGGCTTAACTGTTTTTTTAGTCGTGTAGGCATTTTGTTCACACAGAAACGGCGTTTAAGGTGCCCGAAAATGCACTTTTTGAAAAGGAGTACCGGAGTGGGTAAATCTGAAAACACAGACTGAGCGATTCCGTGTAGAAAACGAATACGGATAGTTCCAGAAACAATGAGTTTATAGCCCCACTTCTCCCTTTTACCACATGGGCAAACCCCAATGACAACAGAAACATGGCAGAACCCCGTATCATATTGTTGCTGCAGAAGCTACTAAGCTTGTTTTGGCTTTAACGTCAAAATCTTCTGCTCCTCTACAACTAGTGTGATCAACAAGAGGACATGGAGAACAACATACGCCAGTGTTTGTTTACATTTCTCATAATGTACGCACATGCTGCATGTCTTCTTCTCTGGTTTTGGTGTCTGTCTGCAGCAGCACTACGGCACCACTCACAGGCCCAGCATATGTACTACAGTGTTTTCGTGTTTCAGGTTAGTCTTGAAACGATGCCGTCTTTTTCAATACAAAAGCTTTGTCATCTTCATGTGGACAGGGCCAAAAAAGAAGAATCAGCTAGGCTGGGTGTAGCATACTACAAAATAACAGCTGTTTGGCAGTCATAGTAGCTACTATCTCCAAATACAGTATGCATACTGTGTTTGTTAGTAGTATCTAGTAGATGGTTTCAAAAACAGCCCCTGTTTCACTGTTTTGACTTTCAGCCACTCTGATTGAATCAGCTTATTAAGTTATGGACATTAATGTTTTTTACACCATTAGTAGGTATTGGATGTGTTAGTACTGCCACCATATTGTTATTAGGTTTCAATACCCATCCTGACATCTACTTAAAAAGTGAATAAGAAACATTTTCCCACAACTTTTTCCCTTAGTCTTTAGTTGAAACTTTAGAGTTTAGCTTGAATTTTGTTCCTGCTGCTTCCACGTGTTTAAAATTCACCCGAAACAGACGTGAGGAAAAATTAACCGACTAAAAATATTTATCATAAGGAGTGCATCTGTATTGAGTTTATGAAACATTTGCCTCCCCATTAGAAATTGAAAAAAAAAAAAAAAATGGCAGACGCTTGCACCTAATTGCCAGCCCATGCTTTTAGGTAACCTTCATTAGTATGTGCATGCATTAGAGCAGCTGAGTGCTGGTCTGTTTATATCTACATGTGATTCAGACATGGTGATTCGAAGGCCTCTCCTCCAACAGTTTTCCCCTGGCTTCTCTCTCCTGCTTTAGGCGAGTCCTGTTCTCTTTATTCACTGTCTTAGGTCAACAGTCTGGATAAACAGCTCTGAGTTTTTATAAATCTCTGTTATGAGAAAGCATGAAACTCACAGCCTCAGACAGACTCGCAGGAGAAACACCTACACAGAGATGATGTAACCATGTGCTTCATGTAGGAGGGCTGGCTGAGATCCACTATTTAGGTACTTCATTATGACACACAGCAACATTATAAGAGCTGAAGATTAATATGGACACTTTAAAGGCGGGGGATGGAGCAGTTTGCTGCAACGTAGGCTTTTATTTTGTGCATTGTAGCCACTCCCTGTTAGCTCATTTAGGATGTAGCAATATCTTCTAATAAGGCCATTATATGGTGTGAAGGAGAGCCACATGTATAAAGCTGTATTTATTGCAGTATATAATTGCTCGACAAATTGTCTGTTCATTGATGATGGACTTGTACGGCCATTATTCTGTAATTGAATTTTAAATGACCAGCATAGACCGGAATGTGAATGATTACATTTTAAAGGAGATGAGAGCAGACCTCCGATGCGCTGTTTGTGCATGTGTGCGAGTGTGTTTTCTTGCATATTTGTACACCAGCAGTCAATTATCAAATATGTCTCCTCCCATGCTGGGCCTCTCACTGTGTCTTGTTTTTCTCCCTCTATTAAGAATCTGCCTTAAGCATCTGGCTGCTGACTTTAGTTGCAGAGGAATCGGCCTATTTAGGTTTTGGTCGCACTCTGTCTCCACTCTGATATTGATGAATTGACTTCATAAAGCACTGAGGCAGCACACTCTGTCGTCAGTAATCAATGGCCTGATCCATTCTTTTCTCTTCATTTGAGGAGGCGTCTGGAGCTCTACCCCCGCCTCGCAGATGAGCCCCTGAGTCTTGGGGGAAATTGCCCTCTATACAATCGTCCTTTCCATGAGGTCTGACATACAAATTGAACACATTTGACAAGATTGTGAGCAAAAACGTCACATCCAAGTCTGACTGTCCTTCCTCACATCCCTTCTATTCATTGTGTTTGCATTCAAATAAAATGGCCGCCGTCCCAACCTCAAGGCTTTTCATCTGAGAGCATTCATCACACAGACTTTTAATTTGTGTTATGCTGCTGTCTCATCTCGTCTCATCCTCGGCCTGATGCGGTGTGACAGATGCCTACAAACAAATTGTATATGCTTACATGACGCCACTGAAGCACTTTCGCTGGGTCAAGGTTAATGCTTTTGTTTATTAATAGAAGTGCATTAGGGGTGGATTTGCTTTTATAAAGAGGCCTTTTACCATTCAGGACAGTGATGAGTCTGCCTGCCCATCAGTATGTTTGGACACGTTTGGCCACAGTGATCTGAATTCATGAGGAGTCATCCAAGTGCACTCTATTTATAAAACTTTCAATAACAGAGCTTCAGGATTTAAGGTCTTTGGTTTTCAAAGTATTCCTAGAGTGCTGTGGAGGCACAGCAATGGCACAATCTTATAGTCTGACCCAGGAATGGGCTACTTTTATTCTTTCATTCTTTATCTTAAAGCAGCTCTATGTAGTTTTTCCACCTTAATATAATATTTCTTGAGTCATTGTGATGTTACATCACCTTACAACAGGTCGAATGACACCTTTGTCATGGTCTGATGGGGTCGTATCGCCTATGTAACCTCGAGGTAGATGGTGGGAACACTTCCACACTAAAAAAACTACAAATTTTTACTGCTTCGACTGCTTTACGGCATACGTCACTTCCTTCTCCTTCCAGATTCATTTGAAAGATGGAAGTTGAGGCAAAAGCTAAACGTATAGGCAGACTAATCAGCGGTAAAGTCCTGTGGAGGGCAGCAATATGCCGTAGCTGCGTCTAGTCTGCCAGAAATTAGAAGAAGAGGAAGATGAAGAAAGCTAAACAATAATTTTAACCATAAAAATATATTCAGATTTTTTTATCAGCTCCTTAGTTATTTGGCTTTAATTAAAAATTTGATTCTAACTTAAAATTTAAATCACCATTGAAACACAAACTAGAGGAAACATAGCTCTGTAAATGAGAATTAACACCACAGTAATGTATCTGTGGCAGATGTTGTATTAGCTCTTCCATACTCTGTGCACACAGCAGATATTTTAATTCAGCCATCCCTGAAGACCTGATCCAACTGCTCTGTGTTCATCTGGCCTCCACTGAAAGAGAGCATATTTTTATGTGGGATCTCGTCTGAGGTAGTCTACACACAGTGCCACTTGGGAGCTGGCTCATCACTGCTTGGACCAGGATCTGTTCAGGGTGTAAAAAGCCGATGCCAAACTAAATCCAGCGGCATTGAATAATTTAATTGATGTTTATTATAGATAGCGTTCAACTCTCAGATTTTACAGGCTTGCTAAGCCTGACCCTGGGCACTGGGAAAATGCTCATCTGTGTCACTTTGTGATGGGTCGTCTTGTGTCTGTGTAACCCGTTTTTTGTGCTCTCCTCATTCTCCTTACACACACTGCCTCTGAGCCACGGTGAAGGTTTATATTGAGGGCAGTGTTGTTGAAATGAATGACTGTAATAACTTCTACAAGTTAGATTAGGGCCATAAACCAAGGCTCAAATTCACTGAAAGAAATTTGTTGAAAACTTTTTAAGTTTTCAAATCAATCACCATTACCTGCAAATCACTGCTACAAAAGTTTTTCAACTTTGACCCCTGAGCTTTACTTTGCTTTGCATATTTTTCCATCTATTTAAGATTGGTAAAATTTTACAAGTATAAAGCTAAAGCATTGTCTTTGAACAAGGAGTAATTTTCACAAAAAGCAAAGTCTCCAAATGAGGACAATCATTTCATATTACTTTATAATGTAGCAAATCCACCACTGTGTTACAGAATAAGACATTTTTTTTCCATTTGTAAGAATGAGTTTTCATGGGTAATGCTGGAGTATTTTGGTACAGTCAGTGGGTCTTGTTTGGTTTTAGTCACTGGGCATGGTGACTTTTTTTTTTTTGTCAGAGCCAATACCGAGGCTTTAATAGGTAGGTCCTGTTGTATGACTTGAGACAACTTTTGGCCTCTGGTCTTCTAGGCATAGTGTCAGAATACAGAGACCACCTGCAGGTACACATGGTGAAATGGCATATACGTCTGCTTTATATGGTGTTTGTTTGTTGAATGATGTCGCAAGATTCAGCAGTGCTAAGCTACATCAGGCCAAAGTTCCACTAAGCTAAGTGCACTACCCATGCTTTAAATCTACATTGGTGAACTTTCAAAATCTATCTACAAGTAGTCAGGAGGCCATTGGGAAACCTCATACTCCAACAGTGCAATGTTTCTCTCCACAAAATGACCCCAGGAACGTACTTTCACCCAGATTTTAATGATAACTTAATCTTGGTCAACATCCGCTTACATTTGTTAAGGGAACATGGCTTTAGGAAAAATGGTGACCATCCTAAATGTACAAATGGAGCCATTTTCCCCCAATTTCCTCGGCAGAGTCTTGGCTGGTCCATGACAGGAAAGTACTCGGACCTGCCCACCCTAACGGTTGTAATTGGATCCCATGCAATTATGTGATAAACATGTGACCCTTACCGCTTTTATTTTATAGGATACATACATGAACACTTTGTTTAGCATGGAAAATGCCACCATGAAGAACTTTAGAGCAAAAACAAGCCAAAATAATTATAATTGTTTAGACTCCCAGTGGCTGGAGGTTGGCTGGTAAGTGGATGGAACTTAGCGGGCATTTGGCTGAGAGAAGCAGCTGCATCTGTACACTTAGGAAAATGTACTTTTATAAGATGGTGGACATGGTGTCAATGAATGAGACTAACAGATATAAAAATTACAGAATTGATTGCTATGGTGTGGGAAAGGCAAATGTAATGTCCTGATATGCAAACCTGGGGTCTCACATGGATAAAATTACAAAAACAGCAGTATTTCTACAAAAAACAAAACATTTTTTATATGGCACTTTTGAGGATGGGAATAGAGAATCTATCCCAGTCGATACCCAGTTTTAATTAGTTTGTGGAATTTATACCACTTGCCTTCATGCCAAACAATTCCCTGATCAATTCTTTCACTTTTCATTGTGCCACACTTTTGACAGTCAGCAGGAACACCAAAGAAGTAGTCAATGATCAATTCTGGCAACTAGAGATGACAGTGACTCCAAAATGTGGCTTCAGTGCACAAAGAAACACTAGCAGAGCAGGGGCAGCGTCTGTGGCTGTGATTTCAAACACATCAGGGCATCAGTGACTTGGTATTGTACCAACAACTGGAAGGTTACAGGTTCAAGCCAAGCTCTGACTCACATGTCGATGTGTCCCTGGGCAACAGGCATAACCCCAAGTTGTGCTCACTGCTGCGTCAGTGACGTGTAAATGGGTATGAAAGCACAAATGTGTTAGCAAATACTTATGGACAACTTACAAAGAAAATTCAACTACCAGTAAGTAAATGTGAGCGTGAATGGGTAGATGTGACCTATAATGTGAAAAGGGCTTTGAGTGGCCAGAAAGACTAGAAAAGTCTTTTTTTTTCATATCACAAAAAAAGGGTTGAAACAGCAAATCACTGAAACAAGGCTGCAGCACAGCATCAAATATCAGTGTCATGTGATTGAAGCTCCTACATAGAAAACCTGTGTGGGCTGAATTCTTTCCACACAAAAATCCATGGGAGAAAGGGATCAATAAAGAGTGGAATCAATAAACAGAATTGGTAATGATACTGGTGACAATAAAACCTTAGCCATACCCATCCCTAGATGCTATATTCTGCACAGCTACTGCGTGACTCACATTCTGAGAGAATTTAAGCCTCCAGAACATTTTAGTAGAGCATCACTGCTTATGATAAAAATGGATTTTGTAAATTCTTGTACTTCATGATCTTGTTAAGAATCCGCCAGCCATATTTTCCTGGAAGTATCTGTAGATATCACACTGCTTCTTTTCCAAGATGTCTATAAATACTTCACACTGCAATATTTAATGAAGTGATCATTAAGCACAAAAATCCTGCAAATTCCATTAAAAGTGTATGATTTTCAGTCTCTAAACTACTTTTTCTTTTCTCCCTGCACAGAGATCCAAAATAGCAGTGTATGAGAAGATGTGGTCATACATGAAATCCGCTGAACCCTCAGTGTTTGTTAAGACCACGCCCGATGGCGTAGCCCGGGTACGAAAATCGAAGGGCAAGTTCGCCTTTCTCCTCGAGTCCACCATGAACGAGTACATCGAGCAGCGGAAGCCGTGCGACACCATGAAAGTGGGCGGGAACCTGGACTCGAAAGGCTACGGTGTGGCGACGCCCAAAGGCTCAGCATTAAGGTGGGTGGAATAATATAACAATATTGTCCATGTTGTTATAGTATTCCACCTACCCTGATGTCCCCCTGTTTCATTCTCTCCTCCTCTTCTTATTTTTATATGACCATGAAGGTAATGGTAGTATGTCTTCATATGCAAAAGGATGAAAAGGTTTATGTGTGATCAGTGATGCATAGTGTTTTTATAAATGTGAAATGAGATGATAATTTCTACCACAGGGATTCAAATCCAGATAATACCGCTAAAGCTAAGATTCATTTCATATTTGTATCTCTTACTGTTGCTTTTCTCTTTCCTTCGATCTCTCCTTCTGTCCCGTATGCTGTCCTACCTGACTGTTGTGTTGTCACTTTTAATTTAACAGTTCAATGGTTTTTCAATTTAGCCTTTAAAAGCTGCGCTGTCACTTGTGACGAATGTTAATTGCATGATGTTTGTTGTTGTTACTTTTCTTCTCAATGACAAGTGTCCCCATCCCGCACACTTCAGTTCTAAACTATACGTAACCCTTCATGCCACCTTTTTTCCAAGATTTAACACTGTCTTTTACCTTATATGAGCCTTTTTTATCTCTCCATATTCCTGAAATTCTTGAACAATTTGTCCTTTCCTAGACCATTCTGATTAACAGTGCTCTGTGAATAAGCCCCCTGCTGTGACGGTGATAGTCTCACTGCCATCACCTACCATTACGATGCTTATAGTTCTACTATTAACTTTGCATTAGATTTCTCACGGACCTGTGCATTTTCTTACAAGTTATGTTTTATCGTTTCAAGAAATGCTGTTAACCTGGCAGTTTTAAAACTGAATGAGCAAGGCCTCTTGGACAAATTGAAAAACAAATGGTGGTACGACAAGGGAGAGTGCGGCAGCGGGGGAGGTGACTCCAAGGTCAGCCTCGATGTCACCACAATCGGGTACCATAGTTCAGAGTAATCGGCAAGGCTGTTACATCAAACCAACCATAACTGAGCCAACTGTCCGCCCCAAATGACCTGGCTGGTGCCCCACGGCAGATCACTAAATTAACTGCTGGTGTGAAAAGACAGATGAGCAACTCAGACCCAACAGAGGAGGGTTTGTTAGCCAACAGAAAATGACCTATTTGAGATTACAGGGACCTTTATGTTTGGATAAGTGGAAAATGGGAATGTGTTCCCCTATACAACTGAAAATTCCCACATATAGGAGCAATTAGTCTCACTTTGGAAAAAAATCTAGTAATTCCCCTTTCTTTTAGACCAGATAAAAATACATATCGTTAAATTATGGACTACATATCCTCAAAAATAAATATGCCTTATTCATATTTACAGAGACAAGTAAGAAAAAAGGAATGACCTGCATTTTTAGTACAAGGAATTTAAAAAAAGCATTACAGTAATGGGAATTTAAGGTCTTTTTAGTGGCAAAGATCATTTAAGCCAGGTTTGTCAGGGATGGTGCTTTCAAATCCTTAACAGCCTTATTATCAATTTTATCAAAATAGTATGTGTAAAACAACCTTACCCATTTACTTCCCAGAACATCAATATTGAACATGTTTGAAAAATATTAAATCTGAATTTCTGTATAGCATTTTTCACAAAAAAAAATGTTGCACAAATCAGTGAATCAGTTATATATATGTCTATATGAAATATTTTTATTTTTAAAACACAATGTATAATTTATTGCAATACACAAAAGAAATACATCAAACAATAATCCTAAAACTTTAAAAAAGTAAGAAAAGGTAGGTCTTAAAATTGCCTTTAGGAATAAATAAAAATAAAATCTAATAAAATAAGTTCTGCCATTGTCAAACGTGTAAAAGACTCACCATATACTTAGAACTCTAAAACCAGTGTTCCCAAACACTTAAATAGCATAAAATAATACTTTTCCACATATTTTAAGATTTTAACAGAGTGAAATCATGACCACTTTTTTGCATAGCAGAACAAATGACAATAGTAGGTGTAATAACATGAGTGGATGTGCCTGCGTATGGAAAGAAAAAGTTTTAATTTAACTCTACAAGTGACACATTGCTGACAACCATTTTCAATGTTTTTTTTTTAAAGCTGGCCAAATAGTCCAACGTAGATTCAATAAACATGATCTTATTCAAAGTGATATCTGAAATTTCAGGCAACTAACAGGTAAAAATTTAGATCTTTTAGAGTTTTTATGACTGGAATATTACGAAAACAGATATTAGACCTTTTAGGACTTTTTGAGAATTTTAAGAAACCCTGCCTTAAACTCTAAAACTCTTAGTTGTGTCTTCAGGCGCATTATGAAAGGAGGAAAACCAAAAGAACACAAACAGCTTTAAAAAAAAAAAAGGCAGCTCTCTCACATACATGAACTGGGCCACAAAGCCTACAAACAATGCCTCACTTAATCAGTCACATATTTAAATCAACCTCAGTCTCATGCCTTTATAAGTGAAGCAAATATTACATACTGTAATGAAATTCTCTTATGACTGTGTATTGTATTTAAGTACAGCATTGAAGTCTCTGAAAGGAAAATAAAACTGAAAGAGTGGTCCTGAACACTCTGAAGTTCTATATATCTCCTTATAAACAGTGAAGCTTTTAGCCCATGTGGCTGCCCTGCAGTTGTGAAAGGTTGGGTTTCATTTATTCACCTTTACACATATGTAGGGCGGATCACCTAACATCTAGGCAGTTATTTTTACATTTCAGTGACCAGTTGAGTACGAAAAACCCTAAAGTTTGTGTATAGTAGACTGTTTAACATTGACATAGACTGTCCATCCTGAAGGTGACGTTTGCTAATCCTGTTTAATACCGAGCTTTGTAGTGCTCCACCGCACTGAAGCTGATCCATGCCCATGAAAATGATGAGCTTTAAGGCCAACAGGATATATTCTGCTTAATGTCAAATAATTAAATGAATCAAACTCAGTGATGGCGTTCTGTTGAGGCCGACAGGAAGGCAAGGGGAACAGCGGCGTCTTGAGGGGACTAAGCATGGCAGGCAAACGTGAGAATTCTAATTAAACTGCAGACTTATGATTTCTTCTGAATAACTCATCTGATGAACTACTTTTGCTTTGAGTTCTTCCCCCGACCCATTAATAACCCAGCTGCGAACCTCCTGACCATCAGATTTCTCCCTCCTCTTCTTTGTTTAAATGATGGATGATTTTTTTTTCCCCATTATGGAGGCTAATGGAGCAAAGTGTGAATCCCCTCTCAGCCATGACAGCTCAGTGTAATGTTACTTAGATCATGTGCCATGAAGCATTGTGCTATTATTACCAGATTACCTGCGAGGCAGTAAAGGTAATCTATTCCTCACAATGCAGGTCAATTTGATGACAAATGATGCTGTCGCCTGTGGTGATAAAGGTCAGCTAATGGCTGGATTACACATAAACTGAGAGATCTCATGGACTGGATTAAGTCACTGGTGTGCTCTTTGTGTCATTTGTCATGGATTGGCCTCGACCACAATATTATGCAGGGATGAGTCATTCTGGATTCTCTGCACAGGGCTGATGTTGAATCATTTATTTTGCTTTATTTCTGAATTTAACAACCCTTAAGTCTCTTTCCTCTATGCTTGCATTGCTAACACTGCTATGTCCTGTAGTCATGAGGTCAGCAGGCCTCCCTGTACTACTGAGAGCCATTTGAAAGCATCTTTCTCTTGTGCTGTCTTCAAGCTGTTGCCATGCTCAGGTATGTACTGCTTCTCTGTTTCCTGGCTGGTTTTGGCTCCAGGACTCAGTGGAAAAGGCCCAGTGAGCTGGATTAAAGCGGCCTGCAGTGTCCTGTTCCAAACAGTGCATCGCTCTGGCACGGTCCTGCTCGCAGTCTGGCTTTGGTAGTAAACCTTTTCATTTAGAAACTGGTTCTAATTTTCACAGATTCCTGGATTCAATCAATTTCAGTTCTTGTTTATGGTTCCAAACATCTGCATAAATCATTCAAGAATTAACCTCTGTGAGATTGATACTGTCCACAACACTTAACCAACCTGCAGTGATGTTGTGAAAGGAGGATCATGGCCGATGGCACCAACCAATTACAATTAATTTACGCTTAATTACAAAAAAAGAGACACAGCAAAGTGCAGCTCATGCAGTAAAGACAATTAGTTGGGGAATGAATCATATATGTATTCATTTATCTCAGTGTGAATTTGAGGAAATTAGGCTCAGGTACTGACCACTGGCTCAGATTTGGAAATGGCACTAAATTTCCAAGATAAGTGGATTTCATAAGGCATGTGAGTGTGACAGATAGGGATGGAAATTGATAAGATTTTATTGATACAATACCATTAATGATTCTGCTTAATGAATCAACTCTTGATTATTTCTTCACTTTTTTTGTGTTTGCAAATGTTGACCTACATTGTTATTTTGTGGCAAACATGTCAAACTCACGCCCTGATGTTCAATGCCATAATGCAAAGATAAACGCTTCTGCAAGTTGCTGCTTTTTCCACCTATGAGGGTTGTACAAAAAGTTTATTTATGTCAAACATTAAGCTACAGTTTTGACCACTTCTGCCCCCTTTCTGCCATGATTTTTGACTTCTCTCTTGTCATTTCTGCAGACTGCCCCTGATTAAAGCATGACTTGATTTGCTAAAAAACATGCAGAGCAAAGTGGGAGGAATAGATAAGGGAAGTGGTACGCAGCAAGACTAATGATAGAAATTCTTTGAGAGAGTTGTTGATGGACACATCACATAAAAAGAGTTGTGAGAAGGTATCATGTTAGGGATGGGAAGCAAAAACCAGTTCCAGTTGAGAATCGATAACATAACATATCTGTAAAGGAATTGATACCAAATCAAAGACTTCACTCTCTCATCAGAAATAGTCAGAAGAAATGATAACAAGAAGTCAAAAACCATGGCAGACATGGGGTAGAAGTGGTCAAAACTGTAGCTTGATTTTTGACCAAAAAAAACGCCTACTGCGCCGCTCTGAGTTGGTGGAATCTGCTGCACTTTATCTCTGCAGTGTTGCAATAAGTATCAGGAGTAACATAACTAATATGACATTGCTGCCACTGAAAACTTATTTAGGTCAACCTGAATCAGCAGGAATCGATAATGGATATCAAAACATTAAAGAATCGGATCAATAAGCAGAATTGTTAAAGGCAAAAATTTCTGTCAGCTCCCGTCACTAATCATGATGGATCACAGAAGCCTCGAGTTTGGCTGAACTATGCATAAAAGAAAATAAAAGCACAAGGAGTAAACTCATTACACATTGTAGGGCTGTGTATTCAAGTAACTAAACGATATGTAGCCCTACTCAGAGGCCACGCTACAAGATGTAACGAGTTATGCCTAAATTGTGAAGACTGACTTTGCTTCTTATAAAATTCCCAACAACTTTTGTTCTTTGTGTTAACAAGAATAGCAAGGACAAGGTTTAAAGGATCTTGGACCTAAGACACTTAAATTTCAATCTCCATAGATTCTTGGAGTAGTATAAAGTTTAGAACATGCAGCTGGCTTCCTACTAACACCATCTGAATATTTTGTGAACTGCACCATGGATGAGATTACCAAAGGTGTGTTTTAAAACTGCTGACACAGCACTGGAGGCCGTATCAATCCATGTGGATTTTTTAGCACACGCCTGACATGCATGGGGTTGCAAAATTTTTCAGTAAATTTCTGGAAACTTGCCAGAAACGTTCCACAGAAATTTGAGCTGGTGAATTTTGGAAATATTCCAAATTGGAAACTTTCAGTGGGAATTATGGAGTTTAAAAGGAAACCGGGGATAATTAAAACAAACCGTATCATATCCAAACACAAATATTAACGCTTTGTTTTGTCACAGGCAGAAATCCATGCAAAACAATTAAATCACAAAACATCACATTCAACAGGTTTGCTCTGGGTTCAAAAATGTGGCCTCGGTAGTCCAGAATTGTAGAAATGATCTGTGCACGTGATGGAGGAGTGCTCAGTGCATGTAGAGGGCGTGGCGTCAATACTCCTGCAGTAAGCAGTGTGCTACGTGCATGTGACTGAAGAACAGCAGAGATAGTCTTAAGACTTGCATGACATCTTGTTGTTTTAGACAAGATTTTGCTAAATATATTTTCCCCAGCTATATTTAAAATTCCTGTTAAGGCCATACTTCACTTTTGCTAATTCCAGGTTTATTCCTGTTCATTCCAGATAAATCCCATGGAAAGTCTCCAACTTCAAAAATTCCCAGAATTATGCAACCCTGGACATGCAGCATATCTGCAAGAGTGTAAAGAGTACACAAATACTGTACTCAAGTGAAAGTACAGTTACTGAGATAAATTTACTGAAGCAAAAGTCAAAGAAACAGTCCATGAATCTACATGTTAAAGTGCAAAGAGCCTAATTTTCAGTACAATTTGATGTTTACATGTGCACTTCTTCAATCTGATTAAAATCATTCTGATTGGAATATTCTGATTCATGGTTTACATGGACACAATCTGATCATGGCGTGTGTGTACATGCATCTAACATACAACCAGAATAAAAGCCACAGATCTGTCTATGTGGTCTTAGACAGCAGAGGGAGCAGCTGTTCTTTATCCTTAATATGTTTTGTAAAAAGTGCTTTGACTTGTAAACAATCATTTCGGGTCAGTATTTATTTACAATATAAATGAGACATTTATGTGACTCGGGGCAGCACCGTGGCGCAGCGGGTAGTGTACGTGCCTCACAGCAATGAGGTCGCCAGTTTGATCCTCGAGGCCAGCAGGGTCTCTCTGTGTGGAGTTTGCATGTTCTTCCTGTGCATGCGTGGGCTCTCTCTGGGGGCTCTGGCTTCCTCCCACAGACCAAAAACATGCTCGTTAGGTTGACTGGTGCTTCCAAGTTTCCCCTTCGGTATGAGCACGAGAGTGAATGGTTGTCCATCTCTCTATGTGGCCCTGCAATCGGCTGGCGACCGGTTCAGGGTGTACCCTGCCTCTCACCCAATGTCAGCTGGGATAGGTGACCGCGACCCCAAAGGGAAAAGCAGTGTGGATAACGGTTGTAGATGGGTGTACATGGGTCTCTTAATGAGCATTTGTTGATGGAGAATTTCTCTGATATGAGGCCAAATTAGTTAGAAATGTGGTTCCACAGTGTGATAAATACTCTGTTAATATTTCAGTTTGTTCTTCTATGAGAATGCTCAGGCATGCCTCCTCCTCTATTATTGACAAACACTGCGGTCTGTCACTCGTCCTCCCTCATGGAGGGACAGAGAATTTATGCCCCTTCTGCTGTTGCTGGCTCTGGTTGTCTTTATTTTCTATTCTGAAATGAACCAAAATCGTGTTCTGCAAGCATTTTCCTCCTCTCATTAGAAAAACTCAAAATGGTTGACAAGACAAAAGGCAAAGAAAAGGTCAGTAGCAGCTGATGTAGTCAGTCTAGTGAGACCAACTGTAGAGCTGAACACTTGGACACGGCCCTCTCCTCAGCTGCACATGTGTGAGCAGCCCTGAACTTGCACAGCTGAGTAGAGCAGAGAGAGAGAAGCTGGAGGACTCAAATAAAATCAGTGTTCACATGAACGTCCTTTGGAATAACGATCAGCATGTACCAACCCTCTCATTCAGACTGAAATTGCTTTCTGAGTGAGATATTCTGAATCTTTCAATTGACGTGTACACAACATGCTTTTATTCTGATCAAGTGTTTATTCTGATTACTTGTGTCCATGAAAACAGTTACTGTGGAGTCCACGACCTACCATAGATATCTTGTAATTCATGGCAAAATCAATAGATTTAAGTCTTGTCTGATATTTTCCTTAAAGGCTCTGGTAGCCCACACAGTTGTTGTGAAAAACCCTTCATTAGGCCTTTTCTCAGGACTGTGTGGGTGTGGTTGAAGTTGTTTGACTGACAGCTCCCCAACCCTGTGAAATCTGTGAGCCTGTTCTTGTAGGAGGACTTGTCGCCCTTTATTTTTTTATTTCAAGTGGTCCTTAAGAGTTATGACATCAAAACCTCCCACCATAGATCCACCTGTTTTCAAGCTCTCCCAGGTCTAATCAACCAGAGAGATTAAAAACACTTGCATAGGTGACCGGGGCCTTTACTGATTATCTCTATCAGATAAAGCAAGCACAATAACCAGCATCAGAGATAATATTAAAATATGCAACAAAGATATTCTAATATTTTCAATCATTAAATGAAACAGCTTTGGTTTGTGTTGTGTTGATCCATCCTTAAAATCCATCCTTATCATAATCAAGAATTGACAGGAACCAGAATCGACAAGCAGAACTAGAATTAGAACCAGGATCAATTGAATGAAAACGGTCCCAAACCATCCTCACAGACATTAGAGGATTCATATAATGGTGCACAGCGCTTCACACACACCCACTCACACACCGTCAACACATCTCCTCTCTGGCCTCAGGCACAACATGGCACAGCCTTGATTGAGTTTCAGACACAGAGCATGTTAAGGGGTAATTGCATTGTTAATCAATGTCTCTTCCGAGCCAAGACAATGGTCTGCTCTCCACAGTCCGTTTCTCCAGATTGGCTATGAGGGATATACAGTGGTGTAATCTTCTCTCAGTGCATTATGCATTGCATGGATCCCCTGTGGCGGCATTGTTCCCTGGGAGTAGTCAGGTCACTCATTAATCGATGCACTATTTTTCTTTGCTTCACATCTATTCTCTGTTACACAAAAAGATTGATCTGGACCACAAACACTCTTTTATTAAGATCTAGAAATGGGATCTTTTTCCAGCTTTTGTTTGCTTTTTGCACCCTGAGGTGATTAAGTGCAAAGGCATATTACAGTGTCTTACTTTTGACATGAAATCAGACTGCTGAAATCAGATGTGTCAAACATTAGATTATGCAGCTACAGGCAAAAATACGAGGAATTACTTCACTGATACTTCTGAGCTCAGTCCTGCAGCTCTGTTCAATTTGGTCAGGACACACTTCATCTGACACTAATCTGGTGTAATTGGGAGATAAGGTTTTTCTTAGCGATATGTCTGGATAGAACACGTAAGAATTAATTAAACTGACACCTTTGGGCATAGCTGCCTGGTTATGAAATTGGCTGTAATACCTCCAGAATCGATCGTTGTCATGCTGATGACAGTAGCATTAGCTGTCACAGAATTAGGCTGATATTGTGAGAACAAGAGGAAGTGTCTATTAGGGATGAGCGAGAAATTACTCTTAAAAGTCACTGTGAATTAACTTGAGGAAATTCAAAGATGATAAGGGATGGATCAGGATGTAAAGCCATCAATGTTTGGCTTGATGCTAACACCTCATGGAATTTGCCACTGATATGTTAGTAGATTAAGGCTGTCACTTTTCCCAAAAAACACAAATAATATCAAATGGTTTTACATGCTAATATTTAAAGATATTCAAATCGCACCCAGGTACCTGGTACGCACTAATATTAATACTCTTTTATGTGCTTTTTTCTCTCTTCTATTTAGGAATTTTGGAATTGAAACATCAACATCATGATTATCCCATTTGGTTAAAAACATCTTAAACACATTGTAAAGGTGACTTTTACAAGTCTGTTAATATGCATTTGATTTGCAAACTTGCAAATGACCTAAAAATGCACCAAAAGTAATTTAGCCAAATATGTTTGTTATTCCCGAGACAAATGGAAAAAAAAGTCAGTGCATCATGTATTCAAACAAATATGTATATTCTAATGGGCGGCACGGTGGTCTTTTCTGTGGTGTCTACTTTAGGTACAGTGTAGAGCTGTTGCTTTTCCCAAAAATCAAACTCAATTGGTTTTCAAGCAAACACACTTATTGCCATTGGTATTGAATCCCACCCTGCCAACCCAGCTGTAGCAGAGACAGGGGCATTTCCATAAGATCATTTTGCTATTTACCTCCCCTGAGCACACACCAGTGAGACGCATTTCCTTATGAATCTTGCAATCATGTCTGTGATGGCATTTTTATGTGTCTCTGAGCACTTGGAGAGGCTAGACTGTAGCGGGAAATGGGCCCACTGCTTTGTCATGGATGAGGAGTGGACCAGCTGCTTTGGACATTAACGACAAACAGCCAGGTCTTTGTTTATAATTTTGCCATTTGTGTGTGGCTAGCCCAAAGTGCTTTAACAGAGTGGCTTTGCTTGTCATCCATTTTCTCAAGATGGACTTCCTGTTGTTGAGGTGAAGAGAGCAATAGAAAGTCAGGTTGTGCTGAGAGTGCCCTCTATTGAATCGGGCAGTTAACTGCTGCAGGTGCAGTCATATGCAGCCGAACTGTATTTTCAATTCGGATGTATGTTTACAGTTTTAGTACTGACTTTTACCCCCATGCTCAAACAGATATTTGAATATTGAATCAGGTGAAAGCCCTCATGCAGTGAGATACGTAAGACTTCCTTTTAAGAGGGTATGAGGGTTATTTAATTCAAATATTTCAGTGTAAAAATTCTATGTGTTGTATTTTTGAGTCAAGAGATAGGAGGTCAAGTGTCTTCACACCTAATCTGCATCATTACTGACACTTCTAATTTTCTTTTATCATTTAATGGTAGGTAGCAAATGACTTTCAGATGTGCTAGGGTCACCTTCTGGTGGCATTACTGCATTAAAACCAGGCATCAATGAAAACAACTAGAAAGAACTCACAGAGTGCAAACCTCTGCCAAGGTAACTCACATATTGCTGTTACATTCATAAGTATAGTTCCATGATAACGTTACCTTTATAATATGATTCCTTGACCCTGAAAACCCACACCTAGCACTCAGAATCATGTTGATATCATTATTAGTCAGACAGTTATTGAGCAAAAACTATCATTCGCTAATGGCAGTTATCTGAATCACCACCAAAAGCTAATCATTTTTAAGTTGGGCTATTGCCAACATCTCCTGAAAATTTCAGCAAAATACTCCCAGTAGTTTTTTCATAATCTTGCTAACAAACAAACAAACAAACAGACAAACATACCCTGGCAAAAACTTCACCTCCTTGGAGATGAAGTCTGAAAATCAAATATTCTAAAATCAGTGCCCGTCCCTAGTGTCTCATTTGGTATTTACTTGGTTCAAACACAGCTCCCGTTGGTCTGAACTTGTTATATTCTGCTGTTAACCCCCCCATAATACATCACCAGCCCCTAAACCAATGCACCCAATGACTGTTAATATCCAAAGACTTGCAGATCGTACCTCAGTACCTGCCGGTCGCCCTGTTAACAGCGTCTGCCGATTACTCAAAGCGATATGGGCAGGTCCTGGCTTTAGACTAGGGGTTATGAAGGTAATAGTTAGAATGCCTGCTCTCTGTGATGTTGACACAGCCAGGAGCCCTGCTTTATCGCTTTGTAAAGTATGTAGTAGTTTAAAAGTTGAATAACATAAAATAACATAATATAATGTTATTTATGTTATTTCCCACGTGAAGAACTCCTGTAAACCTTGCAGTATTGAAACTCAGTGAACAAGGCATCTTAGACAAGCTGAAAAACAAATGGTGGTACGATAAGGGTGAATGTGGAACCAAGGACTCTGGAAGTAAGGTCAGTCGCTGCAGGTCTTTTGTACTGATTCCAAATTGCATTTTGACGTACTGTTCATATGCAAGACAAGACTTCTCTAACATCTATAGTGTACATTTTGTTCATTTGCTACACATATTTTTCTTTTTTTTAGTCTTTCAGTTTTTCCGCCACAAACTGTAACACAGTTTATACGTGGCTCACACACATGGCACTGCTTCCCCAAACTCATTTTTTCTTTTACTGCCTTAGAGATTAGACACTTTTTGATGCCATTTCAAATGTAGAAGCTCTCTTTTGTAATGATAATGCTGTGGGGACGTTCCTCAAGTGCCTTTCAGATACACTTTTTGGATTGAATCACTGCAGTTAACAGATGTTGATAAATGCTATTTTTTGCTCATTTTCACTCTTTGACATTCATGATACTTTGACCATTATGCTGCTGTTTCTATTTACCAAACTGTTAATGAAAATTTGATTTATTTGTGTTGTTACTAGTTTGCATGGAGATGTGTCTATTAGATTCTCCGGCCTCCTGTGGTGTGATAAACAAGCAGAGCCTCTTGTAACGACGATTTACTCAAATTCAAATTCTCTAAGCAGCAAGAGCACCGCAGGGTGTCCTCTTAATCTTCTTTTTGCTGCTTGAAATTAGCGATGGGACAATTGTAGATTTTAGTGGCACGATGATAACAAACTAATCAAAGTTTTCACTACAATGTACTGTGGTTTATTTGCATTATTTGAATCTTAGCATTCACTTTTGTAAACATTTTTTGTACATAGAAAGTTAAGTTTCTTATCCTGTTTTATATCTATGATATGATTAAAGTGAAGCACCGAAAAGTCATCTTTTATATATTTGAATGAGTAATTATTGCAGCTTTTTCTACGAGAAATAACAAAGTGGTCTAATATCATAATGCCAAGTAATATTGATTATCAAATGCAATGACTGATACAAAAGTGATTATAGCTGTTATTTCAACTGGTATTTTATAAACTATGAGTGACCATGATAACTGGTTACTTCCTGTCAACTACGCTGATATGGTGCGTTCCATTTAATCTCGGAAGTCGGATTGTCTGAGTTGCAAACTCTACACATCACTGGGACCACCCCATTTGGTTGGAATTTCATCGTTCCTGGCTTTACCAGGGATGTGATGTGAATCCCACCTCCTACATCTGAGTTTCAAGGTGAATGAACCCACCAATAGATGCTGCAATTACAGCACCCGCGAAAAAAGACGGTGTTCCCTTCGATGCTTCGTTGTGACGTGTTTTTTATAAACACTGGATCGGAAATACTAATCAGTAGTTTATATGTAAGAAAATTCAGCCAAAGAAACTAAGCAAACACAAACAGACCTACAAGCGAAGTCAACTACAGTGTCAACCCAAGTTTCAAACTCAGTCACCATCTTAGTTGAACTAAAAAACTAAATGTGTGCCTGTTCTGACTCCTAGAAGAGAATCGGTTTATCATTATCGATCATCTAACATTTTTTGGATATTGATAATTATGGACTTGATTGATCTTCCTTTACAGTGATCCTGCCAGTCATCTGTACACTGCAGCTCTCGTCTGCGTCATGTTTATTCCAAACAACATGCACAACCAACACAAGGGACGCATGGCAGCCATTGTGCATTTGGGTTTCCATAGTTAACTGCAAGTCTGTCTCCAGCTTGAGTCACTGAAAACACATAAATAGAAAAGTCCTCCTAATGGTGAAGAAAATTTTAAAAAATAAATTTAAGGTGTACATATGTGGACAGGAAAACAGCGCACATATGTTCAGTCGCTCCCTCACATCGTTGCTGCTTTTAAAAACACTGCGACTAACAAATGCTGCCCAGGTCTCAGTGTTATTGTTTCAGAGTGACCCATGTGGATGCCATGGTTACAACAGACATTGAAACCAACATGTGTGTTCATGAAACTTTTCAGTGAATTAGATTAGAATTTGATCAATGTGATCAGATATGTCTCAAACTGAAATATAAATAAAGAAATATTTACTCAAGACTAGGGATGAAGAATATTGTCCTTACAACTTCAGCATTGGCAGATAGTAATAATAATAATAACCTTAATTGTATAGCACTTTTAAAAACATAGGTTTCCAAAGAGCTTTGACAAACAGAAATTGGCCTAAAAAGCTGTATAACTGTAGGGGCTGATACTGAAATTGTTGCCAAAATTTACAGTCAACATATGGGCCAATATATCGGCCATACATATTGGCCATATATCAGGCAGTTATTGGAAAAAACACACAAATATACCATAATACTTCACTTTATCATCACTGCATTTAAAATAAAGATTTTTATTTTTTTAAGAGATTTTTTTTTTTCATAAAGAAAAGACTTTCTGCTCTGGATGTAAAATATCATTATTGGTATCTGTATCAGCGATAATGAGTTCAACACATCAGCTAATCAGATATCAGAAAAAAAAAACAGTATTGTGCATCCCTACTCCAGACAACTGCTAGCACTAGTTAACAAGTCACAAGTTAAACCAGAACACCTGTCAGACCTGTGGTTGGAAAAGATATGAAAAAAAGCTTTTGCATAGAAATTGAAAAAAAAAAAAAGCATATTATGGACATTGTTACAAGGTAATAAACAGTTTAACAATCAGTTCAAGTGTAGATGTTTTTAAAAATGTCTTGAGTGTGAAGGGGATTATTTTTGAAAACAGAGGAGGAAAATCATTTTAAAAATGTTGCCAACTAGTTAATACAGCCTCCATCTGAGGCTGAGGATTAATTACCTGTAACTTTTTAAAGCATGGTAAAACTGTTACACTCTATCATTGTCCCATCCCTACTCAGAGTTGATGTGAGAGGCTCTGATTGCACAGTGCAAGAAGTTGTGGAATGTAATAAACTCACTATTTAACCCTCTGAGATACACAGGCTTTAGAGGACAGGAGAGGCTGGCTAGCGTATCAATATCCCCATGCTCATAGGGTTAAACTGCAAATAGTAAAACTCTAATGAACAAATTTTTACTGAATATGTTTGGTAGGTAAGCAGCAGCAAAATGGTCTGATCTTTAGTGCTTTTTATTGGAGCTATCATTCATCTTTGAATTTGACTGTACTGTATGACAATGTTGCCAAGAGAGTTATACGTACATGTCGCTATGAAGATTTAAAAGTCAGGGATCTTCAGAGATGTCGACCTATGCGATACTGACCAGCTTCCTAACATGGTCGAAAAAGAGAAGCCTTTTTAACTCCAGCTTAAGAAAAGGGAGAGATCTACATTCACCAGCAGATGAAGATGTTTAAGTTTGCTCCTTTCTCCTCAGTGGTTTAATTATGACAGAGTTAAGTTCCTCTAAAGTCTCTGACAGATACAGGAAAGTCAGCTCAGTTTAAATTCTAGCCTCAGCACCTCATTACATCTTCAATTTTTTGGTTGCTTGTAGCAGTAAGCATCCATAATCTGCCATATGTAGCCGCAGTGAGATAGCATACCATGATGTATGGAAGCAGTTAGCAGTGAAGGCAATGTGAGGCTCAGTTTGAAGGATACAGGCTGCATTTCTTTTTTGTTCTGCTGTCCTCGCTCCACTGCAAAAACTCTTAACTACGTTCTTCACTTTCCCTCAGGACAAGACAAGTGCTCTCAGCCTAAGCAATGTGGCTGGTGTCTTCTATATTCTGGTCGGCGGGCTGGGGCTGGCCATGATGGTGGCTCTGATAGAGTTCTGTTATAAGTCACGGCAAGAAACCAAACGGCTGAAATTGGCCAAGAATGCCCAGAATTTTAAGCCAACTCCCCCGACCAACACCCAGAACTTTGCCACATACAGAGAAGGCTACAACGTATATGGAACTGAGAGCGTAAAGATCTAGAGGTAAGCATGTCTCCTTTCCTTTCTGTCCACGCAGCACCCCAGAGCATTGTGGGAGATGAATCATTTAGCTTCCTGCCATATCACTTAGGGTTAATTATTCATTTGTATGTGTTGCCAGGAGGTTTCTGCCCGTGGAGTTGTTTAGGATTGTCATGTTGGGCACAACAGAACACGCATGCCAACTTAAATACAAAACTGTGAGATATTGTTCATGCCGTGTTACATATAGCTGCATGGATAGTGCCTGAGGCTGCACGACAGATACAACATGAGACCTCACCAAGACGCCACATACACAACCTCATGTTTACACAGCTATAGGAAACTGTAGGGAGCTGCTCCATACATTTTTAATTGGCTAAAAAAACAGTTTTTCTAAATGTGCTTCATTCAGAGATTATGCTGTGAATTTCACAACATGACAAAAAATGGGACTAAAGCTGGGACAGTATACAGCAGGGGTGGGCCACATGAGGCCCCTCACCTCACTCAATGCTGCCAATCATTTCCAAAAAAAAAACAAAAACAAATTGGAAATATGAAGAAAGTATAACAAAAATTGCTAAATTTAATTCATTATGAGTAACCAGTACTACATAGTGCACAAATTAGGTGATACAATACTTCCACTAACTCTAGATTGCTGGTACATGCTTTAGTTTTTACAAGTCATTAAAGAACGTACTTCACGATGATTGTGTCTCTTAACATCTTTTATGAGGCATCAAAATATAATATATAGAGCAAGTTAAAAACTACATTTAGAAACAATGATAACTGATATATTTTAGTGCTTTAAAAACAGGTGAATATTCATTATTTTATTGTATTAAAAATAAGCTTAAATTGGCTTTAGTTATGATGCTCATCAAATCATGAATTTTCAAATGTGTTTGAGGTCAAATATATCAACGTTGGTATAAACCTTTTGTAAAGCTTTATATTTTCTATTTTTGTTTATTTATAAAAAAAAATTTCTTTACTGAAAGTGCCCGACAATATGGAACAGTGCGGCCCACAGGCACTGAAAAAAAAATTATGTGGCCCTCTTAGTAATCAAAGTTGCCCATCCCTGGTATACAGGATGTAAAAAAAAAAAAAAAAAAAAGTAAGGTATTTCACATCATTGAATCCCTATATTTAATATCACTAAGTAAATAAAAGAACACAAAGACATAAATGTTTCTTATCCATTATAAAACTATAAAGCTGTTATTGTGATTATTGATAACCAGATAGTCATGATATTGATCATGAAAAGTCCTGACAAAGAACAAACTCAGTGACCACAGATAAGTTATAGAGATGGGTCGTCAAAAAAAGAGCTAGCTTTTTTATATTTATTTTTTGAGCACTTTTCAAGACAGAGGCACACAGTGCTTTTCTTAAGCAAAAAGGACAATCATAAAAATAAAACACAACAGTCAAATACAGACTATAGTGTACACATTAAAAGAAGCAATCTGGGTAAAAGCAATAAACTAATGTTAAAATAATTTCACAAAAGCCCTGATAAAACTGAAATAAAAATGAAATATCAGCTGGAAAGGCAAGTCTTTAAAAATGAGTTTTGAGACTGGACTTGAAAGCAGAAACAGTTTCTGAATATGAAGTGGAAGACTGCTCCAGAGCTGAGGTGCCGTTACAGTAAAAGCTCTGTCACCTCCATATCAAGCTGTGAGAGAAGAATAACCAAAAAAATCCTCAAACTGGAAGTGCTCCGAGACCTCAGACCTCAAACCAGGCATTTCCAACACTGTTGGTTGGGTTATTGTCAAAAATGTGGAAAACTGCCCAACCTCGCTCTGATTAGAAATCCTTTAAAAAATGCCATCATCACGCTCGGGTCTGCTTGTGGTTGTAGCAGTGTGAGCGGTGGCCTGTAGAGGACTGAGGAGGAGGGACAATCATGATACAGAACTAAGTGGATTATTTACTTTGAGAATTCAGCTTGATCTTTATTTAGCATGTCGAATATTTTCAGCTTTTTGCTGCAAATGTCCCATTTTTTTTAACATCTTGCTGGTGTTTCGTCAAAATCAGCATGTTTTGTACAAAAAGCAAAATACTCCAAGTATACAA
Organism: Cetoscarus ocellatus; assembly: GCA_037902135.1. Lineage (NCBI taxonomy): Eukaryota > Metazoa > Chordata > Actinopteri > Labriformes > Labridae > Cetoscarus > Cetoscarus ocellatus. Next base: position 737,307 of record JBAMNC010001086.1, read on the forward strand.
ATCTTCATATGCTGTTTTTAGCACTAGTTTCAATGAAATATGAGGTTTTAATGAATTATAACAATAAAATTATTTTTCTAAATTTATATTTTATACAATACATCCCCACTATTTATTAGATTTTGGTAGTAACGAAACATTTGACAACAATTTTCCCATTAAATTCCAGAGCTACGCAAATTTTTTTGTGCTTCCTTGAACTTCTATCAATTTCGCAGCTGTCGTCCCAGAATCACATCTTATTTTTGCCATTGATTATGGAAAAAGAAAACAACATCATAGGCTGTTTTTGTTTACTACTTTATAGCAGACATAAACTCAATACTAACATATCTAATCTATCCATAAATCCAATTTTTCTTATTTTCTATTCCTTCTTTTTTCTATTGCTTATTTGTACTCCTATTTGTATACCTTATTTATTCTTTCAGTGCTGCGGTAATGGTATTAATAGTAATATAATTATACCAATAAAGTACAATAGACCTGTAGGGACTCAAGTACTGTGTCCTGAAAGTGTGCCTTACTAACAAACAATCACCAGAGCATACATGAGCCAATGTGGAGGTTAATCTAACAGTGTCCAATATAAAATAAGTTTTGGTGGCCATTTTCTCAATGGCAAAAATAACACCCCACCATAGTAGTAGACCAGGATGTCCTCTACATAGAACATCTGTTTTAAGCTTAAGAGATTTTAGAAACATCCTTTGGAGATTTAAGTCCCTGAACAGAGGACAAACTGCATTAGAGATCTTAAGAGAGTTTATATTGACAGCATAATTTAAAGCAGAATTAGTCACTCTTGGGAGGCATGAACACACCCATTTCATTGTATTTACTTAAAAAGTAAACTAAAGCAAAAGTTTAAGCCCACATTCCCCAGATATGCTTACATGAGCCTGTGTACATGTTAATTTGGAGCCTCTTAAACCATTGATTTGTGAGTCTAAATCTGGTATTCAACCTGCTTTACTTTCTAATATTTCAGCTGGAATATGTGCTAATACAATGTTTATAAGGCAGTGACTAAATCTATCCATCATTTAAGGTGCTTGTCCTTCAAGTTTAAAGCTTAAAAGCCAAGCTCAAACAACCAAAAAGTCTAAAAATATTGATTAAACAAGACAAAATGAATTAAACAATGAAATTCAGGAAACAGGAAATCAAAGAGTGAGCAATGAGATGACAAAATGTACTATTAAGATGTGATAAAAGTAATGGGGAGGATTCCCTGTAAATTTTTACACATTTAAGGCATAGTTTCGAGCCAGTAAACCTATTTTTCCTTTGAGAATATTTAAAAGTGCTACTTCCAAACTTCAGCCACAGCACTTGATTATCAAAACAGATCATTTATACTCTGAATAATTCACATAATTTACTTTGAACAGCTTTCATAGGGACTATTTTTGCTACAGAAATCTTGTTGTAGCTCTCTTCCACTTGTCCTTCAGTGCCACTGAGTAAAAGGGGAATTTGCAGTATACACACAGCAGTTGTACAGATGATAACACTCTTAAATAAACTGTTAGTTTTACGTTTGATTGGTTTTTGATTGGATTGAGAGCATGTGTCTTCTGTTGCGGCTTGTCAAAACCAAAGCATGCCTGTCTGCAGAAGTACAGCTGTACAACAGACCAACATCAATTAAACGCCCTAAGAACAGATTTTAACAATTAACTAGATGGTCTCCAACAATAACAGAGCACAATATGCTCTGTTTAAGTGGAAAAGTTTATGTAGACTATGTTGATTATTAACACAAGGGACATCTGTGTTTGTGTTCTTTTGTCTGTGCTGTTCTCACTCGTCTGAATGTCGCTGGTTGTGCAGAGGTAGCACATGAACCTCTGACTGTATACTGAAACTCAGTCTTCTTCTGCTGTCTTATATTGACGCCACACCCCACAGTGGTTTGTGACATATTTTTAGAGCTGGTGACATAATTTTGAGCCACGATATGCACAGACACTGACACTCAAACCAAGGAATTGACGCTTTATCCTTCTGTTGATTGGAACACTGTCTTAATTTACCATTGAAAACAAGGTTTAAAGCTTTGTTTGCACAGAGGTGCAGCAGGAAGCATGCCTCACAGCAAGAAGGTTGTTGGTCCCATTCCCTGTGTCAACCAGAGCGTGAGTTCCCTCCGGGCAACCAAGTTTCCTCCCAAGGACCAAAAAATGTTTGTTAGGCTAAAAGGTAACTCTATAAATTGCCCTTAGGTATAAGTGTGAGAATAAATAGTTGTCTGTCTCTCTATGTGGCCCTGTAATCTATCAGCTGGTAATCATTTCAGGGTGTACCCTGCCTCTTGCCCAATGCTTGCTGAGATAGGCTTTAACCTCAAATTTCTGAAAGGGATGAGCAGTAAAGATGGAGAGATGGATGTTTAGAAGAAAATGATGGGGTTCCTGGAAATGAAAAGTTTCAACAGGTTCCAGAGCACACATCTTTGAAAACTGTCCACAGTCATCCGGTATTCACATCCTGTAACACAATGCATCTCTGGTCATGTCCAGGTGCCTTTTTGCACTACTGTGCTGATTTGGTACCCCCTGTGTAGCCAAGCACCATGAGTTCTGGGTAGTGGTGTCTTTACAGGACATGTATTCATACTCATAAAAAGTGTGGCACTTCACTTTCACTGCGCTGCATGTGAGTTTATAATATTTATAAAAAGTAAGGTCAGGTCAGGTATGGGAGCACATGCTGGACTGGCACTTAGCCATTTGTCTGTCTTGATGACGATTCTGCACCACCAGCAACATTCGCCCTACATCATTTATAGGTGTTTACATGCGATGAAGTTAAGGGGTCCAGGGGTGCAAAACCTTCTGCCCAAGGCTCTGGAGGAGAGGGATGCCAACCAGCTGCAGTGCCCCAGGAGGTCAGCTGGTTTCCCCCAGCAACCAAACCAACCACCAAGCATGGTTTGAGACTTGAGACTTGGACTCTTCAGTCGCCAGCCCAAGTCCTTACAGACTGAGCTAATGGCCACTATGAAAAGTAAAGTGGACTGCAAAATAAGTTCAGCTTTACTGCTGGAGTATTTTAAGAAAATTTGTGAAAATAAAACAAACCTATGAACTTTAATGGTTTAACCAACCGAGTACTCATATTTGTACTCAGTATTGTTGAGGACTTAAATGTTAGTACCTTGTACTTGAAGTGAAAAAAGTGCTATCCCTATCCCTGTGGACAAATGGAGATCATGTCTGTTCTGATTCAGTCCTGTATATAGTTTTGAGTTACCTTAAACAGAAAAAAATCTCACTTTGCTTCAAACAGTCAAATGCATTAAATAATGAGAATCCTCACTGAGCATATTGTAAAAAAGACTATTCTTAAATCTCACCCTCCTTGCAACAGCAGTGTGCTAAATAATTCACTTTAATGCTGATGGTCTCTCCTGCCTCTAAATGTCACAAAAAGGAGTCAATAATAATTCGATCTGCATCAAAACCAGCTAAAAATACCTTTTATGAGCTCTAAATTGACACATTTGATTAACAGTCATATGATATTTACCCAAGATGAGTTACCAACAATATTTTTCCACCCTGACGATCATATAAAACTAATCATTTTCCACATTTGTGTCTGCTCTGTGTGTTAACAGGTTTAGGAAACATTTCCATTCCCCCCTTACAACTGTGACTAAACATCTACGAAACGGTCGGGATCACTGGGGATTGAGCTTCAAGCCAAATCCTCCTGGGCGGACACGGCACGATAATCTGCAAAGACGACACGACTGGACTGGTCACGGGAAGAGCCGAGGTGGTGTCCTTCCCCCCCCTCAGTGCCTTATGGAACTCTGAGTCCAATCAATGCAACTCATTCACAATGATATTGCTTTTTGCTTGAAAACTCATACAAAACAAAAGAATGGTGCAGTGATTAATATGTATATATCTATAGGTGTATAGATATATATGTATGTATATTACACGTGACACGCTACAATGAATGAGAGAACTAAAGCCATCATTTGCAACCCTAAGCACATTTTGAAGTGCCACAAAGAGGATGAATCTTATATAACAAGTGTCTAATTGGTTTCTTGTAATCATTACGATACGATTACTCTTCATCTTTCTGCTGCCAGATTTTCGCTGGTTCTATGTGTTCAAAACTTTTATTAGATCTACTCAGTGCACTGTAAGACACTGGAGATTAGACGATAGCTTTTATACTGCTGTGAGGCACTTACAGTGACCTTGTACTTGTTTTAAAAGACATATTGACCTTATTGGAGCGAAATGCCATTCAGCCCAAAACAATTATGAGAGTGTTGTTCGTACTCTAAACTCTGGTGCTGCTGCCACTGTCTCTGAACGTTCGACGGGACTCACGAAGATGAGAAGCTGATCTGGTTGGCTTCGACGCACCCCACAACCAGGTCATGATTCGCACTTCCAATACTGCCAAGAGTGTGTTTTGTATGACAAAGAGTGTGTAAAGCAAAGTGTTCATGCCTGGGTTTAAAAAAAGTTTGTGATTTACAGTTTGTAAAATATTAATGGAGCAGCGACTCACCAGGGTTCGCCGCTCCCAACAGTCTCTCCCTGAAGAGTCATCCACGTCCTCTGTACATGAAAGTGAAACCAAACATAAAAAAGGGTAATTCAATTGTAGATTAACTGCAATCCAATTAAAGGATAACAGTAATGGCTTTTAAACCGTAGTATTTTGGATTACCTTACCGTTTTCTTTCACAATTGCACATTTTACAAATGAGCTGTGGTTTCGCTTTTAATTTGATTTCCTTTCAAGAGCATTACAGTGTTTGGTGACTTCACTTAGTAAATGAGAAATATATGAATACAACAGGAAAATAGATTTATACAAGGTTATACCAGGGAGAGTCCTGAAGCTTAGCACATTTCCATATTGCTGTAATAATTTTCTTCTTTCAAAAAGACTGTGATTCCATAGGATTTAGGAAGATAAATATCTAATCACCTGAAGCTATGGGCCGATAGTTTTATATATAAAAAAGAAGCTGATAATGTGAAGAAAACAAAGAATGAGCTGAGATCTGTACATTTAGATAAATGAGATTATTTATATAACGTGATTAAAAATGATTCCCTCTGACCTTTTGATTTAGTACTTTTTCTAAATAAAAAACAACCTGCATGTGATATCAGTGATGCTTGATCAGCTCTGCTACTCACAAACTGACCCCAGGTTAACATTAGAAAATTCAGCCCTGGTTTATTCTTTTGTTATCGAGTTTACCTTTTTCTTTTTGTACACCTCACCTTCTGCAAAAATAAAAAAAACAAGAGTTGCCAGGCCTCATAGTGGGTGCAAAAGAGCAAGAGATGCATGCATAATTTGCTGAACCTCATTAGTGAGGCGCTGTACAGAGAATTTTAATACATTTTGTAAATAAAATGTACAGAAAGAGAGTTTGTGTGTGTGTCATGTTATTTCACAACACTTTAAGGTTCAACATTAGGGATGGGAATCAAGAAGGAAATCCAGTTAAGAAAATGGTCCGACAATTTTGAGGCATTGATTTAATTTGCTTTGCAATTTCTAGTCAATGCCTTCCACTAAGTTCCCCGGGGCATGTTAAACACTGACGCTTTCAGAAGAGGAAGTCAGCAAGAAAGACAGAAAAGGAGTCAAGCAAGTAATCATGCTGGACTGGAGGCAGGTGGCAGGAGCAATCCAATGTGGCTTATTTTACACATAATGGCGTCAACAGTCGGACTCTCTCTGGGTGGATTCAAGCAATCAGCAACAGATACCAGGTATCTACAGCTGGTCTAAATTTAAGAGATATGTGGATTCAATATGACACATTGGTAATATGGGTAGGGATACAGGATATTATTGGAACAATATAGATAATTGGCAGATAACTTAATAAAAAGTTGGGATTGATATTGGCAGATATGAACATTTTTGTCAATATTTTCAGTTATTATTGCCTTCAAATTGGTCATATATTTCCTGTTTTTGGCTGCAATATTGGCAAAATGTACAAATGTACCGTAATGGTTTATTTCATCATCCACCTTTATTAAAGAAAATATCATTTATGAAAGATGTTTTTCTCTGGTCACATTTGTTTCTAACACAAATAGACTGCCACCATAGAAGTAACAGGTCAGATTTGATAATGTAGAAGGTCCCCTTTTCAGTCTCATACAGGTACATAAATCTGGGGAATGGGAATACAGCTGTCCATAAAAATGTAACCTATATTTATAGAAGCCACTGTGTTGTTTATGTTCACGCTTTTGCTTTGGCTGGCAAATCAAGTGAACAAATACTTGAAATAGTTTTAATAGATACAAGTTCAAAGAACACCCTATCATCCCTAATTGCTTTAAAGAGACCCCGAAGTGCAAAAACTCTGTTCACTTTAGTGACAAATGAACAAAGAGAAGAATAGTGTGCTGAGCTTTAAGATTTGTGTTGATGTAGTTGAGCCTCTGTTTCTTGAAGTTGGATAGGCACACCACTTATTTCTGTGCATCTGTCATGATATAAAGACTTAAGCTGTATTCATATGTTCATGTCATGTTCAAAAGAAAAACCAACATTAGAGATGATACATCAAAGCATAATGGTAAATGGACATATAGTACTTTTCTAGTCTTTCCAACTACTCAATGCCCATTCACATCTACCACATCTACCCAATCACACCCATTCTCTCTCAAATTCACTCGCTGATGGTTCTGCACTGACCCAGCAGTGGGAGAAATTTTGGGTTAAGTGTCTTGCCCAAGGACACATCAACATGTGATATGAGCTCGAACCCACAACATTCCAGTTACAGGTAGAGTGGACTAACAAACTGAGCCACTGACACCCAACAAGTTGTACTTTCACATTTTCGTTATTGACCTATGTCAATTTAACAGTTTTGGTTTATGATTATTTGTGTACATTGGTCTTCACTAAAAAAATTCTTTTTACAAACAGAGAGAAATAGTACGACTCTGTCACAGTTGACAACTCAGTACTAAGTCACTCATTGGCAATTAGTAAAAGTGAGATGGGCTTTTCAATCATAACTTGTCTCACCAGATGACTGTTCAATATATTTCACAAGTCCATATGGGCAACAGCCCATAGAAAGTGTTTGACAATGGGCAGATCCTTTCAAAGGCAAATCACATTCATTACGGGCTGATCAGATAATGTAGTAGGTGGGCGCTACTGCCAACTGCTAAATAAAATTCGTAAGCCACATAGAACAAAGTCTTGTGAAACATGTTTGAACTGGAGTGAAAATATCATTTACATCAAGAAATGCTTTCACTGTTCGTTTCAAAAAGATGTGAGACCCAGATCTGATAATACTGCTACGAATACTGTTAACATCAGTGCTCATCTCTTTATGTTTGGTTGGCAGATTTATTTGACCCTAAAACTCTGAAAGTTCACATGGTCATGGCGTTATTGATCAACATTCTCGCAGGTTCTGTTTTCCTCCTGTATCTGCTGTTTAGGAACAGTCACACGGAGCTGCCTCTTTTCTCTGAAAAGACACACGCACTTTGTGTCTCTTACTTGTTCGCGCTATTTCAAGATGGTGCGACTGACGGTTCGAGGGCACGTGGCCGTGGAGTGGGAGACCAAGGGAGAAAGAGAGGGGAAGATGGAAAAAGAGAAAAACAATCATAAAGGGAGAGAGGCATGGGGGGCATGTTTAATTGTGTGAAGTAGGAGGATAAAGGGGGAAGTTGCTTGGGGCTTTATTCCAAACATGCGAGGCTTGAGCAGGCGCCCCCTACAGAGCGTGATTGGCATCTGCCCATCCGGCCTATAGGGAGGCTGGGCTCTGATTCAACGGCATGGTCTAAAAAAAAAACAGCAAAGATACCTCAAGGCAGGGCTGGGAGATATGGCCTAAAAATAAAATCCCCAATTTTTTTTCACAACACACGATTTACAATTTTAATCAATTTTTTCCCTCTCAAAAAAAAAAAGAAAAAAAAAAAAATCCCAGTGAGGCAAAAATCACATAAATCATGTTTTACCAATATGTTGTCAAAATACATTCCCTAACCAAATAGAATCGTCTTAAATCGATCGAAGGCCACTGAATCAAATCGAAATTGAATCGTGACAGACTTTGTGATATCAGCAAATATCGCATCATTTTCCAAAGAATCAATATTGTTAGTGTCGTCATAAAATTGGTGATTTACACCCCTATCCATTAGAGGGCATCAATAGTGCTCCAAAGGCTCCTATGATATTCAGACAGATGACGTCACGACATGCCGAAACATTTGTTAACACAGTGTGGTACTTATGTGTGTTTGACATTGCTGACGCAGAAAAAGTGTAAGCCTGCTTGTAAACACGAAAAAACTGACAAAGGCTTCTGTATCATTAGCATGTTATCAACCCCAATGATGGGTACCAAAGATGTTTTTCACAGCCTGCAGATATCTGGACCCAGGTTAAACACTCAGAGCAGTTGTACTCCGGGATTGGACTGCCACTATCCTGAGCAGCCAACAGACACACAAAGAAGGGAGTTTTTTCCCTGTAATGGTGCAATATTGAGCCGTTAGTCAGTGGAAGTGTGTGTGCGTGTTTTGGATCAATAGTAAGCACCATCTGCCTCACTCTCGCTCTCCTGCCTTGCATCCCCTTCCCCTGATTGAGGACTCCATTGACAGCTTCATCTGCCATGTGATCTCCCTCTCTCTCGCTTTATAAAATGCTTTGTGACACAATCAATAATGTATTATTATAACCACCAACTGCTTACAAAACACGCTGCTCAAGGATGCTGTGTCGCTTATAATTCCAGCACTGGCTTTAAGCAGGAGGAAGTATATTTTAGGGAGGACATTTTCACCAGGATTTGCTTGAATAAAACCAGCAAAGGGACAGTTAATCATTTAAATCCTGCTTATTCTCACTGTGGAAATTCTCACATATAATGCCCAGTAGATTGCCCAGACAGTCTGTGTCATTTCGCCGCTCTCTGGGTCGTCATTGTGTGGTTAAAAATGAATTCATTCTTCCAGAGATGCAGCCTGCCACATGCAGCTCAAATAGCAAATCCAACAAACATGGCAAACCACCAGTTTTTTTCTTTCTTTCATATTTTGGATGCAGACACTGTGATTCAGGATTTATTCACTGCAGCAGTCCTGTGGAACAGACTCAGGCTAAATAAAATGCTACTGTATGATCCAAACAACCCATTTCTGACAAAGCATGAAAGGATATTGCTTTTTTTGTTCTTCCTTTGCCTCGCTGCCTCTCCCTTTTTTTTTTCCTCTGTTATGCCTGGACTGCTTTCAAATAGGAACAAGACAACATGGGGGAGTGGTTCATGAGGATGGCACCGCACTGCAGCACACGGTGTTCATGAGGCCATTCTGGGGAATGAGTTTGCTCACCTATCAAAGGGGGTGACATGGTGGCCGTGTTTGTCCTGCAAGAATAGGAGAAAAAACAAGAGGCAACGAGCAATTAAGGCAAAGCCTTTCATTCGGAAAGTAATAAAAGGAGAGGGACTGTTGGTGTAATCACAAGAGCAGGAGAGCACATTTCCTTTCACCAGAGGACAACTAATCATCCCCCACTGTGCCGTCGCACACTTCCAGCATGTGTCGGCTGCAGCCCGGCCTGCCTCTTCAGGCCTGTGTGGCTGCGAGAGTTAATCTGATCTAACAGGGGCTCTGTCACCGAGGGGAACATGCTCATATGTGCGTGTTTGTGTGTGTGTAATGATGAAAAGGAGTGTGAGCATGAAAGAGAAAAGAGAAACGGCAGAAGAAGGACGTGTCATGTGGAGGATACTTTGATTACAGCCACACACACACACACACACACACACACACACACACACAAAAAGGCTTTCTGGTTCAGCGGCTCTCTCACTTTCAGCGCTGCAGTCCTCACCCTCTCTCTCTTTCTGCAAGGACACAATGAATAAATCAGATTCCAACTCAGTTGTTCCATTTCCCTCTTTTCTCCACTTAAGCTCCCCGCCTATCTTCAAGTGCACCTGAAAGGAATCGCACTTGACATTCGAGCTCGCATGACATTGATCAGCTTCCCAAAACCTGTATTTTGTTAAAAGGGAAATTTTTCTATTTTTTTGGGAGTTTGGGCAAAGAAGAGATCAAAATTTTTAACACGCAATTCCAGGCAGTTTGAAGATGTAAGAATCAAGAAGCTGCAGCACAGCGTTGCCTATACAGTATGTTGTGTTTATTCTGCTCTTTAAAGCATCCATATTTTAACCTGACATGCCAGACGGACAGTTCCATATATCCGCCACGGAAATATTTCACTCGTCCATCTGGGAAAGAGCTGTTTGAAAATGTTTTCAGGGGCTGAACCTTCAAAAACAACAGCAGCTGGTGATTGGACGATCGTTCTGCTTGTCACACTCATCACAGACCAATCCATATCAAGCCACCGTATAACGTAGCAGCTAGACCCTGTTGTTAGCTGTTAGCTTAAACTACGTTTCAGTCCTTAGACTATTGTCTTACATTAAATTATACCACACAGAAGTACCTTTTACTTTTTATATGTGACATGAACCCTGTCAATGACAAACCCCACCAAGTTCTCTGGGTGAAATTCGGAGGAGAGCATATTTCACCAGAAATCACTGAGTAATCACGACTACCACAGACTAACCGCCATCATCCGCGGAGGATATCCCCATCTCTCCCAGTTTCCCAGCAGTGATCCCCGGTCGGGAGAAGAACAAAAGCATGATTTCCCGTAATAAAAGCGTGAAGTGACATTATTTGCTCCTCTTTTAAAGAAGAAATTGAGTCCAATTCTGATAAACCACAGATATTGCCCCATCCACCGAGACCGCTTCACTCGCCGCCATTGTTTTCAAACATGCAGTCACTTCCTGGTGTCGTAACATCTGCAGCTCCCGCCTCTCTTCTCTGATTGGGTCGTTAAGCATTTAGCTGGTGAAAATGTAGAGTACTGGATGTTGGCAAGATCGTCCTGCAGGATTTCAGACAATGAATCAGGCAGGTCCATCTGCTCTGCAAGGTTACCCATATTTTTCTTTTTTACATTTGATATGCCCTAAGAAGCTATCACCAAATGGTGGACTCTGGTCCAAGTCCAGACTGCATTGCCCTCCAATCCAGACCCCGGCTAATCTTATTATTATTTATTACATAAATAGCACTGCTTGCTGTGCTGTTTAACTCCATATAATGGCATCTCCAGTCGAGGAGGCTTCATTCACTGCTCTGCACGATCACCGACCAATGAATTTGTCCAAAAGCGTCACACATGACACTTCTCAGGCGATCAGTGAGTCGAGTCAGCGTAAGTGAAAGAGGACGGTGTGTAAGCAGATGGAAAAGTCACACCAAGTATCAGTGGGAGATACGAAGAAAGGCCACACTGTGTGGTTAAATAAAAAAAAGAGGATGGAGGACATGGGCCTTTTATTGAGTAAAGACAAACTTCCATGCGTCTGTTTTCCCCACAGACAGGTCAGTCTAGAAAGTTTTGTATGCTTTAAAAATGCTCAGGATGATTAAATGCAGTCATACAAGAACAAATACACATCCTCATAGGAGTTACTTATCTTATGATCTTCTTAATAATACAAAGAAATGATGAGTTGAATGCCCAATATGATCGATTTATTAGTAGTCCTTATTATTTACTGACCAACAAGATCCTAACAATAACACTCATCCCCCTGTATCTGTAATAAACACATTAACCCTAAATGTTGTAGGAGTGCCTGCTGAGCACAGTTGAAATCTTGACAGGACTGAGGCTCACACTGCAAAAACTCTGATCTAGATGAGTGTGTTTGTCAAGGTCAAGGTCAAGGTAAACTTTATTATCCCCGAGGGGCAATTTGTTCTACAGCCAGCAGTATCACACAGACAACAAATCAACAATAAATACAATAAATAATCCATTAAAGGCAGTAAATACAGCACCAACATTACAGAGAGTTATTCAGCAGAACAATGGCTGCCGGAACCAAAGAATTCCTCATCCTATTGGTTTTGCATTTAGGAACACTGTATCTGGGACCTGACGGAAGCAACCTGAACTCATCATGCAGGGGATGACTACGATCATCAAGGACTGACTGGGCCTTCTTCAGAGTCCGCCTCTGGTACAACATAGTCAGGTCATTAAGTGTGGTACCAGCCGTTCTGCTACACACTTTAGTGATGCCCTGCAACCTGTTTCTGTTTTTGGGGGTGAGCAGCCCATACCAGCTGATAAAAGAAAAGTTCAGCACAGACTCAATAAAACATGATATCAGGTCCAAAAAATCTCACCGAGTTTATTCTAAGCCCCAATTTCCTGTTCCTGTCTGGATTAATATCTTATTTGAAGATATCAAAATTAAAGATAAAGCCTAAGTTGCTTATAATAAGTTAGATTATCTGCAGATGAGATGAGATAAATTTAACTAAAAGGGTGTCTTAATAAAAAAAAAAAAAATTATCCAGAGCAGATATTAAACCTGAATTTAAGACACTCACTGAGTCAAACTTTGCTCGTTTTATTGGCATATATTTTATCATTACAAAGATTTCAATGATATTTTCCCCTTTGATTCCTTGAAGTAAGACATTTATCTGCACTTTTCAGGTGAATGTTGGATTTTGCCTTGATCCAAGTTAGCTTGCTGTGAAGAAGCAGCTGTAAAGCTTTTCAATTTCTATTATGAGATACGATTGTGTGGATTTTTTTTTTCTCAAAATTAATAAACAGAAGAGAAGAAACTGATTACACATGTTCCAGTTCTGTAGAAACAAGTCTATTTTATGCAGTTTCTCTGAAGAGCTGTACATTTTTTTTTGGGAAACCTTAAATAATTCCTTTCTTTTTTATTCCTTCTCATGAAAAAAAACATTGTAGTTATTATTTAGATCATTATGAAAAAATGTGAATTAGTAACTGAATTTTATGTTAATCCTCTTTAGGACAATACATTTGACTGGGTAGTCAGACATTATGAAGCTCTGGACCTTAGCTTGGGGAAATTTCCCGTTCTGGATCCAGATGTATGGAGACATTTATTTAATGCAGAAGACAGGACATGGACACTTCTGTGCATCAACCACATCAGCGCTGTTTGGTCATCAGTCTGTTGACAGACAAAGCAGTGAGTATAAGCATGTCTTTTCTTGCCTCCACTCCTTTAGAAGGATTTTAAATTGTTTGAAAACAGTGAAATCTATCAATATGAGCTGATTTACTACACAGGTCTCAGTGGTGCTAAACTGCAACAGTTTTAATGCCTGCAGCAAAAAACGCAGGCCCTGCAGAATATGGTGCTATGGTTTCCATTTAAGTCTCTGGCAGCGTGAATTTTGACATCACTTTTTGATTTAGTTTTAGGTTTATTCTTTTGCCTAAAATATCTTTAAGTTTAGCTCATAATTTATTCATCTAAATTGTCTCAATTTTAGTCTAGTTTTAGTTGATGAAATTTCACAACATTTAAGTCAATGGAATCTACTGTAAATTTAGTCGACTAAAATATAGTGTAAAGTGTAAGGCATTTTTTTTATGTTTCTATGAATTTCTGAAGTCATGTTTTTTCCCGCTACCATGAAGCTAAGGCAGTTGTGATTGGATGTCCCTCTTGACTCATCCAACCTTTCCACACAACCAAAGTAGCTGTGACTAGATAAATTCCTAACTTGTCCCGACTTCAACATGACCAAACTAGGTCTGATTGGATTTAGTCTCTGTCAGACATTTTAGTCTAGCTTTTTTTGTTGACAAAAATGTCATTTAGTTTTAGTTTTTGTCAATGTACAGTTGTTTTTTCAGTTGTAGTCTAGCTTTCGTCAGGGGAGAAAAGGTTTATAACAAATACTATGATGAAAATAATTAGTCAACAAAATTAACACTGGTCTCTGGCACTGGTTTAGCACCCAGAAATTCAACTCAAATTCTCTGTGGATTTGGCACAAAGTGTTTCTTTCTTAGGCCTTGAGAGGAAACGATCTTCAGAGTTTCTTTAAAGAAATTGCAAAAGATCTTCTGAAACATGAATACACGTTTACAACAGCTCTTATATACCTGATAACTGTAAGCAGCCTAACGAACTGCCACATGGAAAAATGTGGACACCCCTTAATACAAAAATGAAATCTATTTTTTTAAGTGATGGATGGTGAAGACAAACATAACCAATTGGAGAATGTTTTCATCTTAATTTTGTTGGAGAAATATTCTTCTTTTTGATGATCTGTATTAATTAGGATCTACTCACGGGCATTACACAGAGGAAAAGAGAGCTGCTGGTTATGTTCAGTTAACAGGACTTTAAGGCCTACCTGGATGAAAGTTTGGTCCATTCCCTCAGAACTCTGCATCATGAGCATAACCTCACATAGATCCATCAACTGTTGAGTAAATGTCTTCAAACCAGTAGACTCTGACACTGTCAATGCACCATCTCTGATCTCCTCCATTAGAATTGTGCAAAAAGATCAACACTGTGAAACATGCTGCTGATGAAGATGTTCAGCTATTTATGTTTGTCATTAACAGATGTGTTAATAAAGTGTGCTACTCAATGACTGCAAATCGAACATTTTACAGAACTTATAACATCAAAAAACTAATCTAAACACTGACAGATCACTTTGTCGCCCCACAGCACTGGTGATTATGTGATTATTCGTAATCAATTACACCCAAAGCCAGGGAGTAATTGAATGGTTCCTCCATTGTTATCTTGGACCACATATCCAAATGTAATAAAACCTTACATTATATATCAGAATACATTGTGTGGCATTATTTCCTTATGTATATTTCTGTATCTTATCATTAAGTGAGTTACAAAGCAATGCTAACTTCTACCCTAAATCTTTCTTTATCATTCAAAGAGTTACATTAACGTTGTAGATCTGCCATGTCTGCCATTTATGCGAAAGCCAACTTCTTCAGACTGTGAGTAATGCAGGTGTGACTCATGGATAGCATGCAGACAGCAAGCGGAGATCTGATTACTGTTTGACTAAACCTGAAGGGGCAAGAGTCATGATTCAGCTCAGAATACACGCAGATCTCTAGGGGTAGATATGCCAGGTCCAGGATCGGCACCCAGAGACGGCTGTCCTCGAGGGACTTTTGTACACAACGGATAAAGATCAGAATTCTAAAACAGACAATAAATTGTGCAAAATACAAAATGTAAGGAAACAACTGCATGAACACTATCAGGAGCTACTTCAACATATGCACTCCTTTAAAGACTGATCTGAAATCATGCACAGTTAGGTTTTTATATTTACCCCTCACAGCTGGAGACTGAGGAGGTAGCACATGGCATCAGAAGAATTACATAAATGTGCCAACAGACTCTGATAAACAACACTATAATGACTGTTTTTTGTCTTTTAATCAGTGGTACTCGTGGTTTCACGCTGCCAGAACATGAACAGAAAGCAAAGAAGAATGTGCAGGTGATTAAGAACATAACGATTCATCATGCACACTGAGGCAGGCCATGGCAGCTGCAATCACCCTGTCCCAATACCTGCCCTTGTGCCCTTGTGCACTGCAAATGCGTGCTCCAGATTAGGGGCGCAAGACCATAGATTGTCCAATTTCTTAAGTGTTGTTGTCCAAGGGCACCCTCTTGTGCCCTTCTAGACCATACTTACCTGAAGGCTATTACCCAGAATCCCTCATGTTGCAATCAATGGTGGAGCATAACGGTTGTTACCTTGGAGATCTGACAGGCAAGGAAATCAAATGAAGGCAAAAAAGTGACTTTAGAAAGGAGAAATTTATCTTAAAATGAAATTGGTAAGTTTTATAATGAGAAAATATGTTAAGGCACAGATAAACATCAACTCATGGTCTGAAATGAAGCTATAGACTGTTGAAATGCAACATAAAATGTGAGATGTTTTACTTTCTTTTGCTCTTATTCTCACAAGGGACAAACCAGATGGTGCTGAATTCAGTAAAGTTAAGGGCAAAGATGAGCAGCTTCTCATGAGGCACAGAATCAAGAAATGTTCATGATTCATGACCATAACAAGAGCAGACAAGTCTGTAATTACATTAATAAACTTTTCTAATGGATGAACGTGTGTCTCTCAGTTAAAATCACAGGGCTGATCAATGAGAACAGGAATTGGAGAATAGTTTTCCTGATGATGAACTTTGGTGATATCTGAGCAGTTTAAGCAGCAGAGCTGTTTACAGAGCAGTTAGCGCGGCCTTTTGTTGGGCTTCATTTGTTGCTGTTGTTTATTTTCCCTTGAAGATCATCTCTCCAACGCAAACAGACAGGACACAATGAGTGACGTCTGCAAAAGTGACCCACTGCTCTGAGCACAATCGTCCCCCAGTGCACTTAACACACGTCAGTGCACTTTGAGCAAAGTGCACTTCCAGGAAGGCTCCAGGGAACAAGTGCGGGTACCGGGACAAGGGCAATACTTCTAACATACGTCACGTTGTAACCTCTTGCTGGAAAATTTCCTCTTAATCAAGGGACCTGATTGGTCGATCCTTGTGGTTGTGGCAATGGTGTAAGAATTATTGTTTTTAAAAAAAATGATCAGAAATGATTGCAATAGGGTCCCCAGACATTTTTATTAGCAGTTTGTGAGCTGTTTAAACACACAACGCTTCAAAATCTGAGAGCAGGCAATAAAAGATGCATTTTACAATTTAAAAATAAACGTTAAAATCTTGTATTTGTGCGTTCATCATGAACCATACTTAACATATTTATCAACCGATATTGACTGATGATTTTAAGGCTAAACGCACACACACACACACACACACACACACACACATACTGTATATAAAACAAAAATATCAAACTAATAATGGCATATTTATGGAGAAATGTAGGCCCTGAGAGGGGGGGGCCTTCCAGTGGCTGGAAGTTGGCTGATATTTGGCTGGAAACTTGACAGGCACTTGTCTGTTACTGTAATTTGACCCATGTATTTATGCTATTACTTTGGTTTTTACTTTGGTTGTTTGTTTATTATTTTTTTTTTTTTTAATCCAATGCCTCTGACGTTTGTCAAGAAAAAAAACTGTCCCTTGTACAAATATAGCTGATGACCCCTGCATCACTCTATTCCAAAATTCCATATGCTTTCGGCCTTAGAAACCAGAAAATCCTAAATGTTAACAATCTTCCACGTTTTTGGACTAATTCTTTCACCACTCTATTGCCTTCAGCCTTAACAGTCACTGTTGTGAAGATATAAAGATTTAGGGGTATTTCAGGAGCTTCATGCATTTGTGGAAAGTGTAAGGAAGACGTAAACACATCAGTCAGGACCACTGACAAAAGATAAAAAGCATGCAAGCAGCATTCAAAGACATAAAAAAGGCTGCTTTCTTTCTGTTTCTGCTGCTGCGAGCGGACAACAAAGTGGATTTCAAACCTGTGTTTTTGTGATTAAACTGTCATTTTGCAGATGGACTTCTTTATTGCGTCAGAATATAAAAAAAGAAAAGCAAAAATGATGCACCAATTTCAATAGTATTGCACTGGATTAAAAACAAAGTCCACTCCCAGGCACTCCTGCTGCTCTACATCTAGTCTGTGTTTTCATTTTCTCTCCTGCATGAGTGATACCCCAGGTTGTGATTCCTCCATTTTTCTCATTTCCATCCACAAAAAGGTGAGAGCTGTGCTCAGGGAGGCTTTCGAAAGATTGTTGCTCAAAACACAAAATACCTCGGGGCTGCATTACATTATTGATTGTTGAGGTTTGTAGAGGAGTTGGTATCTGTTCCCCCATAAAGATGATTCCTCTCAGTGAAAGAACCGGTGTTAGCATAGGGGCTTTTGCTCCTCCATTCAGAAAACAGTGAAAGCTGAGAGTTATGAATTGCTGTCTGATTATAAACATCTTGTACTGAGAGGACCTTCAAATCAGGAACACTTTGTAAGTATCAAAAAACACAAGGTATGATTTGAAAAAAACTTCAATGCTGGTTAAAGTAGAAAGAAGCACATAAAAAGGTAATCGGCATGTGTTTGAGTTTATATATGCAGCTTACCTTGGTTCAACTGAGGATATTTTCAGGGGTTTTGTGAATGTGTGAATGAGGTTGTAGAGAAATGCCAGACTCTATCCTTAACCAGAGTTGTCTAAGTTGAGAGGCATCAGATGGTTGTGGGGATTCTCACAAATCCCCAGGCCAGATGCTCCAGTAAACGAGATGGTCACCTTTCTATTCTCACAGCCTCAATGACGTAAGAGGCCAGAAGACCATGGCTGTCACGATGGCAGCGTAAAGGTGCATTCACACCAAACGTGACTTGGGCGACCTGGGCGACTACTCTCCATGTAAAGTCAATGTACAGCCGAGATGGGGCGGGGGCAAGTTTGGATGCAACCTGGGCACCTTGGCCGTGCTACCGGGCTGCTTTGGATGCGCGACAAGGTCCATCGCTCGGTCGCCAAAGTTGAAAAATTTGAATTTTTCAGGCAACGTCGCTTTTGGCTGTGCCACAACAGCCAATCAGCGTTGTGTGGGTGTGTGACGACACCCGTGACAGAACTGTTTTTATTCTGCATCGCATTAGAGTGACAATCCATGTCTATGTGTGAACATTAGTTCGTGAATACATTAGTTCCGCCTTGTTCAACAGAAGTGGTGTTTCTCAGTGGTCCTGTCCTTCCTCATCTGCATCAGCTGCAGTGTTTTACAGTTGGTAGATGAGTGAAAAAGATAAAGTTGGAATAATGTCAGCTAATATACATATACAATACATGAGATGATATGATCGCGGGGAAACTCAAGCGGGCGTGACGTTGAGCTATTTACGGACAGGCGAGGTGACTTGGGTGGGCGACGGGATCTCGGTTGCCAAGTCGCATTCAGTGTGAACGCACCTTAAGAACTTGTGATGGAAACTGTCTGAGGAGGGTAAGCAATTTTGCACTATTCCACTTATGTTTATAGTTTATTTTATTCCTCCTGACCCTTCTTTTTATTCTTATTTCTATTCTGATGAAATATTGATTGTTTTACAGCAGTTTACCAAGTCAAATTCCTCGTATGCGTGTGTTGATTCTGGCTAAGGCTGGTCACAGTGGGAATGGAGAACTGCTGACCTGGGCCCAGTTGTTAAAAAGGTTACTTTACTTTTATTACTTTTTGTTACTTTTATCCCAGTTGTTCAAAACAAAGTTGGATTGGATCAGTCTGATCCAAATCCAAACTTTTCAAGATTACCAAATCCAGATAATGAGTGCTCTAAATTAGACTACATATCACTCTGAAGGCTGCTAGGTGTGTAAAAAAACTGGTAGAATAGCCAGCATGGGGTCACTCAAAGTGTATTTATTTTAAGAAACAAAAAGAAAAAACAAAGTAGAAATACCCAATTTTCAATATCTTTTAACCAGCCAGAATATATCTGCCCCACAAAAAGTTTAAAAAAAAGAAAGCAAATATACTTTCCATGTGCTTCAAATTCAAAGTTAAAATTTCAACCTTTAAACATTAAAAAAAAAACAGCACCCACATTCAGCCTTCTTCTTCTGTGGAATGACCAAGCTTTGCTTTCAGTAGAAGGATCTCCCGGTGTGCTATTGAGCGTTTAAATGGAGTTCTGAAGAGGTGCTTTATAAGTCTCAACTACTTGCGAGTGGAACCCCAAGGAGTGTGCAACATAATACTTGTTTGTATTGTTCTGCACAATGTTTCTACAAAGCAGAATGTCCCTCTCTATGATGAGGTCAACGATGCACCTGAGCCAGCTGAAAAAAAAGACGTACCTCCGACTTTTCCTTTAGAATGAAAGAGTGACTGGACATGCAGTTAGGGATGCCATTGCTAAAAACTATTTTTTAACAAGGATTTCTGGATGTGTCTGTAAATATTAAGTTTCCAATTAGAGTTAGAATTGAATACTTTGAATACTTGAATTTGATTTCAATTACATTTTGTTCCTGAAATCCACCCTGAATCCACCAAACTGTTGGGATCAGAATAATCCTGATTTTTGGATCAAAGTTATCCCAATCCTACTAAAAAGTTTTGAACAACACAAACTGAGGGTTTGATCCAGATTAAAACCAAGATTGGATTACGTGATCTAATCCAATCTCATAATCCATTTTTGGTTCTGAACAACCCATTTTCAAGGACTGATCCAATCCATTATCCGAAATCCAATCAGATTACCTTTTGAACAACTGGGCCCTGGGCTGAGGATTTTCCTTAACCTTGCAGCGCAGCTGGATCTGCCTGATTCAATGTCTACAATCAGACTGATCCACCTTGCCAAGCATAAATCTACCAGGACTGTGCGCGACCCAAAGCGGTACGGCCCAATCAGAATCCTTTAGAACAGGAAGAGGTGGAAGTTAAGAGTGAGATGAGGGGAGGAAGGGACTGTACAGATAAATAGCATAGATGCTAACAGTTTCAGTACAAAACTTTACTGATCTTAAATGCATGTCTTTATTAAATTAAAAAACAAACAATAACACTCAAAGCAACACTGAAAGAACAAACTGTTCCAGTAATAGTTTGTTCTATGAAGTGGTTTACGTGTTGTATTTCACACTGTGGCGGTTGTTTCATTAACTGATTGGCCCATGAATGTGGTCAATCAGATGATCTTTGTGAGGTATATTCATGTTCAGAAGATCTGTGAATGAATGTGATTGACAAAACGATCATCCAATCAGGTGCCAGATATGTTTAAAGGTTCCGGCCATTCCCAAACACTTTCTATGGGCTCTTTCCCAGATGGACGAATGAAATGTACTGAAAGGTCCATCTCGTGTGCCAGGTCAGATTATCCTGGGGATGGTCTTTTATCAAACTAAATCCAAGTCTGATTACCTGTGAAGGTCGCTGAGGTAGCCAGGGAGCCCCTATAAGGATCTGGCTGGCATCATTTCTTGATTCTCTACAAGATCGTTTATTTGCATGAGAGTGGACGCAAATGTTTTGGTCAGAGTTTTCCCAAAACTCTTCTTTAAGTGATTAACAGTAATCACAGCAAGCTCAGTGTTAATTCAGGGCAGGTCCAGTGGTTCCAGGATCTAAACCACACAGAACACTTTCAGTAGAAGATAAAAAAAAAATGTCCCAACATGGATGAAAAATCTGCATTTACCGCTTGACAGCCGCAAGTCAGCACGTACCCACATCCCCGAGGGGCATCTCAAGCATCTTGCTGTATCGATGCGTTGATGAACACGACTGCTCTGGAATTAAAAACGATGTCAGGCGGCAGTGTGCAATGAGCGAGGCATGAAGTGTATGCAAGTGATTTATGGCAGCTTTGATTGTTCATGTATGTAGTTTTGCGCTTACACTGAACATGTGGAGGACAGGGGATGAGGCTGAGGGGACTTGAGAGGGAGGGAGATGAAGGAAAAGTAGCGGGGGTTGACGTTCCTGCAGAGTTTCATTAATACGGTCCATTAGAAGTGACAAGGAGCGCCGTGTGACTTCACATCTGGACAGTGCACTCCTTTATTATCGCTCAGGGCAGATGTCTTTTAACAGTCAGAGATGTAGCAAAAAATGACATATAAATTTTCCCATTTGAAGAATAATTTATTTTGACCCAAATGCTTGAATGACATGTACTGCTACCCTTCATTTCTCTCATATAAAGGAATTGCTTCAATAGCTCTGTTTGGGTTACTGGTCTTTAGCTCAGGCTTGTACAGTTTAATGTGTAACCCAAACATCACCACCGTTTTGCTGTGTTGTTTTAATTGCTTCACATAATAACAAAGGGAATATGAGTCAGCCGAGGTCCTTCCCTGCAGAAACCTCCTGATTTTAAATTAAACCTAGCTTGTTAAACTTCAGCATCATTCTCTAAAAAGGAGTTTCTCTTCCAAAAATTGATTATTACGAAACAATGTTGAGTTTTAAAATTCTCACACATTCATAAATAAACAGATCAACCCATAGAGAGATCACAACATAATTTGTTGATTCATCCATGAGTCATATGCAATAATATCAGAGCTTTATCTGGGTCATGTTTTCCCGAAGCCCCTCCAAGTTTAGACGATTACAGCACATAGACTTACAATCACGCAGAGATGATCTCAGCCTCGAAGGGACTGTTTGACATTTTGGAGAATACGCTTATTTAGCTTTCTTGCCCAGAGTTAAGATTCTTTTCCACCGCATAGAGCACAGTTTGGAAATATTCACAATGTATTTGAATGTAACACTCATGCAGGACTGATGAAATAGAGCATCCATGTAGTTCATTCTGAGGCTGATTGGCATTTGTTTGGGGCCTTTATTAAAGAAGCTTCAGCCAATCGTGGCAAGTGATGTAACTCAAAGCAACAGTGACAATATGCAAGGTGACCTTTGTGCTGAAGTTAATAACACAGCCACACAACACGGATGAATATCCTCTTAAAAAGATTTGCTAAGTTCACGGTGTTTCAGTCTTGCTTGCACATGTAGTCTACATATCGTAAAATTCAGCCTTTTACTTTTGGTCAAAAGACCAACACTCAAACTCTCGACAAGATTAATAACATGAAGAGCAGTAGGTTTTTAGTCCCTCAGTCTCTTAATTATGCACTTAACTCTAAATAAATCTCAGACCAGACAGAGAAAAGCCTCTTTACAGTGCATTAGGGTAGCTCTCCTTTTATCGTGGAACATCTTGTATTGGAAGTAAGTGAAGTGGCTCCATTTCCAAGGTAGAGCTAAGATGTATATAATCCCAACAATATGAACTTTACAGTTAAATGAAGTGGCAGTCCTGTCCTCTATCTGCTGCTGCATGACGGGCTTAAAGGACACATGACCAACACTGCTCGTCCTGGGATGTGACTATTCTGCGTTCCACATCGCAAGTGTGATGGAAAAACGATACATCATTCAGTCCTACTTCAGAATTTAGAGGAAAAGTGATATAACTTGTCTTTGCTTTGTTTTGTTTTGTTTTTGTTGAAGGACCAAGACTACAGAATTATATAGCCAACCCAAAAGTCTTCACCATCTGAAAGGAAAAACTTGGGTTGCACGATATTTGATTTTTGCCGATATCCAATATGCCAGTATTTCTGGACTTGTTATCGCCAATATTGATGCAGATATTTTTTGTAAAGAGCATAAAGTCATTACCTCAAGAAAATGTACTTGTTGCCTTCAGTGTGACAGTCTATTTATGTAAGCAACAAATGCAGAACAAGAAAAACAAGATTCATTTTTGATTTTTAAATGTACCCATGCAAGTGATAAAGTAAAGCTTTATGGTACATTCGTGTATTTTGCAGATATCATAGCCAATATATGGCTGAAATGTATGGCCGATATATCATCTGTAAATATCAGCAAAAATGTCACAATGGTTTATGTTGATATTGTACCGGTAACATCCTGCATCCCTAGAAAAAAATGTACTCACAAACTGAAACAATGGACAGGCAGACAAATGGATATAATGGATAGTTTAAGGTTGTAGAGCTTGATTAGGTTTCAAAGTTTTTTACTTACTTCACTGAAATTAATTTTCAGATTTAATTATAGCCACACAAGCTTCAAGTTAAGCAGTTTAGCCCAATTCACACTGTTGTTTCAAGCTGTATTATGAAGCTGCGCCTCCACTGGGACTATCACAGAGACAGAATGGGGAGAATGAGTTGACCCCCTGTTTGATTCGCCTCCTGAGGTAATAACAGAGGTGTGGAGAGAGAGAGACTGAGCAGAGGACGGGAAAGATGCAATTGAGTATCTGCACCTCTTTGTGTATGTGAATGCACTTGCGTGTTCCGCACATCCAAGCTGGATTGCATTTTGAAGCAGTGCAGATGTTACAGCCTCACAGAATTAATGTGAATCTCTAACAGAGCCCTGTTATGGTGGTTTTGTGTAAAGGCTCTGTGAATAGGCCTTTTGAACTGAGGTCTTCTTAGTCCTGCAAACAAAGTTCTAAAATGTATATATTATGCCTTCTCAAGCTATGGCTCTTAACTGGCTCCCCACAGCTTCCTCCTCACTAGAAATTGCAACCACAATTTCAAACTTCTCAAAAGCCTTGGACTCATGCAGAGATGCTTAGGTTAACACAACCAATGTAGCTTTAAGCTAACTCTGGTACAATACCTCAAATGGAAACATTAATCTTTTATATTGTACATGGTCTCTTTACAAATAAATGAGTTAAATGTTAAAAGCATCACCTACAAAGAGAAAATAAGGTCATGGGCTAACTGGCTCTGGAGCTGTGGTGTACTCTTTAGCTCGGGTTAGTGTAGGAGCCTAACAACGTGCAATATAATTTCTGACAACCTCAGAGCATAAAAAAGCCTTGCACAACCACTGAGATCTTGGCAAAAACCACTTAAAGGTCCCTTATTTTGCCAAGATCTTCTTTTCTGCAGTTTAACATAGATCCTTGATGTCTTCATGAAACACTAGTAACATGCTTTGATCCAAAAAGCCTATGAATAAAGCACAGCTGCATTTTTTCTATGCTCACATAGCTCCTCTGTTCAGAACGCCTGGTTTTGAGGTAAATGAGCCAGAGCAGAGCAGCCTACATACAGGCATTTACGATAGTCCTTCAGCGTAACTCGAGTGACGCTGGCGCTCCAGTCATGCACCGCTTACAGTCCTGAAAACACACGAACCATTAACAGCCATCTTGTTTCCCCAAAAAATCACAGGCTAATGCACAACATGCTAACCGCAGTGGGATAGCCACAACTTAGCCTACCTTCTGGGCTAACGCTAGCACAAATGGAGGGAGCTGGGATAGGTAAGGGACTGATTATATTCAGCCAACTGTTAAACTTCTCTTCCTGAACACACAGGAACCATAAATTAATGCTGTTTAACAGATAACAGCGATCTCCTTTCCCCCAAATGTCACAGGCTAACACACAACATGCTAACCTGGGCCTAGTCACCACAGTGGGACTGATTATATTCAGCCAACTGTTAACTTCTCTTGACTAATGTACGAATGTTCATACATTGAAGCTAATCATTCAGACTTTCAACAAGTAACGTTAACATTGATGAACATGTTGTGCAGTTACCTCTAGTTTACTTCACCCTGCTGTTAGCATTAGCTCGTAACAATGAGCAAAATAAATACTACACAGCATTAAAATACTCACATTTCCATCATCAGGTTTGGTGACGCATTGTTGGTACTGAGCCCGGATTCAGGAAAAGTCTAGTTGCCAGCACTGTGTTGAACTGACTGAAGTTGAAGAAGCAGTCAGACATGAAGTGACTGGCACACACATACAGGCTTTAGCCGACGGTAGCTTCTCATTCCCTTCAAAAATAAAATTAATTCACTGGGCGGTTTGGTCCTCTGACACTGGTAGCCTATATGTATAAGATATAAGTGGATGTTTACAGCCAACAACCGAGCAGTGACAGCTTCTGAGCTTAGACATGCTGAACACTGATCTCTCACTAAGAATATAAACAACATGGCTGCGCTTCGCAGAGGAATCTCTAAAATACACTGTTACGTAACAGTATATCCACAGACTCAACAGCTCGCCAAATACCATAAGTTTGCATTCATGCAGCCTGCTAAGTACTGATTTTGTTGTCTACTCTCACATGTTGTGGGCTGGAAAGAAGGCCAAATATCCAAAATGTGTTCAAAAGCCTTAAAAAAAAAGTGGTTTTTGCATTTTTTTCTGCATCAAGACTTAATGGGTTAATTGAAAATGTTCACTGCAGTAGAAAATATTGATTTAGTGTTTTTTTCAAAAGCAAATGAAAACTTTTCAGAGATAAAAATGACAGCAGACAAAAGTTCACTTTTACCCTGTCAGTCTTACTTAATGCAGAGCTTTACTGAGGGCATTAAAGTTTCAGCAGTCCATTAGAAACTCAGGATATCAAAAGCAAAAGGTTCTGTCAGCGGTTGACAGTGCATTAAGTCCTGTCATTGATTTATAATACTGGGCCTCTAATACATCTCCTCCAACACAGACGAACCAGACACAAGCCAAGACATTTGCAGAATAACAAGGATGAACAGAGTCGGAGGAGTAATTTCATTCATTCACCGAAGCATCAAAAGAGGAAAACCAAAGTGTGGCTGTTAGTGAGTATGAGGGGAGAGCAGGATAAAGACGTAGTAACACCTCGACTGTAGGATGTTTCTATTCATAATTGACAGTGGTTACACGATTATAGCAGGGCTTTTTAAATTTTGACAAGCCCTTGAGCAAATAAATAAGATATCCCCGGTGGAGGTGACAATGTAAAAAAACAAAACCTGCTCAAGGAACAGAAAGAAAGTGTCACCCTCATTACTGCCAGCAAAATAACACGTGTGTGTGTGTTTGCTGAGCATGAGCTGCACCATCCGTATCTTTGAACAGGAAGTGATGTTCCTGTCACCGTCGCTCCTCCAGAAACCAATTACAGCTTTGAAGGCAGAGCTGCTCTTACTTGTCCGCCAGGTATGTAGTGTGGGTGAACCTCAAAACACCTCTGAGCAGCATCAAACGCTCAATCAAAGCTTCACTTTAAATTGCATTTCTACTCTCTCTTTTAATGACACACATACCGCGTTACATCTTGAGAGACGGAGTTTGTGTGCAGTCAGTGCTGCATGTTTCGCATACACAGCAGATGCTAATGAATCTCATTACAAGCACACATGATGTACATCTATAGCAGAGAATTTCTACAAGGATGAGCAGTATGCATTTGAGATGACTATAGTTCACAGTTTTCACAAATCAAAGAGGTTTATTGCCAAGGAATTTCATAAAAAATTAAAATATAAATGAACTAGAAGTGCTCAGAGAGTGCAAACCTCCTCAAAGACATTTCTAACATTGTCGAGCAAGTTATTGTCAATAATGTGGAAAACTGCTCATCCTGCACTGTTGACAAATCCTTTAAAACTTCCTGGATCCACATTTGGATTCAGATCACCACCAAAATTTTGTCACCTCTTCCTAGTGCCATGACCAACATTCCCTGAACATGTCATTTAAATCTTTTGAGAACTTACTGAGCCATTAGCAAAAATATACGAAACTGCCTTATCTCATAATGTTAACAAATTCTTGCAAAAAAACTCCTTGATCCACATCCTGATTTGGATCACTACCAAAATTTAGTTGATTGTATCTTGGCCCATTTCTGACGTATTCTTTTTTTCTGTTCAAAACATTTTAAGAAACCTGTAAACAAACAAACTAACTAATGCCTGGAAAAACTTAAACTCCTTAGCAGAAGTAATAATAAAGAATATTTAAAACTAGAAGTGCTCCGAGAGCACAAACCTCTGCCAAAGCATTGCAAACACTGTCAGGTGAGTCACTGTCAAATAACTGCCATCTTGCAATGTTAATAAATCATTTTTGAAATTCCTGGATCCGTATCCGGATTCAAATTATCACCAAAACTGTATCAATTCTTCCTTGTTCCATGACCAACATTCCCTAAAAGTTTTATTAAAATCAGTACAGAACTTTCTAAGAATTTGGCTAACAGACAAACGCCAGCAAAACAAAACCTCCTTGGTGAAGGTAGAAATAAAAAATATAGTTCCCGTGTTGTGCTAAATTTAATTTTCTTTGCTTTTAATGTTGTTAAAAGGGGCTTGGGGAGCAGAAGAACATCACACCTTTAACTAAACTCTCAGTTCACTGAGAAATGTGCAATACCTCGTTAAAGAAAATGCCCTTTAAAACACTGTGTTTTGGCCTGAGTTGTGTCTGGACCGTGGCAAGTTTGTGATGGGACCTGCCCACCCTCAGAATTATGAGATCCACTGCACACCCACTTTAATCAGGGCAAAGTCTGAAGTCCACTGTATGTGTGGAAACCATCTGATGGGGACACCCTGCAACTGCATGAATGGCCATGTTTATGGTGTAATTTAGGCATACCTGTAGAGAGGTGGGGGAACTCCCAGTGGCTGGAAAATGTCAGCTTTAGGCAAGAAGGGGAAAATTGAAAAAATGAAGCAGATGGATCTGTATACAGCCTCCACCTGCGCCTGTTTCCTTCTGTCACAGGCAGACACCATGATTGTTTTGAAAGTCTACTTTGTGGCCTGTAGCCCCCCCAACCAGTCATTGTTTTGGTAACAAGTTAATGCAGAGCTCATTATCATAGCCTCCCCACCCCCTTAGATCCAGATGTTTCAAAAGGGGAGGGAAAAAGAGCTGCATCCGTTCCTCAACAGAGACAAAACTTGTATTTCTTTTTATTCAGCTTAAATCAAATCAGACACCAATGACATGCCACAAACTTTGTATGCATGCAGAAGTTTTTGTGCCTAAAACTGAGAATTGTGAAATTGTCCCAAAGCTTCTGACTCTTGGTCTAAAGGAAAAATGCAAGCAAATCTCTGGAGATATTTTGGAACAGACTGAAGGAAAGGCACTTTTTTTTTTTAACACGGAGTGATTTGGGAAGCTCAACTTCAAAACTAATCATCTTCCAACTCTTTAGCAAAAACATGTCCACTTCAATGGTAGCTAGCCGTGAACTAAAGACGTCACTTGTTGTAAACTTACAGCAGTTGTGCGTGAACACCCAATCAGGAATATATAACACTTTGTGTGACTTTGAACCACGGGTTTTATCCTCATGCACACAGTGTTATTATTTAATAGCCACACCTCATACTTGCTGTTAAAAATATTTTAGCAATATTAACAGAGTGTTAATTTATTCACACATTAGTAACTGTTTTTTATTTTAACAGAGCGGCTAGTTCAGGGTCTCAGTGTTTGTCAAGAAACATACAAGTCTTGATTATGTATTCTCATGTTGTACTGAGAGGCGACTGGAACAAACACAAAACTTAAAAGATCTGGTTCTGTTGTATAAAACATGGCTGTCATGTGGTCTCAGACACACATTGTACAAATCATCCCCAAGGTGAAATCCCTGCCGACATGACAGGAGACCCTGTAAGGGAGCCGAGAGTTGGGGGGCTTGGGAGGGGGTACGTGTGATGGAAACAGTGCCTCACAACATTCAGAGCAATTGCTGTTTAAAGTGGAGTCATCAGCATATTTTCAGAATTCACTGTCATTTCCTTCATTGACTGTAGCAGCAAAAACACTTCAGCACCCGCCGCTTGACGGGCGCTATTCAATGGGGACCGGCTGAATAGAAGCGCGGAGCATGCAACAAGGTCCCGTCCAATCACAGAGCGCGGACAGGGGTACCAGGCCGAGAGAGAAAAAGAGAGAGAGCCGCAGCAGCGGGAGATATATTCTTATTGAGAAATTGCATTACAGGAATATGTGATTTAACAAAAGGATTGAGTCTGGGTAATATATTCTCTCTAAATGTCACAGAAGCATTCTTACCTGATGCAAAGAGTTTGGATGAAATGAGGATTTAGCTAGTACACAGACAGAAATGTCTGCATATTAAAAATGCATAGAAACCTCCACAGGGGCCAGAACATACTGTGGATGACAAAGTGAGTTTTCCTTTTGCGAACACTAAACAGTTTCTGTGCTCTGAGGGTAATGAACAGGAGTTAGAGCATAGAGCCAAAATGTTGCCTTAACCCTGGGTTCATGTATTTGATTTCAGTAACTGCTGATATCCACAATCACTTCTGTTATAAAAAAACCCTCTGGTTTCCATATACTGAGTATCCCTGATCCAGCTGTATTCTCAGACTATTTGAGAGGTTCTGATGCCACTTTAAAGGGATGGTGATGGATTTTTGAAGTGGGGTTGTATGAGATACATAACCTGAGAAGCCAGATAAACCATTCAGTAACTACACAGCATTTCACTAGTCCATCTGGGCAACAGCCAATGGAAAGAGTTTAGGGAGGAAGAACCGTTTGAAAGCATATCCAGAAGGTGGTTGGACGATCATTCTGTCAATCACGTTCTTTATGGGCCAAGCAGATGTTGTAGTAGGAGGGCACTACAGCTGCCATGTAAAGTGCAAAATATGAGCCACTTTGTAGGACAAACTATCACAAAAACATGTCAGAAAGTGGAGCCAAAATGTTTGCTATTGATAAATGCTTTTAGTGTTTTTGCTTTTTTTTATCTAATAAAGAAATGCGGTCTGAAACTGCTACTTAAGCTGCTGGCATCTGTGCTCATCTCTATACCTCTGTCACACGAGGCTCGTAGCCCCCACCTCTTCCTGCTTAAAAGGACTGTGATTGGGCAGAGCGTCTGTAGATCAAGCTCAGTCTTTTTTTTTTTTTTTTCCAACAACTTGGAACTTTGCAAGATGGAGCTGCCGGATTACAGACAATAAATCAGACAGATCCTGTTGCACATCAAGGTTATGAAGTACATGGCATTTGCCTGAACATAAGCCACAGTCATAAAGCTCAGCTCTCTATCTGTGCAAAGAGCAAGGGCTATACATTGCTGTGGATGGTGCCACCGACTCCTGGGTGAAAAACAAGCCACAAAATGACTACATGTTAAAAACAGTTTACAACTTACTTTTCCACTATACCAAGCTGCATTGTTTTGGCACTGCTTTGCTCCACGGCACAGCCTACGTGTTCTTCCACCAGCAGCAGCTACCGGCTTGCTTCACAAAAGAAGGTACCGCTATTAATCTGGATTAATGGACAGCGAATATGACCACCATTTACTTTGGACACTTGGAGTACATGTATGAAAAAACACAGGAGAAACTCCTGCAAACATAGTTTTTTGTGAAGTTTAATCATACAAATGGAGTAATTTGCAGCTTTTGGCAGCACCATTGACTGCTATGTATTACCTAGCATCCATATCTGGCTACTTCCCCCTCAGGGGCAGAGCTGGCTAGTTGCTGTGCCACAAGCCTCAAACAACCGAACTTAAAACAAAGAAAACTGAACTATCCCTTTAAATGTGGTCAATCTCAAGGAAACAATCAAAAGTTAGAGATTAACTGTGATTTAAAAAAATATTTTTTGACAGCCCAAATATATATACATTAGGAAAATGTGATAAAATTAGACACTAAAACCATCAAAAATTGATGGGGCCACCTAAATTTTGCCCCCTCTCCTCGGCAGAGTCTTGGTGACTGGGAAGTGCTGGGACCTGCCCGCCCTCAGGGCTGCAATGAGATCCACCACAATGATGTGACAGATAGATCGCCATTAACACTTGTGTTTCACAGGATATATAAATAAAAATTGAGATTAGCATGAAAAATGCAACTATGTACAAAAGTTAAAAACAAAAACAAGCCAAGAAAAAAAATCATTTTGTTTTTGGATTACCGGAAAAGTCTGTAAACAGCTTGGCAGTAAGCAGTCTGCATTAAAAGACTGATGCTGTCCTGTAAACAGCTGTATGAGTTATACTCCCGACCATAGTGTCTGTATTTGGCTCATCACTTGAAGAAAGTAAAAGAATCCTCTGATGGGTTTAAACTTCAGGACATGTCTGAGTGAATATGTGGGGACGAGCTTGCCCTCTGATGATTTGGAAGCTACTCCACAGCTACTCTACTGTGTGTTGTCTTGTGAGGGGCTTCCCTCTGCCATGCAGCATGAATGGGCATGTTTAGGGTGGAATTTAGGCACACCAAAAGAGGTCAGTGGGACTCACAGTAGCTGGAAGTTGGCTGGAAGTTGGTGGGCATGTGGCTGGGAGGAAAAATTGAAGCAGCTGCATCTTTATAACAGTACAATTGCTAAATAATTGTTTCTGTGAACTCTTTTATATTGATTACAAACTTTATTTGTCAAAAAGGAGAGAAAGAAAAACAGAAATGTTGATAAATATTATAACAAACAGCCTACTCAGTAACTTGAATTTGAAATTGAATTCTGTTTAAGTTTATTAAAATAACTGTTTGCATTTGAGTTTAAACACTGATTTAAAGCTTCATGTTAAAGTTTTGTTTTTAATATTCTTTTCAATTTTGGGGGGATTTTTTTTTAATTCTAAGTAATATTAATTGTTAAGTAATGAGTACACAAATAGTCTTCCCTTCTTGGATTGATTGAAGAGTATGATACACATACAAAAAAATCAATCTTTTAACATATTGTGTCAGTCTAACCCAGAAAATTGACTCTAGATCAATTTCTTTTTTCTTTTTGTGTGTGTCAACTGTTTAATGCTGCACCTTAACATTGAAACAAACTGGGTAAATGTGTTGGTATGGGTAGTATTACCTTTATGAGGCCATCACAAGTAGAGAAACTTGGGTGACAAAGAAGGCCTTGAAGGGAAATATTTTACAGAGCCAAATTTATGGACTTTTTCAATTGTCTGCGCATAAAACCCATGTCTTATATGGCTGACTATACTTGAGCCGTCTCCCTCAGCAATAGCTCAGTTTAATAGAACAGTAACAGGATACTAGCCTAGAACACTGTTCAATTTGATTACGCAGTTCATAGGGACTGCGGACTTTGATAAAGGATTGATTTATTTTGCAAGGAGCTTGAAATAATAATCCTCTGCTAAACCTTCATGGCCTCCAGGCTCAAACTTTTAATAACGTTATGAGAGAGATGGGAACAGTGCATCACTCTGGGCCTGCTGCGGCTCTTTTCAGACGTCCTGCACAATAGGCTTTTCCTGTAGCTGCTGGTGCCGCTGCATGATAGGTCGTTTGTTTTTGTTTGTCGGTCCAGTATTTTGCCCTTGGGTTTATCTTAAAAGTCATATGTGCACTTATATAACCCTTGCAATGAATCATGGTGGTGTTTACAAAGACGGCAGCTCTTTGTTAAGGCTGCAGGATCTTTATAATAGTGCTGGGGCTTGTTATTAAAAACCAGAAGACAACATAAGGTTACAAGCTTCACACGCTGCAACTAAATGCAGAATTAAGGGAGTCTGGGATGAGGGCACACTAGGGAGGGTGTGATAGAAACAGGCTGAAAGTGCCTTGAACTGCCACTGGGGGCTCATAAAAACTGAATGGAGACTCTGCTTTGTGTGAATTATTTAAATCTGGAGGGCAAAGAGCATAAAGATGCTGCACCCCAGATGAGATGAAGTCAGCAAAAACTTGACTGCTGACATGACAAGAAAGTCACAATTACAGACATGATCAGATATTTAGCATATTCAGTATAAATGAGATAAATAAGGATGTAATCAGCATACAGACAGCTAGAAATGAACTTAAATATGGATGCACAAGACAAGCAATATGATAACAGTACTGACAGAATTTAGCTCAAATAACTGATTCATATCAGCAGCTATGCCTGTCACTTTTTACACCATTTTTGAATATTCCTTTAAAAATTTAAGGTTGAAAATATGTATCTAAACTGCAGAGCCATTCGAAATGAAAATATACAGTGCATCAGGACACCCAGAGCAGTGAACCATTTCATCAAACAGACAGCAACTTCAGCATAATTTGTCTGTATATGTACTTATGTTGTTCTCTTGGTCGCACTACCTGCACAGGCCATAAACAAAGTTACACTGGGTGCCCCAGCTTCATCTGATGGGACACGGCTGTTAGGGATCGTATCCACCAAAGACTAGAGAAAAGATTGCATTGGTAATAAGGGCACAACAACTAACAAAATACTAATGATCAATGTTAATTTTGTTGACTAATTATTTTCATCATAGTTTTCGTCAACGACCTTTTTTCCCCTGACAAAACTAGACAGTAACAAATAAAACAAGTGCACATGGACAAAAACTAAAACTACATTAACTGACAAGTTCATCAACAATTAAAAACTAGACAAAAATGTTTGACAGAGACTTAGGGTGAATCCCAATTGTACCCCTTAGTCCTTCCCTTTCATCTTACCTCTTTGTCTACCTCTTCCCCTTGGCCCCGTTTTGAGGGCCAAGAGGAATGGGTGAAAACATGCTCCTAAGAAATGAAACGCCACTCAATTCCCGCTACGTCATCAGAGCCGCTTGCTGGCTGTGTCGTAGGCAGATGCGACAATAGCCGTAGCCACAGCTGCGAAAGCTAGCTCATTATAACTAAAAATTTTAAAATACAACCAACAATTCAAAACTTGAATAATATTTACTTGATGATTTAATTATTACTTATAATTAAGCGCTTCCTTCAGACCCCGCTCTGCCTTCTTGTCAGCGGGCGCGGTGTATTATGGGAAATTCTCATACCACTTCCTTTCAAGTGAGGTCCCGGTCTGTCTTCATTTTAAGGGCTGTGTAGCCCTTGGTCTTAGCCCATCCCCTTAGCCCAATGGAGAATTGGGACACCCCTTCACTAGACATGAAAGCGCAAAACCAAGGGGTAAGGGGTAAGACAAGGGCTAAGGGGTAGAATTGGGATTAACCCTTAATCCAATCAGACCTAATTTTATCATGTACAAAGAAGAGACAAGTTCAGAATATATCCAATCACAGCTACTTTGGTTGTGGAAAGGTTGAATGAGTTAGAGGAACATCCAAACACAGCTGCTGTGGCAGAATAAGTCAGGGAGAGATCCAATCAGAGATACTCCCTTTAGGAGGGAGGGCAGTTGAATTTCCTCCCATGAAGAAGGCAGTGTCAGTATGCAGCATCTCCAGGTGAGTCATCCTGTCCTAACATCTATGCAGTGGTGAGTAGATCAAAGCTAACGTTACAATATGGCCTACTGGTGTGGTTTTACTTGGCTTTGACAAGTAAAAACACAACGACAAGCAGTGCTAATGAGGTGATAACATAATGACACGTTTTATGAAACAGGTGGGTGTTGAGATATAAATTTGTCTACATGAGATATGTAGACAAATTTACCCCACTTTAAAACTCGACATCAGAAATTCAGGGAGATATTTAAAAAATGCCTTACACTTTACACTTCATATTTTAGTCGATTAAATTTACAGTAGATTTCATTGACTAAAACGTTGTGAAATTTTAGCAACTAAAACAATTTTGATGACTAAATTATGACTAAAACTAAAAGACATCTTAGGCAAAAGACCCTAACCCTCATCTGATCCACTCAGCACCCCACAGCAGAGTGAAAGTTACACAATAAAACAGTGAAGACAACTGAGCTCGCAAGAAGCAGAGCCACTCTGAGCGCGCAAGAATGACACCAAAACCTTGAAGAGGATTTTGGTTCTTCTACACTGATGGAAAATCAAGAACAAAGCACTGTGTGTCCATTATGTGCAATGCAGCTGGCTTACTCTTTCACCTAAGTAAAGCCATGGAGGGGGCACCAACATTCAGTGGTGCTTTGTAAAGTGTTCAACCCCTTGTGACTTTGGAAGGCCGTTTGCCAGAGGCTGGAAAAGAGCATCAACAGGACCCTCAGAGTGCTCTGAATGAGTGTTCACCTCAACAGGTAATATTGCACAGCTCTATCAGCGATTGCGAACATTTCTGCTGATACTCAGAATCAATACATTAGTTGTGAAAATCAGCACAGTAAGCACATAGGTTTGTGCAGTTTAAAGCAAAATCAACAGATTTCAGCTGAAGTTTGCAGTTTTTCTCCCTCTTGTTTGAACTTTAAAGTAGGCTGTCATATTTAACACTATAAGTCCAAACTCATCAAATCAACCTGCAGACGTTTGGTTTAGTCAGGAGTATTACTTTTTAATTGAGCTTACAAGCCAATAGCAGCTTAACCATGGGCTGGTCCAAGCCTGAGGGGCTGATCACACAGAGAGAGAAAAGCGTTGCCAGTAAAGCCACTGCTTTTAACAGCACATCTGCCAGGCATTTCTCCATAGCACTGCACAATGCAGCACAGTAATTACAGTAACGTAAGTAATTACATTACAAGTCAATGTAATCCAGTAGCTTTTTCTTCTGTAATTGCACTTTTATCACCTTCTAGTCATTTTTTTTTAGCTGAACATATGATTTATAAGTGTATTTCTGCTCATTGGAAATCGCTCCTTGAACTACATTCATTATTGGTCAATCACATTACATAGAAAGCAGGCGCTACAGCCGCAGCGTAAAATACAAAACCTAATCTACTTTGTAAAACAAACACCATCGAACAACTTTTCTGTTATTTTGCACATTCATGTCTTTTGTCTTGTCTTATTTGACCTCCAGTGCTGGTGTGCTGCATTTGTGTCCGAAAATATTCTTTCTTTTGAGAAATGCTTTCAGTGTCGGTGTTTGTTTTTTAATTTCATAAAGAACTAAGGTCGAGATCTGATAAAATTGCTACTGATTCTGTTAGCATCTATGCTAATCTCTGTACAAGCAGTCAGTTTCTGTTGTCATCTTGCTCATAGCTCCCACTGTTTCCTGCATTGACAGACACTGACTGCCGTGCTGCTTTTGGCCACTCACAATCTTTGCAGATTGGAGCTTGGCATGATGTATTTGACTGAGAACAGACATTGGATAAGGCAGATAAAGCTGCTGTACAAGATCATTTGATGTAGGCAATACAGCAATAAACTTGGATTATTAGCATAGGCCTTCAGAGTTAAATATTAGCTGGCTGCACATTAGTCAAAGAGGCAACAAATCACCAAAACTATGAGCTTAGAGACTCTGATACTCAATACAAGGCTGAGGGAGATGGCAGAATTGGGTCATGCTTATCTTGTTGCTCATAATTTGATTCATGGTTAATAATAAAATATTAGCTTGGGTTTCTTTAAGGAAATTAACTTGTTTATGAAGTCAAATTAAATCTTATAATCGCTGCCTCATTACAAAAGACTGATGTTTCCATCTGACCAGCACTGAGCCACGAGATACTGTACACTCACACCACCTCCCACATGTCCTCATTTCATTGTGTTGAGATGAGATAGGTGTCTGGCCTTAGCTGCTATCACCCGACCAAGATGTTATTATTTCACAAGCCGGCGCCTGTCTCCCACAGTCACAAAAGCTCATTACGATTGATAACTGATAGCATCGCTTAATCATGACTGGACAAAGGCCATAGCCATCCAAACAAGTCCCTCGATTGAATTAATGGTATTCATTAAGACCCAATTTGAGCTTTTACAGATGCCGCGACCTTATTCTGCCACTTCATCTTCTCTGGGATTTACTGAGGTAAAGTAAAAGCTCAGGGACAGAGAGGAGACGATGGCTTAAAAGAGAGGAAGAGGGGGAGATTGAGATTAGGGGTAGATGAGAAAATGAGCCCCCCGAGGAAGGAGAGTATTTTATCTATTTATTTATTTATTTAATAGGGACAGTGCACATTAATGAACATCTATTCAGAAACCACAAATGTAAATATGCCGGATTATAGCATCAATGTTAATTTACATCCGCAGTCCCTAGGCAGGGAATACAAAGACATAATGCCAAAGACACCACACACATAAAAGCAGGACATAGAAAAGGACAATAGAACACAATAAGAGCACATCACAAGACAGTACATTTCTAACACTCTAAAAGTCAGTGGTTATAGGACTGGTTTGCTTCCACCCACTGCTTGACGTGTGTTAGGAAAGTTTGTAATGTGGGGCACTCCCTTATGGAGAGTGGGAGACTGTTCTAGATCTTACTGACCTTTACAGAGAGAGAGTTTTGACCAAAGACTGTCCTCAGCTCCGTCATCACGCCTTTTTGATGTCGTCCACGTCTTCAAAAGAGGTTCCCTTGATGACTGCCTTGAGCTTGGGGAAGAGGAAAAAATCACATGGACCCAGGTTGGGTGAGTAGGGAGGTTGCTCCAGCACGGCGATGTTCTTCTCAGCCAGGACCTGTCAGATGCTCAGGGCATTATGAGCAGGCGTGTGTTATGGTGCAGCAGCCACGACTTGTCCTGCCACAACTCCTGCCTGTACTTGCGTACTGAACGAAGCAAACGCTGCAGTACCTCTTTGTAGACATGCTGGTTGATCCATCTTTCCCTGTGTCAAGAACTTGCGGTGGATGATCACTAAAAAATCTTTTGTGACACCAGTCCTGGAACCCAAAATTGTGCCATTCGTTTGTGCTTCATTTGTGCTGGTTTGCGTCGTAAAAACTTTCGTTTGTGCTGCTACGGTTTTGTAGATATTACACACGTAATTTCTGGTGATGAAGTCATCCAGTCCCCCATTTGCTCCAAATGGACCCAAAATGGTACCATTTGTTTGTGCAAACAAACAAATGGTACCATTTGTGATGACGTCAAACCCCTCCTTCACGGGCCCGTAAAACACTTTGTTTGTGCTATTACAGTTTACTGATATTGTTTAATTATCATGCAACTCCATTAAGCACTGAGACCGCTCTTATCAAGGTGACAAATGACATCCGGCTGAACACTGACGCAGGCAAAGTCTCAGTTTTAGTCCTGCTAGATCTGAGTGCTGCTTTTGACACTGTCGATCGTAAGATCCTGTTACAGAGACTAGAGGACTGGGTGGGCATCTCTGGCACTGCCCTAAATTGGTTGAAGTCCTACCTAGAAGACAGGAAGTACTTTGTTGAAATTGGTAACTGTGTCTCAGACCACATGGCCTTGACCTGTGGGGTGCCCCAAGGGTCAATCCTGGGACCCCTTCTGTTCAATCTTTACATGCTACCTTTAGGCCAGTTAATACAAACTAATAATGTGTCCTACCACAACTATGCAGACGACACTCAGATCTATGTCTCACTGACAGCAGGTGAATATGGACCAGTGGATTCACTCTGTCACTCCATCCAACAGGTCAGTGTGTGGATGCAAAACAACTTTCTCCAGCTAAATTCAGACAAGACTGAAGTCTTTGTATTTGGTCCACAGAAACAAAGAGAAAGTGTCAGCAGTCACCTCCAGTCTCTCTCTCTAAAACCCACAAATCAGGTTAGAAATCTTGGGGTAATAATGGACTCAGACTTGAACTTCAACAGCCACATCAAATCGATAACATCAGCAGCCTTTTACCATCTCAAAAACATTGCCAAAATCAAAGGTATAGTGTCTAAACCTGACTTGGAGAGACTTATCCATGCATTTGTCTCCAGTAGGTTAGACTACTGTAACGGCCTGCTCAAACGAGCTGTAAGACAGCTGCAGTACATCCAGAATGCTGCTGCTCGGGTCCTGACCAGAACCAGCAAGTACGAGCACATTAGTCCTGTGCTCAGGCCCCTACACTGGCTTCCTGTGGCTCAGAGAATAGACTTTAAAGCAGCTCTGCTTGTGTACAAGTCTCTCCACGGCCTAGCACCAAAGTACATCTCTGACATGTTAGTGCCATATGAACCATCTCGGACTCTGAGGACCTCAGGGACCGGCCTCCTGCTGGTGCCCAGAATTAGGACTAAACATGGGGAATCAGGGTTCCAGTTTTATGTAGCTAAAATCTGGAACAGTCTTTCTGAAAATGAGAGACAGGCCTCTACACTGACAATGTTCAAATCTAGGCTCAAAACAGCTCTGTTTAACTGTGCATATGAGTGAAAGGATCATATCTGCACTCTTCTCTTTTAAAGTTCATTTTATAATGATTATTTTTGTTTTTATTTTGTATTATGATTTTAATGCATTTTTCTTGTTCTGTAAAGCACTTTGAATTACCTTGTGTACGAATTGTGCTCTACAAATAAACGTGCCTTGCCTTGCCTTAAGCCCCTGCCATGTCTTTTTT
Source organism: Cetoscarus ocellatus (assembly GCA_037902135.1). Lineage (NCBI taxonomy): Eukaryota > Metazoa > Chordata > Actinopteri > Labriformes > Labridae > Cetoscarus > Cetoscarus ocellatus. The sequence continues at coordinate 776,736 of JBAMNC010001086.1, forward strand.
TTCCCTTATATTTCTTAATTAAAAAAGGTAGTACACTTGCACTGGATTAGCATGGTCGTTATTCCAATCGTGATGGCGCCTAACCTGGTCTTCATTTCTTGATACATCTTCCTTGATTACCTGCTTCAACAGTCTTGTCAACCAAAAACATGTCTGAAATACCAATAAAAAGATCGTATTCCACAGCCAGCGTTTTGTTCTTTATTTGAAAGGATGATCATGCCCTGCACCTTTTGCCACTAAGGTGCAAGGTTTAACTGTGGGATAAATAAAAAAAAAAAACATCCACAAGCACGAGACGAACCTTGTTTGACCGCATCCAGAACAAATGAAGAGGTAACACCAGCACGAGAGCATTTCCAGTGGTGACATCATCACCAGAAATTAAAGTGTGTAATATCTATAAAATTGTAGCAGCACAAAGTAAAGTTTCTACAGCACAAACCAGCACAAACGAAGCACAAACGAAAGGTGGACTATTTTCCCGAAAGTTTGCGTGGGGTGGGGGGCCAGCTTCATGCAGGTGTGATAGAATCACTGAATGTAAAAACAATCCAGCAGCACCCAGTGTTATGAGAGGTCTTATTTGTTTGAAATTGTTAAAATTGAATCTCAATGTATTAGCTACTCTTGTAATTTGGCTTTTGAGACAGTGTTGAATCGAGTGTTACACCAAGGTACTTAAATTCAGAGACAATTTCTAGTTCCTGTCCTCCCAAAAATACACCCGAATGTTTGATGTCCAGTGGTTGCTTTGTGAACATGATACAAACAGTTTTAGTTGTATTATATAGTAGGCAAGATTTATATAGCCGTTCATTTACAGGAACCATGGCTGAGGTAAGAACAGAGGCTGCTTCTTCACTATTTTTTGCATTAGTAAAGAATTCGGGGGGCTCATTTCACTGCAGGTAGATTGACAAGTTCCCACATGAGGGAAGGACGCCAGCAGAGATTGTCCCCAAGCAGTTTACCATCAGCTCTGTTGTGACTTAAGCACGTCTGGACAAACGGCCCTCCAATGCCGCATTTCATCAAAAGTCCCCTGAAACATATGTGAACAACATTACAGAGAGCAAGAAAATCGCCTCCTCCTCATTAATAGGACTAACCTGAGGCGTAATATCCGCTCAGGGACCCCAGACCTTGAGTTAGAGGACATCACTCAGCTGCTGCTTTAAAATCTGCACCAGCATGAACGTGCCTGCCTGTACAATATGAATCATTTACAGCCGCGCTCTAACAGCTTGCTAGCACGCTGCTGTGCTCTCGGACTCCCTGAAGCAACTCTGAACCAGCAGCTCAGGAATACACAATGAGTTTGACCCCAGAGGTCCACGCAGAGGAGTGATGTTATGTAGTTAAGGCAGCGTTGTACACTGTTCACCCCTTTGGGATGGCTTAGCGTCAAGGCGGGCTGACTGCACTCTTCTTCTTCTGATTGGGATGTGGACCTTTCGGCTCATGCTATCGTACATGTGCTGGGGAGCTCGGTCAAGAATGAAGACATAGTGAGATTCTCACCAAAGAGGGGCTCATTTTAACTACACATAAATGGGGGGCATCTAACAGGCATTTCACCCCAAGCTGATATGTTTTTAATCCTGTAATAAATCAACAAAATAAACGAGTTAAAGCTATTTTACACTTTTTTTGTTATATAATTACCCGTCATTTATAGGTGACCTACTCTTCCAGTGTCCTTCAAACATGACAGGATCCTTCCAGAAATAGCTGCATATCTGCTAACGCACAAAAAGCTCTGTCCTTGGAGGAGATTTGCTGCTGTGTAAGACTTTGTCTGATATGGATATGTCTCCAAGTTAGCCAAGCAACTCTCAAGGTAGTCTGAGAGACACTCGCTGACAACTGAAAGAAAACCTGCAGAGAAAACTACACAATGAAGCATTTCCTTTAACACAGCGTAAATGCATATGTACTCCACAAAAAAAGGCTGGAAATGTTATTTCAGATGATCATTTCTCCGCTTTAGTAATACCAGCTAGTATAAAATCCTTGGAAAGCCTGATTATTCACCTTTAGAACAAGGTGCAACTTGTAAGGCTATATTGGCCAGTGCTTATGTAAATTTTTTTCCTGAAGTAGAAAGACATCCAGGTATTTTTGTCATACTGCAGATTTTGCAAATGTTCCTATTCTGTAGAATAAATCCTCAATTTTAGCCAAATCAGTACATACTGGTAGTATAGCATGAGGTTTTGAACAATGCCAATAATCATACAGTTTGATGATCTTGTACTCCTGATCCTGGGAAGCCAAAATTTTAGTTCAATTGAAATTTAAGTAACTGTCCAACATTCCTTTACAAACTGCACAGTGTCACATTTGCCACAAAACAAACGAACATGGGAAATATGACAGCACCTTCACCGACTTTGTGGCTGTTTCTCAGTAGTTTTATGTACCACGCCAGGACACACCCCTTCCATCTGGTTAAGTGCTAGAGAAGTCCATGATTGAGTTCAGCCTGATCATCGGCATAACGTCCCTAAAGTCAAAGAGAGGGAACACTGGGAACAAAAGTGTTGGGACACTTGAAATAATGCAACGCTTACAACAGATTTCTTGTTGAGCTTTTCAGCACCAGTCTCCATGACCAAAACAGAAATTTCCCTCGGTGAATTGTCTCCCAGCCTCCCAAAACTCCTCACGCAGTGTTACGAGTTGTAGCACTTATTTTTAGGACCAATCTTTATTTAGACATGCAGCTAAGGTCCTTTGGTTTTTCCTGCTTTTTAATATTTTAGACTTTCTAAAGTCCATTTTTAGGAGAGTCTGTTGTTCTTTCTTGGATTTACAAACACACTATGAAATTTCACCATCATGCTGGTAAAAGAACAGACAAGAGTTTTTTCCTCTGCTTACTGAAGAGCCAAAATTTGGAGAGATAGGGGTTTACAGGAAAAATCATGACTGAACAAGTTTGAGCCTCCAAAACTACATTCACACTTACAGAAAAACCATGAAATTATCCTGAAATTTTCCTAATGAGCTGCATGTGTGAATGCAAACACCTTGGGAATTTACCCTCTGCTCCCAGAATACTTTTCTCTTCCCCCACGTCTTTATTGAGTGACAAGAAAACTTCTGGATATCCTACTGATGGTAAGAACCAAGTGTGAATGAACATCAGGCTGTGTATCAACTCCCTCAAGGAACCAATATCATAAGTGTTTTTGCTTATCAATTCCCATATCAATTCCTTCCACTTACAGCGGTCAGAAATTGTGTCTTAATTTACAACTAAAAGGCATGAACTGCAGAACTTCAAGTGGAAACAGCAGCAGCTTGCAGAAGCATTTATCTATGCAACACATGATTGAATATCAGAGTGTCATGTGATTGAAATGGTTGCCAGTGAGAACCTACAGGACAACTTCTGCCCACACAGAAAAACAGCAGGAATCGCAGGGAAATGAAAATGGTATTGGTATCAATAAAATGTTTTCAATTCCCATCCCTCGTTGTCCGTGTGACAAGGATTCAAGAGAAACAAAATGGAAGAGGAACGATTTTTCTAAGTGTTAACATGGAGCTATGAAAAATAAACCCACAGGAAGGTTGACTGCAAAGTCTTTGAAATTCATTTCTAAAGAACAAATTACGAAAGAAATAATTCATATCTGGAAAATGTTTATGAAAAATGTTGCACATTATACTTTTAAACACTTTGATATGCAAGAAGAACTAAGTTCCTGACTCTCATAAAGGATTACTTTTAAGAGTTTTTACATGGCTACATAATTTCAGAGTTAACATGAAATGCATCAACAATGCACAAGTCAAAAAGTATTTATACATTGTAATAAAGAAGAACTAATTATTGCAATTGCAGTATCTTGACATTTGGTGTGGAAATAGTATTTCAGTTTAAGGCCACACAGACCAGATATTTTTCAGCATTGATTTTTAACATTTAATAAAGGGTTCTATAGAACAAAATCAATGACTCCTTAAGGCTTCACAATGATGCTGCTCAGGCATTTTGCAGGTGACGTCTGCAGAGGTGACGTTCATTGTGCAGATATAACACATTAAGGATCTTTTATTGTGCCATGACATTCATAGAACACGCACAGGATCCTGAACGTGATATGTTAATGCTCTGATTAAAGTTTGTTGCTGTTTTCTTATGAAAGTGTTCCTGAGACAATCAAGAGAAGGTTCAGACACTACGGTAAGTGCATAGAAGTGAAACCTCAGAAGTCTCATTTTGAGGCATGGGAATCGCCAGCGGCCCCACGATACAGTATTATTGCAATACTTGAGTTAAGATAAGATCTTATTGCGATACTTAATATTTTACGATATGATAAATATTACTTAACATTGCAATATACTATGATTTTTAACCCTTTACAGTCCGCAATTACATCCAAAAAGAAAAAAATAACTGTTTTCTATAAAACTAAATAAAACAGATATTTCAGCACATTCATCATTTCACTTCAGTTTTATTAAAAACAGAACTAAACCATTCGTATTATCTGTATCTTCAATTTGTCATCAATTTTCCTCTTGCAGCCAGGGAGGTTGGCTACAGTCCCGTGGACCTTAAACTTCTGAATATATGTGCAACTGTAGTCACAGGAACATCAAGCTGCTTGGAGATGGTCTTATAGCCTTTACCTTTAACATGCTTGTCTATAATTTTCTTTCTAATCTTCTGAGACAACTCTCTCCTTAGCTTTCTGTGGTCCATGTTCAGTGAGGTACACACCACAATACTAAACAGCACAGTGACTACTTTTCAGCCTTAAAATAGGCAGACTGACTGATCACAAGCTTGAAGACACCTGTGATGCTAATTACAGGACACACCTCAGTTAAACATGTCCCTATGGTCAAATCATTTTCGATCTTTTCTTGGAGTACCATCATTTTTGTCCAGGCCAGCTTCTTTTTTTATTTTTTTAAATAATTCTGTTGAACCACAATTCAGAAGCAATATCTGATTTTCATTAGTTGATTTTTAGTAAATTTTTATTCTTTCTTTAATGGAAGGGTACCAACAATTTTGTCCACATCTGTAGAGTTAGTGATAGATGAGCTATTTTCCCAGATCCCTCTAAACTGAGAGGAAACTTTGACAAGCTAGGCATGTCAAGTGTTGACTGGTTTAGCAGTAGCATTAGCTTAGTATAAGCTTAGCACTTGCTTTACTGCTGTCAGCTTTCACCATCCTTTTTAGATTGCTGATCATCTGGTTTCAGCCATGTCAAAATGGCTGGTGATCTCCACATATTTTGAGGATTGTCAAATAATTCCCATAATTGTGAAAGATGGGAGCATAGATTTATGTATGCCTAATAATCAGCTTGAGCTGAATGAGTCTGTTGGGTTCAACACTCCACTAAGCAGTCTGAGTGACATACACAGCCCTGAGCCACAACATGATGCAATAATTAAGCGACACAATGAGTTGGTAACCAAATTAGTTGCCAACACATTAAACTATTGAAAAATATTGATTTTGTTGATTCATTGTTGCAGCCCTAGAGTGGATACAGTATTATATCAATAGGTAGAATTGATTATGGCATATTAATGGTCAATCAATAGAATCTTACCAATTTCCATTCCTACCCATGCAACATTTGGGCGAGTATGTCAGTGCAAGTCGATCTAAGGCCGTACTGTCTTTAGATGCTCACAGCCATGACAGTAAAGACACTCAGATGGATGTGGGGTATGAGAGAATCAGGTTACTTCATCCTGCAGTCTGTCCTGTAAAGTCAGTCAGTCATGAAAGGGAAATAGAAATAATTATCTATCACTACCAAGGGCTTTGTACCCAATGATCTAATTTTTGGCCATGAAAAAGAAAATATTATTCCCAGTCCCTGAAGAAAATGTGGTGTTCAATTTAAGATATTTATGGAGGTTGTGAACATAGAGAAGGTTTTAAGCTCTGGCAGCAATGACAAGGATTTAAACATTGATGGCTCTCTATAATACAGATAACAGTAAAACATGAATCTGAGACAGCAGGGTCAGGAATGATTTATGATTATGTGAATTAATAGTCCACCGGCTCTTCAGGAGGAGACATCGACAAGGACCTTTTAAATTAGTGTCATGTGGCAAGGCCTCACACAAAAAGAACCACAACTATCCACAAAAGCCCACAATGACTTGCTACTATCACTAACTGCTGCACTGATACACAAGGGTGTCACAAGCGGCATTTAATTGAATACATCTGCACTCACCGTGTTTCACACAGCCCTCATGCTGTGCCTGTTCGCTGGATAAACTAATGAAATGTGTGTGAAGCATAAACTCTTGCTGCTATATGGCGCCCTCTGTTACACAGTGTCCCCGTGCTGCTGGTTTTGTTTAAATAGACATTCTTTGAAGTGAATACATTTCTTTTTTATTATGCACTTGATGTTCGAGGCTTCAAGAACAGGCAGGGAGCACGTGTGACAAACAAGTACGAGTCGATTAGATCTGGCGAGTTGCATAGTGTGTGTGCATGCTCGTGTGTGTGTAAACAAAGGATTTAGGTGACACTTCAATTCAGGATTTAAGATTGGGGACAAACTGCCCGACTGGTGTACACAGCGTTCATTCATCACTGTCAGCAGCAGTGTTGCCAGACAGAAAATACTACAGTAACGTCACACTGCAGCTATAGAAACATTTTTTTTTAAACTCAAAACGATCATAATCCCCAATTATAATGAAGTTGGGACATCGATTGAATACACATAAAAAAGACAATCATTTTCAATTACTTTTTGAATACAACACAAGGATAGGATATTTAACATTCAAACTGAAAAATGGTGCTCTTTTTTGTTTTGTATATTCTCTCATTATGAATATGGGCAACAAAAGACTGGGAAAGTTGAGGAATGCTAAAAAAACACCTGTTTGAAACATTCAACAGGTGAACAGGTTAGAAACAGGTGAGTGTCATGATCGGGCAAGGATGGGGCGAGGTTCACCACTTTGTGAACAACTGGTTAAGCATCTAGGGACACCCACTTTTAGGCCAATCAGGTCAGGGACACATGCTCTTACTGGATCATCTACGGTAAATCGGTTGATGAGCTTCAGCTGTTATTTATTTTGTACAGGTTATGTCAATTTTATGAAAAGACGCAGTTTGTTTCTCTACTGTGGCTGCAAATACATTACATTGGCATAATGCTAATGTTAACACAACACAGTGGATTGGTTGTGCTTAAGGGAAGGGCCATGGCTAGGAGCACAACTACAGAAGAGAGGGGGAGTAAAATTGCTTCCACTGCAGTTTCATCTAAGTTACATACAAAAACTTTAAAACTTTACCATGTAAAGCAAAAGCCATATATAAACAACAAATACCCAGCTGGCTGCTCTGAGCCTGAGCTCATCTGAAATGGACTGGCACAAAGTGGAAAAGTGTGCTGTGGTCTGACCAGTCCACATGTCAAATTGATCAGATTATTATCAGCGCAAAGCTCAATAGCCAGCATCTGTGATGGTTTGGGGGTGTATTAAGGCCTGTTTACATGACAACATTGTCACCAGAAACAGAAAGGTTATTCCTTTTGCACGGAGACGATGTGAAAACAACATGCGTTCGTGAGAGCAACTGAAATGTGATAGCATGCATGCCATGCCAGTCGTTGGTGATGTAGGTTTGTAGTGAAACAGCAGTGTTACAACATCTCTATGCTTTCCGGCCAAGACAAACTTTTCAACAATGGCAAGTAGTTGTACGAAGACACAGGAGTTTCTTGTCTGGACATAAAAATCTGTCTGGATAACAAACCGAGCACAGTAAACAGCACACATATTGCTTGGCAGACGGTTGAAGCTGTTGTTGTTGTTGTTGTTCTGGGTGCGCGTGCATCCTTTATCTGAAAGAGTACTGTGCATGTGCAGTGCGACACCGTTTTCCCTGACAACGCTGATTCCTGTTTACACAGAGACAAAAACGAAAGTGTTTTAAAAACTTTTTACTCTGGACCCAGTTTCAAAAGTTTGCAGATTCAGGCACTCCAGGCACTGTTCTCGTGTAAACGGAAGGCGCAAACGCAACAAAAACTCCCTGTTTTTGTTGTTGCATAAACGGGGCCTTAGTTGGTGCCCATGGCATGGGTAACTTGCATATCTGTGAAGACACCGTTAATGCTGAATGGTACATACAGGTTTTGGAGCAACATATGCTGCCATCCAAGAGATTTCACTCTCAGGGACATCCCTGCTTATTTCAGTAGGACAATACCAAGACACATTCTGCACATGTTACAATGGTTTTTGTGGTTTCGCAGTAAAAAAGTGCAGGTACTAGACTGACCTGCCTGCAGCCCAGACCTGTCTCCAGTTGAAAATGTGTGGTGCATTATGAAGTGAAAAATATTGCAGTGGAGACCTGAGACTGCAGAGCAATTGAAGTCATACATCAACCAAGAATGTGAAAGAATTCCACCCACAAAGCCTCAACAATTAGTGTCCTCAGGTCCCAAACACTTATTGATTGCTGTTCAAGGATAGGTGATGTAACACAGTGGCAAACATGCCCCTGTCCCAGCTGTTTTGGAACGTGTTGCAGGCTTGAATTTCAAAATGAGTAATTATTTGCAACCAAACAATGAAGTTTATCAGTTTGAACATTAAAAATATTGTCTGTGTAGTGTATGCCTTTAAATACAGGTAAAAAAGGATTTACAAATCAATGTATATATACGTTTTTTATGTTTTACACAACGTCCCTACGTCATTGGAACTGGGGTCTGTAAAAAAAAACTTGATTCTTTAATTACACAAAACGATGGCTATCAGAGAACCACTTGTGTTAAGAATTAGAGGGTCATCTGTAGTGAGACAGAGTAAGGAGCAGGAGGGAGGGAGAAAAGCTAAAATGCATGAAGCTTTCCGAGTATCAGATCTGCAGCAGCAGCAGCAGCGGGGAGTACACGGAACAAAATGAAACCGTGTGTGAGCGCTGTGGAAGAGCGGCTAAATGTGTTTGTAATTATCCACTGACTTGTCAAAAGGCTGTCACTAATAAACAAACATGCTTGGAAAAACTGCAGTCACCTGTGAGCACTATTTTCTGGCATTTTATGGCTCCTGTCTCTTTTCTTTTTAAGCACATGAAAGTTAATGAGTGAACCCACTGTTTTCTAAAGACGCTCTGAAGTTCACGGGTCAAGCAGCTTTATTTTTTGCCCTGTCTCCTTTTCTCTCTAATTTCCTCGCCCTCCTCCGTGGTGACTGGGTAAGACAGCCGCGAATCATCTGTGAGCCTATTAATTAGTCCAATCGCTGGCAAACAGGCCCCGCGTTATCACTGCAGCACGACAGTCTTTTCAGAGCTGAAATTAAACCATGCACACTACTGTTCCGGTGCCAAGGGGAGAAGAGATTTAGCTCCACTGGCACCGTGCATGGATAAATCACTACAGCTAAGCAGCCTGTAGCACTGCCATGGTAAGAAAAACGAGAAGGGAGAGGGCAAATAAAATCTGCCTCACAAAAAAAAAGACCACTATGCATGATGACAAACTAGTGAGGAGCAGTTTGGTTCAAAGAGGAAACAGCTCTGCGGCTTCAGAAAGGGCGAATGTCTGTCACAGTAAAAGTGAAGAGACAAAAGAAAAAAAAAGACAAGTGGAGAATGTGAGTAACTGAGAAGAAGAGAGATGCCAAAAAAGTCGTTGGGAAACCAAGGACTTCTTTTATTGAAGGAGAAAGATGAATGGCATAAGATGAGGGTATTAAATGACAGAGAGAATGAAGGACAGGGAACGGGAAACGGCAGTGATTGGACGTCTAAGAGTATGTGTGTACGTGCAAAGTCAGACTTGAGCTTGTGGGAGTATCATGGAACAGTGTTTCCCAGCTTAGGCCCTGTTTACGCCCCTTAAAATGCAGATGTTGGTAATAAATCCTGCGTTTGCTCATTTATTTGGGGGGACTGCACCTTGCTTTATTAAAGCCATCTATCACTCACGGCTTCCGAATCAATGGGATGCAGAGGAAAGCAGTGTCAGCACGGAGGCAAGCAGGGAGAATACCAGCAGCCTGTACAAGGCAGAGAGAGAGGAGCACTGAGGCAGGAATGGATCAAAGCTTCTGTCACACATTGTGCATGCATGATGACAGGGGTCATTTTATGTGTGCATTAATGTGAAAAACATGCTTAATTGGATCTGTATGTAAGCTACGGATGCAGATGATTAGCCAGTTCAACAATTGAAGTCAAATCTATCAGTAACTGGCACCAGAATAGCAGTTCAGACACACTAATTCTTAAAATATGTATTTTTTCTTTATTAATTCAGGCCGATGATCCCGCTCAAATACTCTATTTATACCAATGTCTCCCAAAGTGTGGGCCATGGGCCCCAAGAGGGCCCTAATGGTATTGCTGGCAGACTACTATGAGAGGCAATCGATTATAAATATAACCTTGTGCAGCAGCTGGATCTGCCTGATTCAATGACAGTAATCAGGCACATCCATCTTGCCAAGCACCAATCTACAATGATTGTGAGCGGCCCAAAGCGGAACGGCCCAATCAGAGTCCTTTAGAGCAGGAAAAGTAACGAGCTACGAACGAGATGACAGCAGGAAGTGACTGCACGTACAGAGATTAGCACAGATGCTAATAGCTTCAGTAGCAGTTTTGTCAGATTGTGACTGCATCTCTCCATTCAGTGAAATACAAATACCAACACTACAAATCTTACAATAGTAATGATATTTTCGCTCCACTTCTGAACTGTTTTAATATGTTTGGTTTTCTTTTTTTACAAAACGGCTCAAGTTATGTAGCACAGTAACTCCCGCCTATGGCATTATCTGATTGGACCGTAATAAATGCAGACTGATCGTCCAATCACCTGCGGGATATGCTTCTGAAAGGTTCAGCCCTCCCAAAACACTTTCTATGGGCTCTTTTCGAGATGGACTAGTGAAATATATTAAACAGTCAATCTGGTGTGTCAGGTCATGATAAAAAGACATCATTAACATTATTTAAAAAACTTAAAATCATGTTTTAAAATGGTCTAAAAACACGAAATGTCATGCATATATTTAAAAATGTTTTTTGTTCGACACAGACTGCTTGCATTGTCGTCCTGAGAGTAGAAAAATGCCAAAGAGTAGGCTCGTCCTATATCAATTAATGCCATAAATGTGAAATGGAAGAGATTGCAATAAATTTAGATATGATGGATAATACTGTTAATTGGGGTAGGAATCGCAATACATGAGTCTAGATATGATTTTGTTGCAACACTTGATATTTTACAATATGCCAAGTATTTATGATACTTAACATTGCTAGGTATTGTAACTTTTGACCCTTTACTGTCTGCAAAATGCATCAAGAAATGGCTGTGTTCTATAAAACTGAATAAGAAACATATTACAGTGTGTTCATCATGTCACTTCAGTTTTATTAAAGACAGGATTTAAAACTAACAGACTGACCTCCAAGTGTAGCCACTTAATAATACCCACTCTGCTGAGCTCAGCCTCTCTTCAGCTTTTAGCTTCACTGCTCTGAAGAGCTTTAGTGCTGCTGTTGTTGAAGTTATACTTAGAGATGGCTGCCATTGTGTATTTATTTTTTATTTATTTAACCTTTATTTAACCAGATAAAAACCCACTAAGATCAAGATCTCTTTCACAAGGGTGACCTGACCAAGAGGTCAGCAGCACAGATCATGGTAAAAACATATTGATAAGTGACAATATACAATAATTTAGAATACACATTTTATATGAGTGCAGGAAATCTTGCAGTAAAGTGCAGAAGCTTATTAAACATAAATAACTATTCAGAAGAGTTCCACGCCGTGGGGGCAGTAAAACTGAACGCTCTCTTCCCCAGTTCAGTTCTGACGTGAGGAACAGAAAGATGAAGAACGTCACAGGACCGTAAGGCATAGCGGCTTTTAGTTCTCTGAAGAAAAGTACATAGATATGTTGGAACTAAGCCAAGAAAAGCATTATATATCAGGGTCAGCCAGTGTGTAATCCTGCATGCACTTAAGCAAGGCAAACCAGATTTAATATGCAAGTCACAATGATGCGTGAGGCAGCCATCACCAGTGACAAACCTCAAGGCACTGTGATAAACAGTGTTTAAAGACTGAAGATATTTAAGAGAAGCACCCAAGTACGGCACATCTCCATAATCAATCAGCGGAAGAAATGTTGCTGACACAAGCAGTTCCCTGGCCCTTAGTGAAAAACAAGATTTGTTTCGGTAGTAGAAACCGAGCTTGACCCTGAGTTTGGTGACCAAGCCTGCAATGTGTGCCTTAAAAGAAAGCTCATGATCCAGAAGAAAACCCAGATACTTATAGTTGGAGACCAGCTCTATTGGATTTCCTTGTTGAGTTACCACAGTCGGGATATTCACTTGTAACTCACTTGAATTTGAAAAAAACATGCTTAGTCTTTTCAGAACAACAAAAGCCCCTGTTTTCCTCTCTACATGCTGAGGCCTTCAGTCTTTGAACATAAAGCCAGGAATAGATTGGGATATTTTCAGATTGCTTAGAACTGGGGGCTGCCTTGATAATCTTGATTATTTTAATAGATATTAAGATCACAGTTATGAGGAATGATTACGCACTCATTTTAAAAACACGTATCCTCTGCTTTCATTCACCGTCGATGCTCTTGATGTTATCATTTTGAACATTAAAGATTGAGCAATACATAGATATACACTTTCAGAAAGAAAAGTACCTCAAAATAATACTTATATAAATAACAGAAACAGAAAAAGTTAAACATGCCATGTGGCACAGTAATCATTATCACAATTACTCAATTTTCATAATTGTGGAAGGCAGAACTTGTAATCTCAATTAAAACTCCATTAATCGGCAAACTCTGTGTTCAAGTACAAATAAATATAGAAACTGAGTTTTTTGTCCAAGACATGAATTATCATAGCTGCTTGGAGGTTAAATGTGTTTATTCTACAGCATTATAACATACATTATAGCTGTAAGCCAGGGGATAAAAAGTACATAAAGGTGTTTTTTTATTTTTATGTGTTAATTTTCCATTTTATATCATAAAATGCATTAAGGATGTGTATGGAAAGGTTTGTTATACTTACAGGTTGGGAAAAATGTAGTTTTTTCTGAGATGTTCTTGTAAAAATTTCCCTCACACATCAGAATAGAACAGAAAAAAGCACCTACAGGCCGAGGCTATCAAACCAAACCAGACTGAAAACCATGACCAAAAAACCAAGGTGGGTACCCGACCATGAACTAAGTGTACTGTTGCATCCCTGCTCTGCAAACCACTCTCACATCAAGCTTCATTAAACTGTCAACCCTGTGCTCTGGAGTTTAATAAATTTTGCACAATCCTGGCTGTTTTCGGAGACTTTCCTTGACTTTGGGCTAAACTTCATTAAGGCTGAAGTTAAAAGGACTCAGAATTATTAACCTAGGAGCATTTCTAACATGCGCTGGTTCAGTGTAGATGAGAAAAGTGGCTGAAATTCTGTTTCCTCTGAAGTAACTCTGAAGAAAAGTATCAGGTGCTGCATGTAAATAAGACCTTAGTGCAGTCAGGTAATTAATTACACTCAATCTGCATTTAGTATTCAGATATGCACTGTTATCCCGTATGGAGCTCATCTAGGGGAACCAGGGGTGAAGTGCTTCAAACCGAGCCCATCTGGAGACCCCCTCCCAGGGATTCACTCTCCTGTGGCAGAGAGGGGCCACATCAAGCTCTTCTCCACAGCTGCCACATCCCAGCACCCAGCCTGCCAGGCACTTGTTAAATAAGTCTTTCTCAGCCGACAGAACCTGGGCGGAAAAGGAATATGGAAGAGATCTGGCTCAGCAGAGGGAGATGAGAGAGGAAAGTTTGAGAGCAGAGAGAGAAGGAGGGAGGGGGCGAACAGGCAACAGAAAGTCTGCAGCGAGAGGTTAGACAGTGAAGGAGGGTGTGTATGCAAACGGACATCAGACGGGACAGATTGGTTTTGTACTTCTTAGTGTTGCTGCTCACGGAGCGACACAGCCTCCTCTTTACAAGGGGGAACACTACCTGAGAGGCAGAATATTCGATGTTAAGAAAACCTCTGTCCATCGTTGTTCCAGATCTGTCAGGGAGCTGTCAGCTGCTGCAGTCAAAACAGTTAATCTCTCTGTGACCTTGTGCCCGTCTGCCTTAATCTGCCTGTTTATTTGTCAAACAAGTGTGAGCAGAAAAAACAATGAGAACCCCTTTACTGGAGGAGCAGAAAGCTGCAAAACAGAGACTCTGCTGCAGCACAAGAAGGAAAAGACTGACATGTTTACCTTTTAAAGTAAGCATCTATCTGCGATTCAGGGTTTAATTTTTCACTTGGTTTGGCTTTCTTCCACTCTGCACTTTGTCAAGAAGAACAATATGGAAAGCCGTTAGGGCATAAAATTGATATCAGTGAAATCAACTGTAATTCAGCTCTTCTAGTTCTCAAATTTGGAGCACATCCTCAATTTTTGTCAACTAGTGCATGAGTAGACTTGAAGAGTGAAGCAAAAAGTGTATGTAGTTGTACTAGTGAAACAATAAGTGTCACTAGGGGGTGCTGGTTTGGCGGAGGGTAAGCAACCAGGCACGACCCATATACATACTTCTGCCAGCCTGTGCTCAAATCCAGCCTGTGGCCAGTTTGTAGGTCTTCTTCTCTTACTCCCTCTCGCCCCTTTTCACAAGCCTTTCCACTGTCACTCTCTCTCTCCTATCAAGAAAAGCACAAAATGCAGAAAAAAAAAATCTAAAAATAAATAAATAGATAAGTGTCACTAATACTACTAGCTTGAAAAATGCCCACTAGTACTACTAGTAAACATTATATGCTAATAAGGAGGTGGGGGATAGCAAATTCAGGCTTTCCCATTGCATCACTTTTGAAAATATTACAACCAATCAGGGTGCTGGATTTGGTTATGATCCCTCCTACTTCAATTGAATTAGGTCTACTAGTACTACTAGTGAATCTTTTAACTTTACAAGTACTACTTGTAGACAAGTTTGTGTTACTAGTACTACTAGTAAAGAGTTTTTACTATTAAAACTTTTTAACACTTTTAAAGTCTACTAGTACTACTAGTAACACAAAATTGTCCACTAGTAGATGATTTTGCCTTACTATTAATCTTTATTCCTGCACTAGTCAACAAAAAACCTCACTAGTAAAACAAAATTTTAGTTTATTAGTACTACTAGTAAACTCAAAATATCTCACTAGTAGTACTAGTAAGGCTACGAGTACTACTAGTGCTCAACTGACTTTCCATAGACCAAAGCCTTTCAAATGTACTGTAATACAGCAACCTGCCACTAGTTGGAGCTGCAGCAGAGGCCTTCATTTCTGCTGTTGTTGCACTATGACTCAGCTGGCTCTAATTAATGGCAATGTTCAGCTTAAAGCAGCTCTGCAGCAATTTTAATGATCAAATAAAGACAAAGTTGTATTAGATGAAAATGGCATATTTTAGCCTGTTAAGAGAACCGGAGGCTGGCGGTGCAAGCAATGCCATCTACACATGCCATCATGAGATTGTGAATTTTTTCAATTCTTAGTGTGTTATGATGGTAACTACATTTTTTCATTATTTACTTGATTATATTTGTGTATTTGATCAATCTTGCATATTGAAGGTGCAGTGTGTAGAAATTGGTATTTTAACGACACTAAAACATCACATCACTAAGCGATATTCACCGTTCCTGTTCGGCGAAATGCTGCCAACTTCTACACACTAAACCTTTAAGTGTTGCTTATTCTGTTTGAGTCTATAAGCCTTCTGTATAAGCCCATCTTTAATAGAAGTCAAAGACTTTCATTACTAGAGCTGATGCTTTTGTCATTTGGGTTCTATACATTATTGAGTCAGCACCAACATCAAGTGTATTGTTTTTTTGAGTACAGCACGCAATTACTTTAAGAACTTTAAGAGCTTTTTCTGTATTGACCCCATGGAGAATAGTTGTTACCACTGTGACAAGTAATGCTGATCCAATTTGAACATGTAAATAAATTAATGTCTAAAAGCAAAGGGAAAATGGTCTCTGGTGACACATGAGGAAGAATAATCCAACTCTCTCCAATCAAAGTCAGAGGTTATTGCACATTAACAATCCCTCTCACTCCCTCATTCTCTGCTATTAAAACAAATAATAATTTTTTTAGCCTAATTGGGGTAGTGTGCAGATAAACAAAAAGCTGTCTCTGAATCACAGGCTGAATGTTTCAAAGAGAAATTGTCATCAAGTTTTGTAAGCAATATATAAAAAATATCTTGGACATTATTTTACTGTGGAAACTTTTTTTCTGCCTGCCCACTGCCCCCAACCCACAATACACATGAACATTTACTGATTTACGAAGACAGAAGCTGAAAATTACCCTGTGACATTAAAGCATCAGATCTTCTTTGTGGAGAGAGAGGAGCAGTGAGGCAGGAATAGGTCCCACTTTGGGAACCACTGGCCTATTAAATTGGTATGAAGAGCAAAAGTAGATAAAGATAAAAGTCAAGGTGCTGAAAAACTTGAGTTAGGTGATAGAATTGAATTAAAGAAAATCTTGTGGTATATGAAGTGATTTGGCTAATTTGGGGTTGGTGTTTTGAGTCACGTTTATTTTCTCCAGTTTTATAATCACTTTTTTTTTTTTTTTTTTTTTACCCTTGAGGTCCCTTTCTTTGGATAATAAACGAACATTTTGTGTTGCATTTGAGAAATTATTATCATTAAATGATTAAAATAATTAACTTTGGCTCTAACTTTATCAAAACATGACAATTTTTATTCAGTCAGACCCAAATGAGCCAAATCACTTCACCACTTACTACAGAATTTTGCAATTCAAATGAAGTATTATCACCACATTTATTCAACTCCCACAAGCTTTTATCCCATCCGCTTTTATCTGTTAACTTTGATTCATTTCACCCTTCACAGGGAAGGAGGTCGAGATTACTGATTAAAATGGTCCATCAAAAAATATTCAATCCCACCGTAAGATGTAATCCCGGAGCGACAATGGGGTTGGTGCATTTCAAAAAGCTTTTTTCTGGCACTGAAAAGGTTTAGAAAAATTTCCGGAAACTTTCCACAAACTTTTCATGGGATGTTAAGCTGGGGAACTTTGGAAATATTCCAAAATGAAAACTTTCCATGGGAATTTATGGGAATTAATGGAAAATTGGGAGTAATTTAAATGAACTGTATCATAACCAAACATATATAAATATTTTGTTTTTTCACAGGCAGACATCCATGCAAAATAAGACAATAAAAAACATGACATTTCAACTGATTTATCCGAAAGTAGAACTTCATCAGGTTCAAACTATGTAATTGAACAATCAACTTCAACTTCACTTTATGTTGTCTAAAGGCTCAAATTTGTGTCTTCAATAGCCCAAGGTTCTTAAAACTAAAAATCATCTGTGCACGTGATGGAGGAGTGCACAGTGTATGTAGGGGGCGGGGTCTTAATAGAGATATTCTAAAGTATACTTGTATGAAATCTGGATGTTTTGGTCAAGATTATACTCAAATATATTTTCCCCAACTATATTTAAAATCCCCTTTAAAGGCCAGTCTTCAGTTTTGTAAATTCCAGATTTATTCCCATGTAAAGCTTTCAAATTTGAAAATTCACAGAATTTTGCAACCCTAACTGCCACATCATAAACATTTGCCTTAAGGATCTGAAAAACATTCAGTGATGTGACTGTGTGTTATTGTGCAGCCCTACAGGAAAGTAAAAGTTTATCAGACCCTGTGAACTCTAGAGAAGTGTTTTTAAACATCATTTGCACACCCAAAGTCAAGCATGAATCTCAAGGTACACCGTATTCATAAAAATGCAAATCAGCCCCTTCAGTAAGTGGTGCAACATCTTAATGGTCTGTAGAGTTTTATTTATATGTAATGTCTTCTACAACCAGTCAGAATGCTTTATTTGTTTTGCAAAAAAATATGCAAAGATTCATTTAAAGCTGGTAAAATAAAAAAAATGACATTTAAACTTGACAGGCCACATTTTGTAAAATTCAAAGAGCTTATAAATGTAGGAAGAAAATAACTTTCCCAGTTTCTGACTCTATTAAGTGCAGAAGATGTTGTCCCCCTGAAGGTTTTATAGAGATTGTAGAAAGATTTGCAGCTCAGAAGGAAACTAATGCACCTAGAAAGAGTAATTCACAGTAATAACTAGTTGATGTTCAATTCCTAAGGCACGCCTAGACCTGCCTAAAGGCACACCAGAGTGCCTCCCCACACCATCAGAGAACCACTGCTCCAGAGTCACCTCTGCGTTTGTGCAGGATCCAAACTTTGTTGGAGTGAGCTGAAAAGTGCATCATCATCATCTATCGGAGCTAACAGGAAAACTCTGGGGCCCGTCACAGACGCCGCACACACTGGGTCCGTCTGGGAGGCCTTGTCTGTGTTTATCAAGGGGTCAACGCCCCCTGAGATGAGCTCAGTGGAAGGTCAGTGAACACATCACAGTGGTGGCTCTCACATAACCATCAATCAGCGTCCTAATTCCAGTCTGTTGCTGGCAAGTAGAGCAATTACGCCCGCCTAATTGCAGGTAATGTCAGTGAAAACCCAAAGTCAAAGAGAGACGTTCAACAAACTGAATACTGAATGAGGCTAAAAGCAACATGGCAGCTTACAACATGTTTCCTAATGGCTCTGTACAAGCATTTGGTAAATATTAACAACAAACAAGCTGCTGCCATCTTATACTTAAACGTTAAACACTTTCAAGAATGGCCCGGATGAGTGCATTAAACAAACATCTCCAGAAGAGCAACAAAAGCTCTCGTTTGAGCAACTCAAGGACTTTTCATTGGGCGGGGAAGTCTTGAGGTGGCATGACGCTCATGCATAAATCATGCAATTATCATCAATGCATATTCAGGGAGGCGGTGTCACTCGGCTTCTCTATGGGAGATTAGAGGGAGCCCGGACTGTGACAAAACCCAGCTGATTGTAATGAGCTTTTTTTTGGAGCTTCCTGCGCTGACAAAACAAGTCTAAATTAATCATGATACCACCCTCCTACTGCGGCAAGCAAGCCTAAAGCTTCCATCGGCACTCCCTGTTGTAAATTGAGCTCAGAAATGATGCAAAGTGAATTAGGGCAGCAAAACGCTTTCATTTATGTTATTCAGAGCAAATGGGTGAAAGAATATGTTTTCGATAATTAGCCTGCCTTTATGGGACATGACTCAAACCGTTGCAGTTTGTTTGTTGCACCATCTGCGGTGAAAGGCGCGAGATAAGTGAGAGGGATGGGGGACTGAGCAGAAGCTGAGACATACACTGGAACTTACAGCTGGAGTCACGGGAAGCGCAGGGAGCTGGTGTGTGTGTGTGTGTGTGTGTCTGTGTGTGCAAGCAGAAATTTGTAACTTAGAGCATCTTTATTATCTGGCATTGACCTTCCATCTACTTCTGACAACTTAATCTCTTTCCATTACTTCTGCATAAATGTTGAGTTTTCAGCTAATAACTAGAAATTTCACTGAAGCAAATCTTGCCTCTCTGGTGGAACTTGTCATCTCTTTGTCACTTTGAATAAGCCCGAATGTGTATCAAATAAATTTGCTAAATGCTGGCCCTGTCTTTCTCAGTTACTGCTCTGATGCCAGCACAGCATTCTTTTCAAAACAAAACACATGCAGCTTTCAAACTTGAAGAAAAAAAGTTCCTAGGCTCGAACAAAGGTTTTCGACGGGAGAAAAAACAGCTGGTAAACTTAAAAAGCTTTGGATGGGCAACAAAATCAATATCGGCTCTATGATTCTGCTGGAAACACGACTCCAACATGGCAAATAGGGCTGTCACTTTTACCAAAAACCATACTTGAATGGTTTTTGAACGTACATGCTAATCTCCAAAGGTATCTGACCCCTAGCCTTGCAGAGCAGACGGACCTGCCTGATTCATTGTCTGAATTCCTGCATGTCCGTCTTGCCAACTTCCATTGTCCAACGACTTCACTCGGCTAAATGCTTAACGGCCCAATTAGGGAAGAGAGGCAGGAGCTGCGGACGTGACGACAACAGGATGTGACTGCACGTTTGAAAACAATGGCGGCTTCTGAAGCGGTCTCAATATCTGCATTTTTTTTTTTATCTGAAATGGACTCAATTTATTCTTTGAAAGAGGAGCAAATAACGTCACTTGAAGCTTGTCTTATGAGAAATCATGCTTTTGCTCTTAGAACGTCACTAAAGCTTTTCTTATTGGAGGTCATGTTTTTGCTCTTCTCCCGACTGGGGATCACTGCTGGGAAACTGGGAGAGAATGTGAAAATCCTCCACGGACGATGCCGGTTAGTCTATAGTAGTCATGGTCACTCAGCGATACCTGGCGATATCTGCTCTCATCAGAAGTTTACCGGGAGAACTTGGTGGGGATTGTCGTTGATGAGGTTCACGTCAAATAAATGATACATCTGTGTGGTATAATTTTATGTAAGATGATAGTCTAAGGACTGAAACATAGTTTAAGCTAATGGATAACAACAGGGTCTAGCTGCTACGTCATACTGTAGCTTGATATGGATTGGTCTGTGATGAGTGTGACGAGCAGAACAACCTTCCAATCACCACCTGCTGTTTTTTGAAGGTGCAGCGTCTGAAAACATTTTCTATGGGCTCTTCCCCAGATGGAATAATGAAATATCTTCGTAGCAGACATATGGAACTGTCTTCTGGCGGGTCAGGTTAAGGGAGACCTGCCAAGGAGGACGGATTTACACGGGGGTGAGCCCCGCTCCGCTACACACTTGGGAGGAATGCTGAGAAATGGACCTATAAATTAGTCGTGGGCCAGCTGCTTTGGGCGGTGTGGAGCCCAGAGTGCTTCCATGCAGCAAGCCTAAGATGTTATTATTGTTCGCTGAGAGTGGCTTTGCCTGTCCTCTGTTTTCTTGAGGTGTGCTTCCTGTTTTTGAGGTCAAGAAGGCAATGGATGGGTGGGTTGCACGGGGAGCACCCTCCGATGGACTGGGTAATTCACTACTCCAGGTGCCCACTACTGTATATTATATACTCAAATGCATATTTACAGCTCAAATATGGATTTTAGATAAGGTAAGGTGATGGCCCTAATGGCCAACTCTATCCACTGTCACTCCTCTATCAATAAAGGCAAAAAAAACCCCAAAAAGTATATTTAAAAAAGCACTGAGGGCTCTCTCAGCTTGATTGCTTTGTTCTTATTTAGATAAAGGTACATCACTGCATTTTTCCTCTGGATCCTTTTATATTCATACTGCAGTGTTGTAAAGTCAGCCAAAGCATTCACCCAGGAAGGGCTGTGCTTGTGTAGGTATGTCAGCCTGTAAAGGCTTGATTTAAAAATCATCTTAACAACTCCAAAAGTCCTATCCTGTCTGGACCCCATTCTCTGACATTACAGAGCTTTTTTCACCACAAACTTCAAATCAAGCTCTGAGGTCCTCTAGAGCACCCTTAAAAGCTTCCCAGATCAAGGCTACCAAGGGGCATCAGGCTTTGCTGTCAGACCCCCTAAACTCTGGACATCAGGCTGGCAAACTCCTTACCTGTTTTTAAACCTCTACCTAAAATAAATTTTCTTAATGACTGACTATAATCTTGTGATGCTCTGTCTTGCTCTATCATATTTTATGTTATTTTATATGCTCCTATTTATAAATTTGTAACCAACAATGTTTTATACCATTTCTTTTCATTGATCATGTTTTATCCTGCATATTTTATGAAGCTTTTAGAATTTGTTTTCATTTTTTGTTTTGTGCAGCACTTTGTTACCTTGTTTAAATAAGGGCTTTATTGATTAAAAAAAAGAAGTTATTATTCAAAAAACATGAAAAAAATACTTTATCTACTCAGCTGCAAATGTCAAGGTTAGCATTAAAGTGTTGGACAGCTTCAGAGTCACAGGCAAAATATTAAAAAATGTCAAATTATTGAGCAGTCAGACAACTTGAGTTTTGAAAGGAGTTTGGAAAATGTTAAAATTACAAATAAGTGAACGTGATGCCTCTTTTTTCCAGCTGTGCAGAAACTAATTCCCAACTAGACGTGGTCAGAGAGCATAAACCCTCGACAAGGCATTTCCAACATTGTTACCTCCGCCAAGGAGGTTATGTTTTCACCAGGGTCTGTCTGTGTGTTTGTATGTTTGTTTGTCTGTTAGCAAGATTAAGCAAAAACTGCTGGATGGATTTACGTGAAAATTTTTACCAGAGGTGTGATTTGGTCTTAACTTAACATTTGGTCGTATTTTTAAAAATCATATCTCTGACATCACTTGGTGGATTCAGTTCAAAATTTACAGGATAATATATATAATATAACTCTATGATCACAGTCAATTTCATCTGGATCCAATCCAGATTGACGTCACAAAAAACACTGAAGTTTATAATGGCAAATCCCATTCATCTCTCCTTGGCTGCTGTGAGGGTTTTGCCCCCTGTACGTCATTATGGGAATTGTAGTTTATTTGCAAACTCACATCAATGCTTTTCAAGCCAATGTCACTACATGTCCCAGGTTCCCTTGCAATGCCAGAGGAGGAGTTCTCCACATGGACAGACATGAGCGGAGACTCGGCCATCATATCAGAGCGCGTAGCTGAGGTCTGCGCTCTCCGAGTGCTTTTCTAATTGAGTAAGTTATTATCAAAAATGTAGAAAATCTGCCCAGTCTTGCAATGTTTACAAGTTCTTAAAAGTCCTGGATCCACATTCAGATTCAGGACATCACCAGAATCTACTCACTTCTTTCTTGTGCCATGACTAAAATTTAATGAAAATGATATCAAATTCTGTTGAGAACTTATTAAGTTATCGTCAAAAATGTGGAAAATGACCCTGTCTTGTAATTTTAACAAATCTTTAAAAAAAATCGTGGATCTGCATCCAGATGCCCTGAAAATGTCACCAAAATCTGTTGAGAACTTATTGAGGTTTTAATGCAAATTCCTAAAACTGCCCTTTCGTAAAATGTTAGCAAAAAAAAATACTGGATTTGATCCAGATTGGATCATCACAAGAGTCAACTTATTTCTTCCTTGTTCCATGACCATTCCCTGAAACTTTCATCAAAATCTATGTATTAGTTTTTGAGTTATCTTGTTCATGGACTAACAAACAAATTAACAAAGGACATCCTTCTAGGTGGAGGTAATGAGTGCTGTCTTTCTTTTATGCTAACAATGTTACAATTCTTTTGTTCATGGTATATTTATTGAAAGTTTTCTTATTTCTTTTACACACACAATTAAAGATACAAGATAGTGCCATGAGGGAAATTAACAACCATGGTTGCAGACGTAGGATCCTGTGTCAGGGGAATATATGTGGGTGTAGGCAGAGTATAAACACTACTTAGCTACTCTAACACAATTTTTGCAGCGTTCGTTGTAAAATACCAAATTATGTCTCACATGTCGCGGAGCTATCTTCACTCACGTCTGGACAGCTCCATGACCGGAACTGGCCCAATATTACAATTCTAATGCAAACACAAGTGAAAGTTTTAGAACAAACTCTAACTGTACCAATAAATCTGCCCTCATGCTACTGCAGGGAGTGAGAAGCAAAGGTCCAGAGTTAAACTGCTGCCAGCTGTTTTAAAACAGGTAAAATAGGTTACTTTTATCTGAATATTATCATATTCATTGGTAATGATACGAGCTTATCAGCTTATCCAGCAGCTGCAGGTGTTCTGGTCTGAGATGATGACACCATGGGGGTTATAATTTGACAGGAAGCTGAGGACACGTCTCATCTCACTCTTTAGTCACAGGGAGAAGAGACGCTCACGTCCTCTCTGTCTAACTGATACCTTCCTCATGATTCTATTACCTGGAACTGCCAGAGGGCTTGTGGGACAGGAGCCATCCGCGCACGAAGCCAAGAAGCAAGTGAAGGCAGGGTCGAGATGAAGCAGGTGCTCGACGGACGAGTGCAACGTGAAAGTATCCCAAAAAAAGAAGGTCTTGAATGTCTCGATTCCTGGCAAACAGATTGCCTGGGTTGGGAGGATTTCATTCCAGCCATATGCCTGCAGGACATATTCTGGGTCTTCTCATTTTAAGGCTCATCTTCCCCTTTTTTTTTTTTTGCATGTTCAACATTTCCTGATAATAAGAGAAAGTGGGTCAAACTAGCACTCCCACATTCCAGCCACATAACTTCAATGGAGGGAGAACTTCTGAGCGTTTGCATTGTACTTTCGGGGAGCAGGAAAGGAGAGGGAAAGTTTTTTAATTCAGCTTTGGATGAACTTTGGTGACTGCTGTTTTCCAACAGGACACGGAGAGAGTTTGTGTCTGACCACTTACGCAACAGTGCCATGGGACCGAAGCAAAGGGGAGACTAGTTGTAAAAATTACTTCTGCACCGAGACACTGCCTCAAGGACAGGTTATCAAACCCATAATCGCACAATAGCAGAGAAAACTTTGTGCTGTGCTCAACAAAGCACAAAAATAAGAGGGCTGTACACATCCTGCAGGTTTAATATGAGAGCAGGGATGCCCCGAAGTAATTTACCCAGAATGACCCGCTCTGTAGCACATGAATAATGTACAAAGGCCATACAACTGCAGCAGAAAAATTTAATGGTTTTACCTCACCTTATGCAAACCATCCCAGGAGATGTGACATTTTAAAAAAATCATATGGAAACAGCAGCTTCAGAAGCAATATAAACCATAATAAAGCTGCTGACTGCCGTAAATATGACGACCATCCCAATGTACAGTTTACTGGCACTGAAAGGCGCCAAACCCAACACTATACGGACTGAATAGACTTTGTCAAAGGATTGGGTGAACGCATTTATCAACAGAACCATCATTTAAAGAGCGTCTTCACAAAGATTTCCCCGGCACGGAGGAGGATGCAGAGGGAGAATGAGTGCATGTTCAAAAGAGGGAAATGAAAGAAGAGAGTGGGGAAAAAGTAGAAGAAGGAGGGGCAGTAAAACATGGGTGCCAGGACCGAGCCATTCTAACAAAGTGAAGACTATAGGCGGCTATTTGGACGCCATCCAGACACCTGGAGCTGTTATCAGGTTGCAGTAAGCGAGGCTTTCAGAGGGCTGTGAATGGGGAGCTAATGCTAAGCACTAACAGGCATTTCAGGGCTCTTTTCCCTCTGATGATGGTGGCATTTTAAAGCAGGTCAAGCTGACAGGGCACCAGCCTGGACCCTTGGATATCTGACTGAAGGAGGGGAAGGCTGGAGCATGTAACCCTGGCAGGGTTGCTCCTGGAGCCACATTACACAGACATGGGAAACAGAACAGCATGTTCAGCCAGTGATATGCAAACATGTAGCACAAGGGTAAACAGTGCAGAGATGTAAACACCTGCAGTAAACAGCTCTCTCTGGCACGTCTCCATGCTGTGTGCAGAATAATCATGGCTGCAGTGAAGGAAACGCACATCAAAACACTTGATATGAGTAACTGGTAAGGCACAAAATGGAAACGGCATTTTCATACACAAAGCTCTCAGGAACAAACTGTTCAGTTATGTTCCGTGACTGGAAAAGAGAAAAAAGTATGTAAGTCTGACTAAAGTTAAATAGATATAAAGCTTAATTTACAATATGCAGAGAAAATGTTATTACTGAAACCACCTAAATATACCCAGGTAATCTACAAAACAATGTTGACAATCTGTACATGGAATTCTATACTTACGTATATACCATCATTTTTTGATTTGCATCTGCTTATAGATGAAAATAACCCCCTTGCCACGTATACTAAATTCATGAATTCATTATATTTTGTTAATCAGATTCTTAGACTTGCTTCCTCCCTATTTGAACTTATCCTTACTGCTGGTCTTTGTTGATGAACCTGCTGATGAACAGTGGGAAGAATGGCTTTGGGAGGCTTCATATAGTATATGGGTTTGGTTCAGTATTTGGGAAATAAATTAATTTCATTTTTAGATTCTTCTTTGTCTCTGGATAAGCCACGTCAACCTTGCAAAAAGCACTATGCATATGAGTCCTACTCACTTGAAGTAATTCTATGATATTGGTCTTTATTTGAGACTTGTGTAAGGCCATGTTTCCTGAAAAAAGTAACTTGCTATCAATGCAGCTATGTTTTGCTTAAGTCGAATCGTACATCTGTTTTTGCTATTTCAGGTAATTAAAAATGTCATCCCACATTTTATGATCACTAAAAGATATAGTTAATTTATCTTATATATTGACTATAGATGACCTCCAGGTCCCTCTCTGCTGTACCTCTACAGCCAACCAGTCGGTGCACCGGTCTAATAACATCAATGTTATTTTCATCAAGAAAATATGATAAAACATAAAAAATTACTAATTTCTCACTGGATCCCCAGATCTATTGTTGAATAAAATAAAAAAATGTCAGTAGAAGTCAGGTTGAGCTACAAATATATGAAATGGAATTACTCAAGGACTAACCTGGATTTGTCTTGTACACTGCTGGAGAGTTGAGCAGTTTGTGCAACACATAATTGATCTTGACCTCACAAAATTGCTTATTTTCCCTTGTCTCCTTTGGAGAGCCTGTATTTTGCCTTAACTCAGGTTCATATACTCAATTTCAGAGTATGATCATAATCACAAATGTCAACATTTAATTAATCAGAACACTTAACTTTCCACTTGGTAACTCCCCAACAGACTCATGACATACTGGCCCCTACAGATAGGAAAGTGTCCTCATCCGGTGAAGAGGGCCATAAAAAACAAATTCAGAATTTGTTGAAAATCCTGTTGGTTGAAAAATGTTATGTATTTTTAAATTCCTGCTGAAGTTAGCAGGATGACAGCTGGAAACCATCATAAGGAGCCTTAATGGGCCTTAACAAGTGGGCGTTGATGGTTATGTTTTGATGTGTTCAATGAAAGCTCAGGAAAATTTCAATAAGACAAATGAGCAAAATCATTAGATACAATACAGAGAAAATGTTGGTAATTTCTGTTGTTTGCAAGCCAATATATTATTTTGTTTCTTTATCATTGTTGCATCCCTTGTAGCCTATATATACGATATTTTAACCACAAAGAGTCTAACTAAAGGGACACAAGGAAAAGCTGACAGTCATTTATCTTTAGCTGGTATTCAGGCTGAGTGGAGCTGGAAGGAGAGGAAGAAGAAGGAAGAGGAAGGGGAGGAAGTGGAGACGGAGGAGGGTTCCTTCCCTCTGATCATTAGTCCTTGGTTCTGTCAGTCAGTGCTGATCCAGCCTTTTTGTCTCCTAGCTGATTCTTCTACCATTCCCTCTGAAATGCTAATATGGCAACTCAGTGTGCCAACGTCAGCCTTTCCTAGCCTTCGCCTCACATGCTTCTATCTCTGAGATGAGATCTTTCTCCCCCTCTCTCTCTGTCTAGTTCGGTCCCTCTGCGTCCTCTTTATTCAGCAGAGTTTTGGGCTAATTTAAAATATATTCAAACACAGGAAAAGGTCAGTGGTCATGCAAAAACTTTGCATCCTACAAGACGACAGGGGAAAAATACAGCCACATACTATTTAACACTTCCCCTTGTCAGAATTCGCAGACGCAGTGGCCTTTCTTTGTACGGCGCTGAAAGGAAAACCAATTTCCAGAAACCTTTATCCGCTTTACATGTGGATGAAAGCTGTAATTTCAGCTGTTTCTCCAAACTTCCTTTGAAAGTTCTCGCAGTGTACCTGAGTCCCCGGGGTACTCACCAGAATAGGAAAGAGAGAGAGGCAGGTGCTTTTACAGTCTGAACACATGGTGCTAAATCTTTCCCGATGCAGATGCATGCGGGCTCTTACATCCTCATGACAGACACATCTGACTGCTCATTCATCCGGGGAAAATGAACGTGATGACAATTATAAAGGCTTCAGCGAGTCAAAGCGAATGCATGCCGAGTTCAAACGGGGTTGTAATCAAAGAATCTGATATCTTAACCGCACATCGGACTAGCCGGGGAACTCTCAAAAAAAATGACACACTATTTTGTGATTACAGTGTGCCACGCCAGCACTCTATCGGATCTGCTCTTTGCTTGGCTGAGTCCTTTTTCACCCTGTATCTATTCTAATAAGCAGCAGAGTTAATCGAGACCATAGACCAACACAGCTTCCCCCTGGGAGCAGCCAGGCAGTGCTGCTGACTGTGGCGCTGACAGCCAGAGAGCATTAAGCACAGGGCTTCTGCAGCCCAGTGAAGGCACACACTGAACCATGACGGTGTCATTTCTTTTAATAGGGCTTCTTTCTTTCTCTGTCGCTCTCTCTCTCTTCTCACCGTCCGTTTCCTCCTCTACAGTATCTGGCTCCTCTCTCATATACTGCCAAACCTGAACCCTTCCCAGATTCCTAAACATCCTCTCTTTCCCTCTGTCTATAATCCTGGCTCTGCTCTGCCTGCTTAAAATGCAAGACGCGGGGATGCAGTTGTTGCCGAGAACCCCAACGGCGTGTGGGGAACTCTAATTGGTTTGCTTAACCTTCAGAGCACAATGAGCAGGCTGTAATGAAGGTTCATGATTCATGGCCAGGTAATAAAGCTGAAGAGGGCCGTTTACTTCACAGCATACGCACACATACCTTAAGACGCTTTGAGAAACACACAGCTGCATATGGGCTTTAACACAACATCAGGAGCATGTTGTCAGACAAGCGTATGCTCGCTAATAAAGCCTTGAGCTATTCTACCCAGAGACTAGTGAAAGGCGTTCTGTCTTGGCAAACGGTTCTCATGAAAAACATGCAACAAACATGGCAACCAGGTGTGGCTAATTTAAAGTATTGATGCCAGAAGAGGAAATGATCAGAGTATATGACGTTTGATGGCACAGCTTTTAAGTACTGAGGTCAGCAGCTCTGCTTGTGATGATCTTCAGCAGACCAAGATGCCAACAGGTTGAGGTCAGTACACTTCATTCCAAATGTTGAGTAATTGATAAACAAAACAAACAAACAAAAAAATTCATTCACAAAGCATGTTAGGATTAACCTTGTAGTGCAGATGGACCTGCCTGATTCATCGTCTGAAATCACACAGAACCATCCTGCCAAGGTCCAAACTCCTACAACTTCACAGCCAAAGGCCAGACGGCCCAATCAGAGAAGAGAGGCAGAAACTGAAGACCTGATGACAGCAGGAAGTGACTGCATGTTTGAAAACAATGGCGGCTTCTGGAGCGGTGTCTGTGGATGCGGTAATATCTGCGCTTTAATCAGAAATGGACTCCATTTCTTCATTAAAAGAAGAGCAAAGCACATCACCTAAAGCTTTTCTGACAGGAAATTAAGCTCTTTTGTTTTGGACGATCAAATCAGAGAAGTCGCAAAGCTGGGGATCACGGCTGGGAAACTGGGAGAGATGTGGAAACCCTCCACGGACGATGCCGCTTACTCTATGGTAGTCGTGGTTGCTCAACGATACCTGGCGAAATACGCTCTCCTCAGATCTTTACCAGGAGAACTTGGTAAGTGGTAATCGATACAACTGTGTTGTATACTTTAATGTGAGGCGATAGTTTAAGGACTTAAACATAGTTTAAGCTAATGGCTAACAACAGGGTCTAGCCTCTACGTCATACTGTGGCTTGATGTGGATTGGTCTGCGATGAGTGTGACTGGCAGACCGATCATCCAATCACCAGCTAAGGTTGTTTTTGAAGGTTCTGCCTCTGAAAACATTTCCTATCAGCTCTTCTCCAGATGGACTAGTGAAATATTGCCATGGTGGATATATGGAACTGGCCGCCTGGCGTGTCAGGTTACGTTAGGATGTTCCACACAACTAATGTCATTGGTTGATAGATAGATAGATAGATAGATAGATAGATAGATAGCTTATTTTGTGACATGTCAAATAAAAATAAAAATAAAAATAAAATAAGTTACTACTGTAATCATACAATAGTGGACAAACTGACAAATATGAAAAAAAAAAAAAGATTTACATACGCGCAAAGGAGCGGGAAGAAGTTATACTTATTTAATCCCACCCCTTATCCATAAAATATTATTTGACTTCCTTATCAAAATAAATCTATACAATTAATTACAAACATAAATACAGACATATATATACAGACATACACATATCCCTACTCATAATTAAACTGAACTAACTCACCCAAATAAAAAAAGGGAAAAAAGAGGATGAGAAAACCAAATAATTTAATAAACAGTAATCACCCTGTGATTGGTAGCATGAAAAATTTGACTGAAACAACTCAAAAAGCAGCAAAAAAGCCAAAATTTGGCAAAGTATTTGACAAGAATTGGCAATAATTGTTATCTTCTTACAGATAGTTTATACGTTTTAGGATTGATTTTAAAATTTTTGACTGTTTCTAAAGTTAGGCGGCACAGTGGTGCAGACGGTAGTGCACGTGCCTCACAGTAAGAAGTTTTCTGGTTCAAATCCCAGGTCGGTCAGGGCCTTTCTGTGAGGAGTTTGTTCTCTCTGTGGAAGCATGGGTTCTCTCCGGGCACTCCAGCTCCCTCCAACAGTCCAAAAACATGCTCATTAGGTGAACTGGTGACTCCAAATTGCCCTTAGGTATGAGTGTGAGCATGAATGGTTGTCCCTCTATGTGGCCTTGTTGATCGGGTGGTGACTGGCTCAGGGTGTACTCGCTCATAGTCGACTGGGATAGGCTTAAAAGATCTATCAACCCTTGATATGGTAAGTATAGGTATTGGTGAGTGTATCAGTATTAAAAAGACATACATTCTAGCTATGCTCATCCTCAGTTACAAGCAGTATATTCAGAGAAAAAGTAAATTCAGAGGGGAACAATCCTAGATCTTATACAACTACACACTGGAGCTAAAGGAAACTTGTTAGCACACCTTCTCAAGGAGCTGAATTAGCTCCTGTGTGTGTCTGTGTGTATCTGTGTGTGTTTGCGTTGTGCATGTTTGATGAGGTTTTTTAATGAACTGGCAGACTCCTGGTGCATATTGCTGTGTCAGGGTATAGTCTGCCTTTTAAGGGGCCTCTGAATAAGTTATGATATTTGGAGAGATAATGAGATGGAGAGGAAGGAGATAGAGGGCGTGAAGGAGCCGAGCTCATCAGCAAAAAAGTCCTAACACAAAGTGACAGTTGGAGGTTTGAGGCACTTCTCCAAGGTCAAATGGAGATAATCAGAGCTTAATACTTTCACTCTTCAAAAGACATTCTACATTTGGATGAACAAAGATACTGACTTTGACATAAAAGTCAAACTTACAATGCAGAGAATCTGTTTTTATATAAAGTAAGGCACCTTGCAGTTTATTAAAGATATAAGAGGCGATGTTTCTTTAACCCTCTCTGCTAAGACTAAACTTGCAATCCAGTTGGATTGGGTCCCCAGCCATTTTTGTAGTCCTTGTCAGCCGTAAGTTAGCAACTGTCTTTTTAAACACACAAAAAAAGTATAAGGTTTAAAGGTAGGCAACATCTGATAAATTTTATTATTTACCATTAAACATTAAAAATCATAAGTGCGTGTGTTCACCACAAACCTTATTTAAGGCATTTATCCAAAACCAGCATTCTAAAGCCTATTTACTCTTGGGGGTTGAGAACCAGGAAGTGCTAAATGCTAACTCACTTCTGTGTTTTTGGACTCTATAGAGAGGATGTTTTCACTCCACTTGCGATACGTTTTGTCTGAGTTTTTTCTACAAAATGGCCCCTTTTTTGTACTTTACACTGCAGAAGTAGCACCCACCTACCCATAATAGATATGATTGATGGAACACTCGTCCAATCACCTGCAGGATATGTTTTGGAAAGGTTCTGCCCATTCCCAAACACTTGCTATGGGCTGTTGCCGGGATAGACAGGGGATATATATTGTGTATAGCATGTCTTGAACAGTCCATCTGGTGTGTCAGGCTGTAGTTGGACACTCTTACATTAAATCTGACCCTTCAAGAAAGCTTGAAAAGAAATGATAAGTTATAATTTCTGAACACAGAAGAACAGAGGAATTCTGACACCAAAGACAAACTGCACAAACCTGAAACATTGAAGCATCGTCTGTTTGTTGCTCCTCCATCTCAGTGTAAACTATTTCTTAAATTTACACTCCTCTCAGCCCATCTCGCCTCAGACTAACTGCAAATCAGAGAGGCACCAATGCTCTGATGCACAGATGCTCTGTGCCATATAGGTGCAATGAATTATGGTCATTGTGGTTCACTTACAGGCTGTCAGAGCGATAGGCAGCATTAAATCTTGATAGTTTGAAAACTACAATGCTGAGAGCCTCTGGCTTCATCTATCATGGCACAGGTAATAAATCCCTAACAAGGGTTTTCTCTGTCCATTTCATTGGATTGTTAATTTAGCTGCAAATACGTCCTGTGGTGTCTGCAGTCATCTATAAGTAATCACTATCTCAGCCAGGTCAGCTTTAATAGAACACCTGTTTCATTCAAGCCAATGGTATTAAGCAGAATATAGATGTGGTCCCACTTACACAGTGTGCTTTGGGAGTGTATTAAATTTATGTTAAATGTAAGTCATTTGGACTTCATGTAAGTTTAAAATCACATTTCAGCACACAGCCTATGCCCTGACCTCGAATAATGTTATACAATCTGTGACTGGAAAATGACTGCACACATGGCAGAGTGGTTTTCTAGTGATTTAACCATCTAAGTGCTTTGCAATACATTTTATATCCATGCCTGATGGCTTAGACATACATTTATAAGCCAATGGCTCTGTCTTGAGGAGAAGAAGTGTCCAGCTGCAGACCCAAAGCACAAGCCAACATGACAACATGCATGCAAATCTGGGATTGATGGTGCGCCTGTACCAAAACATCCAATAGCCACCAAACCACACCAAATCACAAGGCAGAATTTCATTCACAAAACATCAGAGATAGAGACACTGAACCATCTCTGCCTCCTCTGTTCAGCAAGCTCCCTAATAGTGCTCAGCTAAAGAAAAACAACATTACAGTTAATATTATCTAACAACTGCTGCTGCAAGAGGAGTTTTTGGTTCTTTAAAACAGTAGCTCATGAACCATTTAAGAACTGGCACCAACCATACACAACAAAGCCCTGTGCATTAGGGGTGCAATGATTTTTGTTTTTGTCCTCAACCATAACAAACATCACAGTTTGGTGCATGCAGACACACAACAAATAATTCTGGCAGAAGAGAATCATATGGTATACTGTTACCAAGTATTAGATATTATACATAACTCCGTATTATATGTTATTTAGGTGCATTCTACATATTGGTTCATATTTAAGATGGGCAATAAATGCTTAAAGGGGGGATATGTTATGGCCAATATCTGAACACCGTTGGACTAACAAGGGTTATGGTAAGGGTCACTGCTGGGCAATGGACATCTCCAACCCTAACAAAGTTGGGAGGGGAAAGGTTTATCTGTTCACAACCATATTGTGTCTGCAACTTTCTTGCTTCAGCCAACAACTTTTGAGGGCTTCAAAAACAGCTGACCTTGAGTTGAGTGGGTGTCTGCAAGGTTGTCCCATGAGAGAGTAACCAGGAAAGAATGTGGCCAAACATCCTCTGTCTTAAAAGGCCTGTTTGAGGCAGGATGTGGTGCGTTTCTGCCACAGCCCTTGTTCTTTGGTTGATGTGTTGCTGTTAACCAGAATGCTTTTCTCCTGGATGGTTGTCAGCTCTTGATTTTTCTCCTGCTTTAAAGAAGAAATTTCCACAACATATACACAACTCAAAATGGGTGTCAGTCCCAGTCCTTGATTACTACCAACTCAAACAACAAACGAAGAAGCATAGGGTACAATAAATGTGATATATCAGGTAAGCTACTAGCTACAGTAAAACATGAGAAATTCAAGGATGTAGAGGCCAAATTTATCAGTCAAAAAACTATTGTTTCACCTTGTTGTGACAGCATTGCCTTAAAGGATAAGTTTGGTTTTTTGACACCTGGACCTTATTTTTAGGATTAAACACGCTCGTAGACTCACCCAGACAATTTTGGCGGAGCTCGGAGCCATTTTTGAGCAATTTAGATCCATCCGATCAGCGTTTTTTTCTCATGCCATAGTAGCAGACGGGGCCAGAAATCGAAGCCCCTAAATTAGACATTATCTGCTGCGAAACTCACTCCTCCTCTGTTGCCATTGCCGTGCAATGTCCACAACAACACCACCAGTTAGCCCCCATTCGTGGACGTGCAGTGGTTGCTTGTTCTCTGGCCAGCTGTTCGGCTCTTTCCCTCTGCATCCTCCTTTCAAATAGCTCCTCGTCGGTATATTCTGGCTCAAAACGATACGGGCATCCATTATACTCAAAGTCGTCGTCAGACACTTCTACATTGGATAAATATTCCGCCATGTTGCACAAAAATAGCCGTGTAGCCGTCTAGCCTAGCAACATCAGCGGCTCTACTCAGCTGCGCTCTTGCGGTGCATGTCTGTGACGTCACCAAAAGTTACCCATCCTTGTAAAGCCCCGGATGACCATAACAATGAAGTTAAGCTGACATGGTGATAACACTGGCCATTCATTTATAAAATGTAGCTGAAATGAGCGAGTTTCGCAGCAGATAATGTCTAATTTAGGGGCTTCAGTTTCTGGCCCCATCTGCTACTATGGCATGAGAAAAAAACGCCGTCGGATGGATCTAAATTGCTCGAAAACGGCGCCAAGCTCCGCCAAAATTGTCTGGGTGAGTCTACGAGCGTATTTAATCCTAAAAATAAGGTCCAGGTGTCAAAAAACCGAACTTATCCTTTAACAAAGTATTTTTGAGTTTAATGTGCTGCAAGTGAAATCGTTCTGCCATGTTATGGTAATAAAAATAACCATATAAACAATAAGCAGTCCTGTAATAGTAGTAGAAATTAATTAGTAACTAGAAGTGTTTCGAGAATACAAATGTCTGTCAAGGCATTTCCTACATTCTTTGCTGAGTTACTGACAAAAAATGGGAAAAGTAATCCCACACACTAGATAGATTTTTCCTTCTAGGAAACATCCATAAGAAGTGGTTGTGAAGTGCAGGGCATTTCCTGAAATACTAGAGGGTGAATGCTTGAATACGTTGCCTGTCACATTCATTTTGAACAAGTTCAAGGTTTTAGGTTGCTTCTCGCTCTCAGTACAAGTAAACAAGATTTGCAGGACTACCTCTTTGTCCTTAAAAAGGTGATGAAAAGCCAGGTTGTTTCCTGACCAGGCATAATCTTTTCAGCTTGATGACAGACATGGAATCTGGCTAATCCAGCTGCTTTGTGATGCTTGTGGAAAACTGCCCTATTGCACATCCTTTAAAAATTCTTGGATCCAAATCTGGATTCAGTTCCCAACCAAAATCTAATTACTTAGCCCCAGTACCATGGCCAACATTACCTGCAAATGCCTAACTCTGCTGAAAGTTTTTGACTTGTAATCAAAAATTTTGAAAACTACCATATCTTGCAATATTAACTAGAAAGCACTCGGAGAGGGGAAACTTCTGTCAAGGTAGCTCACATATTTCTGTTACATCTATAAGCAATAGTTCCATGACAAAGTTACCATCATAGTATGATTCCTTGACCCTGAAAACCCACATCTAGCACTCAGAATCATGTTGATATCATTATTAGTTTGACAGTTATTGAGCAAAAACGATCATTCAGTAATGGTGGTGGCGGAGGAAACAAATCCCTAAAAAAATTCCTGGATCCACATCCAGATTCTTTTCACCCCTAAAATCTAAACAACAGTCCCTTAAAATTGTAATTCAAATCTGATGAGCACTTCCAAGTTATCCTACTCACAGCCAGACAGATGGACAAACAAACAAATGGACAAAGACACGGCAAAAACAACTTCCTGGGCCAAGTAATAAAAAAGATGAAGTGCTAAAACTTGAGTGACTCGGGGGCTCAGGCCAGGCAGGATGGGTTTATGGTTTAACATCTTGGAAGTCTTAATCAAAACTTGGGCATAGTTGTTGAGGTCACCACGTTGGGTTTTGGTATGGAGCTTTGCCAGTGTGGCCAGGTTTGTAAATATAGACCCATGCAGGACTACGGAGGTTTCAGGCACTTTGACTAGTTATAGCAAGTCCAGAAAATGTGAGTTAAATAAAGAAGAAAAAACATTTTAAGAGAAGAAAGGGAGGTCAAGTCCCATGTGCAACACTGCCTTTCTCAGTCCGTGACTCAACTTAAACATTCATCCCACACAAAACACTGCCTTGTCCTTCAAAAGTCTTTCCATATTATGACAGCTTAAAAATACCACTGAAGATGAATGATAGTGGTTCAGCAGAAGCCCCCACCCCCCTTTTTTCATTTAAATCAATTTTATTATTTATTTACACTATTATAATTATTTTAAACTTATTTACAATACAACTACGAACATAGTTTTAGATTGTTAATTGCTAATTCTTACCATCTCTATAACCCTTAGTAACTCAAAGTAATTTAGAAATAATGATTTGTTCTCATGTGTAAGATCTTGACCTCAGGGGACAGCAGAGTGGGAAGAATAGGTGGGGTTGAAGGAGCGTGGGGTGGGTTGTTGTGGGATAATGGTAGGGAAACTAAAAGGCTACTACCTTACCTTACTACCTTGTACCTATGTTTAATTATACTTGTGCTTGTTTTGTGTGCTGCAATTAAAATATATGATAATGTGTTCTATTAAAAACTCAACAAAAATTGTTAAAGGAAAAGTCTTTTCGTTTTTAGACCCATTAACAGCATTACCTGTATTTGTCCCCAGTGTTGTTTCTGTCATATTTACTTAACATGCTCATTTTCTCCTCTGATGTAATTATGGCCGGTTTCCCTGTTGTAAAACAAGACAACATCCCACTCAACCAAGGAGGTAGAGTAAGGCCACTGCCTCAAAGCTATGCTCCACATGACAGCTGATAAAGGCCATCTAACGGTCTGATAACACAGAGAGCATGTGACACTTCGCAGGGCAGCTGCAGCCTAAAAGTCGCCCCATGAGTCTCACTAATAAGCTGACGGAAATGTTTGTGCCCAGCTCTTAATCAGAGGTGTAAAATTACGCAGGGCTACTTCGACTAAAGCAAACTGTCAGTGAAGCATAATCTCACCTCTGTGCTGCATGTCCACTTCGGTTTAGGAGTCAGAACTTTGCTTATTCACACCCCTCAGCCTGGTGGGAAACAAATCACTGCACTAAAAAAGAAAACACAGAGGATGACAAGAAAGATGACAGCTCTGTCAGTAAAACATTAACAAAAAAATAATATACTAACAACGAAAACAGTGGCCCTAAAGTGCACAGAACAACAAACAAGAAAATAAGACAACAAATCAGTGAACATAAAAACAAACTAGACCAATTATCTGTAGTTGTTGCTTTTATTTTTATTTTTGGTTGCTTTTGTTGTTTATTTATTTTTGTTGTTTTTTTTAATTTGTTTTGTTATTGTGATGTCATTTTATATTTATATAATTTAGGTTTTTTTTTTAATGGCTGCTTTTTGTGGACGTTTTCAGTTCTGTATACTTCTTTGTTTCTGTGTTTTTGTTGTTTACTTTTTTATCTAATTTTTAAATGTGTACTGTATTTGTTATTGTGTTTTTTATTTGTTGCTGAGTTTGGTGATAAATTGTTGTGCTTTGATCTTTTTTTTTTTTATTATTTGTTTGGGGTTTGGGTTTTTTTTTTGTTGCTTTAGTTGTTGTTTTTACCTCTACCAAGAAGGTTATGTCTTTGCCAGTGTTTGCTAGTTTCTTTCTTTGTTTGTGAACAGGGAAACTCAAAAAGCTATGAATGGATTTTGATGAAACTTTCAGAGAATGTTGCTCGCGGCACAACTAAGAAGTGATTAGACTTTGATGGTGATCCAAATCCGCGCATCCTGGAACTTTTAAAAGGATTTCTTAGCAGTACGAGATAGGGCAGTTTTCACATTTTTGACAACAACTCAGCCAACAATAACCGAAATGCCACGGCGGAAGCGAGTGCTTGTCTTTTGGAGCTCTTCTACGTCTGTGTTTTGCCATGGGCGGTGTGCTCAAAGTGCTTACACGCAGCACTCCTGAGTGTTGGTGATGTCCACTTGGATTGGCTGAGGTGTACTTCACTCATTGTTGAGGTCAGGAGGTCAACATGAATGTATTGACAGCCCGGTTGTACTGGCAGCGCCCTCTGTTGGATTGGCTGGTTCCCTGCTCGAGGGGCCCTAATGTGCTGCTGCACTGTATTTTTAATTTAAATTTACATTTACAGTTCAAGCACAGACTTTTGCCCCTTAGTTTGTCACAAAATGAAAACAACAAATCAGTGAAGGGTATAACAAATGAGAACAATTATCTGCTTTTTGTTAGTTTTTTGTTCTTATTTTGTTTGCTTTTTATTTGTTGTTGTGATGTCTTATTTTAGTTTTATTGATTTTTTTTTTAGGTTTTCAAATTGGTTGTGTTTTTTATTTTGTGTGTTTTGTGTTTTTCAGTTGTGTTTACTTATTTCCTCTTGTTTTTGTGATGTTTATTTTTTATTTGTTTGTTTACCATATTTTCATTAGAATTATTAATTTGTTGATGCGTTCCTTGATAAATTGTTGTGCTCAGGATTTTTTTGTTGGGGTTTTCAATTTGCTGTTGTGTTTTTTATATTATTTTTTTCAGTTTTGTGGTCTGTTGGGTTTTCTTTGTTGTTTTTGACACTTCAGTGATGCTGTAAGGTTAAAAGCAGATTATTACATTTTTGCAGAAGTACTTTAAGGCTGCAAAATAACAGATCAGTTTAAGAAGTTGAAGGTCTGACTTCATTCTAACCTGAGAAAAAAATTCCATGCACAGCAGCTTCCCTTGGCTTCTCTACTTGAACTTTCCAGATCTGTCATCCACACTCAGACATCAGTGCTGCTAATCTCAGACCTTGAGAATGCATAATTACCAAAATTCTCTGAATAAAACATTTTGCGTCGTTACTTTTGAGGGGCAGAAGGTTGAATGGTTGGGTCAAACTGGGTCTAAAGAAAGTGCATGTACGCAGAGGGGTTTCCTCTTTCTCCATTAGACTCAAATACACTTATATCATCTGATCAAATATCAAAACAGCACCCAGAGACAAGCAAGTAAAAAAACGGACATTTTCTACTTTGGTGACAAAAACTTTCATGATGGTTCACCTTCTGTAATAAAAGCCTCGAGCATGTGTCCTTTTTAATATGAGGTATTTTATGGATAGCAGACAGGTTAAAACTTCACAAAGACTACAAACCTGACAAAAGGTTAACCGTCTTTGTCGTAATTCAAACCCTTTTATTTCTAAGCCTTTAACCTTGTACTGGCCTACTCCTCATCATGCTGAAAGCATTACCCAACATCATCACAGGATAAACCGCTGACAATAAATCATCAGTCCAGTGATCTCTTGAGCCCCAGACTTCATTCTCTGATGCTTTTCTTCCTAGGCTCATTATTTTTCCAGTTTGAAATATTATGTGCAGGGAATATTAATTCATCTTTTTCTTGTAAAAAGTTGAAAGGCTGTTGGTTTTTAAAGCTCATTTAATGCAACCTGAAATAATAATGAACTTTTGCTTTCACCACTTTTGTTATGGGATGACTTACAAAGCAAGGTCCAGATCTTGTTTGTTAGTTTGTGAACACAATAACTAAAAAACTAAAGAATGGATTTTGATGACATTCCAGGGAATGTTGGTCCTGGCATAAGGAACAAGTGATTACATTTTGGTGGTGATCAAAACCCGGATGTTGATCCAGGACTTTCTAAAAGGATTTGTTACCAGTGCAAGTTAAAGAAGTAGCCAACAAACATTTTGGTCATATATTTAAGTGCTTATTAAAGATTTATTGAACAGTTTTGGCTCTATCGGGTTTTGTGCAAAGGAAATATGAATTTCAAGTCATTTAGAGCATGGATATTTTATGGTTACAAGCTACTAAGTCCGAAAGTTGTCTAGAGGAGAGCAATGAGTTGACTGGATTGCTTGGACATTTTTCTCAGAATTCTGATTATAATTCAAATTCTGACTTAATCTGAGAATTTTGACTCAAATCTCAGAATTCTGAGTTCAATCCCGGAATTCTGACAATAAATCACAGAATTCCTATTTTTTCTCAGAATTCTGGCCTTTTTCTAGACTTCTGACTTTAATCTCAGCCATTTTTTTTTTAGATTTTAAATATTTAGTCTAAGAATTACAACTTTAATCTCAGATTTCCTACTTTGATCTACAGAAGGCTGATATGAATCTCAAAATTCTTACTTTATTTTCTACAGAAGCCTGACTTGAATCTCAAAATTCTTTTTTTATTTACAGAAGCCTGACTTGAATCTCAGAATTCTTTTTTTATTTACAAAAGCCTGACTTGAATCTCGGGATACTTTTTGTATCTACAGAAGCCTGACTTGAATCTCAGAATTCTTTTTTTATTTACAGAAGCCTGACTTGAATCTCGGGATTCTTTTTGTATCTACAGAAGCCTGACTTGAATCTCAGGATTCTTTTTGTATCTACCGAAGCCTCTATTGAATCTCAGAATTGCTTTTTATTTACAGAAGTCTGACTTGGATCTCATAATTCCTTATCTACAGAAGCCTGACTTGAATCTCAAAATTGCTTTTTTATTTATAGAAGCCTGCACTGAGTATCACATTCCTTTTACAGAAGCCTGACTTGAATCTCGGGATTCTTTTTGGTATCTTCAGTAGCACGACTTAAATCTCAGGATTCTTTTTGTACGGAAGCCTGACTTAAATCTCAGAATTCTTATTTATTTATAGAAGCCTGACTTGAACCTCAGATTTTTTTTTTTATAGAAGCCTGACTTAGTTCTCAGAATTCTTTTGCATTTATAGAAACCTGACTTAAACCTCTGATTTTTTTTTAATTTAAAGAAGTCTGATATGAATCTCAGAATTCTTACTTTTTATTTACAGAAATCTGTATTTAACGTAAGAATTCTCAGAAGTGTATCATTAATCCCGGAATTCTGACTTTTTCTTTGAAGTCAGTCATTAATGTCATAATTTGACTTTTTTTCACAGACATAAAATTAAAAAAATACATAAAAAATAAAGCCCCTAATATAAATTTTCAGTTGCCTATATCCTCTTCTTTACTTGTAGCACCTGTAGCTACAAACAATCATAATTCAAACCCGTGTCTCCACAATAAAACATCCCTGTATTCACCATGAGGTACTAAATGTACAGCAGACAGGGGTTCAGCTCAGAGTCATTTTACCTTAATATGGAAACAGTGGCAGAGACTCGAGGAAGCTAGCAACAGCTAAATAACAAGCTAACACTCACCACAATCACACTAAACACAGACTTGTCTTATATTTAGCTCAGAATGCACACTTACATATTTCTGTAGTTGTTCACAGTTTTCTCCTCCGTGTTGTCCACCATGTTTGGCATCCTCCGGTCTTCCTCTTCTCTGTGAAGTTAACCCTCTTCATATTAACTTAATCCAGACGAAAGTTTTTAAATGAATATTCAGCCCCAATTCAAACACAGGAGGTGACGCCAGATAATGACACAGGCAGAGTTCAAAGGTCAAATGAACGTCACCACATAAACTATTCATATATATATATATATATATATATATATATATATATATATATATATATATATATATATATATATATATATATATACCTATTTTTTAATTAATTTTATTTCACCGTCTGACATAAACGAGACGTCTGCCCACTTAAAAAAAGAGCTTTAAGATTTTTAAATACATCGTTTTTATTTCATACCCAAATTTATTCTTTTTGTCCTGCGTGGTTAGATTTTCAGATTTTTCCTGTGGCATTTCTTGGCTAACTTTGCTTACATTCTTTGGCACTAATCATATTTAAAACCAACTTTTCCCACAAATATCTTGCTAACTGCCAACTAATATTTGTTGTTTGCCTCTGTCATCAAATTTATTTTATTTACACATAAAATTCCATTTTCACTGTTGGGTTAAATGTAGATGATTATTTTGAGAATTTGCAAATAGATCCACAAATGTAAAAAAAAAAAAAATCATGCTCATTAGACAATACAGACTGGATAAAGTACAAAAACTATTTTTGGTTTAAGTGCCATCAAAACTGAGATATCTCACAAGGCAAATAGAGACGTTGATGACCTTTAGTATTCTGATGAAAGACTTTTGACTTTTTTTAAAATCCAAAGACACCTTGACTATCCATCTATCTATCTATCTATCTATCTATCTATCTATCTATCTATCTATCTATCCATCTATATGTATGTTTCTGTGATGGTTAATACACAAGTACGAAGAAGCTCTTTAACCGAAATGCTATTTTTAATAGTTTAATATATTTATTATTGTTATCCATACATTTTCAAATATGCTGTTTTTTGAGTAAAGAATATTAGTATTCCTTGACTAAGGTGTCAAATTATAGTTATTTACTTGCATTCTTGAACAGAAAAAATACTTAGAGTGGTTGAATGTCTTGATTAATTTCTGACTTCTCAGAGAAGCCCTGTGAGCCAGCACAAGTTTTGGTTTGAGAGGTGAATTCAGTTTGAAATTCTAAATTCCAGTTGAATATGATAAAAGGTGGAGGGCTCACTGAAAATGAAAAAGTCCGCATTAAAACACTTCATAATGCTGAATGGTCTCCGAGACAAATAGGGAAAGAGAAAGGTTTTGTAGATTCAAAAGCTGATTGCACAAAAGTTTCATCTAAAGCAGGTCTGTGGGAACAGCTAGAAACAGTTTGGAGCAATAACAAAAGAGAAAAGAAAAGAACATTAAAAAAAGGCCAGAAAGAATGCAAGCTGTTATCAGGGCCAAAGAAGACCAGACAGAAAATCAAGTTTTTTATTATAATGCTTGAAAAAGGATTATTTAGTTGTTTCAGTTTGTTATTTGCCAAATAAATAACAGCCTATCCCAGCTGACATTGAGCGAGAGGCAGTGTGCACCATGGA
Source organism: Cetoscarus ocellatus (assembly GCA_037902135.1). Taxonomy (NCBI): domain Eukaryota; kingdom Metazoa; phylum Chordata; class Actinopteri; order Labriformes; family Labridae; genus Cetoscarus; species Cetoscarus ocellatus. The sequence continues at coordinate 819,695 of JBAMNC010001086.1, forward strand.
CCAGTCGCCAGCTGATCGCATGATAATATACAGTAATATTTTTGGTATTTTTCAATTCAAGATATATTTACATATTCTTATAAAAAAAAACTTTGATGAAAGTATGTGCCGTCCACAGGGTGACATCCAAAACTGAGTTTTAAAAGTCTTCCCTTTTGCAGGGGAAATATGCATTTTCAGTGACTTATGTGGATAGAAGGACAAAACACAGTAAAAGCTACATGTCCACCCGCCTACACGTGGACATGTCCCCAGAAAGAGTGAGAATAGAGGAGGATCAGGGCTACTCATTAAGTGAAGACTTGAAGGTTTTTGAAATTTTGTGTTGTTGAACAAACTCCAGTATAAGGTTGCAAAGGGTTGGGAAAATATCCGGTTAATTCCTGGGAAACTTTCCAGAAACTTTCTGTCACGGTTTAGAACAGACCCAAAAGCAGAATAAAACAGCCAAGGCATGTTTAGGACAAAAACAGATTTTAATCGAAAAATCCAAGAGAAAATTACAGTCTGTTTCCAAAAAATAAAAAAAAAAACAGAAAATCGGTCCCATCAGCAAAGGTACCAAGTCAAACAGGCAGAGGTCAAAAATCCAAAAAGGCAAACTTACAACAGGCTGGAAGTGAAGCAGGAGCACAAACTATGAGGGTAAACTGGCTGGCTTTTATACTGAGGGTGATTAAAAACAGGAAACAGGTGTGAGTGTCCATGCAGAGGCGTGACAGGGGGTGTGGGCAGGGAAGGAGCTGAAGGGTGGGGTGAAGAGCAGCAGGCAGCTCCAGCAGTGTCCATGACACTTTCAATGGGAAGGTAAGCTGGGAAATTTTTAATTTTGAATTCTGGTCCACGCGCATCGTGGCCTCCGATTTGCAACCTGGTGGCCCCTGCGCTCTCCCAATTGCTGTAAAAGTGACAGTGGCTCCGACCGTCTTCGCCACAGAGGTGAAATTGTCACTGCGCCTCGCCTGCAGCGCATTTAAAGGCGAGGAGAGGCGTTTATTTGATTGGTGAAGTTAACACTCGGCTGTGTTAAACCCACTCACGCCTTCTCTCCTCCCTCTCTGCCACTTGCGCCGGTGGGAGGGATGGAGACTTGGGTGTGCCTCGCTGCACCGGACTGCGCCATGCACGAAATTTGCAAAATGCCCTGGACACATCCCGTTGGTATGGCGCAGGCACAGCGCAGGGCAGGTGCGCCGCACCTGCGCCTGGTCTACATTAGAGCCCTAGATGTTTAATTTTATCCAAGTGTAAAACATGACTTCAGAAACTCAAGGAAACATAAAAATGCCTTACACTTTACACTTCATATTTTAGTCAACTAAATTTACAGTAGATTTCATCAACTAAAATGTTATGAAATTTCATTAAGTAAAACAAGACAAAAATTAAAACAAAACTAAGATAATTTAGGCAAAAGACTTCTGAAACCGAATTAAAAAGTGCTGTCAAAATTAACACTGGTGTACATATGACTGAGGAATAGATATTCTCAAGTATTCTTGCATGAAGTATGCTTGTTTTAGTCAAGATTTTACTCAAATATATTTACCCCAACTATTTTTGTTAAGGGCAGAACTTCTATTTGGTAAATCCTAGGTGTATTCCTGTTTATTCCCATTAAATCCAGTAAATTCTGAATTTTGCAATCCTACTCTAGCAGTCATTGAAATTAAACATCTGAACCCACATCAGGCCCTGCATATGTACCTTTGCCATGAAAGACCTGGAGTGATGTGTGTTGTATCTTTTCTTCTACCAGTAGCCTTTTGGCTTTTTCATCATAGACTTTCAGACATGAGTGCTGTTTTGAGTTTACTGACATCGAACGGCATGATCCTGTAAATCAGAGAGCACATTTTTCACACACTCGTCTCCTGCTGCCTGTTAAAGCCATCAGTGTGTGAAGGTGGCTGGTGCAGCAGCATTAATACTGGTGTTTGTGTTGAGCATGTCTGTCAGAATAAGAATCAGGATCACAGAGAATTCATGCTTTTAAATGAATTAGCTCATTTCGCTCGACTGAACCTCTGCCACGTCTGCCTGGGCAATTTGATACGTGTACTCTCCCGGTGAGCTGCAAACAACTTCCTTGTAAGTTGTTTTCTCTCTCTCGGGTGAACACAACAGCAATTACTTTCAGTGGTTGGCCTTTTCACACCTTCCATTCACATTTTTTTTCCTTCTCCCTCTCCAGCTTGTCCATTCAGCTGCACAGAGGAAAGGAGGAGGGGTGCTCGGACTGTTTAACCGCATCCATTTCCCAGCGAGAGTGCCCCAACCATTCATCTTGTAGAGTGCAGGTGAATTCGGCCCATAAGGTGGAAAATATGAACACTGACCCGGGCAAACGGATATTTGTCTTCCCCGGCTATGACTGCTCTGGGAAGTGGGGCGCTAAGTTGAGAGAAAGAGTGAGATTGAGGGAGGCAGAGGAGAAGGATGGGTGGCAAAGTGCATGCTTGGCGATATATGAGACGGTCTCGGGTCACTGGGTCCTGGGTAGGAAATGGGAAAAAGAAAAAAACTGGTATATGAGAGTCTTAGATTATCGTGACATGATATTGTGGAGGATTCAGGGAAGTCAAATCAAGGAGCTGACACTGCGAGATATTGTTCTTATTGCATACCAGGAGGGGATATAAGCAAGTAAATCACCAAAGCAAAGGGAAATAAACAAAGAGACGGAGGCAGCCGGGTAGATTACCTCTGGGTTCACCTCAGGTGTGCCTCTTGATCATGCTGTAGGTCTGCCTTAGAGCTTTTGATAAAGGTAGTGAGAGTTTATTGAAGCTGGCAGAGGTGGCAGCCCCACATGAGCCTCCCGAAACAAGCAGCGTGGAAGACATGCCGGGAAGCAGAGAGGCTGTAAAGCATCATCCTGGCACATACAAAGGCTCACATAAGCATGCATCTCACTCATATTTCACCCTCTTGTTAGGTGGGGAGTCGAAGCACATCCAAGGTTTACAAGTGTCTACAAGAAGATAGTCTAATTTATCTCCCTCCATCACCGTACCTGCTCTGGGTTACCGAGCAATTTGATGCCTAAAATCTCAAAGAGTAAACATTCCTGCCATGATGGAGCTGGCAGCAAAGCATGACAGATCTGAGCGGGATAACAGCTCTCAGATTTTAGATTTATTTCTTATGAATTCTTTCCAGTGACTTTCTTTCCACTGTTATTTTTCAGAAACAGAAATCAGGGCTGAACACTATTTGGAAATTATCTTTAGACATAAAACAATCAAACCATTTTTCTGATCTAAACACTGTTAGGTTTATTTAAAATATGAAATAATCGTAAATGCTTCGTAACAGTGGCTCCAAATTGTAAATTACACTGTTGAGTTTTCTCAATTGTATGGGTTTTGTTCCCCCCAATTTTTTTAAAAGAGGCTCGCTTCAATATTAGTTTTTCATTTGTTGTGGTTTCAGTTCAGTTGTTCCTAAATTATATATGCTGTTTTTGAAGTTGTTTATTCGTTTGTGGTTGAGTGTTTTTAACTTTGTGTGTTTGAAGTTGTTGAGTTTTTAATGTTGTTTTGCTTTTGAAGCCTTTGTTTTGATTTTATTTGTTTTAAGTTTTCAAATTTGTTGTTGTGTTTGAAGATAAGTTGCTATTGTTGTTTTGTTTTTTACTTGTGAATATGGGTTCTGAACTTTTCGTGTCTTCTTTGTTTGTTTTAAGTTGTTCAGTTTGTAATGTTTTGATTTTTGGCTTTTGTTTGTGTTTATTTGTATTTATTGCTAAAGAATTTGTTGTTGTGTTTTTAAAATATTTTGTTCTGTTTTTAATTACTTTTTGTATTTTCATTTTTTTGTTTTTATTTTTATTTTTCAATATGTTGTGTTGTTAATTTGCATTTTGTTTTTATGATTTGTCAGTATGCTGTTGTACTATAATTTTGTGTATTACTGTTTGGTTGTGTTTTTTATTTTGTGGTTGTGTGTGTTTTTTTTTTTTTCATTTTTAAGAGACTATTTTTGTTTCTTTTGTTGTTGTTGTGATTTAAGTTGTATGTTCAAATGTATTCAAGTTATCTTCTAATTTGTTGCTTTTTATTTGTGGTTATATGAGTTTTTAATGTTGTTTGGCTAAGCTAAGTTTACAAATTGTTATGTTTTTAATTCCTTTTTGTGTTTTTAATCTTTAATTTTTTTGATATTTGATATATTTTGATTCTCTTTTTGTGTTTTGAATTTTTGAACTTGTTTTTTTAACATGTTGTTGTGTTGGTAATTCTCGTTTTGTATTTCATTTTGTTGTGTTTTGCTGTAATTTTTTTTTATACTTTTGTGTATTACTTTTTTGTTGTGTTTCTTTTCCAAAGTTTGAGAGGCTCTTTTTTATTATTATTGTTTTTTTTTGTTTTTTTTTGTAAATTCTGAATTAGCTTGCAAATTTAAAACATAATAATTTGAAATATTGATTTTCATTCCTCAAAAATTGTGGAACATTTTTATATTTCTGCTTTTTAGAAAGGCAATAATACACCATCTTACCAATTGCTGGGTTGTTATGTGTGCATGCTCCATGTGCACAGGGTAAAAACTAGGTTGAAAGTAATGATGCAGTAAAAAGTAAAGTAATTGATACTATAGTTGACCTGAATCTTGTTGTAGCATGAACACATCAGAAGTAATTATTCTTATCTAAGCAGCTGATCAACGACACGGTTATTTTTGTGCATTGTGGGATACTGTTCCCCTGTTTTTCATTAATAAACACCATCAGTGAATCCTGCTCCTCTGTCTCTGCTGATGCTGCTGCAGTGTAACAGCCAAAGCTGCTCACAGAGGAACACTACTGAGCTGCAGGCAAGGCAGAAAAATTACAGCCTTTACAGCAAAACATCCCTGTTTAATAAAGTGCCTTAAACAGTAAAAACTTGGCACGGGAAAAATGCTTTCAGGGTAAAAAAAAAAAAAAACTTCAGTAAGTGAGCGCCAACTAAGTTCTGAAAGAAAGTTCAAGTGTTAAATGCATGCACTTTAGAGTCTGCTCTGGTTATCTGTGCAAGATCTATTTTTGGCCACCAAAGCACATTTAAAGGGAGGCTCTGCTCTTAATGCTTATTGCTGCACTAATCAATATTTTTATATTAGAAATACTTACAGTGACGCTGTATGAGGGGAGGAGAAAAGCTGGAGTGGATTAAAACTTTATAATAGCTTCTTAAAGATGCAGTTTCCTGCAGCTCACCGGGTCACTGAAACATCTTTGAGGTCATCTAAGGTGAGCTTGGATTTGATCTCAAACTCACCTTTTATTCAGCCTGGGGGCTTTTATTATCACAGCTCATAGCAGTCGCAGGCAGCTGATGGCATTCAGCAGTAAAAGCTTTGGTAAACCTTATCGATCCAGCCGGCAGCGCTCTGCAAAGACACAATAAAGTCTTTCTTTCACATGCTAGTCTGTACATTTCTAGAAAATTCCAGAAATAAATTTTTCTGACTCACCTGTTCACACTTGAAACCTGCAGCTGGACACTTTTATTTAGGGTGGGAGGAAGTCTCAGGTCGATGACTTGACAACACAGTGGTGGATGGAGATATAGTCTTGAAACTATGTGACAGCTTTTGTACTTATGTCAGTTCTAAATGCAATGAAACATAGTACAAAAAGTAAGAAAATTAGTGTTTGGTAGATTATTTCTTTGTTGGAACAATACTAAATCTTAAACCACTGGAAAGTTTGTTTATTTCCTTTTTAAATCGTGCCACATTTTTAGGGAACATGAAACTACGCGAGGGGCGGTGTTTGCATGTTCTTCCCTGTGTATATATAGGTTTTCTCAAAGCCCTCCAGCTTCCTCCCACAGACCAAAAACGTGCTTATTAGGTTAATTGGTGACACCAAATTGCCCTTTGGTATGAGTGTGAGTATGAATGGTTGTCCGTCTCTCTATGCTGCCCTGCCTGGGTGATGACCGGTTCAGGGTGTACCCCGCCTCTCGCCTAATAATTTGTCAAATCCTCTCTGCCATTGCCAAAACAGACTCTTGTTTGGTGGATTAAATGATTGATGTCTGAAGAAACAAGACAAATTGGCAATTAAGCAAATTATTCATTGAAAAAACAGACTCATACACTACCACACCAGCCTGGTCACACAGTGCTGTGGGTTGGCATCACATACTTCAACCAGCATTTGCCAAGTCAGTCATTGTGGTTGTGTTGGTCACTCTGGCACAAACAACACACCCAAGCTGATACCACTAGTGTTCAATGGAGTCGAGGTCAGGCCAGTCAATTGTTCCATCCTCCCCACTGTTATGGAGGTTGTCTCTGATAAACCCTGCTCAGTGGTGGTTGTCATCTTGGAGGATAGAGTATGATTACCATGGCTGCAGAATCTCATTTCGATGTCTCTCGCATTGGTTGCCTTGAATGATGACAAGCCTTGTTTTCCAATGAGGGAGATGCCACCCTGCACCATCACACTGGCTCCACCAAAACATGATACTCTATCGGGTGCAGTAATCAGCACAAATCTGATGGTGGAGGACAGTCATGGCAGGCCTCCTTGCAGTCCTATGAGACTGAAGACTGACTGTCCTGGATTGTCTGAGCAGAAAGCTGTCGGCCATATTGTCCTGCAACCTTGACTGCAAATCTGTGGAAGACTGCCTATGGTTCAGTAATAGTCTTCTTAGGATGCCCACCTGGTCATCTGTCTCTTATATGGTGCAGGGGCTCTCTCCAGATAATGCTGCAACTTGGTTTTGTGGAAAACCACCTTGAGGTTGACCTATTGCACTGGCCTTGTCCAGATCAGTCAATTCTTGAAGCAGACACAAAATGGCTGCCATGGCAGAGCTCATCCTCACAGCACCTTGGAGTAACAGAAGCACAGAACAAGAGCCAATAGCAGAAAAAAACTTTTCGTAGCCGCAACCCACATCCTGAGCTATGCTGCTCATTCCACAAATTAATGTTTCTTACAAATGTGGCTCCATTTAAAAGATAAATAAACAAGCTTTCCAACGGTTTTAGATTTATTACCAAAAGGCATTGTTGCAACAAAGAAATAATCTACCAAACGGTAGTTTCCTTACTTTTTGTGTTGACTTTATTAGTGTTAATTCAGCCATTGTAAACTGACTTCTGTGGGTTTTATATTGGCAACAAGCAGGAAAACAGAATTTAGCATGACCCAATAGGACACTTCTGCAAAGAAACAAGAGCAAAAGAAAGCGGGCTGATCTGATTCATCAACAAGAATGACAGGATGTTTCCTCTGTCTCTTAAAATCAAAATGTGTTAATGCGTAAAATAAAACTAAGTTATTGAGTTTTGTTTTTAGCATTTGCTTTTTTTGTTATAAAATGAAAGTTTAAAAATTTGTTGTTGTGCTTTTTAATATTTTGTGATATTTTGGTTCTCTTTTTATGTTTTAATTTTTCTTGAATTTGTTTTTCAGTATGTGTATTAATTCTTGTTTTGTGGTTTAATTTGTTGTGTTTTAATTTGTTTTTCCAATTTACTATTAATTTTGTATCCTTTTCTGTTATTTTTATTTTGGTTTTTAAATGTTATTTTTCCATTATTTGAGAGGCTGTTTTTTATTTTTATTTTTTTCTTAAATTCTGAGTAAGCTTTCTTGTATATTTATAACTTAATAATGTGAAAAATTGTATTCCTTAAAAAATCGTGGACCATTTTTATTTTTCTTCATTTTTTGAGGAGCCATAATATACGTGGTGCCTTAAGCATGCAGACACAACTCGCTATTGTTGTGTCTGCGTGCTTAAGGCAAATAGTACCAAAAACTAGGTTAAAAGTGATATGGCAGTCGAAAAGTAAAGCAACTTGTACTATAGTTATGCTGAATCTTGCTGTAGCATAAATACATAACAGTAATTCTTTTCTAAGCAGCTGATAAATGACACAGTTTTATTTTCAGCAGTTTAAGATTTATTGCCTAGAGGCATTGTTACAACAAAGAATAATCTACCAACACTAATTTCCTTACTTTTTGTGTTTCATTTATTAGTGTTAAACCAGCCATTGTAATTGGACTTCTCTTGGCTTTATGTAGGCAACAAGCAGGAAAACATAATTTAATGTGCTCTGTGCCTTTTCTTTTAAGATGTCAATGTTTGATTTAATGAACGGTTTTCAGAAATTAAATGTCTTGATTTTTCTTTAAATTTCAAACTAATTAATCAGTACCTGAATGCCTGTGATGTTACCAGTTGCTGTAAGAACACAGCTTCATCCTTGTTACAAACCTGACATTATTGCTCCAAACATTTCAACAACAGCTGAGGATCTACACTGATGAACATTATTGAATAATAACAGTGGTGGACAAAGTGCTCCACTCCATTACTTAAGTGAAAGTATAGATGCTCCTGGTCAAATATTACTTCAATACAAGTGAAAGTTGTTCAGTCAGATTTTTACTTACGTTAAAGTACTGGAGTACCTGCTTTTGAAAATACTTAAGTATTAAAAGTACATTTTTGTTTAAATGGCAACACGTTATTGTATTGTTGCCACAATGAATTTACAGAACCTAACGACTGGAACAACCTGCTGAATGCATTGACCTGCTTACAGAACCTGTAGAATAAAAAGCTTGTAAAATAAAAGCCGATTGAAATGCCCATTTAACCACAACTGAACCAGACTTCAGATATGGTTATGAGTGCTCTGGTGTGGAATCATCGTCTGTATCTGCCGTAGCCAACATTACTGCCAAGACAAATCATTATCTGAGCAACGCTAGCTCAATGTTTACCTGTTGATCTGAGTAGTGCATGTGTGAGGTACAGGTACGGTATCACCACATGAACAAATCACATCCAGATCTCATTTTAGAAGAGAAAAGAAATTTCATCAGCTGACTTCAAAGCTATAAAAGTAACAAGTAGCGAGACCCTTTATAGAATTGTCGTGGAATTAAAGTAGAATATTTTCCTTTTAAATGTAGTGGAGTAAAAGTCATTAGTTTCCAAAAAAAAAAAAATACTCAAGTAAAGTATAGATACTTGAAAAATGTACTCAAGTACAGTACTCAAGTAAATCTACTTCTTTACTGTCCACCCCTGAATAATAATTACAAAAATCGTGATACTCTGCTCTTTAAGTATTATATTGCTTACTTCCCTCTAATTACTTTTACCAGTTCCTCGAATTCCACTCCCTTGTACTGACTGTGACGTCATGTGCATCCCCTCAACACAAAAACTAGAGGGTTTTTCATCATAGTTGAACACAGAAGCCCGAGTTAAGGCAAAATATGGGCCCTTGAACAGTCAAATGCATCAGTCATTGCTGTGGGAAGTGTTTAAACTTGTTGTTTTGTCACTGTGTTGTTAATAAGTCTGTCGACACTACCCCACAGCAGTTTCAGACATTCAAAATCACTCCATAGGGACAATCAGTCTCTTTGCAGATGGTTTCGTTTGCTTTTCCAGCTCAGTATGAGTCATTAGTATTAATTTCAGTCTGTTTTGTGAATAGTTCGTCACAGTAGCTTGTATTTCTATCTGATGCTCTTTTCCAACCTTTATCCCGACTGCCCCTCTGCAGTCAATGCCCACACTAACAACAACAGTAAATGAAGAAGGTCTAAAATGGCAACGCTCATCGATTGTCTCACATGTGGTTGCCTTGAGAAAACACACTCAGAAAAAAAACCTTTGCATGCTAAAAAGGCCACTTTACAGCACCAAGCCTGCGAGGAATAACAAAATCAATTAAGTTTAGCCACAGATTTCCACACGACCGTCGGCAGACAGATGGAAGCATAAACAGCAACGACGGGCAGAAAACAGCACAGTGTGAGAGGAAAATCAGGAGGAAAGATAAGGACTCTTAAGACAGACACCCACACCAGAAGTGAATTAATCATCATTCAGGGAAATGGGAGACGTGGTCCAATTTACAGGAGATTTATAGGTACCAAATCGAACGCCACAGCATATCAATTAGCCAAGGTTACACCTCCGCAATCCAACCTGCAAAAACAATGACTCCTGAGAAAGCAATGTGCTGGAAAGGTCTGAAACAATTAAGCGTAATGTGTAATGCTATTATTCTATTAGCGATGAATCACTTCAGCTCATATGCGATTCCTCCTAATGGCTATTCAAAGTCAATCTTCATTTGGGCTCCTTTCTCAGCAGCTGTGGGGAAAATATACACGCAGCAGCCCTCCAGTCCAGACCGAGCGGCCATCATCATCATCTTCTCCTTCTCTCCAACAGCTCGCCAGATTCTCAGCCCACCACTCAGCTCCTCCACGGTGAGATAGAAGAGTGCCTGAGCAAAAACTCCATCATCTGGCAGGGAAAGCCTCTAAATCTTGTTATAAGCTCAGAGAGGATAGAGTGGCACCACATTTATGAACGCTGCACTGATGCCCTGTGGATGTTATAAGAATTATTCCTCCTCTTTTTGATGCCGGGGAAACAATCACGACAGAGCTGGTTTTTAATTGTCAGCGGCTTTTCTGTCGTGCTTTGACCTCTACTTCAACAACACTTCACTTCCTTGTCTCCAAAAATGCTGAGATTTAAGTTATTTAAAATCAAATTAAAGTGAGAAAAAAAAGCCTAAAGCAGCTTCTGGGATACACCAGCCTAAAATATTTCTTAAAAAATAGAGAGAAATCATGAGATGCATGTGCCTAACTATTCCAGCGCTGAATTATCTGCTTCTCAAAGTCATTGTGCTGCTGCTTGGATGAAAAGCGAAGCAAATGTGCTTAGGCTGAGCCCTCAGTCACAGGCCCTGTGAGGGTTACTTTGAATGTCTTTCCCTCTTTGATTTCACTACAATATACTCGAACAATGGAGCAATGAAAGAATAAAGACAGAGGCGTCTTTAAAATGTGATCGATGGTCCACAGGGAGGCTTCATGGAAATGCACTTGCAGAATATAAATATGAGATGTCATTTAAGGTTTAATATACCCGCTGATGTGATGCTATTTATGATTTAAGTTCAAGTTCATCAAGACAGTGGTATGCACTGATTTTGATTTATGGCTTGGCAATGCTGCCCTTCAGTGGCAGCTGACTAGAATCACTTATTTTCAGCAGATGAGTTAAAGGAGGGGACGGGCAGCTTTGAGTAGTGAGGGGGCACACTATGTGTGGCTCCGCTGCTTAAGGGCCAAGTTGTTAGAGATTGTAGGGTAGCTCCAGTTCAACAATAACTCTAATTTATAACACTGAAGGTGAAATAGCACACCCCTTTCCCATCTTTAATAGGAAGCCCTTACTGGCTAAATCAGGGGTTCTCAATTACTTACAGTGGTGCCCCCCACCTTCAAGACTCAAATTTGGCCCCACTAATTGAGAAACACTTCTCTAAATGAAGGGTCAGTGGAGTACTTTGATTAGAGATACTGCACTGGGTACATTATTTTTATATGGATTTTAAGGTTCTGTGATTGGTTTATAAAGCTCTTAATGGTCTTGCTTCTTCTTCTTTATCTTCTTTGCTTTCACCTAATGACCCCAGTAGAGCCCTCAGGTCCTGAGACACAGGTAGTGGTCTCTTAATAGTGCCCAAAGTATGAACTAAAACATATAGGGAGGCATCTTTTTGTTTGTCCGGCCTCCCATCTGTGAAGCAGTCTACCTGCAGACCTAAGGGGCGGCACCTACGATCACATTTAACTTTTGGCATTTTATAATCTCAGTGGATTTTTATCTTGTTTCAAATTTTCTCTTTTAATGTTTTTTTTTTGTTCTTTTATTATTATTATTATTGTCTTATTTCTTGGCGTGGTTTTCATCAGTTTAGTCTTAGCTCCATTTATTTCTCTTTTTAAATTCAAGGTAGTCTTTCCTCAGTCGTCCACTACAGTTTCTTTTTTTTTTTTTGTCAGAGTTGCCTTGAAATGTCTTTGTGTGGGTGTGTGTCTGTGTCCTTTCTATTCACATCAGGAATTCTGTGTTTTGACTTGTACATGATAAAAAATAAATCATGCGGTGGTCTCGACATCAATTGGCAATGTCCATCCATCCATCCATCTTCTTCCGCTTATCCGTAGTCGGGTCGCGGGGGCAGCAGCCTGAGCAGGGAAGCCCAGACTTCCCTCTCCCCAGCTACTTCGTCCAGCTCCTCCCGGGGGATCCCGAGACGTTCCCAGGCCAGCTGAGAGACATAGTCCCTCCAGCGTGTCCTGGGTCTTCCCCTGGGCCGCCTACCAGTGAGACGTGCCCGGAACACCTCACCAGGGAGGCGTCCAGGAGGCATCCTAACCAGATGCCCGAGCCACTTCATCTGGCTCCTCTAAACGCGGAGAAGCAGCGGCTCTACTCCGAGCCCCTCCCAGATGACCGAGCTTCTGACCCTGTCTCTAAGGAAGAGTCCGGACACCCTGCGAAGGAAACTCATTTCGGCCACTTGTACTCGCGATCGAGTTTTTTCGGTCACGACCCAAAGCTCGTGACCATATGTGAGGATAGGAGTGAAGATCGAGTGGTAAATCGAGAGCTTTGCCTTGCGGCTCAGTTCCCTTTTTATCACGACGGACCGGTGTAGAGTCCGCATCACTGCCGACGCCACACCGATCCGCCTGCCGATCTCCCGGTCCATCCTTCCTCCGCTCGTGAACAAGACCCCGAGATACTTGAGCTTCTCCACTTGGGGTAGAATCTCATCCCCGACCCGGAGAGGGCACTCCACCCTCCCCCGGGCGAGGACCATGGACTCGGATTTGGAGGTGCTGATTCTCATCCCAGCCGCTTCACACTCAGCTGCGAACTGATCCAGTGAGAGCTGTAGGTCTCGGTCTGACGAAGCCAACAGGACCACATCATCTGCAAAAAGCTGCGACCCGATCCTGAGGTCACCGAACCGGAACCCCTCAACACCCTGGCTGCGCCTAGAAATTCTGTCCATAAAAGTAATGAACAGAATCGGTGACAAAGGGCAGCCCTGGCGGAGTCCAACCCTCACTTGAAACGGTTCTGATGTACTGCCGGAAATGCGGACCAGGCTCTGGCACCGGTCGTACAGAGAATGAACAGCCCGTATCAGGGTGTCCGCTACCCCATACTCCTGGAGCACCCCCCACAGAACCCCACGAGGAACACGGTCGAATGCCTTCTCCAGGTCCACAAAACACATGTAGACTGGTTGGGCAAACTCCCATGCACCCTCGAGGACCCTGTGGAGGGTATAGAGCTGGTCAATAGTTCCATGACCAGGACGAAAACCACATTGCTCCTCCTGAATCCGAGGTTCGACAATCCGGTGGACCCTCCTCTCCAGTACCCCTGAATAGACCTTTCCAGGGAGGCTGAGGAGTGTGATCCCCCTGTAGTTGGAGCACACCCTCCGGTCCCCCTTCTTGAAAAGGGGAACCACCACCCCAGTCTGCCAATCCAGTGGTACTGCCCCCGATGTCCACGCGATGTGGACATTTTAATCATACAGAAACTGAATGTTAAATTCCGGCCTTTAATTAAGAGCTGAAACTGTAACACAGCTGCTTTGAGGCCAACCAATCATAATAGCGGAGTCTTAAGTATAAACACACATTGTTAAACTATATCTTGATATTCAGTGGCAGTGTGACTCAAACTGTAAGGGCTTGGGCTGGGGACTGGAGGGTGGCAGTTTCAATCCCAATTGAAACATACGTGGAAGTTGGTTTGGTAATCGTAAATATGCAGGCTGACTTCTTGGGGCTCTTGGTTGGCGTCCTTGGCCACTGGACATTTGTGCCCTTAAACCCTTAAACTTAATCACATGTATGCACCTATGAAAGAAGTAGGGTTAATGTTGCTGGTGGTACAGACGGGTCGTCAGGAATGATAAATGGCGAAGTACCATCCCAACATTTGTTCTCAAACCTGACCTGATTGTTATACTGTAGCTTCAGCATGATCTTCCTCCATAGATTATCTTTAGATTCATTATCCTTGTCATTTCTTTGACTTTTGTTGAAAAAATTGGCATATAAACACCCAATGCTGTTTTTGTGTCTTTTCTACAAACGTCAAACTCCAATGGTTTTCAAACATACATGCTTATATTTGAAGGTATTCAAACCCCCCACCCCAGATCATTTTACTGATTACCTCTAATACCCCTGTGGTGACCTGCATGACATACATATCCTTGCTTATGAATCTTACAATCTTGTCTTTTTCTTCAGGGGCCGGTTGCACAGGCTGAGCACTTGAGGAAAGGCTGCTGTGGGTGGAAGGCCAACAAACAGGATTATTCAAAGATGAGGAGTAGGCCAGCTGCTTTGCACACAGCATGATCTCTTATTTATTACTTTGCCATTGGCAGTGTGGAGCTCGAAGTGCTTCCATTAAGTGGCTTTGTCTGTCCTCTATTTTCTCAAGCTACTTCCTGTTGTTAAGAAAAAAAGAGCAACAGATGGTCAGATTGTTCTGGGATCAGCCCCTGTTGAATTGGGTGACTCAATGCTCCAGGTGCAATATGCTGCAGAACTGTATATTTTCAGATCAAATCTATATTTATAGTTTGAGAATGGATTTTTACCCCCATGCTCAAACGATATTCAAATATAGAGCAGAAGGTGATCGTCCTAGTCGACAGTGCCGCGCTGTACCTCAGAAGGCTGTACTGTGTCACGCCGATATGGTGTCATGCAACTACGGACCTGGTGCAGCCCTCTTGTCCCAGCTCACATCCTTGCCTTAAAGTGATAATGAAACAAGAGCAGGGTTTACCGCTCCAAACTGAACCAAACTGTACTGAACCAAACCAGACCTCTCGGTTGAATGCAGCTAAAGATGTTGAACCTGCTCTACCATCTCTGCTCAGTGAGTTGTCCATTATAAAATTCCCAAATAATATCCAGGCCCTGGCACTGCGATAGGTAAGAGGGATATGTAGCCTCAGGGCCACCAGTTCACCCTCTTTTAAGAGAGTGAAACAGAATGTAGTGAGAAAAAATGAGCTGTGATCCAGTGGCAGCTTGAGCAAAATGATAAATATTGTAATGAATTCTGGCCTCAGCTTTGTGCTGAAAACATTTCCCTGTGATGAAACACCCATATTCTGATCCCAAAAAGTCATTCCTCTCCATTACTTCTTCCCGACAATACAAAGGGAGAGCCGACAATTACTCAGTGTCTGTCGGGGCGAGCTCTTATTATGAAGGAGTGAGCCTCTCTGTAGGTCAAGTGCACTCAAATGTCAAACTTTGTCCCAAAGAAATAAAGACAGATGTTTTGTGGCACTTGCCTGAAAACTAATCTAAGCTGGTGATCCATCAAGTCCCCCCTAAAAGTTTCAGGCCCGCTCAGTGCGCTGGTTTCATCATTCCAAGGACGCGGCGAACACCAGCTACCTCCTGTTCCCTGCCTGGGAGATCAAAGTGTCGACATCTGAAGCCAGCAAAAGTGAGGCCTGCTTTGGATGTGGAGAACGGCGAAACCACAGTGCCATGCTCAATCTTGCTAAAACTTTGTCCTCAGCTGGCTCCCTGGTAACATAAATGTCAAACTTTCCTGCTTGTCCGGCTGACTGACGCGTGTTTGGAGACTTTGATGGTGTTGTACACAAAGTGCTGCTGACCTCACAGTGACTTTGACTCTCCTCCAGGCCCGCTATCGTACTCTGCAGGGTCCACATGCACGCAAATATAATTGTTTAATGTCTGTTTAAGCATGTCATTTCATACTTTTCCACTCTTTGATGGGATAGATGCAATCATCGACTGCTTGTTCTATTTCAGTGACAACAACCGGCAATATTTACCAGGTTCCTGAATCAGCTCTGTGCCACCCACAAGACAAAATAAGATGCCAAACAAAGTGTGCCGGTGAAAAATAACATGACTGGAACACATGCATAAACAACTCAAACTATATCCCTGACTAAGCTTTCCCATTCACACTAGAGGAAATTGATGAGCTCAAAAATGCGCCCTGACAAACTCAATAAAAAGGAGGAAATACTCTCACAACCAAGGTCATCATGGTCAGGGTGAGGGGAAAGAAAAGCTGGGACGCTTCTGAAGGCTCAGGATTGATGTGCCAAAAAATCCAAATAAATTACAAACGTTTTATTTTCATGTAAGTTATTGACTGATTGCAATTAGAGTTGACTTTTTTCAATTGCTGCATTTAAACAACACAGGTCTCTTTGCCTTTTCTTGTTTTCTTGTAAAAAGAATTGTAGGTCATTTAAGTAAAATTAGAATTTCTATGATAGAATTTTACTTAAATACAGGGCTGTCGTGATACCGGATGTTCACCTCATGTTTATCATGGCCAAAAAAATATCACAATTACAAGGTAGTGTGATATTTACAGAAAACCATAAAAAATCTCATCCATCAGTCGAGTTAATCTACAGCCTTGTGTTTTTTCTCTGCTTTGACAAACTGTACAGAGGAAAATACAAAAAAGATAATTATTAAGACAATTAACCATTGCAGCTGGATCCGACTGATTCAGTGTCTGTAATCAAACAGATCCATCTCACCAAGCTCTAAATGACAGTGATTGAGAGCAACCCAAAGCTGTCTTTTAACCACATAAAAGATTTTAATTTTTAGTGATTATACATTTCTTTTGCTCTGTAACCTTTTTTGAATATTTTAACATGCCATGGTGAAGGGTAAACTAAACAAAAATCCTCTAATAATTGCTCAAAAGAGTCTTTTTTTTTTAATATAAGAGTCATTTTATGGGAGTTGGCCGACACATAAGGCGCCTGAATATTACTTTCATTTAAAAACCATGAAATGCTTGTACATGAAGAGAAAAGAGGTCTTTAAGGCCTATGGCAAAAAGTTAACAATTTGATATATATATTTTTTAAATGTAATATAACATTTCTTAGAATCTACCTTACTTGCCCCCTTTATCGGCCCTCTTCATAGATCAGTTACTGTATCAATCACAAATCAAGTCTTTTATCACCTATTTTCTGTATTGATTAACTTATCAATCACATATCAGCACTACCAATCAGTCACTCTCTGTATAGACTACCGTATCAGACATTTTCTATCGATCAATTTCTTTAATCATTCCCTCAATCAATTACTGTATTAATCACATATCAGTTCTTTTTTCACTCATTTCATTATAAATAACCGTATCAATAACATATTGATCTATCAGTTCAATCACTTTCTGTATCAATCACTCATCTATAAGATTTCACTTCTGTTTATCATCAAAATTCTGTATCAATTACTTTATCAATAACATATCAATTTAGTCAGTCACTTACTTTCTGTGTAAAGTATTTATCAGTATTGATCTATCAATTCAATCACTTACTGTATCAATCACTCATCTATAAGATTTCACTTCTGTTTATCACCAAAATTCTGTATCAATTACTTTATCAATAACATATCAATTCTGTCAATCACTCACTTTCTTTATAAATGATTGTATCAATCACATATTGATCTATCAATTCAGTTACTTACTGTATCAATAACTCATCAAAAAGATTTTAATTCTGTTTATTACCAAAATTCTGCATCAATTACTGAATCAATAACATATCAAATCTGTCAATCATTCACTTTCCGTATGTTATTTTCAATCATATCGATCCATCAATTCAATCACTTACTGTATCAGTCACTCATCTATAAGATTTCACTTCTGTTTATCACCAAAATTCTGTATCAATTACTTTATCAATTACATATCAATTCTGTCAATCACTCACTTTGCTTATAAATGACTGTATCAATAACATATTAATTCTGTCAATCATTCACTTTCTGTATGTTATTTTCAATCATATCGATCTATCAATTCAATCACTTACTGTACCAGTCACTCATCTATTAGGTTTCACTTCTGTTTTAACCAAAATTCTGTATCAGTTACTGTATCAATAATTTCAATTCTGTCAATCACTCACTTTGTTTATAAATTATTGTATCAATCCCATATTGATCCATCAATTCAACCACTTTCTGGATTACCTTGTGAATTTCATTTCACCCAATCACTGTATCAATCAATTACCTATCATTTTATCTATGCTTTATGATCCACGTGAGTGATCAGAACGCTCAACATCACATCTGCGGTGCAGCTAGGGGCCAGTGCAGCCAGGGGCCAGCGCAGCCAGGGGCCAGTCTCCCGGGCTGCAGCTGGATGCCACTCAATAACCATACTCCTGCTAAAATTCGCTGCAGTTGCTCAGTTTGTCCATTGGGTGGCGCTCGACTACTACACCTGGCCTATCCAACCCCCCTCAAAACCTCTTGCCCTGATTGTCTGGGCTCGTAATTGTCCCCAGCCAATCACAACGGAGGTGGGCGGGGCTCCCCATTGTTACTACAGATACCCGAAGAAGTTTGAGCCGACCTGCTGCTGCCGAGCTGCACCTATGAGCCTCCACGTTGATGAATAGCCGCGGCCCCCGACACACGAGCCGATTATGCCGAGATAAAGAAGCGTCCGCCTCGGTCCGATGATGGCATGCGATGGTTCATCCGCGGAGGACTTCCCGGACAAAGTGATGCCCAGAGCGGCTCCCTGCACATGCAACAAGAAGTGCAGGAGCCGGAGCAGCAGCAGCAGTGTGGTCTTCCTGGGATTATTCCTGCTGTCTCTGTGTCTGCACGCTGTCACCCTCGTCTGCTATTTGGACCTGCGCTCCGAAGTCAAAAGGGAAATTATCCACCAGAAGCGGGACTCCATGTTGACACTTGCGGGGAGTGACCTGGCTGACCCGGCGGAGGTGCTCTCCCCGGGACACCCTCGCCTGGAGCCCGGGAGCAGCCGCGGAGGAGACCCTCATGAGGTAAAACACCAGTGGGAACAGTTAAAAAGCGAACAGCAACAGCTCTAATATAAACCGGCATTGTTTTCATTCCTCACACGGAGGCTCTTCGTGTTCATTCACCTCTTTTTCCCCGTATCACGGTGTCAGGTTCTGTGCCTCGGCTCTGTTATGGCATGTTTCTGGGCAACTTCTTTTACAGTAGCCTTGTCACGAAGTTTTGCCTTGCTCAGTTTCCAGACTGATATGTTTTTGAAGTAGGGCTCCCGTGTGCGTGAGTCAGCCTCTTGGACAAAGATGCGCCAAGGTATAAACTTCAGGGCTGTCAGCTGGCCAAAGTCTCATTTTCAGGTAAACATATCAGGAGGGGTTTGGTGCAGAAATGATGCCTTCATGACTCAAGAACGCACTTGATCTTATAACTCATGAGCAGCTTTCTTCATTCCTTAAAATGAGTTACACTTATTCCAATTTCTCATGTTTCCAGAGTAGGGCTGGGCAACAAGGACCAAAATCATGTCTTGAATATTTTCTGTCAGATGGTGATACATGATTTAGGCCTTCATCTGTCCAATAGGGCAGGGTCATTTTTATCGCAACATACATTGCAGAGGCCTTAATATCAGATAAATTCAAATTGATGCAATACTTTGGTGTCACTGCAGGTTGTGCCTCTCAGCCAGAAGGTTTCTGGTCCTAACTCCACGGCCTTTCTGCGATAATATTCTCCTTGTGCATGCCTAGGTTCTCTCCATGCACTCCAGCTTCATTCCACTGACCAAAACATACTCATTAGATTAATCTGTGACTCCTAATTGCCCTTAGGTGTGGGTAAGCATGTGAATGTCTGTCTCTCTATTAGGCCCTACGATTGGCCTGCCTCTCACCCAGTGTCAGCAGGGATAAACTCTGGGCCCCTGCAACCCCTGAAAGGATAAGCATTATAGATGATGGATGTTTATTCCTGTCAAGTAATACCTGCTAAAATTTAATCAGCGGCTGTATTAGCTACTCTTTAATATTTTATTTGATGGAGATTTTTTTTTAATTTCATAAATCTCATCAATTAAGTGATGCATTTAAACCTAAAGGTTCACAAGTTCAGTTTATTGTTAATAAGATAAAACAAAAGGAATGATTCTTTCCACCTGCTACATTTCTAATAACTGCAGAACCTTTATAGGTTTTTGTTTAAAAACAGAATTTGAAGCTAAATCAATGTACACTAGTAACTAATGGAGTTCATTTTTTAACTTAGTCATTAGCTGATAAGTCCCTGAACTTATCTCCCTCATCATTTGAGAACCACATTCACAGGAACCCAGTATTTGTCAGTTTTTCACTTTTGGCCATCAAATAATTGCAAACACCTACGCAATATCTAAATCCTATGAAATAAGAATACCAGTTTTCATTGCTCTTTTGACCTCAACAACAAGGAAGTACACCTCAGGAAAAGGGAGGACAGGCAAAGCTATTATGAGCAAACAAGAACAACAGAAAAACATCGAAGGAGTGCTGCGTGGAAGCACTTTGAGCTCCACACTGCTGATGGCAGAGCAGCTGGCTCACTCCTCATCCATGACAAGGTTATCAGCCCTCCACTCAACTGAGGTGTTGGAGGAATTCTCCGCTGCTACTGCGTCCTCCTCAGCAGGCCCCCGGCCAGAGGTGCAGAAAAAAAGCTATCGCAGACAAAATTGCAAAATGATCTTGTTTTGCTGTCGGGCTGTCGGAGGAGGGGGGGTTGAATATCTTTGAATATTCGCGTGCATGCTCAAAAAACATTTAAATACGATTTTTGGGGAAAGTGACAGCCCTAGTTTAAATTTACTAAACCTAAATTGGCCCATCCAACTAACTGAGGTCCAAAGTCAAAATTGCTACATTTGAAGAGGAGGGTTAAACAAAGTAGGAACAAACACATGCTCCCTGCCAGTTCCACTCACTTTCTTGAATGTTGTTAACGTCCACACTAACAATGTCCAAATTGCCCTAAATCATTGGCAATGCTTGAAGAAGTTGGTGTAACCAGCAAAGGGTGGGGCCTTGGCAGTTGCACCAACTTGCCCACATGCTGAGAGTGCCAGCATATAACTTTTCAACATCTAAACCATCAGTATAAAGACTGCACATATGTCACTTAAATCAGGAGAAGTGGGGGGAACTGGCAAATCCTCACCTCTAGGCTGTTTCACCCACTTGAATTGACAGTGATTACATTATTAGAGTCTAATTTGCCATAGTCCAAATTTTCCAGGATCTAAACTGCTGATGCATACATTTGTACGCTACATTTGGAGAAGTTGTTGGAAACAGTACTACCCAAGTCTCTAAACTTTAGTGTCAAACATCTAAACTACAACTGTCTTCAATGTACTAATCAATTGGTAACGTTTGTAGAAGTTGGGCCAAAATATTGAGGCATATTTTGGCTACTTAGACTATGTTTAGGAGTGTGCCTGTAATATTTGATGGTTAGGAACAATAAAAATACCCTGCTTTAAGTGTTTAGATCCTCTGTTTTTTATTAATTGTACCAAGCAGGTATCAGTATCATTTCATGATTTACCAATAGTGTTAGTAATCCTTGAAAACATAAGGTATTTCGCCATTTAGACTAAACATTTGAACAGATTATGTTACTGGTTCTTGTAAGAAGATCCTCAAAGGGAACATTTAGCCTGGCATCTATTCTTACTTAACACCAATATAAACAATGTACTAATACAAATGATATTGTCTAACTCCACATCTCCTTTCAAAAAATATCCCTGTATCCTGAAAATGTATTATATTTCCCAGCCCTATCCCAGAGCTCCTTCTAAACAGACAGAGGTTGATGCTGAAACCTTCGGCAGCGTGCCCAGCTGGATCCCCTCACACGGGTCAGTCAGTGTGCTGCAGCAGGTGGACGGAAAATGAACTGGATCACCAGCAGGTGCAAAGCCCAGGGGCTGATGTAAATTCATCAGGACTTAGATGGGGCAGTTGGTACTTGGAGCTGAGCCAGCCTCGTCTCACATGTGTTTTCTTTTCTGGCAGCGGCCTGATTGAATGTTCAGTGTGTTGTCTGTGGCTTTGGCAACAGCCAGCGCACCCCCCCCTCTTCCTCACCACCACCACCACCTCCACACACTCCCTAATCTCATCAGTACAAAGGGACCGAGCGTAGGTCTCAATTCTGCGCGCTCAATTAGCTCATGTGTCACCAGTTGTGTAACCTTGGAGCGAAAATGATCCTCTTTGTGGGGTATTTTCTGGATATGAAGTTGTGTAGAGCCCCTAAATATAATAACCACCCCAGGGCTGTTTGTTTTAGGATGGAGGAGTTTGTGTATCAGCAGGAAACATTAAAAGCTTCAGAAGCTGATGATGGTGTTTGTAACGTTTTCCTTTCACAAGTGGAAAGCTCGGCCTATTCATTTAGTGCTTTGGAAAGCTTATTTTAGTTTGGTTTCCTGGTTAAAACCGAGCGGGATGGGTTTGGTATTCAACCCAGATGGTGATGCTTCATGAGGTGAAAGACTGTGGCCCAGCTGTAAATATTTAACAGCGCTGTGATGCTGTCCGTGCCAGATGTCTGCATTAAACAACTCTGATTACACATCCCACAGTTTACATAGTTGGAGAAACAGGAGCATGTGGCATTTGGACGCCGCGGCCGCACTTGTTAGCTTTTCAAGCGCTCTCCTTTGAAGAGTCTTTTTTTGTACGGCAAAAAAATGTTTATTGGATTTTTTAACACACGTCCTCATCAAAGGAACTTCAGCTGCATCAGTGAAATTGGATGTGACGGCCAGGTATACAGACAAGTGCAACAGAACATGAAGAGTCATCCCAGACAACATCCAAAGCCAAACTGATCACGAGAAGGAGAACAAACACGCACAAAGATACACGTGCGCTCTATCAAAGTGTTACCTCTGCTTGATGGAGACACTTGTTGTGGCTTCCCGTCATGTCATAACAGCGTTGTTCACCTATTTGAGTGCGTGTCGGATAGTTCTCCACTGGAAACTGGACAATTCTGAACATTAATCAGCCGTAGGAAACAGCACGCCAAGTTTAAATCTGGACTGATTTTGGCAGTGTTCTGCTGTTTAACATTTCTAAGTCAAACTGAAAGAAAAGTGAGCTGCTTCTGAGTTTAGACCAGTGATTGTCAACTGGCGGGTCAGGACACAAAGTGGGCCTTGGAGCTATTTTCTGTGAGTCCTAAAATGTGAGCGTGGAAACAAAGTGAGGAAGCCTTAAACAGATGTCACATTTTCTTTAATTTGCTCTGTTTCACTGTGACAGCAAGTAAACTTTGGGAGCTTTCATTAGATCTCAACTAAAGCATCTTGTTTTTGGGATAAGGAAACTAATTATTCCTGATAATAAGGGATGCCCTTTCTTTATTAGCAGACAATAGCTTTAAAAGTGTACTTTCTGTGTGGCAGGTATGGAAACCTATGCTAATACCGTCAGCTAATTTCATATATGGGCTGTGATGTAGGACGAACTTATATATTTGCAATAATTAGGGATGCACAATATTGATTTTGCAGATATATAATAATTCTGGGGCTTTACAACGCCTGGATGTACCAGAAGCTGGTACAGAAGCTCAAAACTAGAGTCCACAGCAACAGTATGATTTGGCACATTTTTCATGGGTGCAACCCACATTCTCAGCTCTGCTGCTCATCCCACAAATGTGTGTTTGTTACAATTGCAGCTCCATTTAAAAGGGAAATAAACAGACTTTCCAACTGTGTAAGATGTATTGCCAACAAACATTGTTACAACAAAGAGGAGGACTCAGGAGCACTGGGATGAGCATTTGACAAGGCACCGCTGGACTGCATTGGGTGAAAGGTCAACAAATGGGCCCATTGATTTATTACAGTGGGTCAGTTGCTTTGCACATAACTGACACACAGTGAAGCCCAAAGTGCTTCCATAGGACACTCCTCAGGTGTTATAGTGTTGTTATTGTCTGCTCAGAGTGGCTCCTCCGTTTTCTTGAGGTGTCTTCTTCTGTTTGTTTCCGGTAGACTAGATGCATCTGTTGTTGAGGTCAAGAGAACGCCAGGTGGTTCACTTAGGGCCCAAATGCACTGTTGAGCTGTTTATTTGTTTCTTTTATATTCAAATGTTTACAGTTCAAGTACAGATTTTTACATCCATGCTTGAAGAGATATGTGAATATCGAGTAGAAGGTGACAGCCCTAACAGATAATGAAGCTTTAAAACTTACATCTGCCAGTGCAGATATTTTCCTGATGTTATTGTGCATCCCTAGCTATTAACACTGAATATCTGCATTTAAATAACACCTTGGTATCATTTATTATAGAATGGGTTACACATCCATCTAGGGGGTAGGTGTATAACATAATTAAAGCAAAAAGGTATAGATCACTGCTCGGCCCCCAAAACCAAACACTGGGTCAAAATATCCAAGTTTACAAGATTTATTACATAAAAGATAAACTTTTTACAAACTGTTTTTCTTGTTTTCTGTTTGTTTCTAGCACAGAAATACTATTTCAACAAGAGGAACAGGTTCACTCTTACCAAGTGTGGACTTAGTGTTCTTAACTAAACGTGTCCGTATTTGTATTTGTATTGGCTAAATATTAGCATGTTTGATATCTGCAGGAGTTGGCTTTGCAAGCCTGATGTATTATTTTCTCAAGATCTCTAAAAAACACAAAATGTACCTGTTGTCACTGACAAGGCAGCAAAATTAAATATTCCAATATTATTCTCCCGGGGCTTCTATTGTAATGATGTGCTGAATTCCCCTCTCTTGGTCAAGTCTTATGTTTTGTTGTCATTTACAAGTGCAAGTGGAAGTAAAACACCTTGGAATTGATACTAATGCTTTGATATAGCTTATAAAAGAAAATAAAATCATCAGATGGAGGATTGATGAATGAGATGTAGCTGTTTTGTTACTGATAATGTTAGTGCTGCAGGGTTGGTGTATGGCAACCAGTTGGGCACCAGCTCTTAAAAATGTTAAAAGTATTAATTTAACAAATGTTAAGTTAAGTGTGTGTTAAGTTAAACCTGAATGACAGACAACCCCATGTACAGGACAAGATCAATAAAAAAGATAATCATTCCCCCCGTCCTCACCCAACACCAAAATCAGCACACTAGCCATCATTTGTTTCCCACTGTGGCTGGGGTACCAAAAACTGATACCAATGTGGTTCCCATACCAGCACATCCAGTACCTTCAGGACTGAATCACAACACAGATTTGAGTGCTCCGTGTCAGTGCCATTTAACAAGAAGTCAGAGCAAGAGATGCTGAGCCCTCTCTGCCTTCTTTGTTTAGTGAGTTGACCAATATGGCCCTCAAAGTACAGAAATCAGCTTTGTATGACAGAGAAGCATGTTCACATGGGCCTTGGTAAAACAAAACATCATTTATGCCCTTCTTTTCACTGTCTAAAAAGCATCAGTTAAGCACAAGCATCAGAGTAAAAAACCCACGTGACACTTAACTCGACTTAGATGCACAGAACAAGATCAACAAAGAAAGCATTTCATCCACTCTGTGCTTAAGCAGTGCCAAAATCAGCATCAGCCAAAAGTTCTACACGGTATCTATAAGTTTGAGGAATAGAAACAATAGTATTTGTTATCACTGGTTGACTGGGTACCAATAAACTGTTACCAAAACCTACCGGACAGACAAAACAGAAATTTAGATGCTGTATTTACTGTACTTTTCAACTATTTGATATCAGCACAACTGGACACAACTCTACTTGGTTATTTTGTTTTATCTATTAGCGACTTCACCTAGTGCCTGGCACAGTTTTTCACATAGGGTGGATGAAAGCTGGCTGAACAGAGACCAAACTAGGACTATGCCGACCATGGAAAGGTCTCAACAGGATGGAGATATCCAACGTGAAAAGGCAATGCCTCCTGTAGTCCTTATAATGCTGAATGACTTTCCAAACTTTTCTCTGTTTACAGTTGGAGGTTGTGTGGCTACTTAGTGCTTACAACTGTCTTTAGAACAAAACTTTTCTCCTTGTTGGGGCAAACAGCCACAAACAAAGAGCCAGCTGCATTATTGACTGTAATTCTCTGGCATGGTAGGGATGTTATGGTAATTTCATGCAGCCACTCATTGACTTGAGGAATTTCTACCCCTCCTACGTTAAAGGGGTACTATTACAGTACTGTATATTGTGATGGAAAGCAAAGTCGATTGAACCCAAATTGTAAGGTTGTGCCAAGCTAAGCAGATTCGACAAACCATCAGATACCATTTACTCAATTTCAAAGCCAAAAAGGCTGAAACCTTTTGTGCTTTCTGTATATTAAGCTCTCTAATATTATCCCCTAGAGAGACAGACTACAGAGACATTATCAAAGGGGCATTGAGTAAAGTAAACCCAATTAAAACTTATTTTCTTATAAAGTATGGACTCATAAACTGTTCAGGCTTCAGCGCAGTTGTAAACTAAACGGCCTTTAATACTGGTATCACGAAAACCTGACCTGACACACCAGGCGAACTGTTTCACATATCCATGGGATATATTTCAAGTCCGTCTGGGCAACATCCTAACCTTGCAAAGAAGCTGTATTCTTTGCATTCTTTTCATCTCTTTAGGGACAAAGAAGCAGCTTCTGAGTTATTTGTGCAAAAAGTGACTGGAAGCCTCTGACTGGCCCAAAATGAATGACAGACCAAACATCTGTTCAATCACCTTTCTGGTTTTCTTGAAAGGACTTGCTCTCCAGAGACACTTTCTACAGGGTAGTGCCCAGATGGACCTGAAATGAATCCCATGAATGTATGAAACAGTCCATGCAGTGTGTCAGGTTAGCAAAATCCCGTAGAGCATGATTGCAAAGAGCAGGTCCTTTCAAGAAAAAAACTGCAAGGTGATTAAACGAATGGTCTGCCAGTCACATTTGTTCCTGGCCAGGATCACAGTCAAGTCTCATTGTCAGCACATCTAAGCTAATACTACTCTGTCCTTCATGGGACCCTGCTCAGTGAGGCCTTGCAAGATGGATCTGCCTGATGACAGACATGCAAGCTGTCAAATCAAACTGCTTTGCTCCGCCAAAGAGGTTATGTTTTTGCCAGCATCTGTCTGTTTGTCTGTTAGCGAGATAACTTAAAAAGTGAAGCATAGATTTTGATGAAATTTTCAGGGAATGTTGGTCATGGCGCAAGTGATTAGATTTTTGTGGTGATCTGAATCTGGATGTGGAGTTATTTCTAGGATTTGTTAACAGTATGATAAAGGGCAGTTTTCCACGTTTTTGCTAATAACTTCTCAGTGGATTTTGATGGCATTTTTTAGGGAATTTTGAGTGAAAAGACTTTGGTGGTGATCCAAATCCGGATGTGGATCCAGGATTTATTTCTAGGATTTGTTAACAGTATGATACAGGGCAGTTTTCCACGTTTTTGCTAAAATCTTCTCAGTGGATTTTGATGGCATTTTTTAGGGAATGTCGAGTGAAAAGATTTTGGTGGTGATCCAAACTGGATGTGGGTCCAGGATTGTTTTTTTAAGGACTTCTTAACAGTTCAAGACAGGGCAGTTTTCCACTTTTTTGACAACGAATAGCCTGACGATGTTGGAAATGCCTTGGTGGAGGTTTGTGCTCTCACAACATTTAATGTTTCACTTTGTCCTTATTAGGTGCCAAAATCAGCACAGTTCCTAACAGGAGCTTTGAGTTGAACAATCAATTAAAAAAGACCCGTTTCTATGTACTATGGCAGAAAAATTTTAATCCACTGCTCTCAGGCCTCTTTAAAGTTTATTTTTTAGCAATCATGGGTCTTATTTTACACTCTTTCCCAAAAGAATAACCTGAAGTTGAATTTCACTTCAAAGGCCAAACTTTTGTGCTGGAATTTGGCAGATATCTCAGATACACCCTGATCTGAAGAAAATGGTTGTCATTATAACTCCCAGATTAAGATCTTGGCTTTTCAGCTGTAATACAACAAGGTTGTAATCAGTCTTCAGAACATTGCTATCTCTCCAGATGTCTGCATAATTTAGTGTCCTTAGATGTCAGTTCAGAAATTGAAACAATATTCTTCTCTAAACTCTAAAATCTCTCAACATTTTAGAGACTAAAGGCATTAGGATGACTGGAAACATTTTGATGAGATCCTCATTTCAGAGATGCGCTTTAAAATTACGTACCACTTAACATCTCACACCTTCTCAGTTGCTTCTTAATGAGAGCAGATGATGTGGTCATTAGCAGTCCGTGCCTGGGACGTGAACAAACAGCCTTTTCCTCCACACTCTCAGTCTGCATGCCCTTGAGCAAGGCAGTAAACCCCAGCTGTCCAGCAGATCTGCACAGTTCCCAACAGTAAAAAGCCCCTCCAAGGTGTATGTGTATGCACATAAGTGTGTGATTATGTGTGTGTCGCCCTTTGCTCTGAAACAAGAGTGTGATGAAGGGCCTTTATGAAAATAAAGTGAAAAGTGTCACTGGATCCGAGCCTGACCCTCTTTCACCTGACCTCAGAGAGTGAGACATAATAAAAATCCACCCATGGAACACATAATTGTGTTAGCTTGGATTGCTTTTTATTCTTGCCTAACATTTTTCTTATAACTATTATATGAAATAATTTTCTCCTCTGATGTGTGCCTTCAAAGTCTCACAGAGAACAGATGCTGAAACATCTGGAGTCTAGTTAACGGCTATTAAAAAAGTCAGTTTGATGGGACCCAAAGTCCTCAGCAGCAAACACACTCTGGGGGCGCCAGGGTGGGCTGTCACCCACTTTTGCTTAAATTGTGAGCTGTGGTTGAAAAGTTAAAACATCAGAATTTGTGAGCAGATAGAACTAGTCCCCAGTGTCAGGAACTAATCAGTACAGACAGAAGTGCTGTTAAAGCGTGAGGTGGAGAGGGTGGAAACATCACACATATGAGGCGACAAACTTTCCATACAAGATTGAATAGCCCTGACAGACGGATGGCATAAACGCCCTAAAAAGATTAAGTTCAGAGCCACAATCATTCACCAGAAAAATACATTCTCAAAGCATTCAGCTTGAAGTTACCTTGCCAGCAAGTTTTGCAACAATCTGACGTGATGGGCTGCTGACAGGCAACATTTCCCTCAGGTTTAGCTCCACTGCATTTTAAGATGACAATCTATGGATGGTGTTATTAAATTACCTCAAGTTATGGCTGAAAACACTCGAGTCTTCCAGAGAGCAGTGTCTGATATTGGCTGGGGTAAGGCCACTCCTTTCTGTGTGATTTTTAAGAAGAGAACATACTGTCACTGTAGTCCGGGACGTTTATGAACCTGTGATAGGGCATGGCTTTAGGATGTTTTGATTAATTTTACCTTTGAAGAAGTCAAAGGTTTCCATGTCAGCACAGTGATATGTAAGCATTTGGATATTTGACCCTAGTGGCCTTCAAAGGACCCAGAGTGTTGTAAACAAACAGCCCTGTCCCCTCTTCCTCATTGACGATGTGCATTTATTAACATAAGTTGCTTTTCCATTTGTTGTGTCCGTTGAACTGGGCTTGACTATGCACAGTTTGGCTACTACCCACTCCGTTTTCCATTATGGAAGGCAGGGCTGCGAATATATATATATATAGCTACCCCTTTGTTTCAGTTACGAGATTAATTTTGTTCAAGGACCGTTAAAAGCAACAAAACAACATGCTATTTATGCAGAGGGAAGTTTGTGAAGTCATACAGCATCTCAGAGCAGACAATGTTTAGTCTAAGCTCAGCCAAACCCCTCTGGAGGTGATACTAAAAACTGTGCCAGGTATTAGGTACTGTCCCTGATGAAAAACCGACACAACGGAGTAAAGTCAAACTGAGTCGAGCAGATAGCACGAAGTGGAAATGCCCCAATGCAGAGAGTGGTGAGGCTGGCAGTGAAGATGTTATGAGAAACGAATGTATTATATTGACATAAAAGGGACAGTACTATCATTTTAAATACAAATTTATGGCTTTTCTTGAGTCTACTGCCCAATGTGTGTTTGCATCATGCTAATTTAGTACATGCTAGTCGAGATATGTTCAATGAGTCAACAGTGGAAATGATTACAACTTGGTAAAATGATACCAGATGCTTGCTCGCCCACTCTTTCTTTACATTTGCCTGACCCCATCCGTCACCATCCATTCTGTCTTTTTTCTTTCTTGCCTCAGGCACTATGCAGAAATGGCAAACTATCCAAAACTACAAATCAGTATACACCTCTTGTGAGATGACTGCGGCTTGCTGCCAAACTTACATAGTGCTGTATGAGGTGATCGAGGCACTCTGAGGGACCAGAACTGACACTATTCTGTCTGAGTCTTCCTGCTTTAGATACACGTTTACACTACAGTTGGTGACCTGCCGACACGATGAGGCTGTGGCTCATGCTGTTTGCTTAGCCACAATTATTGAGCAGAATATTTCTAAACTGAAGATACAATAATTACTGTTTGTCTATGTGTTAGCATCTAGCTAACAAACTTAGGCCAAAATATACATGCAGCTACAAACATGTTTGTTAATCTAGCCAATGAATAATAAATTCTGTTTCAGAGAAAATAAGACTGTGTATATATTGTTTTATCTTGTGACTGTGTAAACTGGTGACCAATTTCCCTTAGTATCTTGAGCTGTTTTCTCTTATATACATCACACTGATTGTCTATTTTAGTATAATCAAAAAGAACACATTCATAATGAGGCAAATGAGAGGACACAGTTGTCTCTGGTGCTTTAAAGAGGTCATATTTTGCGTTAATCGTTGTATGTTCATTTTTAATGAGTGTTACATTGGGCTGGATGATATACTAACTAAGTCAGTAAATTCTTATTTTTTGTTGCAGAAGATTTGAAAAATAAAACTAGATATTTTTCATCACTCACTCTGCCAACCCTCCTGCTGCAGGATGTTCACAATCACTAATGTTAAAAAAACTAGTTTTTATATCCAGACTACCCCTGATGGCGCTGTATTCTCTATGTGTATAAGGTGCTCTTTTAGAGCTCCTGCCTCTTTAAGGCTGCCTTTAACCATGTCAGACTCAGAATTAGTGTCAACATATTTAAAGTTGCTTCTTACAACAGGTAGCTGTATACAGCCTGAGCTCTCCGGTGCGGGACACACACAGCAGAGATGTGGATCTGTCAAGCAGATTGTTTAATCTACCTTTTTATCTTTTTCCCCACTTAAACTGTTGTCAACAGGGCTCCATATAAAGCAGCTTCTCCAGAATGTGGTATCTGCTCGAATTGACTCAACCCTTCTTGGTTGTTTTGGTTTTGATTGAGGATCATACCTAGTACATGGCACAGTTCTTTGCATCACCTCTCGGGAGGTTCAGGGGAGCTAAAGTGAGCTGTGTCCTGTGGAGACACTCCTGATCTCAGAGTACTCAGAGTATTTCCATGAGTTGGATGTGTCCAACACAGAAATCAACAATTTCACAGTGTTGCATGCCTGCTGACCACACCACATCTGTTTAAAATGTATTTTTATGCCCTGTGATTCCACTTGTAAACAGTATTTCAAGAGATTTGATTATACAAGTGGAGAAGCGGGCATTTACTGCTCTGCACTGACAAGTGGTTGACTCAGAGGCTCGCCAAAACACAGCTCTGTGTGAGCCAATGTTTCTCTCTCAGTGTTGAAAGTGAAAGTAAATCATTTTACTCACTGAAATAGATGAATGCCCCTCTCTCTTCACTGTGTGAAACAGACTAACAAGCTCTGCTGAGTATGAAAAGCTAAAGAAAATGGTAGCTTTGGCAGCCACGCTGTGATGACCCCACCCTCTAGAGCTAGACAGCTGATTTAATTTTATTATGATATTATTATATTCTAAATTATTATTATTATTATTGTATTACAAATTATGTTACTTTTTATTTTATTCCACAATTTCCCAGCTTGGGATCAAAAATTGCATCTATCTATCTATCTATCTATCTATCTATCTATCTATCTATCTATCTATCTATCTATCTATATTTATCTGTCTATCTGTCTATCTGCTACATGATATACTGATCTTATTTTTCTTTTTCCATTATTATTATTAGAATTATTTTGTGGTATTTTATTTTTATATTTCTATGCACTGCCTATTCTTTAACGTGAAAAATGAGAGTCTACACACTATATGTTCAATGATAGCATGTGATGTGTTTTAAAATCAGTGAGTAATCATGTTTTGTAATCATGATCCTTAATATCTATTAAAGTAGTTGCAGTTGCCATAATCAAGCAGCTCTACCACCTACCTCTCAGAGTAGTAGTAGTAGTAGTAGTAGGTACTATCAAAATGTAAAAACCCCATAAGAAGTGAAAATTGAGCCTTTCCTTCTTTCTCTTTGGTAAGGCAAGGTGTGTGTGAATTATTATGTATTATGGGGGGTTATTTGAATAGTATTAGAATATCTGTCAGTGACTTTTAAATGATGATTTTGCTGTAAATTCCCATCCCTATCACAGACCTTGTGTCCTCTGCACTTCACACCATCTGAACAGCAGCGGTGGGCACCCTGTCTGCATCTGACGCCTGCAGCCACAAGCCCCGAGTTTCACCTCCTCAACTTTGTAACCTCACATTCTCAACAGCTCTTTAGTGAGTAATTGTCACTGCTGGTCCAAGATTTCGAGGAGTTGCTGCCACAAGAATGTAATCCCAGTGAAGAGACGCTGTAGCAGATGCATTCTGTTCTCACAAACAGCTTAAATGTCAGGGAGATTGCCTTTTAAAAGTGCATTAAAGGGTAAAAATACAAGCTGTCGTAATACTGAGTGTTAATAGGGCAAAAAGAAGGCTTGTGATCACAAAATTACACATCCCTGGGGTGAATGAATTTTAGTCATATCCTCATGGAGCAACAGGGAATCGCGTTCTCTGGGCGCAACAGCACCAAGCAGGCTTTGAAGATTTGAAAGCCCTCTAATTAATAGCATTTTCCCCTCATGCTGAAAAGAGAATGGTTTACTCAATAGTTGGCACTTGGCATACATACCAACACGTTGTCATCTTGATTTACTGTAACTCTACATGCCTTTGAAGGCTGTAAATGTTGTAATGAAGTGAAATGAAGCAAACAAAGGCGCTAAACCATTTCTTATAGTGGTATGATGGAATAACTTTTTGAACAGATCACTTTGTAGGCTTCATCTAAAGCTAGTAGCCTAGCAGATTGCTTGTTTGTTTTTTGTCGTTCTGCTGGGGCTTAATCTCGAGCCAAAAAATTGGCTGTTGAATCATGTTTGGCTGTCAGAACAGACGAAAGTGTAATGCCATATGCCTGAACATACAACCCAGAATCCTTTGAGAAGTAAAAGCCCCCTATATGCCAACAGCTGGAGAGGAGATGTGGAGACACCTGCGCACCAAATGAACAGCAAGCGTCGCTGCTCGCGGGAACATCTGGAGGTCTGTGTGTGTCGATAAAACTGTTCTAACACACACACTCCCTCCATCGCGGCTGGAATTCCCGTTGCTTATAAGGTCAGACATGGCTGGCAGCTGGACAGCGCCGTAGACTTTAACTGCTTTTAGCCAGCCTAACACAGCCAGCGGGGGGTGTTTGACATGATACATCCCATCCCTCACCACAGGGGAGGGTTCCCACATCTGAGACGAGGTATAGAGGAAAACTGGAAACATAACTTTTTTTGTCTGTCTTCTTATGGTCTTTCAGTGGCTCTGCTTGAAGAAACCACACAAAGAGGCAACAGGAGTTCATGCTGCATCCAGGCGAGAAGGAGATTTCTCGCCGTTGGGGTTTAACAGCTATGTTTACTTGAGCGTCACAGATGGAAATGTGGAAAATGTCATCCCTTGTACCCAACTGGGAAGGTCAAAGTGTCTGTCAGTAAGCTTGTCTGAATCATCCCCAGCCGTAAAAACAAGTGAAACATCATTATTTATTGTCTTCTGATCCGTCCTTAGGTGCTGCACGTGTCACTGCTTTGGAGATGTCAGTTATCCAAACTCCAAGCAGATGTCCAGCACAAATACAAGTTGTCTGATCTGTCCTCAGCCATAAAGTGCCTTTATCTTTCACTCCTACCATTATTTATGCTGACACTCCAAAGTGTGATCGAAAAAAGATCTCGTATATCTGCCCTGTGCTTCAACGAAATGGGGCCTTTGGGTGGTCTTATTGTGTTTTGAGGGCTGAGTTCCCTTTTTGTCTATCGGGGTTCTGGGAATCCTCCAAAGATGTGATCACGAACTGGCTGTCCTAACCGAAGGCGACTTTGAACATTCTGCATCTCTAAAATTCTGAATCCTCAGCACGAAGAGTTTTTTTTCTTTGTTTGTCTGAGCTGGTCGCGTCTTCAGCGTGTTATAGTCAGTTCAACACGTCCTACAGAGTTCAAGTGAATTCAGGACGACCAGAACCAGTCGCTGGAGAACACAGGCATGTGGTTTGTCCCACCACTCACTTGCCCATGGGAGCAACCCGCTCGCTGCAGCATAACTTTCCCTGTTTTTGGGAAGGGATGAGCTCAGAGCAGCCCCATCAGATCCTTTTCATTTTTTGGCTTATTCATGCCACTTCTGAATAGAGCCGGGACCAGGTGCCTATGAAAGGGTATTGCTCTCACATTAACTGCAATTCATGCCCTCCCTTTTGTATTAAAGGGTGAATTTTAGAGCAGTCGTGTCCAGGTGACTTGTCTCAAACGGCACAAACACAGACAGAAGTGACTCTTGTTACAGGATGGGTTACAGCCCCAATGGGACAGACAATGACTTGGCCAGGAATGAATGTGCTTCCTGACAGTGTCTCACATCTTTTCGAATGCCCCAAGTTGTGTCTGTGCAAACATTATACCCCAAGAATAGAAAGGCCACTTGTAGGCCGTTGGTTTCGCTCGAAAATCCTCATATCACCTTTTCCATTTTGGGCTTTGCTGGATTAATACGAGATGGTCCCTGCCTGTGCCAACTCGTGAGGAGGAACTGTTGAAAGCTGATGAATATTCTGCTTTATGAATTTCTCATTAATATTTTCTTTTGTTTTTCTCCAGGAGAAGTTACTGCACAGAAATAGCGACTTCCATGCCACAGAGGACCACAGGGGAATAACTCAGAGAGCGAAAAGGAGTCCGGGCAAGCAGCCAGAAACAGGCATGATATTTATTAATACTTTGGATTTATCATCATTTTCTTCTGCTGTGTGTTTTTCTTGAACCCTGTTACTGAGCACTTCAGGGGGCTTTGGGCCAGTGGTTTTCCATCCTTTTTCTTTGCCCAAGGATCCTCTAAAATCAATCATAATTCTCAAGGCACATATCCATGCAAGATACTCTGTAACAAGTGTTACAGTGCACTGCCATGTTTGTTCATATCTACAAATACTAAAGGAAACATGACTAACAGCTGTATTACTTAAGACATTTAAGTAAATGAAGTAGTTTAAGCAATCATTTAGAACTTTGTTGAATTTACCAACAAACATTTAAACTTGGCCGGCTTAAAATGTTTCCTGGAAGGTTTTACGAATATTTCTTTAAGTTTAAGAATTTGCAGCTGCATTTGGACACTAGAAATGCTCCAAGAGCACAAACCTCTGCCAAGGCATTTCCAACATTGTCGTGTGAGTTTATGTCAAAACATGCCCTGTCTGGCACTATAAATAAATCCTTGAAAAAAAATCCTGGATCCACACCCGGATTCAGATCAGCACCAGTATCTAATCACTTCCCCTTTGTGCCAAAAACAAAAAAATGTTAAAATGAAAATGTCTGAAAATGTCATCAAAACAAAATGAGAACTTACTGAGTTATTTGCAAAAATGTGGAAAACTGCCCTATCTCTCAGTGGTAACAAATCATGAAAAATAATTCCTGGATCCACAATTGATTCAGATCACCACCAATTGTAATCACTTGTTCCTTTTGCCATGAGCAATATTCCCTTCAAATCTGTTCATAACTTTTCTTGGTATCGTGCTAACAGACAGACAAACTCCAACAAAAACATGACCTCCTTGGCAGAGGTAATGAGTGTGGCTAAAGTATTGATAGATTCAATAACTCACTCATCGGTCACTGCACTGTTTGTCAGGGGCTTTTCTCTGTCTCTGTTCAAGAGCACAGGATAGTGGATAGACTCAAAGAACAAGAAAAACATTCAAGAAAGGGCCTCTAGACCAGATTTGACCTCAGCCTGCCTGTGCCAAGGACAACACCCCCTGTTCTTGGGGTTCACAGACAAAATCACTATACCGTCTGTACCCTGGTGACATGCATGTTAGGAAAATATACTATTTGATGGTTGCTGAAACCTTTTTAAAAATCAAAACATTCTACAAGAGGGACAAGATGTACATCAAAGTCTGTTAGCTTAATGCTAACACATAAAACAAACAACAAAAAAAACCCATTAAAATCCAGTTTCTTATCAGAAATTTACATAAAAGTCTCTGCAATATGAATAAACTTCATTGTCCAATCCACTTACAAAAATAATAACAAATGTAAAAGACAGATGGAGGGTCAAATGAATGAATGCCTGCTGCCAGCCAGGAGCAAATGTCTCAAATATCTTTGAAACATTAAATGACAAAAAAATCAACATTGAACTGTGAAATATCAATACAGTATTTGCTACAAAATATCAGGATATTTTATCAGGACATTGTGTGAGATGTATATAAAAACAGAATACAATGAATTGCAAATACTTTTCTACCTATTTTCAAGTGAATTGACGATACAAAGACAAGATATTTAATTTTTAAACTGATAAATATTGTTTCTTTGCGAATATTCACTCATTTTGAATGCTTGCAACACGTTCCAAAAAAGCTGGGACAGGGGCATGTTTTCCACTGTGTTACATCACCTTTCCTCTAAACAATACCCAAATAGCATTTGAGAACTGAGGACAGTTATAGATGAAGCTTTTTAAGCTTTCTATTCTTACTTAATGTACAACTTCAGTTGCTCAACAGTCTGGGGTCTCTTGTCATATTTTGTGCATCATAATGCAACAGACATTTTCAGTGGGACACAGGTCTGGGCTGCAGGCAGGTCAGTCTAGTACCTGCGCTCAAGTCACGCTGTTGTAACACATGCAGAATGTGTCTTGACATTGTCTTGCTGAAATAAGCAGGGACATCTCAGAAAAAAATGTTGCTTGGATGGCAGCATGTGTTGCTCCAAACCCTGTTTGTGCCTTTCAGCATAAATGGTGCGCTCGCAGATGTACAAGTTACCCATGCCATGGGCACATAACCCCCATACCATCACAGGTGCTGGCTATTGAACATTGCACTTATAACAGTCTGGATGGCCCTTTCCCTATTTAGCCTAGAGGACACCACGTCCATGATTTCAAAAAAAATCTGAAATGTGGACTCATCAGACCACAGCAGACTTTTCCACTTTGCGTCAGTCCGTCTCAGATGAGCTCAGGCCCAGAGAAGCTGACAGCATTACAGAATGTTGTTGATATATGGCTTTTGCCTTTTATTGTTAGAGTTTTAACTTTTACTTGTAGATGTAGAGATGAACTGTTTTAACTGACGATGGTTTTCCAATGCTTTCCTGAGTCCATGTGGTAATATCCTTTACAGAATGATGTTGGTTTTTAATGCAGTGCTGCCTTAGGGATCAAAGGTCACGGGCATTCAGTGTTGGTTTTCAGCCTTGCAGCTTACATGAAGAGACTTCTCTGGATCCTCTGAATCTTTTGATGATATTATGGACTGTAGAAGATAAAATCCCTAAATTCCCTGCATATGTTGAGAAACATTATTCTTAAAGTGGTGGACTATTTGCTCACGCAGTCGTTCTCATAGTGATGAACCTCATCCCCTCTTTACTTGTGAATGACCGAGCCTTTCAGATGCTTTTTATGCACCCAATCATGACACTCACTTGTTTCCAATTAACCTTTTCAGCTGTGGAATGTTCCAAACAGGTTTTTTTTTAGCATTCCTCAACTTCCCTGGTCTTTTGTTGCCTCTGTCCCATTTTGGTTTTTTTTGGAAAGTGTCGCTGCCATAAATTCAAAATGAGTGAATATTTGCAAAACTGGTGATGTTTATCAGTTTAAACATTAAATATCTTGTTTTTGTGTTGTATTCAGTTGAATATAGGTCGAGAAGTATTTGCAAATCATTGTAGTCTGATTTTATTTATGCTTTACACAAAGTCACAACTTCATTGAAATCGGGGTTTGTATGTCTTTTTTATACTTTTAAGTACATTTTCAGGGAAATAAGTGACAACTAAAGGAAAAAAAACAAACCCACAAACATGTGCCCTGTGCTGCACCTGCATCAGTCTATTTTCTGGAAGTGCTTGGCAACCTGCAGCTGGACTGTTGGGCCCTGGTTTCCATAACGCTGCTTGTTTGGAGGGGATTCAGTACAGTGTAAATAACAGGCTTTCGGTGGGCTTACGCCTCTTTAAATTTGAAAACAGTTTGTTAACGGTCTCTCACTTTTTTGTGGAAATCGATTTTTTACTGCTTTGTGCCTACTTAACAGAGCGGCTCCACCACATCATGTTGCCTAGTTTATAGAGCGAGAGATTAAACAGAATGGGATTGATTATGACTTGGATAGCAAACAAGGACAACAAGGAGTTTGGGAGGGTTTCACCAATTTGAAACAGACAGCGAAAGCCCTTCGTTGAATTCCCTTGTCTCTGAATAATTTGAAGTCCCCCGAAATATCTTTTTTATCCATCGGCTAAGCAGATCTCATCTTGAAGGCTCCAGCTGTGTTATCTGTCGAGTCTGAAACATCAGAAATAAAAATCACAATGTAGAACATGCCGTCTCTATAAGGAGCCAGGTCATCATCTGGCACTCTCTGGGATCCATTAATCTCAACAAATTGATTTATTGTAATCAATAGCTTCGCAGAGCACCATAGGGTTGATGCCGTCTGAATTTGCTTTTGTAGTTTTTGTTTAGAATGCGAGCTATGCATATAAAAAACGCTGCCTCTTTGAAGTTTCATGTCTGAGTGCAACAAGTGCAGCATGATCACAAGGCATACCAATGTCTGTGGCGTGACACTGAATACTTGGGGGGAAGTTTAGTGATTGTGTTTAAATTAGGAGAAAAAACTCACCTTTGAGACTTTCTACATAAATCAGTAAAGTCCCGAGCCTCTAAACACTAATCATTCCCAGGTCTCTCCTCTGCTTTCAGCGCACAGACAAAGGCTTTTGTAATCTCAGCCTTAGATGTGTGTGTTTATGCCTGTGTGTGTATGTGTGCTTCCCTTATTTGCACGTGTGTGTGTGTGTGTGTGTATTCTGGGCACTCCTAACGGGCACCAGATTCCAGATAGGGCTGCTCGTTAAGAGAAATCTATGCGGATGCATCCAGTCATTTAGCCAGAGGAGAACACTGGCCATATGTTTGAGGGGGACTCAAACTGTGAGGTTTTAAGGTTAAATGGCCTTTGTAGTTGTAATGACATGGTAAACACGAGAGCAGCGAGAGGGCTTTTTGAAAAGGATTCTTCAGCTGCACACACACATGCACACTAAGAGCATTTTGTCTTTCAAGCACTGACATAGATGCCCCACCAAACATTCACGCACAAACACACACATGTGTTTTAAAAGGGCAGACGCACACGCAAACACACATGTAGACACACTTTCATCTGCATTCTCCATCTGGGCTTAATTCAAAGAAAAGGATTTTGGCAGGATAAAGTATCTCTCTAATGATCTTCTCCAGTTCCACTGCCTGTGAATGCTTAAGGCACTTGTTCATACAGAGGAGGTGAAACCACACTTACAAATTGCTACACCAGAAGATACCACAGACTGACATACCTCCACTCCAGCATTCAGCACCGCACATCTGAATCTGTTATTTCAGCCTATTTTTGATACGAGCAGGATATTTGAGACGTTATCTGAGATGATGATTGTTTGAGAGATCATTTCAGGCCTGATCACTCTGCTTATGCTCTCTTACAGAATCGACTGGGAGGGACAAGAAGAAAGAGAAGAAGAAAGGTAAGACATAACGTGCAGGGGTGGAAGAACAAACAAATATTGTACTTCAGTAAAAGTACAGACACACTGATATAACTTTACCCAAATAAAAATAAAATTAGCATTTTATAAATTCACTAAAGTAAAAGTAAAAAGTAGTCCTCTTAGAATGAACTCAAAATACAGAGAATTATGAGTACACTTTTTTTCTAAAAAACGACAAGAGCTTGAGTTTGAGGAGTCAACCAGTTATTTGTTTCTGTATGACAGTTCATTCTTCTAATATACAACTCAAAGATAAAGTCCAGTGATCATCAGCTGGCAGCCCAGGGCCATTATCAAATTCTGAAAATGTTGAAGTATGTTGTGGTTTCGAGGGTATATTTTTGCCATTACATCCCTATGAAATATGACAGCAAACCTCAAAGCTGTATTTTATCAGGTATTACTTTATGTTTGATCTTAAACCTGACAGCCATCGTTAGCCAGTATTTAACCAGCAAACAAGCAAATTGAGAGTCAAAACCAGTGATGAAAACATCACAACTTAAGATGCAGAGGTCAGAATATCTTTTTTGTACCTATGTGATTGGCAGCAGTATGGGCAATATGGACTGATCTTTTTAAGGCTTAAAGTACATAAAATATTAAACTAATAATGTTTTTGTTTATGGTGGAATTGAGGCACACCCACGGAGAGGTTAAGGGAATTCGTAGTTGCTAGCAGTTGGCTGGTTGTTGGCTGGTATTTGGCTGGAACTTGGCAGGCGCTTAGCTGGAAGGGGAAAATTGAAGCAACTGCATCTGTATGCTAATTAGACCTAAATATGGATATTATATAACATTGTTTTTAAAGTCCTGCCCTTGTAATGCATGTTAGATAATTACTTCTGCCAAGGAAGCGTAACCATAAGAAGCTTTTGCTGGTGTTTGTCTGTTTGTCTAAAGCAAGATAACTCGAAAAGTTATGAAAAGGAAAAGGTGATTAGATTTGCTGGTGGTCCAAATCTGTATGCAGATCAAGAATTTTTTTTAAATGATCTGTTGACATTGCAAGCTAGGGCAGATAGTGTCAGAAATGTCTTGGTGGATGGCATGATGTATATAAAATTGGATATTAAAGATATCTGGTAAAATACATTTCTATACATATATACCATCTCTTTCATTCAATGTTTCGCATAAACCGATTTTATTTGATTAAATAAAACCAAAGACCAAATTCAGAGTATCAGTTTGTTCCCTTAGATGTAAGCTGAGACAACTTTAGCTGTAAGGCAATCTGGTAATACATTTCATGATACTAGAAGCTGGACAGTACATCACAACCAGAGGTGCAGGATACTGTCATTACCTGTATTGGCAGATAATTGCAAAAAAAGTTAATTATCTGTATTGGTAGTAGGGCTGTCACTTTTCCCAAAAATCAAATTTGAATGGTCTTCAAAAACACACACTGATATTCTAAAATAATCAATGTGGTATGTTATTGCCTTTTTCTGCACCTCTGGCCAGGGGCCTGCTGAGTAGGACCATTTGCACTGGGCTGAGCACTTAATGAGGTGCCACTGGGCTGACATGGGTGGAAGACCAACAAATGGGTCTTCTGATTTGTTATGGATGAGGAGTAGATGAGGAGTAGGCCAGCTGCTTTGTACATGTTTAACACACAGGTCGGACTTTGAGTTTTTATTTTGCCATTGACAATGTGGAGCCCAAAGTGCTGCCACACATTGCTCCTCAGATGTTTTTATTGTCTGCTCAGAGTGGCTTTGCCTGTCCTCCATTTTCTTAAGGTGAACATTCTGTTGTTAAAGTCAAGAAAGCAATGGTTGGTCGGGTTTTGTTGGAGCGCCCTCTGTTGGATAGGGTGGTTCACTGTTCAAGGCGCCCTCACGTGCTGCTGCACCACATCTTTTCAGTTAGACTGTATATTTACTGTTCGAATCAGATTTTTCACGAAACAAGTTTGAAATGATATTCATAGAATATATATAAGGTGACAGCCCTAAATGATAGATGCAAACACAATATTCACAGTCAGTATATTTGCCAAATACTCTCTTGCATTAGTGTAATATTGGCATAATGTACCATAATGATTTCCCTCATCGTCACTGAATATCCAGTTTTATTAATCATAACTATAATTTATTAAAGA
Source organism: Cetoscarus ocellatus (assembly GCA_037902135.1). Classification (NCBI taxonomy): domain Eukaryota; kingdom Metazoa; phylum Chordata; class Actinopteri; order Labriformes; family Labridae; genus Cetoscarus; species Cetoscarus ocellatus. The sequence goes on from JBAMNC010001086.1 coordinate 861,566, forward strand.
ATAAAATGTTTCTCTCGCTTCAAATCTGTTTCTAACACAAATCACCATGAAAAGAACAGGTCAACTCTGGTGAAGTGGAGGCTTTGTTCTCTTGACAAAAAATATTTGTATTGGTTTTGGTGATAATGAGTTTGGAAATGTTGGCACATCACATCCTGAGTTAAAGATGAAGTCAAAATAACCAAGCCTTGAGGACATTGTGTCTCTAAATTATTAGCTTTCAAATGATGTAATCATCATTTCAGTATTGGGTTTAGACCATTTTTGGAGTACATGTCACAGTCACAGCAGTTGTGCAACCAAACTGTGTGCAATGAGAAGGTGGAAATAAATATGGAAATGCAGATTAGATAGTTGATAAATGGGGGAAATGTCCAATTGTGCCGTAGGACATAAGTGTAGGAAAAAAAACCCTGCTATTAATCGCTGTCTTCAAACACAGTCCTAAAACCAGAATTAAAATATTTGCAGTCATAAAAATAGTAGTGAATGCAAAACATGTATTTATTGATTTATTTATTTATAATAGTTGTTAAACTAGAAGTGCTCCGGGAGCACAATCTCTGCTGAGGCATTATTGACATACTTTGCCGACACATTATTAAGTATGTGGAAAACTGCCCAATCGCACAAAGTAAATAAATCTCTGAAAAATCCTGCAGCTGGATTCAGATCCCCACCAAAATCTAATCACATCTCCCTTATGCCATAACCAACAATCCATTGAGAACTTTTTGAGTTATCTTGCTCACAGACAAAAAAATGGACAAATGCTGGCAAAAACATTACCTCCTTGCTGGAGGTAACAATTAGTTGAGTTATTATCAAAGACTTAGTGCTCATCCTTTTAAAGCTCAGTTCACTGTCAGAATGGAGCGGTTTGACATGTTTATGATAGCTCATGTCTGGTAAATGTGCAAAAAGTAACTGTGTTTACTGGTGATGTCCAGAGAAATAAGTTAGAAGAATACTATTGATCTGGAAGACAACTCCTCTGCTTAGAATCAGTTGGAGAAATTCATCATTAAGCTGGTCCAGAACTGACCACACACTACTGCCAGCTAGCTTTGTGCCACTGGGTGGGTTCCACTTAAACTTCCAAAGCAGCTGGATTTGTGTGATTCCATGTCTGTCATCAGGCAGATTCAACTTGCAAAGTTTCAAGATGCATCGATTGCTCATGGTCAGAAGATGTCCGGGCTTTGAGCCAAGAAGTGGTTTAGTTATGCCAAAAGGAAAGGCCTGTAGACACCATGGGGGATGCAGATAACTAGCACAAAATAGAATATTTAGGAAGCCATTTTTGATGTGTCTTTCTTTTCAATTTAGCATGTATGTCTAAAAACATCTCGCTTTGGCAGACTCAGCAGTGACCTGAGTGACAGTGACCTGAGGCTGAGTTTAATTGAACAGAATCTACACATCTTTTGTAAAGGAGAGGAGAGCTTGGCAAGTTTCACCAAATACTACAGGAGCTGAAACAGCACGACAGCTGCTTCAGGATGAACTGTTTATAACAGCAGAAGCATGAGTATACACTCACTGTCATCATTCTGCTCCTCCAGTACTATCCTCCCCCATATATTATCTCTGAATTCATTATCCTTGACATTTTGATGACTTAAGTCAAATACAATGGGCTGCTGTGATAGAAACACACCACCAAGCGAGCTGATATGTTGAATGCTTTGACTGACTGTGACATCCATGCCAATAAGGAGTGCCCTCATTGGTCAGATGTGGGCTAACCATATGTAAAACTTTGGAAAATTGACTACAGTCCAAAAAAATAAAAGCACTGGTATGTGAGCTTGTATTGACTGCCTATGGATTTAAACTATAATAATTACATGAAAATTATTTGTGGGCAAAAAATCCCTTCAGGTGTGCAAAGGTCTGTAGGGTTGTTGACAAGCCTCAGACTGGCCTGTAATAAAATTGTCTTAGAAAACATTTATTATTATATCCTTCAAGTTTACTTGAAAGGCTCTGCCCTTTCTGATTATTTTTATGGCATGGTGCTGGATGGATGGACTTGAACTGTATCCCATAGATATGTGAAGAAGTCTATGTGGTGTGTCAGGTTAGGGTCCACCCACAAAGTACTTCATGATGATATTGACTTTAGCATCAGTGTTGAAGTTAAAAACACTGGTATATTTTGGCCTAAAAAGTTCAGTACTGGTATGGTACAAGATTAAAATGTTTACATGTAATTACAGCTGACCTATCAGCCATACATATCGGCCATATATCAGCTGAAAAAATCTGTAAAATACACAAATGTACCATATTGCTGCACCTTATCATTGCATGGGTACATTTAAAAATCAAGAGTTTAATTTTTCTAACAGTTGAAATGTTTTTCTTGTTTTACTTCTGTTCATCGCACAAAAAGTCTGTCACAATGAAATCAACAAGCCAGTTTCATTAAGTCAAAACTTTGTGCTGTTGACGAAAAATATTGGTATCAGTGTTTGAAAAATATCAGCATATCGAACAAAAATCCTACATCGTGCATCCCTGTTTTTTTTCTTTTACTTGGTACTCAGATTCTGTGACACTGTTAACTACAATCAATGTGTCCCAAAATAACCATATGAGAAAACAGTGAAAGTACTGTTCAATTACTGTAGCTTAAATAAATGTAATGAAATGTAATGAGCTATTTTCCACCCCAAAAAACATAGCTTTTGTTTCAGTTTTCATGTCGTCCACTAGACCAGTTTTTCTCAACTGGTCCAGCCCCAGGACCCACCACCACCTCCTTTATTGACCCTTTGTCAAGCCCTGGCCTCCTTTGTAACTAAATTAGACAAAATCTGCTGATTGTGACCGCTCCCATTTAAATCAATCAAAAATAATTGACTTTTGACCAATTTTTTTTATTATTTTGATTATTTTTAAAACTTGGCTGAAGTGTAAGTATAAGGACCAATCTACAGTAGGGTGTATGAAGTTTACTCTAAATCTCAGTACAGATTTATTAAAATTATAACTCATGAATGATCTCAGTGATGTCACCTGACATCGGCTGTTTACATCAACACAATGCATTTTTATCCTGGTTACATATTTCTAGAACACCAAATATTGTTATTAATAAAATGTTTTCCCATATCCTTGAATGGAGATACTATTTCTTTATGATTTTCGGCATTGAAGAAACAAACTAAAGACAACAATTCCACCAAAATGCACCAACATAGACTCTGGCAAATGGCAACCCTGCAATGGTCGCAATGAATTAGGGGCTCTCTGATTCTGATTGGCTGGCCAGTGAACCAATCAGAGAGCCAACAAATGGTCAATTAATGATCATAACCCAAATTTTCAACATTAATTAAACCACTTAAGTATTTAATGAAGAGTGTTGCGTGGAACTAATCGTGTGAAAGACATGGCCAACATGTTTAAATGTGTATCATAAAAACAGCCCTTGGGGAACATAAGCACATGGTTGAGAAAAACACATTCACATCAACATCTTGCCCCCAAAATATTGAGATAAATAAGTTAAGCTCTTGTGATAACAACCATATTCTCCTTATTACATGGAATAGAGAAAAATAAAGCATTTGGAGCTTCCTATCCTTTTTCTGCCACTTAACTGCAGGAGACGTGTATCTGCTGCCCACTTTGAGGACTTTACCTTGAAAATGCGTCCAAGTACAACAACTAAGTTGGCTTGAAGAAATCAGCAGGTTTCCCATGTCTGATCCAGTCATTTGGGGACATTTGTGCCTCTTTGCTGTCTTCACATCAGAATTTACAGTCTGTAAAGCATCAGTACAGACTGTATTATCATTAGAGGCAAATTTTTGATTTCTGGCTTTAGAAATGAAACACGCTCCCACACACAAAAAGACCCGCCCTGTCTGATACATTTCGCTCTCTGTCTTTGCAGGGAAAAAGAGGTCAGTGCCGGGGCCTCCTGGTCCCCCTGGTCCACAGGGCCCACCGGGGCCACCGGGCATCCCTGGAATCCCCGGTATTCCTGGGAGCAACGCCGTGGGGCCCGCAGGACCTCCCGGACCCCCCGGGCCGCAGGGACCTCCGGGCAATCAAGGCCCATCAGGTATAAAACAGAAACGACACGATCCGCGCTGAGATAGCCAAGAGTCGAGCCAGAGAAGTCTAAAAACACCCCTGAGTTGAGAGATTTGTTCTTAGATTACAGTACTTTCCTGCATGCAGACGCGTTCCCACACTAGAAGGGGGCTCAGGTTGTCAAAATTGGTGAACTCATTGCCTTCTCAGTTCGAGTCTCTGTCAAACATACTGTGGGATAGCAGTGATCCATCTTTAAACTATTTCACTGTTTGTTTTGTTTTAATCATCATCTCTTCTTCTCAGTGGTGTCGAAGGCCAGGATTTTATCTTGTATCTCTCTTTCTCTCTTTTATTGTCACAGGGGTTCCCGATAGGACGAAAACAAAGGAATTCCAGGTAGAGTATGTCAGCCATTAAAATTAAATTTTACCCTAACACAAAGCCCCTGATGAAACAGCTGTTCCTCTTGTTTTACTGTGCATCCAGATCAGTCACCAGAGATCTCTTTGTGTTTTTCAGCCGGCAGTGGTTCATTTGCAGGGGCAGGAGACGACAATCCAAGTGAGAGAAGGTGGGCTTTGTGTCTGTTCTCGCTTGTAGTTACACCCCTGTGTTTGACAGAGAACAATAAACAGACTTAATCCCTGTCAGTGTCCTTCATCAGAGATCTGTGTCTGCAACTGTTCTAACAAACACATGCCTGCTAAACCACAGACTTATGCCAGAGTAAATAAACGTGCCAGATTTAGTCATTTTTTAAAGATTTTTCTTTGTCAAATGCAGCCAGACTAGGATTTTCTTCTTTAAAGGGCTAAATATTGCTCCTAATATGTGCTGTAAGATTATAGTAACCCTTAAATAATCCCAGAGCTGTAATAGGATTAGTATACAGTTACAGGCTTATATTATAAGTCAGACCCATGTTAACTGGGGTCAGGAGCATAAGCCTCCTGTGCGAACACATTCAGGTTATCCCACATCAATTTGTCACTCCAAAAGTATCATCAGCTGGTTCATTTTTTCTGCCAGCACAGAGCTCTGGTTGCAGTTAAACACCACTGATAGCTGTTTATGATGACTGTGTGCCTCTTGTTTGTTTGTTATGACATGTTTAGATCTCTCTGAAGGCATCCTTAGGAACTGGAAGATGGTGTCCATCCATCACCGTGTCTTTAAAATGCACTCTCGCTCTGGAGAGCTAGAGGTGCTGCTGGACGGTGTCTACTTCATATATAGTCAGGTAGAAGTGAGTACGGTCCTTGACGTAACTCTTAAAATTTACTGTTCAGAGTCTAAAAAACTGGCAATTTGATGCTAAGATTTAAATCCTGCTTGCTTTATTATCCATAAAAGTTTGAGTTTTATTAGACTTTTCTTCTGCCTGTGGTAAAATGTGTCTATAACTCAAAGCCTTGTTGGCTGCTGTGATATCCCAGCTGTTCCAGCTTTAAATAAGATCTTAAATATCATGTGCTCTTGTTCTGACTACCCCTCTCAGTCTTTTGTGAATTTATGTCTCCGCCTTCTCCCCAGGTGTACTACCTCAACTTCACTGACATTGCCAGCTATGAGGTGATGGTCGACTCCAACCCCTTCCTGCGCTGCACCTGCAGCATAGAGACGGGACAGCGCAAATTTAACACATGCTACACGGCTGGTGTGAGCCTGCTGCGAGCAGGCCAGAGGATCTCCATACGCATAGTGTATGAGGACACGCTCATCAGCATGACCAACCACACCACCTTCCTGGGAAGTGTCAGGCTTGGAGAGGCTCCATCTGCTGGACAGAACTGATAATTACACACCACAGCAGCACTGACAGAGGAGGGAGAAGTCGCTTTGGTCTGATCAGAAGCAACTTTTCATCAAAAGTTTTGTCCGTTTTTAGAAGAAATTCAGACTCAGGGGAGCTCCTGAATGACTTTCACCAACTGTAACAGTTCGGTTTCAAAAAGGACGATGAAAACTGCAATGCCTCCCCTCTTCAAACAAAAGTCTATTTATAGTCACCCCTTTGTGTCAACACAGACGGCATCTCTCTCTATAACAAGGAAGGACACTGCGCTGACATATACTTAATATTTACACATTTAAAGTGCTGTTGAATGATAATCTTGTATCTCCACAAACTCAAGCTACCCTAAATGTTTATTGCAATTTGTACACTAGACCTTTTTAATTAAATTAATGACATTATCAGTTATAAGTAAGTGGTTTTAACAGGAGGATTAAAGCACCACATGCCACTGGGTAATGAATATGATAACAAAGTATAAAAGAGAAAAAGCCTTAAATCTGGAGTTATAAGGTATTCACAGAGCAACAGCACTATATATTTTGCGCACATTTGCACTACAGCATCCCTGCAGAATATCAGTGATATGTTTTGTTACAGTGCTTTTGTTTAGTTACCGTATGAATGAATCCATGTGGAAAAATGATAGTTGTTTATACGTCTCTGTACATATTGTATATAAAATGGGATATACTTTTGTAAATGGAGTTGATTGATGGATTAAAATGTTTCATTTTCTGTCTGAAGTCATTTGTCTTGTCTTTGGTGTTCGAGCAGCGAGTGGTATTGATTTAAAAGGTTAAAACTTCTTTCACATCTCGACTCTGCTGGCACCAGTACAGATGAGAACGGATGATGCTCTCTGAGTGCCTTTTGTCTTTATTAAAATGTGGCTTTTTACTTTGACTGCAAGTTTCACAATACAATAAATTTCGTCTGGAGTCTTTATACAATCTAAATGAGTTCCATCTTGAGGCGTAGAGAGAAGATAGTTCCACATTTAGAAACTGATTTTCAATCAGATATTCTCAGTTTATGGGATTAACTGATGCTTGACCTCACTCGTTTGAGTAACTTCAGGACATCCAGTCTGTTTGCTGGTCTCACAATGCCTCATAATGCTGTATTATTGCTCTCAGTATTAGTGTTTTGTCTCAGTCTGTTCCTGGTGCACACAGCCAGTCTTTTAAAAAATGATTTCCCCAAACTCCAAGGGGACATAATTCTACAATTAAATCAGCCATGTTCTGAGGGAGTTAATGGGAAAATGGCCAAGATGTTTCAAACAAAGGAGGTATGTCACTGATTATGCATGATGGAGTCATCTTGGACATTGTACTACTGAGATTTATGCCATTAGTGAGTATTCAGATAGGCTGCAATAATACATTTTCTCCTAATGCTTTGTTTTCTCTAAGGACTTTAAGCCAAAGAGCTCTGAGTTCTCTGAAGGTCTCTTCTAGGAGAGTAAAGCAGCTGCAGAGGTGGGTCGGAGCTGAGGACTGAAAATGTGTCCATTAGTTACACTCTAATCTGTTAGTGAGCACATAAACAGTGTTTGCTGAGTTAATAAAATTAATCTATTGTGTTTATTTCCCCTCCTGCCAGCTCCAACATCATCCCTGTACTTAACAGCTAACACAAACAGCCCGACATTAGAGGTAAAACTACGTTTGCGTCTTTGGCTTAAGTGTTGCAGCGTATGCCATTATTTTGAATAAGTGTATCTTGCCTACTCCCACAGGAAATATATTAGATATCCCTTGGACGGTCTCTGCACAGCAAGGAAATGCAATTTCACAGAAGGAAAACAGAGTTGTTGTCCAAGAAGATGGTTATTACTTGGTGTTTGGACAAGTATTGTGTCATTTTAATTCAAGCATAACTAAGTTGATTTACATCTGATTTGTTCCAACTATTCTGCTAATGTTCTGCTAAATTCACAGGTTTTTGTTCACAAGCCAAAGTACTGTTCAGGGTCATATTATTCAAAGTTGGAGTTCAACTCAAACAGGAATAACATCAGCAGTGTGATTGCATGGCCTGCATGAAATGCCAGATGATATCCTGCCAGTACATGCTACACTGCAGGTCAGAGAGGCACTCAATGTGTGGCCAATTAAGAAATAGACATATTTGTATTTTCATAAACATGCTTACTTGTTTCTTTATTAAGACACAAAAATGGAGAGAAGAAATATCTGCCATGTTAATTGATGAATGGCTAAACAAGAAAAACAAAAGGAAATTAGTGTTTGGTAGATATTTTCTTTGATGTAACAATGGAAATGGAAAGCCTGTTTATTTCCTTTTTAAATGGTGCCACATTTGTAAGGAATATGTATTTGAGGGATGAGCAGAGCTGAGTTTGCCTTTCTGCCAATGCCAAACAGCTTATTCTGCTACTGACCCTTGTTCAAAGTTGTTTGGTTGGATTATTGAAGTCTGAAGAAACAAGGCATACCAACAACATAACAACTCATTCGACAAACAGGAACCTCAGTAGTGTGTGGAAGACACTGCCACAACAATCTGGCCACACTCTGCTGTGGGGATGACACCCCATTCCTCAACCAGTTGCCTATGTGGTTGTGTTGGTCAATCTGGCATGAACAGCACGCCCAAGCTGATCCCACAAGTGTTCAGTGGGGTTGAGGTCAGGACTGCTGGCAGGCCATACTATAAAGACTGCTTGCGGTTTCTAAGAGCCAACAGGGTGAGGAAAATGGTCTTCTTGGGGTGTTCTTGTGACGCTGACTTTGCAGCCTGTCTCTGATGTCCCCTTGTTATTTGAAACTTGGCCTTCAGTTTGGACATGGTACTCCTACAGATGAAAATTATCTATTTGGTTTTTGTATTTAAACTGTAAACATGACATTGTTTGAAAAAAATGTGGTGGTCCACATGAAAACGCTGAAGTATAACTGCCAGGCCTGTAAGTAGCACTGTAATATTGCCACAGACATACACCAAAAAGGGAAATAAGCAGGCTTTCCAATGGTATAAGATTTATTGCCAAGAAGCATTGTTGCAACAAAGACAGGAACGAAACACATCCTTACTTTTAGTGCTTAGTTTAGAATTCATTACAGAAAGCACACTGTTTGAATTAGCATGGAGACTAGACTGCCACTTCATTAAGCTTCAACAAAAATAATTTTGTTGGCAAAAACATTCAGTAATTTTACAATGTGTTATAAACTTACATAGTCTATTTCTTGATCAGCAGTTATTTAGTTAAGACTGCATGTCCATTTTCTATCACCAGGTAACACTTTGAGGCCACTTCCCCTCAGTTTTAGTTTGAGACTGAAATAAGCTAAAAGGTATTGATGTTGTTGTCAGTGTGTTGTTTTCTAAAACTTTGTAATCACTGCCAGGAGAATCTTGTAACTCATCTGTTTATTTTCTATGGTAATCTAATCAAAAGGCTGCTGATTAGTTTCAAATTTACTGCAATGTTGCTAAACTTCAAAGCTGAAGAACTGCTTAGAGGAGGATTTCGCTAACTTCAGATAAATCCTGGCTAACTGTTTCCCTCTGTTTCCACTCTGTGCTAAGCTATCTTATTTGCTGTTAATGCTAGTTTAAGTGTCTTACAAGACAGAAAGCTGTGGCCTGTCAGGCCCTTTGACTGTTATTAAGAGATGAGTCTGTGTGTATTTTCTCTTAGGATATTCTTTATGTCACTACTCATATAATAGAGCACTGTTAAGATGACATGGGCCAACATGAAGGTTAGCATAGTCCATGTTCCTTTGAACAAATCAGTTTTTTAATTAAACCTACTCCTTGTAATAAACTCTGAGGTGAAAAAAGTTTAGAACAAAGAAAATCTACATAAAAAAAGAACACTACTTTGATAATATTTGAAGAATTAGGGTCTGTGTCCACAGTGGCCATTTTTACAACTCATTTTTAATTCAAGCCACTGTTTCCCTGCTCTCATGCAGAAAAAATACGCTTATTGTCATGACACTCACAGAGCTGTTAGTTAGAAATATAGACTGTAAAAGAATCGGACGAAGACGTGACGTCAGCTGTTTGATTATCAAAGGAGTCCAAAGAACATTGTAGCCCAAACCCTACAATAACCCTCTCCTATCCTAACCCTTGTGATGGACTCTGCCATACTGCACGTCAGCTAAACTGAACTTAAGCTCAACCTACTCACAGACAGAGAGGCTGGAAATCCTCAATAAAATCTTCAACAAAAGAAAAATGGTTGCAATTAAAAAAAAATCACCCCCCCCTCACAAGGAGAGCACATAGATGTATCATACATTTACACTGAAGTCATTTTTGAGTCAGGCTTTAAAGATGTTTATTTAGGCTGTAAAAAATGTCTGTTTCCGGCACATTATCATTAGAATGTCAGGTTTCTGCAGCCACCCTCAAGTGGACACTCAGGGTACTACAGCTTTTGCACTTCCGTATAGGCCTCCATTTTCAGCTGGAGCTTGCAGCTAACTTTGCAAAGCAGCTGGATCTGCCTTATTCAATGTCTATAACCAGGCAGATTCATCTTGCCAAGCACCAATCTACAATGATTGTGAGTGTCCTAAAGTGGGACTGCCCAATCAGAGTCGTTTAGAGCAGGAAGAGATGGGAGATATCAGCGTGAAGACAGCAGGACGTGGCTACATGAACGGATGATTTCTGGGTAACAGTTAAATAAATAGACAAACATTATGCTAATAAAGCTGTTCAAAATGTCCTAATGGAAAGTGTGAGGTCAATTTTGTAACCTAGCAGCACTTAGTACTGGTGAGGAGGGCTCTGAAAGTAGAGTTGTGAGCGCTGCCAGTAAAAAAAACAACAACAAAAAAAACCAGCTTTGGTGGACACAAGCTCTAAAATGTAGAGTGAAAAGCTAATATTAGGAAATTAAGGGGCCACACAACAGATTTTATGGAGTGCCACCGTGGCTGGTGATTTGAAAAAAATCTACCAGACATTTGAATGTCTTACCAGTCACTTGATTCCACCCAGCAGAATGCTTCAATAATGTATATTTATATAGGTGAGGTGTATAATATTAGAGTATTTCTTCATATCAATTCAACTATAAACCTTTTTTGTCTTTATTTATTTTTCAATTTTCACATCATAATACTAATAATAATATAATTTTAATAAACTTTCCCCCCTATAATCTAGAATAAATTAATTGATATTTTTAAAAATATTTTTAATAAAATGCTTTGGCAACAATGCCCGTACAACATTTATGCCAATTAAGCTGCTTGAATTGAATTGAATTATTTTATGCTAGAAATATTTTAACTAAATTTGACATGCTTTTGCTCAAAAATAGAGGAGAAGCTTATTTTTGTTGTTTTACTTTCATATATTAAGGTTGGTTGGAGTCTCAATAAATACAATGTCCTTAAAGGTCGATTTATCTGCAGCTACCTATTATTTATAAAGAATATGACTCTCAATTATCTTAAGTCATTAGCATGTATGTTCAAACAACTTAGATTTTTGGGAAAAGTGACAGCCCTACTATAGACCTCATTTTGGGCAGCTAACCAAAACTCATTCAAAAATCTCAAGGACTTTGAGCCAATAAAGCAAGAATGCTAAAATGCTAATTCATGTCTGTGTCTTGGGACCGATTCCTTCATTAAAATGAAGGACTACCCCTCTAAGATGACAACTTTAAAAAAACAAACAGTGATATGTTGATGTAAGCAGTGGTAGCCCGAGAGATTTTATGCTAGCTCTCTAACTGTTATCTCCTTTAATACCTTCTTACTCCTTTCTGTCACAAGCAGCTGCATCAGCACAATGAGGCAGAAACAGAGATAGAAGACAGGCCCAAAGCCCTAATGTATTTGGATATAGCCTGTCTTAACTTTTTTTTGGTGTTGTACTGCTAAATTGAACATGAATAGATAACAGTGAGGCTCACTGTTGCAGGATGTGAAAACTGACACTGAGCTGTGTGAGGGGAAGCTGATAAAGTACAGCCTGAGGAATATATTGTAATAACTTTTAAATTGAAATTCACGTCTCATTTGGCAGCCTTTAAAAGACTTTTTTAAATAAGACTAAAATGTAAATAAGATCAGAATACAATGATTTACAAATCTGTTTTGAGCAATATTCAATTGAACACTCTACAAAGACAAGATATTAAATGTTCAAACTGATAGCCACATTGTTTTTTTTTTTAATATTCCCTCATTTTGAATTTGATGCCTGCAACATGATCAGCTTAGAGCAATGTTTCTCAATGTACAAGGAATCCAGGGATTTCATCATCTACAGTCCATAATATCATTAAAAGATTCAGAGAATCCAGAGCAATCTCTGTATGGAGGTGGCTAGGCCAAAAATCAGCAACGTATGCCTGTGACCTTTGATCCCTCAGGCATCACTGCATTAAAAACCAACATCAGTCAATAGAGGACATTACCACATGGACTCAAGAACACTTTGGAAAAACCATTGTCAGTTCACACAGCTCATCGCTACATTCATAAGTGCAACTTAAAGCTTTACCATTCAATGCTAAATCCAGATATCAACAACACCCAGAAATGCTGTCAGCATCTCTGTGCCTGAGCTCATCTGAAATTGACTGATGTGTGGAAAAGTGGAAAAGTGTGCTGTGGTCTGACGAGTCCATGTTTTAAATTATCTTTTTTAAATCATGGACATTGTGTCCTCTGGGCTAAAAAGGAAAAGGACCATCTGGACTGTTATCAGAACAAAGCTCAAAAACCAGCATCTATGATGGTATTGGGGTGTGTTGGTGCCCATGACATGGGCAATTTTTACATCTGTGAAGGCACCATTAATGCTGAAAGGTACAAACAGGTTTTGGAGCAACATTTGCTGCCATCTAACTCTTTTTCAGGGACGTCCCTGCTTATTTCAGCAAGTCAATGCCAAGCCATGTCTAAATGTGTTACAACAGCGTGGCTTCAGAGCTAAAGAGTGCTGGTACTGGACTGGCCTGCCTGCAGTCCAGACTTGTCTCCCATTGAAAATGCATGGCACATGATGAAGCACAAAGTATGATAATGGAGACTTCAGACTGTTGAGCAACTGAAGTCGTGTATCAAGTAAGAATGTGAAAGAATTCCACCCACAAAGCTTCAACACTTAGTGTCCTCAATTCCCAAATGCTTACTGAGTGTTATTAAATGAAAGGTGATGTAACACAGAGGTTAACATGCCCCTGTTGCAGCTTTATTTGGAATGTGTTGCAGGCATCAAAATCAAAATGAGAGAATACTGCAATACACAGTAAAGTTTATCAGCTTTAACATATTGTCTTATATTTAATTAAATATGGGCCAAAAAGGATTTGCAAATCATTGTATTCTGTTTTAATTTATGTTTTACATGTCCCAACTTCAATGGAAATGGGGTTTGTATGAAGTGTATCTTCCTCCACCTGGGCTTTGTTTGTGTGTTTTACCACCTCCTTTCATCAGTCTATTTTAGTGCATCTCTTTATACCTATCTGGGGGCTTCCCTGCCGCTCCACCTCCATGTACTGTCTGTTTATTTGTTCCTCTCATCTATTTTAGAACAGTTTCCATTTCCTAAGAATAAGTCAGGAACAAACAAAGGTATAAAATTATACTGCATAGTGGGTGTATTCTTGTTCTCATTAACTCTTAAACAGTAAATACCCAAAAACATTATTGTAAAAGGGCTGAAAATTAAGACAGTTATGTAGAAAAAAAATTCTTTTAGGAATTTTTATTCCCAAGTTTTAAATGTCCTAGTAACTTTAAATTTGTCCAAAAATAAAAATATATAACCATCTCTTTCTTTGTTTAACTTGGTTTTTTGTTAAACTGAACGATCAAGTTTTGGAAGCGTTCCCAATAAAAAGTGATCTATAACTGGCTGAGCCTTTATGGTCTAAATATAGTTTCCTCAGTGCCTATCTGGCCTCTGCAGCTGTTTTCCCTGTCTCTCTTTTTTTATGAAGCATGGGTATAAGAGGGTGTGAGTGTGTATATGAGCTCTGACAGCAGTGGTACAGCAGTAGGAGCAGCAGCACCATGAGGATGTTCAGACATATGTTTTCTCATCTCTTACTCCTCTGGTCACTCTGCCATGACCTCTTCACAGCAGGAATGATCCATCACATGCCAGAGGTACGCTCACACTGAGTCACTTAACTGTTCATTAAAAACCATCTCAATTTTTTAAGCCCTTCAAGTTGCGCATTTTCTGTGTTTGAGATCTCAGAACTGTTAAGGTTGTTTGACTTTGGTTTCCATGGTTCACTCTATGATTATGATTATGATTAATGTTCTTCTCATTTCAAGGAGGGGTCCTGGAACAACCAGAGTCTCTCCTCTGTCCCGGTGGATTTGGATGTAAGGCTGAGAAGACTAGACCTGTCCAATAACTTCATCAGACAGTTGCACACACTTGCTCTGCCATACTTGGAACAGCTGGACCTGAGCTCCAACCAGCTGGATCTCATCTCCGAGGGAGCTTTTGAAAACCTGGCTCGACTTGAAGAGTTGAATTTGTCCAGAAATGCGCTGAACAACAACCTTGGCAGTAACACTAAAGCCTTCCGATCCATCAGTGGAGTGGGGAGTTTGGACATTTCCATGAACGGGTTGAGTGATGACGCGGCAGAGATGTACCTACAAAACAAACCTTCTCTTGATCAACTGAAGTTGACGGGAAACGTTTTGATGAGACTTTCACACGGCTTGTTCAGAGGAAGTAAAAGTTTGCGGTCAATTATGATAGATGACAACCTGATATCAGTGATAGAACAGGGAACTTTTGAACCTCTGAACCGGTTAGAGGTGCTCAACTTGGCTGGAAACAACCTCGCAAGAATTTGCGATTTTAAACTACATCAACTCAAACACCTGAATTTGAGTAGAAATGCTGTTGAATTCTTTGTTACAGATGAGGATGACCAGCCTTACAAGCTTGAAACACTTGATCTGAGCCATAACAAGCTCCTTTATTTTCCAGTTGTTCCAAAGAATAATAGTTTGAAGTATCTTTACCTGCAGAACAACATGATTGGAGCCTTGAATTCAGAAGCTATGATGGTGTCAGAGGTCAACACTCTGTACAGTGGCATAATGAAAGAGGTAACAGCTAGGAAGAACAGGCTACACTCAAACTGGAGAACAATGCCACTTATTTATATCGACTTAAGCTACAACCACTTCAGCTTTTTCCCGCTGGAGACTCTGAGTCTTTTGTTAGATTTACAAACCCTGAATCTCAGCCACAACTGTCTGCAGAACATCATCTGGGATGTGAGACTAAATGAGTCAGGACACCATCGACAGCTTTTCTTTCCCTCCTTAAAATACCTCGACCTACACAGCAATGGACTCGTTGCGGTCTCCCCCTTTTTTCTTAAAGCGCTCACACAAGTAGAGACATTAAATCTGCAGGACAATTCTGTGCAACCTTGTGCCTCTTTGGATGACTCCCAATCAACACAGCAAACTCAACTCAACAATTCCTGTGTTCCTTTTGGTCAGCTAAGGACTCTCAAACATCTCATTCTAGTGGATAATGACATCAAACTGCTGCAGCCAAAATCATTTAAAAAGAACTCTTTGGTTTCTCTTAACCTTGGGAGAAATCCACAAATGGTGATGCAAGATAGTGCACTGGAGGGTGTGCAAAATAGTCTGGAGAGCTTGATTCTGAGTGAAACAAACATGAACAGTTCAGATTTATCTTTACCTTGCATACAAGTGTTAACTCACTTGAACATTTCCAACAACCATTTAGATTTGATTCCCAGCAGTTTAGGCTGCTCTCCTTTAAAAGAACTTGACATAAGAAATAATCACCTCAAGTCCTTAAACCAGTCTTTGGTTCTTGCTTTATCTGCGCACCTTAATCTTATGTATATAAGTGGAAATAATTTTAATTGTTGTTACAGTAAATGGCTGATAATCTTACACGAGTTCAACATTTCCCTGCCTGATATTAATGACACTTTATGCTTCACAAGTGAAGGAAAAATGAATATGACGGAGTATCTGAAAAATCCTGCAGTGCCTTGTTTGTTTCACACAAAAGCACAGGATGTTCACATTGGACAGATGATAGTAATTGCTGTATTTGTATTTGTTTTAGTCACAGCATTGATTGTGTTTACAAAGCAGCTGTGTTGTATGCAGGATTCATTCATAGTGTGATTAGGGATGTCCTGATACAATGTAGGTGTCAGCAAATTTAAGAGATCAGGGCCGGTATGAGGATTTTTTAAATTGATTGGGGATCAGAATTTATGCTGATCATCTCCCCCTGATTATTTACTCAGCTTCCATAAGTTCAGCACACTTTACGGCAGACTGTAAACGAGCAAGAAATATTTAAATTTAGATAGCAATAAGAGTCCTGTGGCCATTCTGAGTATATAGCATTCTGCTGAAGTTAATGAAGACATCAGGGTTACTGCATGATAAAGTCTGAGAGAAAAAACCTGCTGCTTGTGTCCACACATGGAATTCACCTGGGTGAATAAGAAAATGTACAGTTTCTGTCTGCATGTGTGAATGGGGTTTCAGAAGGTCTTAATTCCTCCTCAATCCTCACACAGCAATAATGTCTTGGACTGCTCCTCAGAGTTCATTTGTTGAAGGAAAATATGACTTAAGTGTTTATTAACAGCCCTTTTCCATGACAAAAAAAGAAAATAATACTTGCTGAAGTAAATCTGTGATAATGCTGTTTGAATGCATGTTTACTGTTTGCCATCCAGACAAGATGAGACTAACTTGGTGTGTGGGCTGTGGGACATTCAAAATCCATGGTATTTAAAATATTACATGTTGTTTTGAGGAGGTTTGTGTTTCGTAATATAAAAGCAAAACAAGTTCTTTTAAAAATGTAGGAACTCATCCAGTTAAAGAATAATAGTGGAGTGTGTATTGTGGAATCAGATAATTAATAAGGATTTTTATATAAACAAAAACACACTACATTTAATTAAGTAAAGATATACATTAAATAGCTTTAATACAGTAATATTGATTTTATGACTTGGCCTATTATGTTATGTCAAAGCAATTTCCCAAACTTTCTGGTAGGTTGGCTTTTCAGAGATGATTCTTTTTTCAAGTCACCTCAAACTTCACCATCGATATCAGCATACCAACATGCTGTATGCCATATGTATATGTATTGTCTTTGATGAGTTGTCGTCAGCTGAAATGAAAACTTTGGAGGGCAGAACTGACCAAAATGTGACCAATACTAGCATACTTTTCTGCATTAAGGCTTAAACTAAATCAAAAATAGCTGCCATAACTAAAACTGTGAAAAACTACAATCTTATTTTGATGCTTTTTATCACTTTTTACAAGCAGAAAGTCAGGAAAACAGATACATTTGGTAAGCTAGCTGAGACAAATTTACCCATAGTGCAGAAGTTTCAGTTCACATTTTCCTGTAAACAGTGGTTAGGATTAATGGTTGCTTTGACAGCACAGACTAACAAACTGTTAATAAATGAAATGCAGTGAAATCCTCATCATTTGTGCCTGAATTTCTGCTTTCTTTTCCCTGCAAGCTCCATTAAAACTCTCTCAGGCCTCCTTTGTTAATCTGAATGACATGCATCAATCTGTAATGACGTCCAGCCAGAATGTGATCACTGAATTTGGCCTTCTGTACTCCCAAGTTATTTGGTTATGGTGCACGCCAAATTCACTAATCAGGCACAGAATTTTTCACCCATCCTTCTTTGTGAAATGTTTGTAAGTTTGACTCTGGCTCAGATGTTTTTGACGTCTATAAAGGCTTGCATAACCTTTCCAAGAACATTGACAAAACTACTGAACAATTCAATTTGGTGCCAGAACATGACTTTTTACACGTTAATCCCATAATAAAAAAAGTGCATGTTTTATGATTTCCTAATGAATATTAATACCTGCATTTGTTTGTGCTTTGTAATTCTTAATTTATGTGGCTCTGACCTTAACAAAATGTCATCAAATACACGAGCGAATGTGCTGTTGTAATAAACACTGTGTTTCTAATAACCAGAATATGTTGGCAGTCTCAATTTTAGAAACAAACCCTCGTTTCTATTAAGGGTGAAAAATGAATGACTGAGGCTCAGATGGCAGGAAACTTTGATGTTGGTAAATTTATGTTTTTATTTGAGCAATTTAAACTTCATCGAGCCATAAAACACTGACTGGAAAAGGCTCCTATCAGTCAGTGTGAGGTGCATTCACACTCAATAAATCTGACGGAATTTGGATGCACACTTTGAAGAAAAACAGACTCCTTTGTGTAGCACATAAATATTTAAAGAAACTAACAACACATGTACAAAAAGACATCAAGGAAGAGGGAGTTCTGAGGATACATACAGAGTAGAAAAGAAAGTTACTGGAATTTAAAAAAGTTGATCCTAACGAGAAAGAATAAATAGTGTAAACGTATCATCCTTATGTTGATGCATCATTACTCTGAAAAGCTGCAAAGTGCCGTTTTGCAGTTCCTAATCTCATAACTACTTTGTCCGCTTGTAGAGACAGAGCAGTGATGCCAGTGTTAGTGCCAAAGGAGCCAGGATTTCTTTATCAATCTGCCTCTTGAGCAATGCATCCGAAGGAAATGTCTCTTTGGCCCTGCCCACAAGATTTAGATCAAGTAGCAGCTTGACAAGTTCAAGCAGAGAGCAGCGGGAGAAAAGAACACTGTGTGGATAGTATTAGGTGTAAAACCATAGGAATGCATCGAGCAAATTGTCTTCATTCTTCTTCCCGGTGATTAATAGGAGCTGGCATTTGGGTATTGGAAGACACTTGTTTGTAATAGAGGCAGTGTTTGAATTCAATGTCAGTCATTCCCTCTAGGCTGATTCTAATTATATCTTATATTGTTAAATGCAAGACTGTCATTATTTTTCAACTAAACATGAGTCTATGAAAATCGGAGTTAATGTGGAGAATTTTGTGTTGCAGTTCTGGTGTTTGGTTCTTTATTTCTTCTGGTTTTTGCCTCAGTGTTGAAAAAAAATGTATATCCACTTATGGCAGGGAAAGTACATTTCCTCACATTTCAGAAACTGGGTAGCATTTCTGTGTATTATCAGCATTCTGGTCACTTTTTTCAACAAATTTAGTCTCTTCTGCATGATTTTCTGCATGACAAACCCCAATTTCAATGAAGTTGGGATGTTGTGTGAAACATAAAAAAAACAGAATACAATTATTTGCATATCTTTTTGACCTATATTCTATTGAATACACAACAAGGACAAGATATTAATGTTCAGACTAATAAACTTCATTATTTTTCACAAATGTTCACTCATTTTAAATTTGATTCTTGCAACACGTTCCAAAAAAGGCTGGGACAGGGGCAACAGTGGATTGGGAAAGTTGAGGAATCACAAAACACCTGTTTGGAAAATTACCACAGGTAAAGAGGTTAATTGGAAACAGTTGAGAGTCATAATGAAGGATAAAAAGAGCATCCCCTAAAGGCCTAAAGGCTTAGTCATTCACAATCAGGAATCAGGCAAGGTTTACCACTTGGTGAACAGGGTGGACATATAATTGTTACTAATAAGTGTTTAATAATAGTTATTATGACTGTTTTATGTTAATTCAATGTATCAATATAAGAAAACGATATATTTATCTATGTGGATATTTGAGGGAATGAATAGGCCAAATATAATCAAGTTAAAAAGTTGCTTAAAATTCCATTAAAATGTCCTTTAACTCCAAAAAAAATGATTGACACAAATAGCCTTGGATTTAAAAAATAGATAATAGAACATATATAATTATTTAAAATGCTTCATTTAGAAAGTCTTGCTAAAATGCATATTCAGGGTAAAAGCCCTTTGAAACTACCATTATTAGGTAACTGTACATTTAAAACATCATGGACATCTGTCACATAAAATAATTATCAAAAATAAGTATATATAATGTCTTGAGCTTCAGCAGCACATTTTTCATATAGTTAAACAGACCCTTTTTTTAGATGGCAATATGAAATTATGGAATTTTTTATTTTGTTTAAAACCTTTTTGGCAGACTTTTAACCATGACATGGCACCAAATAGCAGGAATAACATCAGAATTTATCAAAAATCTAATTTATCAAGCACTTTGTTTATGTGCTATGTCTGGAGTAGCAACAGAAATTAATAACAGTTACAGCAATTTCAAACATTTTTCAGAGTAATTGTGTGGTCACACATCTTATCTTTATTTTGTCTTCATTCTTTCAATTGGGCCCAATATACAAACAATTTAACATGAACAAATGTTGGCCAAGTCAAAGGTTATTTTTAATCCTCAATGGCGGGACGGTTAGTGTTACCTGGCAACATTCAGCTCACAGGGCTGGACAGGGCGGGGCTTAACAACGGCTCGATTAGCATGCTAGGTAGCTGCCGTTAGCCGTATGTTAGCCTCGGATTCAGCAGCGCGGCAACACCGACGACCATGACTCCTCCGCAGCAAGTGTTCCACCTCAGCCCGCAGCCCTCCCTCATCTCCCAGAAAGTGCAGCTAACATATAAGCTGTTTTTACTGGAGAGTGCCCGAAATTCACTCGAACGGGAGCTGCATGACTTCACCAAGAAGGTAACCGACACTTGTTTAAACGTTATTATTAATCTAACCACCGCTAATAGAGGAGGCTAGCTAACAAGATGGCATGTGATCAAACTGAGGCTTTTAGGGCAGTTGGATTACAGTGTGTTCAATGAGAGAGCACGAACAGGAGAGGAAAAATTCAGCCTCTGAGTAACGTTGTAAAATAAAAAAAAAAAACAAAATTTTGATCACCAGCAAGTAAGAGTATGTTGAGTAAATACAGGGAAATGTGTTAATCTAAGTCTTGCTATGTTTGTTTTGTGGAAAAATGTGAATTAACATGTGGACATTTTTGTTTGTTTTGTTGATTGTTTTTGGTAATTGGAAAAAATGAACTGTGAAAAGGTATGTTGGCCTGCAGCTCTTGTTTATTTTTATTATGTGTTTAGTTAATTAATATCTTGTGAGAAAGGGGCAGACAATGTAAGATTTTTCTTCATTCTGCTCCTTTTCATTCACATGTTTGAGATTTTTCTTTGTTTGTATTAAATGTTTTATATACTTACAGAATGAAAAAAAGACCAAAACCTAAATTTAAGAGTATAAAATATAACCATATGATAGTCAATATAATAGTCAATGTAGACAATGTAGAAGAAGTTCAGCCACATTCATTTGAATTAAAATACAGATTTTGAATAAGAGTTAGGGCTGCACAAATATACATTAAAATCATCATCACAGTTACTTTGATTGATACTGAGATTAGTTGTCTACACACTGTTTTGTGCATGCCTTAAAATGATTCATAAAGAAATCACAAATGATAAAACAATATCTGCCTGTTACTTACTTCATGTGAACAGTATTAGGCCAAATATGGAACAGTGTACCAAGCTTTTTATAATGACTATGATAGCTTTTTGTGTTTTTTAGTTCAGATACTTATACCAGTCATTCTTTTAAATGCCCAAATAATATTTTATACTTTAGCACGGTTTGAGGTTAACCACGCCAAGCACTAAAAGTGTGTCAATTTTCACTTTGGTTGGTAAATATCAAAGTTTTTGGCCAAATGGGGGTACATGTTTTATCTTAACAATTGTGTTTAAAATCATGCTCATCAAATGACAACATAATAAAATGGTTGATCTGTGGAGTATGATAGCAAATCATCTCAACTGAATGCACTGAATAAAACAAATGTCACAAGAGTTACTACTTTGGCTGGTAAAAATCATGAATAGATCAAATTTTAAGGAAATATTAGTCATGGAACAAGGAAGAAGGGATAATATTTTGGTGTGATCCAAATCCAGATGCTGATACATGAATTTTTCAAGGATTTTTTAAATATTGTGACATAGGTCAGTTTTCCAGAATTTTTCTAATAACTCAAGAAGTTTAAACTGAGTTGCATGACATTTTCAGGGATTGTTGGTCATGGCACAGTCCAGTGGATCCAGAATTTTTTCACAGTATTGTTAAGAGTGTGAGGTAGGGCAGTTCTCCAATATTTTTGACAATAACTTGGCCGACAATATTGGAAATGAAAAGGTTTGTCTTCTCAGAGCACTTTTTATATGTTGATGAGATTAATAGTTATTCCATTAATCTAAATACAAATGAAAGACAATACCAAAACAAGAAGAATATACATGACTTTGCAGCACTAATTTACCAGTCATTAAGAGGCTTCCTGAATATTTGTTTTCTCATTAAAGAAAAGACAAAGAACACAGTTTTTAATTGATTTGGAGCAAAGGAAGGTTGTCTCTTATGGTAAAAGGTTGATGAAATAATGTAAAAAAAAAAAAAAAAGACTACAAGTGCTAGAAGAGAGCACAAACCTGTGCCAAAGCATTTTAAACATTGAAGGGCGAGTTATTGCCAAAAGTATGAAAAGCTTCCCTATCTCGCACTGTTAACAAATCCTTGAATAAAACCCTGGTTCCACATGTGTTGGTCATTTTTGGATCACCACCAAAATGTAATCACCTTCTTTTGTGCCTTGACCAAGATTTACTGAAAATGTCATCAAAATCTGATAAAAACTTATAATTATCTTCCTAACAGACAAATGCTGGCAAAAACATAACACATATTTGATATGTGATGATGTCAAGAAACAGGGCTGCACAGAGAAATAGCTGGGCCCCTGACAGACCCAGTGGGGCCCCTCTCCAGGTATAGTTACCTAACAAAACAGGTATAGTTTTGTTAGGTAAAACCAATGTGCTGGATTTAAAACACTCGCACCTACCTCTGGCCAACATTAACCTCTTTGCCTGGCTTTAAACAGCTTATTGTTGGAGTCCTATTCTCTAACCGGCTCCCTCTTTTACTTCTTTAATTCTTTATTTACTGCCATCCCAACTTTTGCTCTGTTCCTCTAATGGTTAACCTCAAAACACGGAGGGTCCAACTGTAAAGTTAAACTGACCCCACAGAATAATAATATTGTAGGAAAAAGGCCAGTAACATTTTAGAAAAAGGGTTTACATTTTGAAACGGGTTTCATTTTCTGAAGTTCCCATAAATTGATGTGTTTTTTTGTTTCTTTGATAGGAAATGTAAGTATTTAGGTCGAAGTAAAGTATTTAGCTAAAGTAAAGTTTGGTTATCCCTGCTTGAATTTAGGATGGACACATTTTTTACATTTATGGGCTGCCTTTGAGACTGGGCCCAAAAAAAGCTTTCCCCTTTATCCCCCCTCATAGGAGGCCCTGCCAAAAGTATTATTTTTTTAGTGAAAATTGAGGAAACTATAATAAATCACCAAGGTTTTCTGACCACATACAATGTATAAAATTGAATTTCAGTAATCTTTCTCCAGAGTTTTGTCAGTTGTAACTTGTGTTTTAGATTATCAGAAAAAAATGTTTCATCAATATCTAAATCAGCTTATATCTCTTCCCGCAGGCCTATGAAGAGGTTCAAGGTTTTCTGAATTCTTCTTTTCCCACCAGTGTTTTCAGTGATCTTGCATTGACTCTGGACACAAAATGTCAAGCTGTTGACAGTCTCTCCACTTTATTGAAAGACCTCACAGCCAGTAAGTTTAAAATAAATCCTTCATCTCATCCTGTTAATGTCAGATTACAGATACCCATGTGTTAGATGAATTGTTCTGTTGTTACATAAACAAGATTTTCAGAAAACTTGATGTGATAAAACTCTTTGTGCTTTCTTGTTTTTTATAGAGCCACAATTTTGTGGCCAAAACGGAGTTACAAGACGCCAACTTGAGCCACTCAAAGACAAAGATGTTCAAAGGACAGATGTTCTCAAGTTTGGGCCCATGCTGCAGAGCTCGTTCATGGCGAGCTCCATAGCCAAAGCGGTCCAGGTGCTTGGAGCCACTCTGTCCCTGCAGCAGTTCAAACATTTCCTCATTTCCAAGCCCACAGCGGTCCAGCAGGATGACATGATATTCAGCGTGTTGTCCAGCGATGAAAACAAAACTGTGACTGCGAATTTATTCTCTCATTTGAACACAGAAGGAAAAGAAGATGCCGTTATTGAGGAGAAAGGTTCACTAGACGCTGCGGCCCCTGCACCTGCTGTTACACAGAGTCCCAGGATTAGCACCAAGAGGCCACCACTACTACTGCCTCCCATACAGGCTATACTCCCACAGATCAGTAACCCTAAACCAATGAAAACAACACCGCTAATGAGCTGGGGATGTGAGGAAGATGTCCAGGTGCAGCACCAAAAACAAACATCCTCTCAGCTGCTTCACTTCCTCCGAGCCAAAGCTAAAAACATGGGTGCACTGGAGTTCACTATCTTGGAGTGGAGTAAAAGCATGAGCCCTTCAAGCTCTCCACAGTCAATGCCTCCTCCACTCAAAGCAAAAAGCTACCCATTCAGACAGGTTGTGACGGACGATCTGGTGGGCACACTGGCTCCAAAGTCGCTGCGTGTGGACGTGGAGAACCACGCCCCGGTCTTCAGAGTGAAAAGAGTTGAGTCAGGGGGTTCTCTGACGTACACTTGTGTGATTGCAACCAAGACTGAATTGTGGGATATTGGTGACATCTTCACAGAGGTGGGGCAGGGGGTCACTCAGGCACAGCCGTTTGAAAATGAAAACAGCAGAGATATCGGCGATCAGGGGAAGAATCCCTGTGATAATACTGATGTGAAAACCTCAAATCACCATCATACAGAGCCAGAGCGTGAGAGAAAGGCCACTTGCATGAAAATCCCAGCCATCAACACCACAATCCCTGAATTCCAGACCCGCAGGTTTGAAGAGACTGAAGTCGTGGTGTCTCACATTGTTAGCCCAGGGAATTTCTACATCCAGCACGCCGACTGCATCACAAAACTGCAGACCAAAATCACAGAGTAAGTCCTTCAACATGGATACTAATCTTCTCTCGAGGAATGTATGGTATTGTACTGATGACAATATCCAATGTGCCGGCATTTTCAAACTCATTTTTCTGATAATTTACAGATACAGAAACACAACATACATTTTTACACTGTAAAGAACACCAAGAGTCATATCGTATACATTGCACAGAGTGTCTTTTTGTGCTGGGCAGGATTTTTTTCTGTTTAAGACAGTTTGCAGCACTCAAACTCTTTAAATAGAAAATAAGCTCGAGCTCCCATTAAAACTCAGGGGTGTGTTTACGTTATAATGATGTGTCGTTGAGCTCAAAGCTGGTTTGTTTGGTATTGAGGATGCAAAACATGACTGTTTTGAACCAGTGTTGATGTGCCTTGAAATTTTATCCAACCATAAATTGCTACGAGCATTTACTCTCTTTATTGATTAATTTCTGTTTGCACCTGCTCATTCTGTAACTTTTAACAATCTTAAACCCCTAAAGAACAGTGTTTTTGCAGGAAAAGAGAGTAGGGGAAAAGTTTAGGTTTGGTTTGCTCTTCTATTTGATGATCTGACAAATTCTGTAAAATGTGGCCTGTCAAGTTTAAATGTGAGTACCTGATTTAAAAAAAAAAATCAACCTTAAAATCAAATTTTGCAGATTCTTTTTATGAATATTTCAAAGTACCCTGGCTTGTGGATTTATCTAATTAACTTTTTAGCACCTGAGAAAAAAAGTGTTATAACCACTCTTATGTTGGTTTCCATTGCAGAAGTGAAAAAAACATTTATCCTTTATTAATAGCACGTAGTTCATTTGTAATTTTTGTGACATAAGATTCTGACAAGGTTTGATGCAGTAAGGTTTTATGTTTATTTTCTGTTATCTTTCTTTGAATAAATAAAGTTAATGGGACAAAATTTTAATGTGGACAAAGTGGCCTCATCAGTGGAGGGGTGCTTTCTAGAGAGCGCTTTTGCCCTCAGTGCTGCTTATATTTAAAATATGTTAATCGTGACACGCAAAAACATACTTCTTCTTTTTCACCTACCGAGTCTTGTATCAAACAGCACAGCGCTAAATAGAAGATCGGTTGAGTCAGTGGAGAACCTTATATCCACGTAGGTTAGACTAATGTCAGTCAGAAATTGTAAATGTGGTTGGCATATACAGCCGAGCAGTCCTCCCGTGGTGTTTAAGTCTGAACTGTTGTCACACAGCTAAAAGACGAGTAAATATCATCTTCATCATCCCTAAAACTAAGGCGCTACCTGTTAGCATCTTCGTCTAGCCTCTTTGAACTCACAAGAGGTCGCGCAGGTGGGTGAAACTTTCTCACGGGCATGCAGTGGGAATTTCTAAATAAGGCTGTGTCATACTGATAACAGTTTAAATCGATGTTTTGACTTTTAAGGATCTAATCGGACAAATATACAGACTCACATCGATGTTTTGTTACAGCCCTAAAATTCAAGTATATATCTGTTGGTACAAATGTATAGTAAAAATAGCTGTAAGTTTTTTTTTTTCAATTTCTTTTTAATTTATTTTCATTTTAACATCAAACATCTATCCATTAAATGATTGCCATAAAATATCAAACAGTTCATAAAAGGAATTATACAACGTAAAAACATACAAACAATGGTCAAAAATACCCAACCTGTTGATACTGTAAGTCGATTACATTCTTCTGTTACTGTCTGTTGCTTAAGTCTTTTTAATAAATGTCAACCATTTCCCTAGCCTTTTACAAAGTATTCTCTCTCTCTCCATCACAAGGATGCTGTCTATGATCACCAGCCGCTGTTTATGATCTCTTTCATGCACAAATCCGTCCAAATGTCGAAGGTATAATGCAAGACATGATCAGGGAATAACATAGCCCAATACTTTGCATACAATCCCCGGAAGGTTGGATTTTAATACAGTCTTGAGAAAACACCTTTGAGTGCTTAAAAGGTGCTTACAGTTGCCTTTAAGAGAGTTTACAAACCACGAGGAAACCTTTTTCACATGCAAAAGATAGCTGGAGTTCAAATTTAACAGTTAAGGTCTTAAACATTACAAAGTTTATGAGGTGAGGTTGCTTTAAAAACTTCATGGTTTGCGGTGCTGCTTTGGTGGAGTGCTAAGCAATAAGGCACGACCCATATACATGATTCTGCCAGCCCGGGCTTGAATCCAGCCTGTAGCCAGTTTGCAAAGTGACCCACCCCCCACTCTCTCTCGACCCCTTTCAGAAGCCTATCCACGGTCTTTTCACCTATCAATAAAGGTTACAGAATGAACAGGTGCAAACAGAAATTAATCAATAAAGAGAGTAAATGCTCGTAGCAATTTATGGTTGGATAAAATTTCAAGGCACACCAACACTGGTTCAAAACAGTAAATTTTTGCATCCTCAATACCAAACAAACCAGCTTTGAGCTCAACGACACATCATTATAACGTAAACACACCCCTGAGTCAATCAATAAAGGCACAAATTGCCCCAAAAATTATCTAAAAAATAAATAAAACTACAGGGGTGGATCTGCTGTTTCTACTTGAACTTTACAAACTTCGTAATGATACTTTTTTTTACATCCTCCTGATGATCACACCTGATGTATCAGCTGAAGATATTGTCAGAAATGGGCATATCATCTGATACTTGTGTTGAACTTCTTAGATTAGCATCTGCTTGTACCAATATCATGTTGATATATCATACATCCCCTCTTGTCTGTGTTTTCCCTAACCCCCCTAATTCCCTGATCACAGTAACAGAACCTACACAGCCACTTCTCCTTTTTTTGGTTATTACAGCTTTCTTTGATTTTTTTTTTTTCTTTAATAATCCACATGTTTCTGGTTGTCATTATCTTTTTTCTCATTCACAGCAGCTGGAAAGCGAGTAGTTCATATGCCGAGCAGGACTGCATACCAGACATTAGGACTCATGTAATGGGCTGGTTCCCTAAGCAGGAACAATGGTGCCGGGCTCAGGTGACTAAGATGTGTGGAGTAAGTGGAGGTGAGTCCAGTTTGGTGTTTCTGGCATGATTTTGCAGTTTCATACCTCTAGATGGTAGCAGTGTGTCTTCACTTGCCTGCAGCCTCTTGGGAATTCCTTCCAGTGATTTTTGAGACTCAGCCTGTTTTCTGTGGTCTTCTGTCAGATAATAATGCTGCTAACGGTGCTGGAGGTCAGACATCCATTAAGGTGGAGGTGAGATGGCTAGACTATGGTGATACAGCCTGCCTGTCTCTGGTGAACGTCAAGGAGCTGACTCAAGAGATGGCAGAGCTGCCTCTGCAGGCTGTTCAGGTCTCACTAGCAAATGTAAGTGGTTTCTGGTCAAATACGTCCGCCCCTACAGTTCTTCAGAAGATGATAATATTGGGCTTTGCTTCCAGATTTGGAGCTGGTTCTGAATTAGCTGGATCTGTAGATTTGATGAGGCATACACAATTTAAGTCTATGTTTTAGTGCCTGAGTTTCATCATTTTTTTCAGGATTAAACTCTAATGAATTTCCTGCCATTCTTAAGAGTTTAATAAACCTTTAAGGACCCGCTGTGTCACTATAGCATGAGGTCGTTTTGATGCAGCACCAATATTAAGTTTGAGAAGAGGATCGTGGTGGCCTGCAGCAGCTAATCGTGGATAAACTACACTAAAAAGATAAAGACAGCAGTTCAGTAAAGTCATTTCATAAAGGGAGAAAAGCATGTCAGACCTGAATCCCACTCCGGGGAAACACAGCTGAGTCATATAAGCTTAAAAGATTGTTCTGACTTGCGTTTCTCGGCTAAAAGTAATTTGACACAAATAATGCAGCACTGTTCACATTTCCGGTAGGACATTTGTGCTCTTGTGATCTCGAAAGCAAACATATTTCAGTTCTCAGTCAAGCTGCATATTTAAAACAACTTCAGTCCAGCTAGTTGGATTTCAGATTTAGATAATGAATGCAAAATCTGATAATTAATTAAGATATTTAGTCAGAATGTCTTCATTGAATGCTTGGAGAATTCACCGGGGACCCACACAGATGGCAATAAATTACTAGATGTAACTCTTGACAAAACTTGTTACTGCTTCTCAGTTAGCACCAAGAATATAGTAATTGAAGCAGTCATACATCAAAACTGAATACCAATAATGTAAAAAAAAAAAACACCCCCGGGGTCTGCCTTAGATATTGTTTCAACTCAAAAGTATTTTTTATTATTTCAATAACTATAAAAAATCATGTACTCACCCAGTTCGTTTAACTCTACTTTTAACTCTAAAATTTTACCTTAAACACTGCCATACACACACACACACACACACCCCCACACCCACACACACACACACACACACACACACACACACACACACATATATATATTAGATAAATACACATGATAAAATTACAAACAAGCAGACGGACGGATCAGAGTAGTAATTTAAATAACTAAAGGTATAATGTTGAAAAGGCAGTGGTACGTATCCCAGTAAAAAATAATCCACTTAGTTTCCTTATTCATATATAAAACATTTATTTATTTTAGTTTCCTGACATCTGGTATGTAATACTAAATATAAAAGAATAAAAAAATGTATGAAAATACAATAGCTTATTAATTTATCTCAGTAAATGTGAAAGCTGTATTTTTAATAAGTGAGTTTGTTGGCTAATTTTGCTGGTAACACCTGACAAACAAAGTCATTGCAGAATACGATGTAGTCCTAAAGTTGGGATATGTTTTTAGTCGGCAGTGTGACTTCAAAATTATTTATGCTATAAGAGCACAAAATTTGCATAAGTTCCATAATTCTAATGTGTGCCATTTTTATTTTAGTGTGGAAGGTTGCATTGGGGTGGTGGACCAGTCCTGAGCCTTCTGCTTTGACCTTTGGCACAGTGCTGTACATTTATGACTCTTTCATCAGAACTCTCTGTATTAACAGTTATACAAGCAAGTGAAAAGGATTTCAGTAGAAATGGTCAAACATTGATAAGAAGAAAATTATAAACTTACTGAATTCCAGCCTTATCAGCCAGTAATTATGTTTGTTTATAATGTGAGATTCCTGTTAGAATAAAACATATTCTATGTGTTAGTGTATATCACTAATTAAAAGCTATATTTTCCTTACAAAGTGGAAACAAAGATATATGGTGAATTGTAATATTCTGGTTTAGGATAAAATGGTAAAAGCTCTTTGTGCTTGAAGACCACCCCATAGAGATCTCACCACTGAACACAATCAGATCTACAGAAACGGCCAATCAGATTATCCCTCCCAAGATTTGCATACATGGAAATGGTTAAAATCCAGTTCTCTGCTGTGAGTAGACTGTGAATTGGCCATTGTCCACAGTATTAGTCACAGCCTTATCTGTAGCTGGGTGATAAAGGAAATGAATTATCTCAGTTCATGGTACTTTCTGTCTGTTTCCTCTCCCTCCAGGTGACGCCTGTGAATGGGACGGATTGGTCCAAGGAGGCAGTGGGCTGGTTCCGGGCCATGGTTCACAACAGGACGCTTTATGCCCGACTCTACCCAGAGGGGCCCAAAGTCACAGTCGAGCTGTTCCTGGAAAAAGGAAAGCTGGGAGCTATGAGGTACTAAGGAGTGATTCAGGGTCACCTATTTGGGTACTGTTTATTCAAGTTTATCAGCATGTCTACGGGTAAGAGTGCAGATAAGAGTCTGAGAGATTTATTGACCTATTTAATGTTGTCTGGGCCAACAAGTGTGAACATAATGGCCCTCATTTATGAAATGTGCATACAACCAAAAAAAATGGTCATTTCTACACACAGATCCACGTTTTTCTGGCTGGACCTGATTTGAGCATGGGTGTAGGATACACTCCAATCCCACATGAAGTCTGAGCTCGTGTGTGAAAGTTTACACTCAGTGTAGTCTCATGCTGCATTAAATAAAACCTGCCTGTGAAGAACAATCTTTGTAACATACTCACCGTGCATGTGATGGATTTGGCAGTTTTAAAAGGGAAAGAATCAGGCTTTTCAACAGTATAAGATTAATTGCTTTGCTACAACAATTAAATTATCTACCCAACAAAAATGTCATGAATTTTTGTTCCACATTTATAAAACATAGAATAAGCTGATTTAGTAAAAAGTAAAAATAAATGTCAAATTTTACAAATTGTATTTTTTAAAGCCGCACTATGTAAGATTCCGGCTTTCAGCTCTCTAGTGGCCTCGATGGTCGTTGAGTGTAACTGCACGGTCGTAAAACAGAGCGCCTCACACCAACGTGCATTTGTTGACATACAGAGGGAAGAGAAGCGAGCAGACAGGATGTCCTAAGAGACAAATAAACCATGTGGACTGATAAGGTACAGTCTGATCATGTTTCTATTTGAATAAATTATCATGTACTTACAAGTCCAACAATAACAGGGCCCAATCAGCATCGGTCGGACATCCCTCCTCGTCTTCCAGCTCATGCCAGCGAGTGAACGCTGCATTGTCCGGGCATTTAGCTTGTTACTCTCTTGCTTTCTTTTTTTTTCGTCTCCTCCGATAAAACTTTTCTTTTCTTCGGGTTTTTCGCTGCTTCCGCCATGATAACAACTCAGCATTTAGCTTTCTTCTTCTTCTCCTTGTTTAACATCAGAGGAGCATTACCGCCACCCACTATGCAGGAGTGTGAGCCAGAAGTCCCTATTTCCATTAGAAAAATAAGTGCATATTTACTTTAAACTAAATTCTGTTCATTAAATCTGTTTTAAATTCAAAAACTGCTTTATATTCTCCTTTTCCCAACGTTTAGCTCTTGCCTTGAGGGGGAGTGACCTATGCCGTAAAGCAGTCAAAGCAGTAAAAATTTGTAGTTTTTCAGTGTGGAAGTGCTCCTACCATCCACATCAAAGTCACATTGTGCCAGTGAAGGCGATACAGACCCCCTCAGACCATGACAGAGATGTCAATAAACCTGTTGTAAGTTGATGTACCATCACAATGACTCTATAAATATTATATAAGGGTGGAAAAAACTACATAGTGTTGGTTTAAGCTTTAAAGTGAATTTAAAATTATAACTTTAAATGTTTTACTTTAAACTTCACCCTAATTAAATATGCATTTTTTAATACAGGCAAGCAAAATGACCCACTTGTGGTTTTTTTTTTATATATATATATATTTTATAATCGAGTGTTTCTTTCATCATTTTATTTCGAGAATTAGAAACTGCTTTCAGTAATCATAAAATCTGCAGCAAGTACTGTGGCCGGTTTAATCAGGAAAACCAGACTTCAGTTTATCATCTTATGTAAGATAGCTTAGTTTATTAAAGAGTTGATCAACAATACTGCAGTCTGTAACTCTTATTCCTCTTCAAACATCTGTTGTGTTCCTTCAGTGTTCATCCCAACACATGCACTCTGTCATAATGATGATTATGAGCTATAAAGCCCTCATATAAACCACATCTTTCACTGTGAGGTTTGGTTTCTGGTGAACTGTATTTTGTTGTGAAAAAAGTTGTCTATGGAGTTCTGTTAAAACGCTCATATCCCAGAACAAATGAATCTTGTAAAATAGGAAAAGAAATGCTTATCTTTCTCTTTTAAAAATCTTTCCATTCGAACCAAAACAGATTTCCAGTGTCTGTTTGCAGACATGATGTCTCTGACTCCCATCAGTGTCAGTTTTCAGGCTGCCAAACAATATTTTATTCTGTCCTATAGTGACAAAGTCAGCCTTTTTACTACTTTATGTCCATCTGTGTCATGATCTTCTCAAAACAAGAGTGCAGGACAGCATGAGCTGCAATTACCTGCAAAAGTGTAACAAACCAAAGTCTTTACAAGTAGGGATGCACATCAGAATCAGTTCAACCTCGATATAAGCCGATATTAGTCCATTTTACCAACGTCGGCCATTGGCAAATGAGTGTGGGGTAAACCGATATCAGTTTCCAATGTTTTCCTGTCATGTCACAACAACTTAATGCTAGCATATAGTGCACCTCACTGCTGATTCAGAGAGGATTTTATTATTGGGCTGTAACATGACGTCTTGGACTAACTGTGATCTGTTTTCATGGTTGAAGGGGAGAGAAAATATTGATAATGTGAGAGAATTAAGCAAAAGGAAGTTCTTAGAAAAACACTGGTATTGGCTAAAATTGTTTCCGTAGATATTGGCATCTGCCCTAAATTTCACTATCAGTGCACCACTGATTTTTTTATTATTTTCATTGACTTCCTGATTATCATATCCAATCCAAGGATTTTACGTCTGTGAAAAACATGCTTTTTTATCGACGTCAGACACTGTCAACATCTCAACACTTTAAAAGTGAATCATATCAAATAAACATACAAAGATTAATAATATGGACAAATGATCAGTAAAGAAAAATCAACAGTATTTTTCAGTAATCTTGATCATTTTTGTCCAATAATTGTGGGAAGCAATATTTGTAATTGATATTTAAACTAGATTAAGTGCACAGCTTTGGTTTGCAGAAGTGCAACACATACAGCCTCTCTCACTCTTCTTCTTGTGCATGCAGTAGCAATTACACATGGATTAAAACTAGTCAACAAAAACACTTGGGCAGTTGTAATTATATCTGAGCAGTCCGCCCTGGTACCATTTATGTGAGGGAAACACTAACAAAGCAAGGTGACTTAATGTTAAGAATGTCAATCACCAGTCTGAGGACCACAATACAGTGTTTACCAA
Source organism: Cetoscarus ocellatus (assembly GCA_037902135.1). Taxonomy (NCBI): domain Eukaryota; kingdom Metazoa; phylum Chordata; class Actinopteri; order Labriformes; family Labridae; genus Cetoscarus; species Cetoscarus ocellatus. The sequence goes on from JBAMNC010001086.1 coordinate 895,014, forward strand.
AATCTTGAAGTCAAAATGATGATGTTATTCTTTTCAGGAGGGGTGCATCACTGTCAGTGAGGCTGGCTCAAAACGGACATGCAAAACATACCAAGCTGAAAAATTCTTGCCCAGTGGAAAGAAGTAAGTACAGTAATAGTCTGGACACCATCTCACTTCAAATAGTGCATTTACAGCAGATGGCAGTGTAGTCTTGGTCTGACTGGAGAATCTTCCCACAGTGACACCCAGCTTATTTTCAATCCATTTTTCATGTTTTCTTTGAAGGTGCTGTCCAAATGAAAAGGAAGAAACAGGACTCAGAGTGGGAGAAATACCTCATCTCCTGCTTCACTCAAAACAGAACTTAAGAAAGCAGAGATCTGATTGTCAGTCAAACATTGAAAAGAGGGATGTCAGCTCTGTAAGGTAACAAAAAGTCTAAACTAAGATGTTTAAAAGTCCTTCAAGAGAGTTTCGATCGACCATCTGTGTTCAGGTGAACATACAGTGGAACCATTGACACACTGCTGTGATTGGAACACGGCGGTACAAAGAAAATGTATATTTAAATATGAATGAAAGTTTTAAAGGATTTCTGACAATATTGACTTTACAAGTACACATCATGCAGTAGGGGTGTAACGGTACATCACTGTATCAGGTCAGTTCAGTATGAATATGCGCTCATGTGCAGAGCAAACCCCCTGACTGGACTGCAGCACACACCATCAAAAAGAAAAAACCTCTCCCAGCTGTGATTTAGGTCTGCAGTCATGATGCTTTTTGGGTATGTCCCAATCAGCTTTTAGGCCCCTGATCTGATTTTTAAATGACTATCTGCCAATTCTGAGTCCTCATCCAATATTACATTCACCAAGACAGTATAGCTAATTTTTTTTCCTTGGTGTGTGTGTGGGTGTGGGGGTATGTGTGTGTATGTATTTGGGGGGGGGTTTCTTTGTTGAGACACCTAGACTAGCATTACTGTAAAACTAAAATGGTGCATATACACTTATGAGTGTTCGTTGGACTCTGCTGCATCACTCACTCATTTACAGTCTGAAAAGCATACAGTGTGCTTAACTTATGAAAACTGACATAAACAATCAGATTGAAATAATCAGTTTTGATTAGGATCCCCAATCAATTGAAAAATGCTCATGTCTGCCCCAATCTGATACTTTTGGTGGGAAACAGTTTTCGACCAACTTTGCTATCTGTAACAAGACCAAGATAGCAAAACGTTTTTGTTTATAAATGCACCAGACAGTGAGTGAATTAGTGCAGCTCCGCGTAAATGACAAAATACACAAATAAGCAGTCAATATTGTAATTTTGTGTGCAGCATTAGTGTGAGAAAATGTGTGAGAGAAATATGTGTGTATTCATTGTACAGTATGTTTGTGTATTTGTAAGGTTGCAACAATTCTCAAGAAAATATTTAACCATTTGGTACAAAGTGCCTCTTTGAACACAGCATGTGAATTACAGTGTTTTTAGTTTTGGGTACAAGCAACTTTTATTCATCATGCCTTTTGTTCTAAATTTGCTCTGATGCGTTTGTGACAGTGAGTCAGTGTTCAGGGGTGAGAATACTCCTGCCATGACTTCAGTTGGGCTAAGATATCACTACCCTGCTATGTGAGGAGAGGCAGCATTTTGAGAGAGCTCTAATCTTTTAATCTGAGGTAGGAGCAGGTATATAGAGATTTCAGCATTTCACAAAACCTAAATATCGATAATGTTTGAGCTTATCAGTGGGGCTGTCGAGTAGGGCTGTCACCTTGTACTCGATATTGGAATATCCAGTTGTACCTGGGGGCTAAAAATCCATGCCCAAACTGTAAATATGCATTCAAATGTAAAATATACAGTTAAGCAGCAATTTAGGGTGGTAGGAGCAGTGAACTGCTCAATCCAACAGAGGGTACTCCTAGTGCAAACATTGCTCTCTTGACCCCTACAGCGAGAAAGTACACCTCAACATAATGAAGGGCAGGCAAAGCCACTCTGTGGAAGCACTTTGGGCTCCACTGGGCTGTGTGTCAGCTGGCCCACTCCTCATCCACAACAAATCTGTGGGTTCATTAAGGGCATTTCACCCACCACAGTCCAGTGTTGATGAGGTCAAGAGAGCCCTAAGGCGCCCTAATGGGCTGCTGCTCTGTATTTTCATATTGATGTATATTTACAGTTGAGTACAGATTCTTACTCCCAAGCTCAAAAGGATACTCGAATATTAAGTAATGTGTTCAAAGAGAGCTTAAAATGTAAATTAGTCAAACAGATTGTCATCATGATGTGTTCAGACATAATTTAAAGAAAAAAAAGAGTTTTGTTCTGTCGTAATACTTAAATATATATATATTTTTTTTTAAATAAATTTGTCTTTACAGCATCATTTAGTTGTAAAGTAGCTGTGAGCTGCCAGGGATTGAAAGAACTCAAAAATGTTATTTATAATGTCATGTCATTAAGGGAATCAAGTTCATGAAAACCTGTAAAGTAATTAAAAACAATGTTTTTCTTCTCAGTAATTCCTTTCAGCTCCTTTAAAATCTGCCTCAAACACCTCAGAATGGACTAGAATTTTTAGAAAGCACCCTGATAGCCTGGGGTGTCAGAATCAAACTGAACCATAAACAGGGCCGGATACATACTGAACTGTGGGCTAAGAGTATTGTTGCATCCTTAATTAGAATGTAGTTTTGTCAGAGAGTGTGTGCACCAAAAATGTACCGATAACTACTGAACAGTGACAGGGAAACCTGTACCATTACACCCCTCTTTAGTAATGTAAATCAAATTTCATGCATATTTTTATGTATTACAGTGCAGTCATGCAGCAACGACTGTGTCAAGAGACTGTGAAGGCAAATATCGTGTTTTCTTTAATGTAACCAGAGCTTAAGACATTTTTGTCTCTTTAACTCCTTATTTTTACTCAGTTAGGGAACCATATATTTTAACATTAGTTTATGCAAAAAAAGATTTGCATATTTTTCTATTTGAAATGTTCCTTTTTGACTTTTGTTCCTTTTCAATTTAAATCAAGTCCTCCTTAAGAGTGTTCTTGGTAGATTTTCCTGTGCTCTATTAAGTGATGCTTCATTTGTCTGTATTGTGCATACAGCAGATTTCTGTGAATTAATTTTTTAAAAATATATTTCCCTTCAGTTATTTTCGTAAAGCCATGTCACTTCAGTTATTTTTGAGTTTTTGTAAAATGGTGACTTTTATTTTGAAAGAGTGTTATATCTCAGCTCCGCCGTAGTAATAAATGGCTATCTTCAATCTAATGTCCCTGTCTTTGTGTTTAGACGAGTGTACAGTCGTTTCTATAGAGTGGATGTAAATGAGGTCCAGTTCATTCAAAGAATTACCCAGCCACCCAAACCCTCCCACTGTGTTTGTCATAAGTGACGCAGAAATACTTCTGCCTCAGCAAGCTGCTGTCGGTCATCTGATAGTACATGACAAACGACCACATTGTGTTTTCACTCGCATTCAGATCGTTGTTACTGTAAATTATTGTTTCTACTGTTCCAGGGAGGAGTCGGAGCTGCGAGGGAAACCTCAGCTGATAAGGGTGACTCCTAATGCGATAAGATTGATTTAATAGCTATTAAAAGTGATGGAGGGAAATGTTGAGATTTTAAATTATTTAATAAGTTTACATTCAGTCCTTATTTAATTCTGAAGCTGACAGAGACATAACTGAATTTAGCTTTGATTTTTCAGTAAATTTTGTCTTTGGTCCAGTTAGGATGATAAATTACATCTTTATTAAAGGCCTTTATTAAAGATTGTTTCCTGATTCTACCCACAATTAAGATGGTATATACACATACAGCAATCTTCAATCCATCAAAGTGATGGAAAAAAGGAATAGAAATGCAGAACCAGTGGATTTAAAGTCACATTTTACCACCTATGCAGCCCAATACAACACAAAACTCATGACTGTGAGACGGATAATGTAGCCATGTGAGCATAAAATACATTTTAGTCTGTTGTTATCTCGCTAACACGGAAAATAATGGGATAGAGGGAAGTCAGTTCTAATAAATCTTGTGAAATTTAAGCGGATTTAACCAGATGTATGTATGTCATGGAAAAGTGAAAATATCCTTCTCGTGTATCAGGTAAAGACTAAGCCATCTAGTCTTAAAGATGTAGTGTATAAAATATCTACCAGCCGAACAAGATCTACAGGCTGGTGACCTCTGCAATCAAACATAAAAAGGGAAAACCATATTCAATCACTGAAGGCAGTAAGCTCATCCAAAATAGAAGGTAGAAAGTGTTAAGATTGGACTGTGTAACTCAGTTTGCCTTTGTTAAAGATGAAGTCTAAGTTTTTGTTTCATTTTACTTTGTTTTTTTAAAAGCCAAAATATAGGCTGGCTCAACAGCTTTTACCAAACCTATTTTTGTTTCAGTTTTTACTGTGTGTTACTGTAATTTCTGACAAACACTGTACTCAAATATAACACACACCCAAGCTTTGCCAAAACCTTACTCTCTCAGACAACTCAAAAATGACGTTTATTCAAAGTTTAATCAATTAATTTTTCAGTATTTTCACATCAATTACTCGATTTCTGTCCGAGCATGCTCAGTTGTAGTGTACTGACCAATCAGAGAGCAGCTATCAACATGCTGATGTCTTCAACCAATCACAGCGCAATTATTTTGCGTCCCCTTGCTTTCAAGATGGCAGCGCCCTGTGTTTACCTGTTTTCACAGAGAGAGAATATTTCGGCTTTTTGTATCAGATGTGTTGCAATCGTGATGTTGGGGAGACAAAATATTTAAAGTATTTTGCTTGTACTTGTACTAATATTCACCCAAAAAATTGGAGCTTATTTAAAAGCAAAAAAGTACATGTTATAATCGAGAATTACGATAGTTTTTTGTTAGTGATATCGATGCTCCAGACTGTCCTTTTATTTTATTCTGACTGACACATAAGGACCTGTGGCAGATACATATCCGTTGTTTTTAAGTGGATGAGATGGATCACAAATGTGTTTTTGTTTGCCAAACTACTAAAACATATAAACCAAAAAGAAGCTCCTTTAGTAAAACATCAAATATACCTTAAAGTGAATCCATCATCAGAAATAAAGATTTATAAAAACATCACATTTAAACTTATTAAAAACTAGAAGACATATTCATCGCTGTGGAGCAAGTTATTGTCAAAATGTGGAAAACTGCCCTATCTCACACTTTTAACAAAGCCTTTCAAAAATTCCTGATCTGTATCTAATTTAGATCTGCATCTAGATTCAGATCATCACCAAAATCAATTCTTCCTTGTTCCAACATCCCCTGAAAATCTGTCGAGAACTTATTCAGTTATCAGCAAAGATTTGGAAAACTGCCCCATGTTGTAATGTGTAATAAGCCTTTAAAAAAATCCTGGATTGGCATCCAGATTCTGCTCACCCCCCAAATAAAAAAAATGGTCCTTGACCCATTTAACCTATGTCTCTCTCATGCCATGACCAGTTTTACCTGAAGTTGTCATGACAATCTGTCAAACCGTATTTAGCTGTGACCAGTTTTCCCTGAAACTCATGAAAATCTGTTGAAAACTCACTGGGTTTTTAGCAAAAAAGTAGAAGACTGCCGTATTGCGTAATGCCAAGAAATTATTTAAAAAAAAACCTATGTCCACATCCAGATTCACCACCAAAATCTAACTGTTTGGTTCTTGGCCCATTCCTGACCTTTTTCTTCCTTGTGCCATGACCAATACTCCCTGAAGATTTAATCAAAATCTGTTGGTTGCTTTTTAAATTATCCTGTTAACAATCTAACAAACAAACTAACAAATGCTGGCAAAAGCATAACCTCGCTGACATGTAATGAAAACACAGCCGACAGCCCTGTTCCTGATTAATCTCATGTATAAAGTGATCCCTGCCTTATTGCCCCACATTAGCGTCGGTGTTTATTGAACAGTTCATGTGGTTTGTGGATGAATCTGCAAACCTGCTGCTGACTCTGGCTCTCAGTGACAGAGCCTCAGGTCAAAAGCTTCCTTCACTTCCCTGCTCTGCCAAGCACAATAAATAATGCGGCAGGCTGAGGCCTTTTGTGTCCACACAGATTCCTTCTTTTGCCTGGGGTAGGCGGAAATCGAGGCGTTTGATCTGAATTCTAAAGAGTCTTGTTGCAGCCCAATAAAGGCCGCCATTGTATGTAAATAGTTTATATAAGAGCATATGACTGCTACGGTGCAGGGCAGTGGCTAGTGGCGGAGGAATGATTAGCATTTTCCAAACGCACCGTGTTCTCTGTCCAGCCTTTGGGCTTGCTAAAAAACACAATATTTTCATTTATTTCTTCCTGCTTTGTACACATTTTTGTGTACCACCACAGCTGAAGGTAAAAAACATGTTCTGTCATTTGTCTATTTTATACTAACAGCCAGAGAGGAACGAGGCCAGATCTTATGTGAGTGATGACTGAGTGTTGCCCCATTGCCTCGACAGATTCTTGCCATGATTATATTTTATTTCTCATTACCATTTAAAAGCAGAAATATTTAGATGAGGCAGCTTTTGGAGAGTGTGTTTAAGTTTTTATTTGGCAACTCTTGTCAAGTCTGCTGCCAGTCCTTCAAACAATAGAGGTCACTCTCCGGTAAAAAAAAAAACTCCTAATGAGATGGATGTCTTTGCTGGTTCCTTGGAGAAATGTGTTGGCAGTCTGTCAGTCTGTCTTCAACTGGGCTGTAGGTCAGTTTGGGAGTACACTATTAATACAGAGCGGGCCAATCACGTGGCGCCGCAAATCTTCCGTTATTGGTTTCTTCCTGTTGCGTCTTGTGACGGTGCATGGTGGCAGGCCATCACCCCTGCTTTTATACGGCCAACGGGCTACTTGGCAATTCTTTCCTGTTCTTCCTTACTTACTCTGCAAAAGCTGCTTCATGCTCAGGCCACACCTCAAGATGGTTATCTTTGGACCGGGCACTGCTTACGCTGCATGCACCGCGGGCTGAGCCTGGTAAACCTTTAAAATGTAAGCTCGCATTAAGAAGACTTTGATTAGATTATTAATTCATTTATGGACAACAGTGACTTTAACCCGTTTTAACTAAAAACATGTTTTACAAATGTTTTTGTTCATTTAAAAAGCTAACTCTGTGCATGGTTTAGTTAGCTTTCAATGGCATTAAATGAATAATATGTCAGCCAGCGTTGGGCAGTAAGTAGCTTCTTGTAATATATTCATGTAATTTTACTTTTTAAGTAACTAATTAAGTAAGTTTTACAATGTACCAATTAGGAATGATAACTGATTAAAGCAATTCTAACTTATTAAAGTGACTTTTTATTCTAGGTTGACTGTTCTCATATTTATTGTACAGCCCACCAAATGTGAGTGTGTTTTTGGTGATTAGCCAATAAGTTTAAGTCTGCATGGAAGATTTAGAGGAAAATAGGGAGTTGTACTTTCAGCCACTCGAAGGATTATCTTTATTATTACTGCAGTATTTGCTGGAATTAGTTTTATTTTAAACAGGATAACTCAAAAAATTGTGAATACTTTTTTTCAAGTATATTTGTGTTATTTTTCAAAAGGTTTCACAAGAACAAAAAAAAGAAAAACATTTTTTAAAAAAGGAAAAGAAACCCAAAAAGACTCACCCTCCCCAAAAAGCACATCATCTGAAAAATGTAAAAGTTAAACCAAGTAAACCAAATCAAGCAAGTAAATAGAAGTAAAATAACTAAGAAATGAAAAGTACTGGCATCAATAATATTAAACATGATCACAAATATCCAGCATAGGTGCAGGGTATCATAGCTCATTTTTTACCATTCAAAAAGGTCAGCAAAGTCTTATCAAACACCTGAACAGACTTTTATGAAAGTTTAATGGAATGGGAATGTTGGTCATGGCATAACGAAAAAGTCATTAATTAGATTTTGGTGGTGATCCGAATCCGGATGCGGATGCAGATGCACAGGAATTTCATTTCAAGGATTTATTAACATTGTAAGTTTGTGAACAAATAGTGTCAGGAATGCCGCGAAGGATTGTGCTCTCAGAGCTCTTCTAGTTTACTGTCCAAAAAGATTTAAAAGCAGTTTTTGGCATCAACAAGTGACTTAAATATATTAGTGTAGTATCATCTACACAGTATTACTATCGTGAAGGATTACAGTTTCTACAACAGTAATTAGATTGCTGTCATGGATGAAAGTGATGCTCGGGTACAAAGTTTCTTATTGTACTTATTCTTACCTGGTCTGACACCTTGGTTCAGTGACTCGCTAAAGAGTTTAATAACATTTTGGTTGAGAAGGAAAGTGAGCAGTAGCTTCAACAATTCAAGGTATGACCTTTATTTCCGGTTCTTGTCTGAGACAGATGCAACAACGGTGTTGTTTGTTGTAAACATAGTTTTTAAGCACTAGTTTTGGTCTCACGCTCCAACAGTGCAATAACTTAACGGTGAGAATGGCGTCTATTTCATTTCCCAGTTACTTGCTTTCATTAAGCAGCGACCATTTTTATTTTTTGGAAAGTGAACACGGCGTAATGGAGCTAGTTCACACAACAGCCCTCAGCTAAAAAAAAACAAAAAAAAAACACTTCTTAGCATGTCTTGGTTCTTTTGAATGTTTTGTTTATTTTTTTTTATTTTTAACATTGCATTGGCTGCTACCTTGGCCAGGTCTCTCTTGTAAAAGACATTTTTGACCTCAATGGGACTTCCTGGTTTAATGAAGGACAACATTATATCTGTTGGAAGTTATTGTCCTGTTTGACCAATTATGACCTGTTATTCCCAGATTAAAAAGTTAACTATTGTTTCTTTAAGTTTCTTCTAAAAAGTAATGTAGCTTAAGGTTTTTAGTTATTTTTGATATTTACCAATGAAATATCTACAGTATTTTGATTAGGTACAATAACCGCAAACCAATTTCAGTTGAGAATCGATAACTCCTTTAAGGTATTGACATGGCTAGTCTTTTTGCGTAATTCCCTTATCATGTCTGTCTTCTTTTGTCGGCATGCCTTGTAAATCAACGGCATCACATACTCATCAGAGGTTATCAGCAGAAATGAAACAAAGACGTAAAAAATGTAATAATGGGCAGACAGGGAGCAGAACCATTCAAAATTGTGGCTTAATTTTAAACAAAGACAAGTGCTGTCCAATGTTAAGCTGGTGGGAACACCAACAACTTGAAGAATTCATCTATGCTGCATGGCATTGAATATCAGGATTGTCATGTGTTTGACATTGTTGCCACTGAAACTGAAGTAGGCTAGCTTTTCCCCGCACAGAAACTGTTGTCCAATACTTGTAACTGAATACTTCTTATAAAAATATTGTCACATTACAAATTATTTAGTATCCAAGATAACCAATTTCTTCAGTTTAAAGTTATGTATCACTGTTCCCTCTTCAAAATGAATGGATCTACCACAGTTTTAAAATACATTTTACAACAGACTAACATGTTCTTTGCTTCTTTCACAGACAAACTCAGAATCTTTAGGTAGTCGCTGCACCTACATGTAACGGTGATAGCAGCTTACATGGGATGAGGCAGGCATTACTTAGCATTATTTTGATTAGAAACTGTAATATAATTACTCGGGTTGCGAAGGCGTGGAATATTTTCCAGTAAATTTCCAGGAACGTTCCAGTTCTGTGAGCAGTTAAGCAGGGGGATTCTGGAAGTATTCTAAACTGGGAATGGTGGGAATTTATGGAAATTTACTGGAAATTTGGGATTACTTAAACAAGCTGTATTATATCTAAACATAAATATAAACATTTTTTTTGTCACAGGCAGACATCCATGAGAATTAAAACAATAAAGAGACATTTCAACAGGTTTGTTAGTAAAAAAATTCTAGTTTGAGTTATTTTATTGAACAATCAATTTCAACGTAGTCCAAGGGCTCACGTGGGCCCTCAAATGGTCCAGGGCCCTAGAAATCATCTTTGCATGTGATGGAGGAAAACACAGTGCATGAAGGGGGCGTGATCACAATACCCCTGCAGTCAACAGTATGCAATTGAGGAATGGCATAGATATTCTCAAGTAAACTTATATAAAATCTGGTTATTTAAGATTATGCTAAAAATAATTAAAATCCTTGTTAAGGGCCAACTTTCAATTTTCAAAATTCCAGGTTTATTCCCATTTATTCTGATAAATTTCCACAAATTCATGTTAAAACCCATGGAAAGTTTTTAACCTCCTTAAATTCTCAGATGATCACTATTTTAGAAATTGTAGTTACTTGAAAAACTAGTTTTAGTTATAGTTTTTTATAAACTTTCCCAACACTGTTGATTCTTGAATTGTGGTTTGAGGTGTTGGCCTCAAGCTGATGACGTGAATTACCCACCAAAAATCTTCTGTTGTCATCCGCAGACCTGGAGTCCAAAATGAACTGGGGCACCTTTTATGCCGTGATCAGCGGCGTAAACAGGCACTCTACGGGCATCGGACGCGTCTGGCTCTCGGTCATCTTCATCTTCCGCATCCTGGTGCTGGTGGTTGCTGCTGAGAGTGTTTGGGGAGACGAGAAGTCTGGTTTCACCTGCAACACCCAACAGCCCGGCTGCAACAGCGTCTGTTATGACCAGTTCTTCCCTATTTCTCACATCCGTTTGTGGGCCCTCCAGCTCATCCTGGTCTCCACCCCTGCCCTGCTGGTGGCCATGCATGTGGCCCACCGACGCCACATTGACAAGAAGCTGATGAAGAGGGCGGGCCGCAACAGCCCTAAGGAGCTGGAACACATCAAGAACCAGAAGTTTCAGATCACTGGAGCGCTATGGTGGACTTACATGATCAGTATCATCTTCAGGATCATCTTCGAGATGGCTTTCCTCTACATCTTCTACTTGATCTACCCTGACTTTAAGATGGTGCGTTTGGTGAAGTGTGACTCGTACCCTTGCCCTAACACGGTGGACTGTTTTGTGTCTCGACCGACAGAAAAGACCATTTTCACCGTGTTCATGCTGGCAGTGTCCGGGGTGTGCGTGCTGCTAAACGTGGCAGAGGTGTTGTACCTCATAGGTAAGGCCTGCAAACGCTGCATACGGGGCTCTGAAGAGGAGTCCAAAGGAGCATGGATAACTCAAAGATTGTCTTCTTACAGGCAAAATGAAATCAATCAGCTGATAGCGGACCAGTCTCTCAAGACGAAGTTCACTGTGACCAAAAAGAGCCCGACGGAGAAGGGCGAAAGGTGCTCTGCTTTCTGAGACTCTTGAATTTCCTTAGAATTAATCTACAGTCACACAAGTTCATAAAGAAGATTGTTCTGTCACATATCATGTACATCAGATTATCATCTGCATACAGTCATATTCTATTTATTCATCATCCAGTCAATCACTGATTGGTGTATCTATTTTCCCTCTTATCTTTATCTGACACAAGCTTCTGCCAAAACTTAACTTTTTAGAGCCAGTAATAAAGTTTAAAGGACTATTCCAGAGTTTTGTGTCATAGTTGTGACACATTTACCTTAAGTCAAACACAGATGCTGGTGTCAACAATTTGCCATCTAGACCCTGTTTACACAAAAGCATTTGTGAGCAAAAAAATAAGGTTTTCTTGTGTTTTAGTTGTTAGTTTACTCAACAACTGATGTTTTAGGTGCTTGAAAATGGTAGAATTTCTTTTTTAAAAAGAGATTCAGAGTGCAGTCTTGTGAAAACAGCAAAGTTTCATACTTACTCTCCTACACAGGCAAAATGATGCATTTTAAAAAGCTCATAATTATCCCACATTCTCAGAAATGTGACAGACTAGAAAAACAGTGGCATTTACATGAGCCTGTTTGTACTGCTTGCTCTTCTGAGTTTAATTTCTTTCCTTTTTTTGGGTTTCCTTAACAAAATGTCAATTTGCCTCAACATCACTTTGCTCATGTAGTAGTGCTTCAACAGCACAAACCTCCGCCAAGACATTTCCAACAGTGTCGGGGAAGTTATTGTGAAAAGTGGGGGGAAACTGCCCTGTTTTGCAATGTTAACAAATAGTAGAAGAAAATCCTGGATCCACATCTGCATTTGGATCACCTCCAAAATCAAATACTTGTCCTTTGTGCCACTTCCTCCAAATATCATCCAAATCCATTTAAAAAGTCCCACAGTCTGCATCTGGATTCAGTTTGCTATCAAAATCTAACAGATTGGACCTTGGCCTATTTCTAACCTATCCTGAAAAATTCAATTGGTTCTGCTGATATCTTTTTCAGTCATTATATTAACAGACAAACCAACACGGCAAAAACATCACCTATTTTGACAGAAGAACTAGAAGTGCTCTGAGAGCACAAACCTCGGTCAAGGCTTTTCTGAGACCAATTTTCCTATTTTGCAATGTTAACAAATCCTCTAAAAATATCCTGAATCCACATGCGGATTCCGATCACCACCAAAATGTAATCACCTCTTCCTTGTGCCATAACCAATATTCCCTTAAGATTTCATAAAAAATCATTGATAGCTTCTAGAGTTATCTTACAGTCAAACACAGGCTAACATATAAACTCCTTGGTGGAAGTAACAATCCTCCATTGTTGTTTGTCCACATCTGTGGTCCACATTTTAATCTATTTACACTTCACTGCTCTGTGAAAGGAAGAGGATGTAAGCATGTTTGTGTTGTGTCATGAAAGAAGTCACACAACCAACCCCTGGAGGTATATACATTGTCTTCATCGTTTTAGTTTAGTTTACCTGCTGTCCATGGCGGCTGTTATAAAATGTTGTCTGAACCTTTTTGACAAAAATAAAAACAATAATCATCAGTGGATTGCTGTCGTGTAAACAAGGCCTTCATGGTTTTGTCAGATCGAGGCAATATTTTAAGCACAAAGTATGTCAAGTCAAAAACAGCTTGAAAACATCCTCCCTTCTTTAACCATTGTTTCTTTCTTTCAGTTAAAACATGGGGTTGTTGGAAATCCTTTAGAGGAAGAGAGCCGGTTAATCAGTCAAAGATCATGTAATGTTGGAAAATAGTTGAATTTCAGAACTAAGATCATCAATATCTTAATCAAACATTCTCTGATTTAGAATATAAGGGGACTGTGTTGTTGTCAGATTTGAAAAAAACACCTCAAACAAAAAAATGATCCTAACAGCAATATTGTACATTTCATTCTTCTGGTTGATTATTTGGAATAAAAAACAAATGAACATTCATATAACTTGTTATTTAAATAAGCTTTGGTACTGTAGAGAAAAACAATGCTGGTAACAAATTGAACTTTATATATATTTTACGCACTTGTTAATATGTACCATATTTAATGCCTGCCAGGGTCAAAGCTGGGTAATATATGGATAAGAACATTCCTGTGAGTAAATGCCATTAAACGTCAGTAACAGCTCTTTAAGTCAAACGCTCTATGATTCAATTTTATTACAGTTTTAGTTATTTGATTTTTCTTGACTTTGTGCAGATGGTTTTCACTTTTATATTACCCACCATGCTGCTGTTGATGTATTGCATTAGGCGATAGAAAGCAAATACTTATAATTTAATTGCGTATGGCCTTTCACAAGTAATCAAAATTATATGAAGTATTATATAATATTCCCTAATCAAGCAAAGATGCAAACTGATGATATGGCAAAACTCCAATAGCTCATATTCCTTCATTACTTGACTGCTGGGTGCTTTTAGGATATAAAAATCCCAGTACTGTACATAAATCTTTAAGTTTGTATATCTTTGAATATTCTTATGAATACACCCCTATAAATTTACCGTTGCTTTTGTTCAAAGAAGTGTATGTAAAGTTTATGTTTTTTAACAAAGGTTCTTCATATTGATTTTGCTTCTCTTAGTTCTGCCCGTAGATTGTATTTGTCTGTTTCTTGTCCTTGAAGTGTAGTTTGGCTTTGTGCTAGGGCTGGGAAATACTGACCAATAATCATGACTTAATATCATTCTGTTGAATAGCATGCATGTGATGTATATTTTAAAGTTTTTTGTTGTACTTTTTTAACTTGTAGAGAAAAAGTAAAAAAAAAAAAAAAAAAAAAAAATTATCATGGGCCAAATGCCAAGTGTCACGCAGGCATTTAGTGAGAGCCGGCTGTATGATGTAAACCCGTTCATGAAAATGAAGTAAAAACAGCCAAAAATGTAAATGTAAAAGTATAACCTCCCTTTAAGGCAAAACAATCCAAACACATTATCTTGTGGCCGTTAAGCAAGGTGCTATGGTGGCCCTAAGGTGCTAAGGTTTGCACCTCAGCAAATGAAAACAAATAAGAACAACATAAGAGGAAACGCAACAACAAAAGAGAAGACAACAAATTACAAAATGCAAGTCGATTACAAATGAAAGATAAAAGAAAGAAAACAAATAAAAATAATTAAATTAGATATTTAACAAAACATAAGAAAGAAACTAAATTTGAATAAATAAATGACTACAAAATGACAAATTTGAATCACATGAAAAACACCACAGCAAGTGAGAATAAATGGAAAAAAATAAAACTTAAAACCACAACAGCAAATAAAAAGCACATTGGTTTAATAACAAACAAATGGAAAAACAATGTATGGTGACAGAAATCAACAAATACAAACAAGAAAACACAAAACAAGAAATAAAAACACAATTAGTAAAAAAGAAACCAACAACAAAAACAACAGCAAAATGTACGTAAAAAGGATAATTGACAGTTGTAAAAACAACAACAAACAGGAAAAGTGGAAAACAAACAAAAGCACAACAAATCTAAAAATAATATATAAACAAACAGAATGATGATTAAAAAAAAAAAAAGAAAATAAAAATAGAACCATAAACAACCCACATCAAATTCACAAAAGCATCAGCTGATTTTAAATAATCACAATAAATCAATTTAGAAAGGAATGAAGTTTGAATTTACAAAACATAACACTTAGTCTATGGATTTAAAATGAAGAAAATACTTCTTCTAAGTGTTGAATTTGAATCTTTTGTTTAATCATAGCTGCATAGGTACTAAATTCCTACATTCTGCGTAAACGTTTTTTAATTTGTTTTCTTATTTGTTGTTTGTTTCGTGGTTGTTTTCCTTCATAATTTGTTGTTTTTTGTGTATTTTTTGTTTTCTTCTTTTTTCAAATTGTAATTTATTTTGAGGTCGTACTATCTTCTACGTTTTTTCCTTAATTTGCTGTTGTGTTTTCTTTTCTGTTGTTGTGTTTTGCACCTGAGGGCCACTTCAGGGATCTTACTGTGATAAATGTTTTTACTGAGCATTTGGCTTAATGTGTTTCTTTTTTAAATCACCATCAATTATGGCTATCTTAATTAGAACAACACTGTCTAAACTTACATCCTGCTTGAAAATGTATTAATACATCTTAAAAACTTGATACAGTGCCCAGCCCTTATCTGTGCTCTTATTTATGTTTATGTATACATCTTATGTGATATTTGTGCTTTCCTGTATATTTATCTCTTTTACATCTGGGTAAACAATCCCGTTGGTATATGGTATCTTAACATGGGTTTATTCTACATGTGTACAGTATGTAATATAAATAAAGTGCCTGAGTATTTAATGTGAATTGTAGTTATTCAGTAAAGTTTTAAACTTTTTTTTTCCTTTTTTTTCCCCAAAGAGTTTAAATAATCGGTCTCAGGAGTGTAACCTCAGTATCTATTAAAATAGAGTTTCCCATTATAATCCTAGAATAACAGCAGATTGTGATGAATCTGACTCTTCCTTCCTGTCTGTGATTTGTAACTTGAGGATGCAAACGGCTACTCATCTCCAAATCATGCCCCCCATGATAGGAGCGACCCCCGTGGCTAAATTTAGAACCCAGAAGCACTTGTGGCCAGACAGACTTAGCGGACACCCTCATTGGCCAGCTGCTGTGTCACTCACTGTAACAGGCGAGTAGAGGGGCTTTAATAGTTTACATTAGTGTGAACCTGTGCCAAATTTAACCGCAGGAGGAGGGGGGAGGGCCAGTTTTGAGTTGAGGGAGGGCAGGCCTGACATGGTTGAGAGTGTGTGTCCAGCAGGTTATGTGTGTATGTGTGTGTTGTGGTCAGTGGAAGACCCCTGGGTCCTGGATTCTGAGGATTTGAAAGCAGAAGACGGAGCCAGAAGACGGTGGTGCTTGTTGGACTGGAACGGAGAAGAAGTTCACTTTCCTGTCCATTCAAGGGCATCGCTGGGGTCCCGAAGATCAGCTCTGAGCTGAGGCCTGTCAGCAGAGCGGGCCGCCTCATGGAGAGGAGAAGACGAATCGGGCTGCACTGCACGGGATGTATAAGCTGACAAGGTGGGTGAATGTGAGTCCTGTGGGATTGTTTGCGACTTTACACCTTTGTGAATTTAACTTTAGCCTCAAACAGACTTTAAAATGGTCAAGTTTTTGGTAGCAGGGGCTTTTGCTTGTTTACAGACTGTTCTGTAAAGTCTTTTTCTCATACTTTGCATCATTTTTGCTTTTCTTAAAGTAGATAACATAGCCTTAAGATTGTCAATTTGACAGCATGTGATTCTCCAACATTAAACCCTTGTGATCCATCAACCATGATTCCACCTGCTACAATACAGCAGTTATCAAGAGCCATTTCCTGAATCTGCTGCTGTGCTGCTGTCCAGCTCATCCATCAGATGTGGAATATATTTATATCATTATGTGCTACGGGAGCTGACAGTGCTGACATTACACAACCATCTCAAATTTGCACTTCCAACATATCTGCATGGTGTTTGATTTCACCTCGTGCGGATCATGTTCCTGCGTCGCGGGGCCACGAAGGCCAGGAGCCGCATAATCCTGAGTGGGACCTTCCCCCTCCTGTCCACACATGCCAAATATACACCCTCCTAAAGTAAATATAATCCCGTCTGCGTCCACGTGGAGGAAGGCCAATACCTGCTCAGCTGTAGAGTCCAAAACTTAAGCACTTAGCAGCTTGGCTTCCTTGAGTCTTGTTTGGTCGGAGCATAGTGAGAGGTATTACGATCTTCATAGTTTTTTTGAGCTTAAGTTTTGTTATATGATTTATTTTCCTCACTTGATTTGTTTTTTGTCTTCAGTCCCAGGTCTGAGCTCACGCAGCCATGGGGGACTGGAACCTGCTGGGAAAGCTCCTGGAGAAAGCCCAGGAGCACTCCACAGTGGTGGGCAAAGTGTGGCTCACCGTCCTCTTCATCTTCCGCATCCTGGTCCTGAGCGCAGCCACGGAGAAGGTCTGGGGTGACGAGCAGTCGGGCTTCACCTGCGACACCAAACAGCCCGGTTGCGAGAACGTCTGCTATGACATCACCTTCCCCATCTCCCATGTCCGCTTCTGGGTGCTGCAGATCATCTTTGTGTCCACGCCGACGCTGATCTACCTGGGACACATTCTCCACCTGGTGAGGATGGAGGAGAAGCACAAAGAGAAGATGAAGGAGAGGGAGAAGGGTCATAATACAGACAAGCAGGCCCTCATTGTGGAACCAAAACATAAAAAGCCTCTTGTGAGGGACGACAAAGGCAGAGTGCGCCTGCAGGGGGAGCTCTTGCGCACATATGTCTTTAATGTGATCTTTAAGACCCTGTTTGAAGTGGGATTCATTGTGGCTCAGTACCTCTTGTACGGCTTTGAGCTTAAGCCCATGTACACATGTGACAGACCGCCCTGCCCCAATGTGGTGAACTGCTACGTGTCCCGGCCCACAGAGAAAACAATATTCATCATTTTCATGCTGGGAGTGGCTAGCTTTTCTCTATTCCTTAACCTCATAGAGGTTTACCACCTGGGCTTCACCAAGTGCCGCCAGGGCATCACCTTCAGGAGACAGCAGCAGTCCACAGGGAGTCTCCCCAAGGACCCCAGTGAGACCTCAGTGCCCTTTGCACCTGGTTATGATGAATACTTCCACGGGCACCATCAGGTCCAGCCGGCCTACCCTCCTGTCCCAAGCTACAACCTTTCCCCGCTGTCTGATGGCACAGACTCGTCCTTTCACCCCTACCACAGTAAAGCGGCGTACAAGCAGAATAAAGACAACTTGGCGGTGGAGAGGAGCAGCAGCAAACCGGAGGAATGTGACCTGAAAGGAAAGAAGGGAGCAGGATCGGCCCCTGGGTCACCTACGCAGGCCAGGCCGGGCCGTAGTGCCAAACACAGCAACAACAAGACCAGAATAGATGATCTGAAGATATGAGAAGGTTTATGTTTCTGTAAGGGGTCTTAAAATGCTGCGAGGGGGTCAGATGTTGTCTGGAAGCATCGGGACATGCTGAACTGAGTCCCCTCTTTGAGATGGCACAGGTTTGACTCATTCCAGCTTTGAAGGGAGTGACATTTTTAGAGGGTGATGAGAAGCTGCAGAGATGTGACCAGAATGATCAGGTTCAATTAATCAGTCAGTCTATCTATGTATCTGTATTTGTTGAGGCCCAATTCTTTTAAAATGTTGTCTCAAACTTCTTCACAAAAGAGCAGGTCTAGACTGTAGTCTTTATTATGTTTTGTTTAAAGAGCTAACTTTAATCCACCGCAAGCACTTGGAAAATTTAGTAAAAGTAAAAGTGCCAAGCCCTTTTATACAAACAGATTTTTTTTTAAAACAAATAGACTCATGTTGAGTCACCATCAGCCAAACTGTGTTTAGCTAAGAGGAGACAAAGACAAAAAATGACAGAGACCTTCAAACAAAAAGCAACAATGTATAACCATTTAAACACTGTATTTGTTGATTAATGGCATTTAGATCAGGCTATGTGTTGACTGTCTCTCTGCTGTCACAGCTCCAACTCTATTCATCATTTTATCCAAAAAAAAAGGCCTAAAGGGTACATATGTATTCCTGCAGCTGTAAATATCAGATATTAATTACAAAGAGGAGCAAAAAGACACATTAAATACTGTAATTTCTCAATTATAACAAGCACTTGATCATAGCATGCACTCCATACTTTCACAATTTTTGCCTGGAAAAACACTGTACTCGAATATAACACACACCCAGATTTTGCCCAAACCTTACACTCTCAGACAACTCAAAAATTACCTTTATTACCTCTGCCAAGGAGGTCATGTTTTTGCCACCGCTGGTTAGTTTGTCTGTTTGTCTGTTTGTGTTCAAGATAACTTGAAAAGTTATGGACGGATTTGGATGAAATTTTCAGGAAATGTGTGGAATGGGATAAGGAAGAAATGATTAGATTTTGGGACTGATCCGAATCACAATCCGGATACAGGAATTGTTTAAAGGATTCTTTAACATTGCCAGATAGGACCATTTTCGCGAAGGTGGACTGAAGCTGCTTGGAGGAGGTCTGCGCTCTCTGAGTGCTTTTCTAGTTCAAAGTTTTATTCAATGAAATTTCAGTATTTTCACAACAAATACCATACATGATTTTCTCTCCCAAACGTATGAGGAAACACCTTTTCTTCTTCTTCTTTCGTTAATGGCAAATCGCAAACAATGTTCAGGTGCATACTGCCACCTACTGTACAAGAATGTGTAGGGAAACACCTTTTGCTTCACGCATGCATGATTACTCGATTTCTGTTTCTATTTTGCATCCCCTTGCTCACAAGATGGCAGTGTCCTGTGTTTGCATGTGTTTTCGCAAGACAAAGAGAATACTTCGGCTTTTTGTATTGGATGTGTTACAATCGTGATGTTGATGAGACAAAATATTTTAATCACCATCAGGATACAGGAATTGTTTAAAGGATTCTTTAACATTGCCGGATAGGACCTTTTTCACCAAAGTGGACTGAAGCAAAATATTTTAAGTACTTTGCTTGTACTTGTACTAATATGCACCTGAAAAATTAGAGCGTATTTAAAAGCAAAAAGTGCGTGTTATAATTGGGAAATTATGGTAGTAAATTTGAGAGTAGAAACTTTAGGATGAACCACGTAAGTCTACCTACAATGATTTCAATTGTATTAGTAACCTGTGAAAACTTCATAACAACATTCTGTATGAACTAAGGAAGTTTCTCCACAGAAATCCCAAATCTGGATTTTACTTTGAACACCAAAAACAGGCAGTGTAACCATACTGTGTTAATCTCGCCTGTAAGCTGTGTGTATAGACATGAATCTGGTGATGTGACTTTTATTGGAGTAATGTCTGACCAAGACTATCTGTACGTTGGCTCAAATAAGGAAACTGTGTTTTTTGTTTACCACTGATAATAATGATAATAGATGTAGGGCTAAAAATAACAGCTGTAGCAGTTGGAGTCAGAAGGGTCAACAGCAGCAGGTGGTCCACATAAACAACCCAGAGGAACCTTCAAGACAAGGGAGATCAAGAACTCCCAGGAACAACTATGTTAGCCCTTCAAATGGTACAAGAAGATTTACAGTTTGTGACATGCAGTAATGTGATATGACTGCAGAGAGAGAAACTCAGTGAAGCCTGATGAGCAGGTAGCCCAACAGTCTAAGTCCATTGCAGCACAAGGAGCTGAGTCAGCTCCAACTATGAGCATTATCAGTCATCAGATTTCATATGAAACTGAAATGTGATGTGACACTAAGAAGTGTCCTCAAAGGGGGTGGTCTTTTCAAAACTTAATGAACTTTTCATTAGACTGTAGCATTGACAGTGTTTTGCACACCTTTTTTGAAACACCACATTTCAGTCATTGCCAAAATTTCTTTTTTTTGAATGACATTGTTCATAAAACAAGTCTTTCAACTTAATTTACTTTTAAAGCTCCTGTGAGGAACTTTTGATTTGTGACAATTTTGGATCATTTGTATTAAAGCAGTACCTCTAATACTTCTACTAATTTTCCTGCATATATGTAAAAGCTGATTTAGACCATTCATACTGCGTCCAATATGTAGCAAAAGGAGTAGGTTTTTAAAGGTCTTGACCTACGCAGAAGCCAACTCATGCAGTCATATATGCACCTCCTGAAAAACGTAACCACGCACCATAATGAAGCAGACTGTAACTGCTGTGAGTGGTTGGGTAGCATAGTAGAGTTATGGCTATAGACATTTTGTGTGATCTGTCAAGCAGCTAACCAATCTGAAACCTTCAAATATCTTTGGGCCCACCAAATATTAGTAATAGCCTATGTATATACATGAACAGATAACTTTATGCTTAGTTTTGATAAAAAGTTTGTTCTCTTGTTTGAGTTTCGATTGCCCTGGGACTACAAAATTCTTTTTCTGTCAAAGGTATTTTTATTGAAATTCAAAATTGTAAAGGATGTTGAATTTACATTGCAACATTTTCATTTTCTTGTATCGCCTAACTTGACCACATCCAGGAAGAGTATACACATTAAACAATTACAATGACACGTCATCAATCAGACAATGTTGAGGCGGGTATAAAACATGACAAATTTTATGGTGTATGATAACAGGTCAGGGACTTTGAACTTCTAAAATGTAATCAAGTATTTAATGAACATTTAAAATGTGATTTTTTTAGATAAGGAAATACACTTCCAAATATCCTTGACGTCCAAACAGTGTTGGGTATTATTTTTTTTTAAATGTAACATGTTGTGTCATTGTGTTTCTAAAAAAAACAAACATATTAGACTAATTTCAAGTAACAAAACTTTTAAACCCTTAAATCAACTGTATTACATGTCAGATAATAGCATAACCAGCTTACCGACTACCTTTGAATGGTTTTTTTCCCAAAACTAAATTGAGTAAATTTGATAAAAGTAACATTGCACTCTCCTTTATCCTGCTGGCTGAATAACATGCACAGACACAGCTGTGTTTACCATCCCCTGGCACGCAGCCATGTGCCAACAGGTGGGAGAGAAACAGAAACTGTACAAACACTCTATGGATTTTCTTTTTCTGTTTTGAGAGACAAAAGATGAAAGAATAGTGTTTGTTAGTAACATATTACTTTAATGAAAAACTGATGAATATTGAATTAGTTTAATTACAGAGCCAGTAAATTATATTACTAACAACAACAACAACAGAAACGAGAGTGATCTCGTAAACTTTATAGATTACACTGATCACAAAGTAGATTTGACAAGTTATCAGTTATCTTACTCAACCATGACATGCAATTATAGGACAACTTTTGCATGGGCTTTGGGTTTACTCCATCAGTTATTTGTGTATATTAACTGACCTATACAGCTGCAAATTCAGTTATAAAACAAAAACTTCAAGAATTTTGCAACAAGCAGAATTGCATGAACTGACACACCAGATGGACCGCTCAAAATATTTCGCTAGTCCATCAAAGAGCCAATAGAAAGTGTTTGAGAACGGGCAGAACCTTTCAAAAGCAAATACAGCAGGTGATTGGACAATCATCTCGTCAATCACATTCATCATGGGCCAGTTAGATAATGTATAGGACAGGTTTTACTACTGCTGTGTAAAATACAAAACTTAAGCCACTTTGGAAAATGAACTGTCACCAAAACATGTCAGAAGTTAAGTGAAAATATCTTTTCATAGAGGAGTCTGCAGTGTTGTTATTTGTTTTTCATTTAGTAAAGAAATGTGGGCCAGATATGACAAAACTGCTACTCAAGCTGCTAGCCTATATGCTAATCTCTGTA
This sequence comes from Cetoscarus ocellatus, assembly GCA_037902135.1. Taxonomy (NCBI): domain Eukaryota; kingdom Metazoa; phylum Chordata; class Actinopteri; order Labriformes; family Labridae; genus Cetoscarus; species Cetoscarus ocellatus. The sequence continues at coordinate 917,565 of JBAMNC010001086.1, forward strand.
CGAGCACTTCATGATATTGGCTCCTGGTCCTAAGCACTCTGACTGGGCGGTCAGGCTGCTGTCATCAGGCTCATAGCTCCCACCTCGTCCTGCTTTTTGATTGGGCTGTGCCGTAGTGGGTCGCTCACAGTCATTGTAGATTGGAGCTTTGCAAGATGGATCTGTCTGATTACAGACTGAATCAGGCTGATCCAGTTGCACAGCAAGGTTAAGAATCGTAGAGAATTGTTTTTTTTTTTATGTTACTCCAGTTATTAGTTCAACTAGTTTTTACATGTTTGATCTGCCGAGGTTAGATGTGTGACACTAAATTGATTAAATCTGAGAATGTTTTTAAATGATTTTTTTCCATTAAATTAATATTTATATTGAAATATGGTTGATGGACAGGTCTTTTATGTGTCAGTAGAAAGAAAGAAACACTGATAAGGTCCTGTGAAAAGTTAAAATGGCTGTTTTTAATTGGTTTGAATATGTGTGCCTTGAGGTAAAGTTGTTTGAAAACCATTGCTCTAGAGTAGCGCTTTCCAAAATGTGGTCCATGGCCCCCTAGTGGGCCTTGGAGGCACTGCATGTGATTCGTGAAAGGACTCAATGTCAATGCAAAAAATGTCCCCCTTCAGCTGCCACAAATAAGGCCCATTTCACACTGGATGCATTTACAGCAGCAGTGTGAGTATGTTACCAATTCTCAGGTGCGTCCCCCACACCAAAAGAACAGAGAATTGGAGGCTTGCCTATTTTATTTCCTGGAGCCATGAGCATTTCTCGGCAAAAACAGACAGGAATGGATAGATAGAGAATAACAGAATATGTAACAGAAAAGATAGAAACCCTCCTATCACTCCTCTATCCATGCCTCTGAGGTGAAGCTTCATTTTGCCTCCTCTGTGGAGAAACTCCTCTCATTCTTCTGAATGGTTTCACGGTTTTTCAGGTCAGGTATACAATAAATCAGGTTCCTTGTGGGGTGCTTTATTGTGATTCTCCCTAAACTTTCAATAGAAGATCATTATTGAGGTAATATAGTGTATGGAGAGATAGAGCTGGGATGGCAGGGAGACCGGACATGCACGTACCCGGTGTGAAGAGCTGAAAAGTTCATGAGAAGTAAACACTTCTAGAGTGAAACAGGTGTAATATGGCTGCTGTATAACCAATCTCCATTTATTCCTCCTCTTTTTGCCTTTTCCAATAAAAGCAATAAAATAAAACTGCTCTTCACTTCACTTCACTTCAGCTCCATATGCTTAGTTAAGTTGCTATAGTTCCTTGGATACAAAATGATAATAATAATTAATTAAGGGATCACTTTTTGGTATAACTAGCTTTAAAATAGCATTGCTGACTAGCATTTAGGGAGAATTGTTGCAGACAATCCAATGCACAAATGTTGATTTCTGGCAACAGCATAGGTCACCATAGCCTATATTTATCACTGGTATTTAAATAATGATAATTTAACCGGGCATCTATCCATCTGCAGTGGTTTTGGGCATTTAAAAATAAGTTTTGCTGAAATTAAAAGCTGCTGATTTTGTCTTTGTTCACTTCTGTACAGTCCATTTCACCTTAAAAACCTCCCACAAGGGAGCTTTAAAGTGAAAATAACTCAGTTTTTTAGCACTTAAAGTTTGACAGAGTGCTTTTTCAAAAGACATCACAACAACAAGAGGAGCTAATAAAATAAATTTTAGAAAATGAAGGTGCAACAACATAAATTAACATCCAAAGAAAACAGATGTTGGGTAATATTAAAGAATACAAGAGTAAAAATATCCTGGAGCGTGTAAGAGCCTGGGTATAAGTTTGTTTTTTAGATGTTACCAAAGAGATAAAAGATTGTTTTACCCTCTCTCCTCCCAGCAAGATTATTTTTAACTGAATGTTTGACAAAAATGATGAAAATGTTGTGTATTCTCAGGTTCTACATCCTTTTCTGTCAGTGTGAAAGAAGCCGTAGACTTTGGGAGCAGAACCTCGGCTGTAAACTTCTCCAGCGCCTAACTGAAGGAAATCAGAAAGGCTGAATAGTTCAATTTAACTTCCTCTTACTGTTTGGAGGCCGTCTAGCATTGCTCACTTGCTCAGACTTGAAAAGTTGTGCAATAACCTGTCAACACATTGGACGCTGGAAGTGCTCGACGTTGTTCCAGGACGCGCCTTGAAAATAGAAATTGCACTGGTCTCAGGAGTTCCCACATTTGTGCTCTTCTCCTTTTATTGCAACAGACAGCAAGTACATAATTGTAAGCACATTGATTTGTTTATCGTTGTTTATATGTGTGTTTGTGTTGATTGTTTCGTGTAAAGCACTTGGTGACAAGCATATTTGTAAAACGGCTCCAAAAATAAATCTGTCTTAAATTTGCAAACCCTGCTGTGATTTTTTATGATCTAAAGTCTTTATCAGGAGAAGAAGGAACAGTGACTGCAGTGCATGATGCAACTGGAGTTTGATTACCCTGAAACAAATCAATCAGGATCACCTCGGGGACTGACTTGATAACAGGGGTAATATTTTTGTACAATATACTCTTAATAGTCTCATAAACATCCAGTCCATAGAGAGCCATTTTATTTCTGTTTAATTGAAATTGAAACTGAAATTATTTTTCACATGTGCTTTGTTTTACTGGTCTTCATCATATCAATATTCTGCAGTATACAGAGAGTTCATGAAAACAGGTTTATGTCTTACAACATGGGTGAGCAACTGGCGGCCCAGGGGCCACTTGAGGCCCTCTTCCTTATTCAATGCAGTTTGCAAGTCAGTGTCAAATCTCTAAATTTGAAGAGCTGATGTGTGATTTAAAGTACAGCAATGAACAAAGGCAAAATGCAATACGACAGTAAAAATAACAAAACAATCTGAACAGTGCAGTATTTTGTTACTTACAAGAAATTAGTAGATGACTTGTCTCAACATTTTCTGTGAAGGTATTTGCATTTGGAAAAATGGATAGACAATTAAACTTCAATAACCAGCAGTTCACTGAATTTGAAAAATACCTTTAGCTGGTTTTAATTCCACGCAGGGTTGGGCAGTTTATCAAATCTCTATTTTAATTACAATTATGGCTTCCCACAATTCCATAAACAAAATAAAATGTGCCATATATCACGTGAGCTTGTTTTGTCCACAGAAATTCTCTTGTGTTGCGAATGGTTTAGTGCTTCTTGTTGTATTTTGGCCACAAGGCTACATCACTTCCAAGATATATAACAGTATAAACTAAAATACAGCAAGTTCACTGTAATTTAAAATGCATTAAAGAAATTGGAGAATAAAATATGGTAATTATATAAATGAATAAAAATACAGTAGTTGAATTGTTATTGAAAATACAGTAATAATGCTGTAAGTTAAAACAGAGTAAATTACTGTAAAAACAATAAAGTAATTTACCGGCATCTTGTTGCCAGTAGGTTACTGCAAAATTTACAACATTTTCCCATTGTAGTAGAGCATTTTAATTTCCTTTTTGGAGATAGGAGGTTTACATACTTTACACAGTGTCCCAACTTCATTAGAATCAGGGTTTTATAAAACACAAATTGAAAAGTTTGATGCAGCTCAGTTCCTAAAATGCTTATTGATGTAAAGATGATGTAACACTGTGATAATAAACATATCCCTGTCCCACGTTTTTTGGAACATTTAGCAGGTAAAATTCAAAATGAGTAAATATTTGCAAAGAAACATTAAAGTTTATCATTTCTAACATTCAATATCTTGTCTTTGTTGTGTATTCAACCAAATACGGATTGAAAAGGATTTTCAAATCTTTGTATTCTTTTAATTTACGGTTTACACAGTGTCCCAAATTCATTGTAATCTGGGTTTTATAAAAGACAAATTGCAAAGTTTGATGCAGCTCAGTTCCTAAAATGCTTAATGAGTGTTAAGATGATGTAACACTGTGGTAAACATGTCCCTGCCCAGTTTTTTTTGGAACATTTTGCGGGTATAAAATTCAAAATGAGTAAATATTTGCAAAGACACAATGAAGTTTATCATTTCTAACATTTAATATCTTGTCTTTGTTGTATATTCAGCTCAATACAAGACTTTCAAATCATTGTATTCTTTTCATTTATGTTTTACACAATGTCCCAACTTCATTGGAATCGGGTTTGTAAAGGTTAATTATAAAGTCTAATGTAATTTTTATCTCATCTTATTATATCCTGACTAAGGGAGAACTTTCACATGCTGGGTCTGTGAAATTGAATCTCCCAGGTGTTGTTTGAGTCAGCGTGCACATAAACATTTCATCCTGTTAAAACCAGACGAGCTCGAGCGGGAACAAACATGTTGTGCGTAAAGTCCTCACACATGCACATCACACACTCATCTGTGCCAGGAAATCACAGCACACATGCTCTGCCGGGGAAACCTTGAAGTTAAGGACATGACGAGGAGGCTTTTTCATGCTCTCAGACTGCTTCATTCATAACCCTCTGTCAGTGCTGGATGAGTCAGAGGAAGAACTTTTTCTTAAATGTATCAAAAACAAAAGAATATTATTCCTGCGGAGGAAAAATGACCTGCGCTGGGATTATGATTGAGTGAGGGTCCGGGCACTAGACTCCAGTTTGTTGTGTTGCCAGACGAATTATGTCTCCCACACGACAGTCAGGAGTGTTATTTGTAATGTGAGGCTTCATCAATCAAAGCGGACAAAAATAGACTGAAAAATATCACATCCACTCAAAAATGAAAATAAAGGCGGTGGTTTTCTCATCCTTATTTTCAGACATACATCATGCTGGAGTATGTTAAAGCGATCATCTTTGTGTAGAGCTTCATATGTGTTTTTGAGATGCTGACAGACAAATAGATATGAAGAATGAGTACAGATGATATCCAGCACTTTGAAATGAAATCCTTATAGTATAACGCCAGTGTTTCCAAATGGTGCTGCTTCACAGTGCCAGGTTGATGTACAGGACGAAATGTACAATATTTCTCTGTGAATTATTGATTTTACAGACATTCACCCTTTCAAGCCTGGGGAAAGATCTGTGTGAATATGAGCAACCTTTAAACATATTTTAGGTTAATTAAGTTTTGTTACACTTTGTTTAGGATTATTTTCTTCCTGGACATGACAAGATCAGTCAGATTTTGGCCTTCAAACATCAAAACAACAATCCCCAATTCCAATGAAGCTGGGACGTTGTGTAACACATAAGTAGAAACAGAATACAATGACTTGCAAATCCTTTTCGACCTTTATTCAACCGAATACACAACAAAGACAAGATATTTAATCTTCAAGCTGATAACTTCTTTGTCTATTTGCAAATATTCACTCGTTTTGGATTTAATGCCTGATACATGTTCCTAAAAAGCTGGGATGGCAGCAACAAAAGACTAAAAAACATTCAACAGGTGAACAGCTTAATTTTAAACAGGTGAGTGTCATGATTGGGTACAAAAAGAGCAGACAGGCTCAATCATTCACAAGCAAGGATGGAGTGAGGTTTAACACTTTGTGAACAAGTGCATGAGCAAACAGTCAAACAGTTGAAGAATAATGTTTCTGAATGCACAATTGCCAGGGAATTAGGGATTTCATCATTTATAGTCCATAATATGATGATGATTATGATCTGAATCTGGATGCATTTCAAGAAATTTTAAAAGGATTTCTTAAAGTTCAGTCCATAATATCATAAAAAGGTTAAGAGAAATCTCTGCATGTAAGTGGCAGGGCTAAAAACCAACAATGAATGCCATGTTCTTCGATCTCTCGGACAGTATAGCATTAAAAACCAACATCATTATTTAAAGAATATCACCACGTGGGCCCAGGAACACACCAGAAAACCATTGTCAGTTAACACAGTTTGATTTACATCCACAAGTGCAAGTTAAAACTCTACCATGCAAAGCCAAAGCCACATATCAACAACACCCAGAAATGCTGTCAGCTTCTCTTGGTCTGAGCTTGTCTGAGATGGACTGATGCAAAGTGGAAAAGTGTGCTGTGGTCTGATGAGTCCACGTGTCAAATTAATTTGGAAATGACGGACGCATCTGTGATGGTCTGGGTGAGTGTGTGCTCCCATGGCATGTCTTTTTTCTAATGGGGGTGTGCCTTGAACTACCAAGATTTATAAATATTTCATTGTTAATGCTGTTTTTGTCACTTTATTTGGCGTTTGTGGATGAACATAAAAATGTAAAACAGACTGATAAGTTTCTAGAACACGCTTTAATGGACTTTTTTCCCCCCATGGATATGAATTTGTTGTACTTTGACATTTTGGCTTGGTTTTAGTTGTGCCTTAGACAAAAATTTGTCTAAAAAAAAATCCACTGTCATAGGAAATATATTAGTCATGCTTTATAACTAATTTAACCAGATGAGGTCAATGTGACCCACAAGGACAACAAGCATGAGTTTTTGCTGCCATTAGAAAAATAAAAGTAGTTTAAAACAATATTCAGACATAAGTTTGATGTTGTCTTGATGATGATAATCCATCATAAATTGTTGCTGTGAACATAACTATCAAAATAATCCAAAATAGCTGCTAGATTTAACCCAAAATTGCATGACAAATTCTGAATGTACTTTATAAAAAGCTTATTAATCTTACCCTCAACAAGACTATTTTTCAAATAACTGCCATAAAAAATAAAATGGTTTGAAAAAAATCTCAAAAAAAATTTCCATAGACCAGCTTGTGTTTATTTATCACCAAATGTCACACTTTTAACAGCATTAAACACTATTCAAAATCTTCTTTTTTTAATTTTTCCAACTTAAAAGTCAGGAATAATCCAATAAAAATGACTGACTTTATTCATTGTGATGCTCCTTGTGGTCTTCTTTAGTCCTCTGCTGCCCTCTCTCTTCACTTTCATGGAAACGCTGACATGAAGCTGTTTGGGTTGTTGTTTTTGCTCAATGCCATCTGCTGGGCAAAGAGAAAAGAACCACTGGGACAGTTTTCTAAAAGGGGCCCTGCATTTTAAGTCCTATTAACAGTGTTATATGGATATGAGTGTCTTATGTTGTGCAAAGAGAAACACGGTATCTTCATATTTTGAGTCGAGATGTCAAGAGGTAAAGGTCACATTGTCCTTGAACTCTCCTCAGTCATTATCACTTCTTTACTGTCTGTTCACCAAAACTGAACTGAATTAAAATCAAAAAGGCTCAAAAGATGGCATGCAGATGTGACATGTATACTCACTGGCCACTTTATTAGGTACCCCACTTCATCTGCTTAATAACACAATGTCAAAAAAATGACATTTATTTTTGTTTAATCATGTATTTATTAGTTTATTCTGATTAAGATATGGTAGTTATATCGATCTCCTTGTTAACTGGTTGTGCTGCTACAAAGAAAGGCAGAGTAGAGAGAGAGCAGCCAGCAGCATGCACAGGTGAGCAGCAGCACAGGTGAGCAGCAGCACAGGTGAGCTGCATGCTGCTTAATGATATCAGCAGGAAGGAGCTGCAGGGAGATGTGCAGCAGGAGCAGGAGCAGAGGACACATCAAAGACACCAGTGGTTAGTTTGTTTGTTTTGTTTAATTAATGAAAGTAAATTTACCTGATATTTGTGAAATTGACATTTTAATTGTCTTTTTGTTCAGGTTTTCAGCCTATTCTTTTGAAGAAAAATAAATTAAAACTTCAAGAAGAAAGAACTGGTGTCACCTCCAGCCTTTCAGGTTCAGACAGATCTGCAGTTAGACTCTTAAAGAACTCGACGCACAAATAGGTAATTACTTAATCACATGGTAACAGCTCAATGCATTTAGGCATGTAGAAATACTCAAATTGATCACTAGAATGGGAAGAAAGGAGATGTGTTTCTTCTTATTACCTTCTCCTTTTATCTCCTCTGTTCTTTTGATTAAATATATACATATTTTTAGTTCTTTTTTTTTTTTTTTTTACATTGGAAATATATTTTACTGTCCTTCTCTTGTTAATTTTATGTCTTTTACTGCTACTAATGCCATATTGTCTTTGTTTTTAACCCTGTAAAGTACTATAAATTGCTGTATGTATGAAGGGTGCTCTATAAATAAAGCTGCCTTGCCTTTGAGCGTGATGTGTTTGTTGGAGTCAAACAAGCTGGTCTGAATTGAATCTCCCACAGTTACAGATAAAACTGAAATTCTTGTCTTTGGCAACAGAAAGGACAGATTAAAAGTTATTTCTTATCTTGACTCAGTGATACTAAAGGCTAAAAACCAAGCCAGAAATCTTGGTGTGACTATGGACTCAGAGCTTGACTTTAACAGCCACATTAAAATGGTTACAAAATCAGCCCATTACCACCTTAAAAACTAAAAAATCCATGAGACAGCTGCAGCTCATTCAAATAGCTGCTGTTTGAGTCTCCACCAACACCAAGAAAGTAGATCACATCACACCAGTCCTCAGATCACTACACTTAAGATCATCTCTGGAGTCAGAACACGTTTAACCTCGGGGCAGATGGGCAACAGTGGCAAAAACAAACTGGGTGCCACTCCTGTCAGCTAAGACAGCACAGCCTACCGACATATTGTAGTTTACCTTGTCCATCCCTTTAGACCACATCCTCTGATGGCTACTTCCAGCCTCATGCCTATAGTCAAGTCACAACCCAAAACCCATTGATGTATTAAGTACATGAAAAAGACATAATATACAAAAATCTCAATATTAAAATACAAGAAAATAGAAATGATGGCACCATATGTACATCAATAAGCAGGGCAGCAGTAACAGGGAGGACAAATCAGGTCAATTCTAAGGGCCCGTGTCTGACCAGGTCCCTTAAAATGATAATATAATCTTTTTTTTTTTTTTTTAAATCACGATATTAACTTTTTACCATAGGTCTTTACAGATATCTTTTCTCGTCACATACAAAAGCTACAAAGCCTTTTTATTTTTATTTACAAAAGAGTTAATATTCAGGCATATTTACCAGATTTACTTTAATAAATTAACATTTATATAAAAAGGACATTAAGTTCATTTATGCTTTTGCTGTACTAAAAGACATTCAAATATTTGGTTCTTTAGAAGAAAATAGATGTATAATCTGCTCAAATTTAGAAAAATTTATAATGTGTAGTACAGATTTATATGGACTAACTATATGATCATTTAAAACTTTTCAGAGACTAAATTGTCCAAATGCCAGAAGTTGGTGCATAATTTAATTAATTAATTCACAGTCTGCTCTATAATTTCAGCTAGGGCGAGTCTTCTCCATATGAAAAGATTATTTGTATCTTTAAACAGAATAACCAGGCTGTAATAACAATAAACATTCCTTTAAATAATGTATATTTTGTTGTATTCATTTTTCAATTTGCTTTGAGATGGTTCAGGATAAAGCCCAACTGATATGTTGTCATGGGGCCTAAAATTTCTGGCAGTGCCCCTGTCCACAAATACCATCATATAATTTGCAAGGACATAAATCATAAATAAAAATTGATAAATATGAAATACTGTTAACTTAGTAATAGATGAATTTAAGGTACACTGTAAAAAGGTTGTCGTAATTTTTGAAGTAACTTGCAAAAAGATGCCAATAAGTTATTATAAATGTCTTTACAGTAGCATTACTTTGTTTTAATTTACAGCATCATAAATGTATTTTCTATAATTGTTTTACTAATTTATTTTTATTTAAGATATCATTACTTAGTTTCAATTTACAGCATAATTAATAAACAGCATCCTCACTGTATTTTCATTTACAACTTTTTAAATGCATTTTGAATTACAGTGAACTTGTTGTATTCTAGTTTATATTACCATCTTTAAGTTTTTTTTTACTGGTCATTGATAAGCAAGAAATCATTTTGTAAACAAAAAAAAAAACACATACAACAATTTTATCCATTAAAATACATTTACTCAAACATTTATTTCTCCCAAAACCGTGAAATATTTACTCAAAGAAATCTGCTAATCCTGCTATTGGTCAGTTATCCTGAGCAAAATGGAGTTTTCTCTTCATCCATTTTCAGTAATTTACTGTATGGACATTTTGCAGTGGGTACCTGTAGATTTTATGGTAAAATGCTGTCAATTTTACAGCAATCAGTATGTTTTCCCATAATACATTGCCATTTACAGGAAATTACTGCATAGATTTTTTTTTACAGTAGGTTGCTGTAGATATTTTGGTAAAATGCTGTTACATTTACAAAAATCAGTTACAGTTTGCTCAGGAGTTTTCTGTTGTTTTTGAGGTGGCAGTTGCATAAAAGTCCTTTAAAAGGCGAGGTAGATGGAGAATATAAAGTGACTCTGTGACAGTGTCCCAGAGCTCAAATCCTCTCAAACTGGCTTCTTGAACATGATGAGTCCAGTGTACTGCAGCGGCCTTCACAGTCACCAGATCTCATTCAATTGAGCACCTTTGGGATGTGATGGAGCAGGAGATTTGCAAGATAGATGTGCAGCTGTCAAATCTGCAGCACATGCCAGATGCTACAGTATCATGTCAACATGGACCTTGTTGAATCCATGCTCTGAAGAAACAAGAAAGCCCTCAGACCTCCGCCAAGCAGCTCAGGTCCTGCAATGGCTTTTCCACAACTCCTGTAAGAGATATAATTCTGGATCACCAGATCCAGAATAGTGCCAGGATCTGGACCAGACTCTGCACGTACATGTAGGTTGTTATCCTGTATGAACACAACAAGTATTGTTGAACGTTGTCAATGGGATTTCCCATTATAAAGTTCAATGTTTTTTTGTGATGTCAGTCTGTATCGGATCCAGATGAAATTTACCTTGATGATAGAGACATGGACCCCATATTATCCTGTAAAATTGGAAGCGAATCTGTTCAGAAATGGCAGAGATATGATTTTTTAAAATTCCACTCAATGTTAACTCAGGAGATTTTTTAAAATGTTGGGAATTCTTTGCATCCAGACGAATAAACATATCACCACCAAAATGTAACATTTTTAATTTGGGCCATTACCAACATGTCCAAAAAATTTCAGCAAACTCTATCCAGAAGTTTTTGCATAAACTTGCTTACAAACAGACAAACAGACAAAACAAAACGCAGGCAAAAACATCACCTCCTTGGCGGATGTATAGTAATTAGGAAATTCTGAAAGCAAAAAGTGGTCCTAGCAGGGCGTACCTAATAAAGTCACCAGTCAGTGTATGTAGATAGTCTCCTCTGCATGTGTTCAGTATTTTACACCAGGCAGGACAAACAGAACAAGTTATTCATGTAGTTTGTACTTTTGTCTCTGTCCTGCTTTTCATCGCCCTCACACCACATAAACTGCTAATGTGTCATAAACGACAAACAGCTCGGAGCAGTGGCTGCCCTCGCACTAACATGCACGACTGCAAGAGCAAAGCTGATGAAATATCATCAACGCAGAGCTTCTGATGTCTGCACCCTGATTCAGTCTGATCGCTTGCAGGCCCGTCACCTCATCATCAACACCAGCTTTGAGCAACTCAGCGCAGAACTGCACCAAACTCTGCAAGAAGCAGCGTGGGAGACAATGGCATCACTGAGGGCAGGAATCAGCCGCTGACATGCTGTTTGAGGCAGAGGATGTCATTACAACTCCAGCATCTGTCACTGCTCCTCCGGGCCTCCATGCAGCCTGTGTGGGATCAGGATGAGTGTCTGCTGCCACCATGTGATGGCTCCAACACCATGCACACGTCAGTGCAGTGCCTTGTGAGCTGTTGACTCACTTTCAGATAAAGCCTGTGTGGTTATGCAAACTTGGTTGATTTTTTTCACCACAATCTTTATCAGGCGGAGGTAATCGATTCAGAGGGGTAGCCTACACCGTATCAAACATGGCTTTAAAGGATGATAAAAGAGGTCATCAGTTTTAATAGTTTGGATGGTAACTCTTCGTTATTGCATGTCAGGCTGGTTAATGTTGTGGAAGTTGAGTGTGCTTCAGGGATAAACAGGATAAGAAATCTCTGTGACAAAGAGAGTCTCACAGACAGTCGCACATTCACCGTCACGTTTGGGTTCAGTGTCGCTTACACAGCAGATGGGAGCAGGAAGTCGTGGCCTGTAGCGTGTCAGAGCACAATGTTGATTCATTAAGCCATGGATGTGTTATTTTGCTCGTCAGGTCTCAGCTTCTCGCTCTTATTTGTGCTTTTAATGTTGCCTCACTGGTGTTCAATTTCTCTTGCCTCAGGATCCACGACCACCATCTTACTGAGAAATCATAACCCAAATTTCCAGAAACAAATCTATTCAAAGAAAAAGGTAGTTTGGCCTTTAGATGGCACAACATATAAAACCTGACCTTTTGCAATAGCCAGATCTTCCTGATTCAATGTCCGTGATCAGGTAGATCCATCGTGCCAAGCTCAGATCTACAATGTTTGTGCTCAACCCAAAGCAGAGTCCTTTAGAGCAGGAAGAGGTGGGAGCTACAAGTAAGACTACAGCAGGAAGTGACTGCTAGTACAGAGATTAGCATTGATGCTAACAGCTTCAGTAGCAGTTTTATCAGATCTAGACCATATTTCTTTAATAAATGGAGAACAAACAACAACACTGAAATCATTTATAAATAAGAAATGATAACTTCTTTCCACTTCCAACATGTTTTGATGAGAGTGTGTTTTAGAAAATGCCTCACGTTCTGTAATGCAGGCCATCTGATTGGCCGGTAATGAATATGACTGACAGAATGATCATCCAATCACTTGTTAGATATACTTCTGAAAGGTTCTGCCCTCCCCAAACACTTTCTATGGGCTCTTTTCCAAATGGACTAGTGAAACATTTTCAATAGTCCATCTGGTTTGCCAGGCAGTGGTGGACAAAGTACTCAACTCCATTATTTGAGTGAAAGTATAGATACTCCTGGTCGAATGTTACTCCAATACAAGTGAAAGTTGTTCAGTCAGATTTTTACTTGAGTTAAAGTACTGGAGTACCTGCTTTTGAAAATACTTAAGTATTAAAAGTAAGTTTTCGTTTTAATGTCAATGCGTTATTGTATTGTTGCCACAATGAATTAACAGAACGTGCTGACTGAAACTACCTGCTGAATGCACTGACCAGCTTACAGAACCTGTAGAATAAAAAGCTTGTAAAATATTCTGCGGAGCAAATAGATGGCTATTGATTTGACACAATTGATTTGACAGAAGGACAACCGTTGCCATTTTCATTTTTTATGGAATGATATGAATCATTCTTCATTTCATCAATCTCAAACATGGACTTCAGATATGACCATGGGTGCTCTGGTGTGAAATCATTGTCTGTATCTGCTGTAGCCATCATTACTGCCAAGGTGGACCATTATCTGATCAACATTAGCTCAACGTTTACTTGCCCGATCTGAGTTGCTCATGCGCGAGGCACAGGTACGGCATCACCGCTTGAAAAAATCACACGCAGATCACATTTTAGAAGAGAAAAGAAATTTCATCCACTGACTTCAAAGCTATACTTAATAGTAACAAGACCCTTCATAGAAATGTAGTGGAGTTAAAAGTACAATATTTGTCTTTCAAATGTAGTGAAGTAAAGTCATAAGTTTCTGAAAATAATAATACTCAAGGAAAGTACAGACACTAAAAAAGTATACTTAAGTACAGTACTCAAGTAAATCTACTTTGTTACTGTCCACCCTTATTTCCAGTGAAGTTGGGACATTGTGAAAAATGTAAATAAAAAACAGAATACCATGGTTTGTAAGAATAAAGAAAGCAAAAGAAGAAGAAAATAGGTGCATCTGATTGATCTAACAGACTGAGAGGAAGTTGTAGTCTAATACCATCACTGCTGCATTTTTATTTTTTTTCACTGTAGATCCACACATACAGAACTCTGAAGTAAAACACTGCACTGTAAAAGATGAATTAAAAACTTTTTGTTTGGGACATATTTGACCTGAAGCCATTTTTGCACTGATAAAAGTGTGATCTTACAAACATGCTGTCCCCATAAAGATCTGTTATAAGGTTTCAGAGAAAAATGTAAACAATGTGTATGTTACAACTTGGGGGCGCCAACGATCCCATGGAGTTGGGAGACTTAAGAATGTTTCTTTACAATTGCAAGGAATTCAGGTATTTTATCAGTTAGAAGAAGACAAACTTTATTAATCCCTCATGGGGAAATTTAATTTTTTATACTCTGTTTTTGAGACATGCCATTCACACATAAGCTGAAATACACATGCACAAACAGGTTTTACACTCGTGCATTAATGGAGAGATGTCAGTGATGGCTTGCTGCTCCTGAAGAAGCGCTTCTGAGTAGTTTTGGGGTTAAGTGCCCAGGAAGTCAGCTGGCACCTCTCCAGCTACCAAACCAACTTCCAAATATGGTTCAGACGGGACTTGAACTGGTTCCTTCGGTCCCCAACCCAAGTCCTTCCGGTCTGAGTTACTGCCGCCCCAATTAAAGTTGTTAATAAAGTAGCTTGCGCTTGTGCAGCACTTTTCTTTTGTCTCTGACTCTCAAAGCAGCTTCACACTGCAGGTCACATCGACTCTTTCACTCTCACATTTACTCACTGATGGTCCAGAGTTTTCTAGTTTTCCATTACTATCAGTATAACACATTCACATCCTTGTATTCCCATTTACACACCGCTGATGCAGCAGTAGGAGCAACTTCAGGTTCAGAGTCTTGCCCAAGGACACATCGCTATGTGAGAGCTGGAGCTGTGCTTGAACCTGTAACCTTCCAATTACTGACAGAGCACAACATCAGACTGCCCCACAGACACCAGTAAGATGAGGATCGTGATCAAGAAAATTTAAAAGACTTTAACATTGCACGATAGGCCAGCCTTTCACATTTTCAAGAATTACTCATCTAATAATGTCAGAAACGTCATGGCGGGGGGTTTTGCTCTTGGAACACATTTAATTTATCATCTGAAATTGCCAGATATTAAACATAAGACTTCCCTTTGTCCACCCACAGCTTCAGCTGGTGGCTGTTCAACATGAGTCTGGTTCCACTCCAAGATTTCCTGCTGCTTAACAGGTTTGCTCTTGCCAGTTATTGTAAGTCATCTATTGTGGCTCAGTGCTGTTCACATGGTGGATTCATGCTGAGATGGATGGATGTACATTTTGATATAAAGATGTATATTTGTACTCATGTATATCTATAAAATGGAGGGCATGGCTTTAGCCTGCTCTATTGTGAAGTGTCTTACGATAACATTTGTTATAATTTGGTTCTATACAAATACAGACTGATTGATTGTATTGACTTAACCTGTTGGTATCTCCTTAGAACAGGTTCCATTTTTTATTACTTTTTTGCCTGCATTTATCCAGTTTTTAAAATGTATGATTGATCTGTTAAGACCTGGCATACATGCCAATGCTCTTTAATGCTCTAATGTCAAAGAAAACATTAATTTTGTCTCTCAGAGCAAAGCATTTTATGGAAAGTAATCTCAAGTGCAGCCTGACACTGCAAATCAAAGGATGGGAGCTCTTGAATTTAAAAATGATAAAGTAGCAATGATGTTGAAGACAAATGTTAAGAAAATGTAGCTTTTCAATTCATTTAGTCTCATGCTGCAAATGTTTGCAGTCAACAGAAAAATAAATGCATCAGACACGGTGTGCATGTTTTTCTACTAATTAACTACTAAGAAAAATCCATCTTAAAGACTGATGTAGTTTTAAGACCTCAACAGCACTCTGCAGGAACTTATTTCCTTACATTGTCCACAGCAAAATTACGATACGAGTGAGGAATTTCACTTTACTCACATACAGCAAAAAGGGTATTTTTGTGAATATGTTCTTACAAATGTACTGGACAAAAACAGCAAAGAGATAACTGGTGCTGCTTTTTCCACTGCTAGTGCAATATTAACTCGAGCCTTAAGCGACGAGAGCTTCAAAAACAGTTAAATTTAGTGTGTTCTTGCCATAAAGAAGAGAAACTTTTTTTTAATAAAAATGTAATTAAGACTTACATGTTTCAGACTTTATTCTCCTCTTCAATACATCAACTTCACAAACATCTACATCCTCACTTCAACATTCTCAATACAAAACACTCCTTTAATAAGTTCCTAATTCAAGTCCACAAACACATTAGAAAGAAAACAAAAAAAAGCACATTTAAAGGGACAAATAAATGAATTTGAACATTTCAAAGATCCAAAGTGGAGCAGAGAGGTTGAGTACATCATGGAGTTTAGCTGACAACTGAAATTTGAGGACAGGGTTAACAACAAGCATTCACAGGCTGTGTCCAAAACCACAAACTATCATAGCACTCCTGTCCTGTGTGTTTTACATTTAAGTTTTGTAGCATTTGAATGCAACAACTTCCCAAATGTGTCAAAAAATCCTGCAATTCATGATTGAGAATTGTTGTACAGTGAGTGAGAACATTTAAGGTGAGTGAGTTCATATCTTTGTGACACTAACAGTTATGTTAAGGTGTTCAATTGTTTAATTTAACTGTATTAGTTTATACCAGTTTCTTGCAGTTTTCCTTGTTAGAACTGATATTTCATTGAGGCCTCAACAACAACAAGCAGAACAGGAATAGGACCTGACATCCTTAAAATCGAAATGGTACCCAGCCCTGACCAGTGGTGGGCTTAGTGGGCAGTATGCAAAGTGTAATGTCTGAGTTTGTAGTAGGCGATACATTAGCGAGTGGTTTTGGACACAGCAACAACATTGGTGTTGGGTGGAAGACCTAGGAAGGCATGCAGACACACATTACTTCATTTTCTATTAACAGCTTTTTGTCATGATCACAGCTTATTTATCTCTCATCTCTGGAGCTGCAAAAGCACAAAAAGCAGAGGAATGGGCTTCACCTCAATCATCAGAGTTTGTACTGGAAGCAAATCATATAGTTGCTCTTGCTTACTGTGTATTTTGCCTTCTTAATTCCCAGAAAACAGTGAAAAACACCAGAATAAATTACGTTGATATAATCAAAAAAACAGATTTGTGAACCTAATGGAACAGAAAATGAAGATCTTGAAGAAGCTAAACCCATTATCACCAGAAAACGCAGTAAATGTTTGGATGCATGACCACTTAGAGCTTCTGTTTTGAGTGATTTGTTTTCAAACTTCTCATAAATACATGTCACAGTTCACATTTTTACACACACATCCAAAACCCGAAGATGTCCTCCTCCATGTCAACCTCTTTACAATGACTTTAAGAACTGAGCCGTACAGCATCTAAGAATGAAGCCTCCTCAAAGAGGGGCCATCCTCTGTTTACAAAGATTTTCAGAGGACACAGAGCGGGCCTGCTGAGGCTGCAGAAAGAAAAAAATGACAAAAACAAACCCAACATCCTCCTCTTCCTGATGCCAGGGTACGTTCTAGCTCTAACCCCGGGTTAAAGCGCCAGTACAGACCAGGTCTCCTCGCTGTCTGGTTGGTAGATGGTGCTGTTATTGCTGCTGGAGCCCACAGTGGAGGATGGTGAGGGGCTGTGGATCCGTGCCCATGTCTGTCTGCCTCCTCCGGTCTCACGATGTGATGAGGACGGTCCTTAATCGTGTTTGCCCTTCCCTTTAGGCGTGCCTTCATTCCAGGCCACATAAACAAACAGGGCCAGCACCACGTGCACGGTGAGGACTGCGACGATGGCGGCGTAGAAGTAGCTGTCAGAGCTCGACATCTGCATTGAACCTGAGAGGAGGAGAGACAGAGAGGTTAGCGTGATGAGGATCGTCGGCATTGTTACAGTGAGGGATGTGCAGCTGGGGAAAGCTGTCCTGATTCTCTGAGATACCTTGTGTCAATGAACTTTTACTGAAATTAATTTAGAACTAAAGTTATTTACGTCACTGATTAAAAGAAAAAAAAAAATCAGAAATTCCTTAAAGGTTTCATTCTGTGCTTTCTACTCCTGGATGTTTGAGCTTTTGATACAGTGAGCAAGTGTAGTTTCACTTAACTTGAGAAGAGTTACTCAGGAAGGGTTGAAATATGGAACTAGAAAGCACTCGGGGAGCGCAAACCTCTGCCAAGGTAGCTCACATACTGCTGCTACATCTATAAGCAATAGCACCATGATAAAGTTACCATCATAATATGATTCATTGACCCTGAAAACCAACACCTAGCACTCAGAATCATTTTAATATCATTATTAGTTAGACAGTTATTGAGCAAATACGATCATTCGCTGATGAATCACCACCAAAATGCAATCATTTTTTAAGTTGGGCCATTACCAACAAACCTTTGAAAATTTCAGCAAAATCCGTCCAGCAGTTTTTGCGTAATCTTGCTAACAAACATACATATGCCGGCAAAAACATCCTTTGGTGGAGGTAATGAGATGCTGCAGCTTTTTAATGTACACAGGAAGGCCTGAGTGCATTAACTTAATTTAATTAATTAATAAATGCAACATAACTGACCACTCATATTAAATAATATTAATAACCCAATTTCGTTACACACTGTCATGATAATAAAGACTTCTATTCTATTCTAATTCTACCACCAGGGGGCTCTCCAGCAAATATCAAAGACATAGAGACATGTCAGCGCTGCTCACCTCTGCTGCTTACTTTTTTTATTCACAACTCTATTTAATCAGAGCTGCACTTCAACAGGTGTATTTACTACTGATGCAAAGTACAGCTGGAATATTTTTCAGTATATACCTTATTTTTTTGACAGCTTGGCCATTAAAGTCTTTTTTATTCACTCTTTTCTTTTTTTTTAAGATTATTTTTGGGCATTTTTGTGTCTTTATTGATAAGAGAGAGAGAGATTCAGTGGATAGGCTTGTGAAGGGGGGAGAGAGAGAATAGGGGAGGACACTCAGCAAACTGGCCAGAGGCTGGACTCAAACCTGGGCCGTCTGATGTATATACAAAGGCTGTGCCTGGTTGCTTACCGCTTTGCCAAACCAGCACCCCCTTATTTACTCCTTTTCAATTCTGTAGTGTTTTATCCAGAACAGAAACGGGGGATTGAGGAGAAAAAGCTGTTTTTTCATTCCTAAACAGTTCATTTTAATATGATGCAAAAAAGTCATTTTCATAAACATCTTTAGTGCTGGTGATAATTTAACAATTTAAAAATTAAACATGCTGAAAAGATAAACTAGTGCTTTTATCCCTAAGGAATGCTTGTAAAACCTTTTTATAATGCTGGAGAACAAAAAAAACAAATTTGACCTGCAAACAGCTGTAGTTATCAAAGTTTTTAGTCAAACACTATTTTTTCTTTTCAAAATGTTATATTTAAACACATCATGACGACGTTGCTAATTCGTCAGTCATTTTTACGAGCTATTATAGAACACATCGTGATATAACAGTCAATATCTGCTTGTTAAGATTTGTTAAGCTTGTTTCTTGCAGTCATCCTGCCAACTTCAGCAACGATTCAAAAATGGATTACATTGTTCAACCAACAGGACTTTTGAGAAAGTCTGGAAGTGCTTTTCTTGGCTGTTTTGACCATAACAGGATGATGTTTCAGCTGCAGGAGCCAGTCTGTTGTGAGTCCATTTTGGAGTTACCAGGTGAAAAGACTGTCAACAGCTTGGTGTTAAAATGTGCCCTGTAAGGATGAGAGTATCGATATTCGGTATCCAAGTATCATAACTTTAATGAGTACTCTTTTGGTATGGAGTACTTCAACAAAGTATTGATACCAAGCAACAACTCCAACAAAATGTATATCAGTTTTCTTCTTCACACTTTTTTTAGTCTTCATTATTTGTTTTAAAAGTTGTTTTATTTAGTTTGTATCTGAATGTATGAAATATTAATCAGTTCATCAAAAAAGTTACATGTAACTTTACCATTAGATAGTAGAATATCTCTTCAATATATTCTTTATGGACAAAGACTTAAAACACACTTAAGATCTGATGGTCCAGACCAGTGATCCTCAACTGGTGGGTCGTGACCCAAAAGTGGGTCGCAGACCCTTTTTCAATGGGTCACAAACCAATGCCCGGGCAAAAAAAAAAAATGTTAGGACAAAAGATCTGTGCTTTTATTTTGAAGGGGATTTTTTATGCAGTGGAGTGCTGTCTATTCACACTCTGTAGCAACTGGCGGTGATAATACCCTGTAATGCTAATTGACACACAGGGTGTTTGTTATATATTCGATATGTACTCAGCTTAAGCTACATATTTTTAATATTTTTTTAAATGACTTCTCAGTAGCTGGACTTTTTTTATTTCATGTTGGTGCACTGTTAAGTCTGTTAAAACAGGCTGAAGTTACTGGAGTGTTTTGTGTGTTGTGAAAGCCCCATCATCAATGGCTTATTTAGTGCTACTGATTGAATATCATTACTTAAGACCTAAGATTCACTTTTTTGTTTCAATTAAAATGCAGCTAAATGAGTGTAAAAAAAATGTTTCCCTCTCTAATATCACCACATGCAGGTCATTTTGATTTCTCATTAAACTTTTTTTTGTGCTGGCATACTGTGATGTTCTGCACTATCTCAGGTTAAAAGTGCAGCATCTTTTTATTAAATACATTTGAGGCATTGAAAATTTCCTTCTACTTGGGCCACAGCTTGAATTAAGGGGTGATGGTGGGTCCCGAAGCCAGACCAATTGAGAACCATTGGTCTAGACTGAACACTGAAAAACAGTGAAAACATAAAAACTTTCTCAACTTCAGAAGATTAGTAGTATTTGTATCAATATTGGTACCCAAAAAATTACAGGAAAAAGAATCTGTACTGTATTGATTTAGACATGTTAGGTATTGCTTATCTCTAGAGCCTCAGTATTTGTACAGTTTAATAGATGTGCAGGACTTTACTGGCAAATTCTTACAAACAAATTAGAAACCCCTTCTAACCAAAGCTTTGGGCTTCTATTTCATTACTGTGAAATAAAAAAGCAAGACTTGATTTTAGTTTTTTATTTTGAGATTTGAAATTCTGGTATTATGGTCCTGTGACAACGCTACATTTGACATATTCTTTGAGTTATTATTTTGATAAGCATTTGTTGATGTTTGCATCAGCCTAGACAGTCTGTATAAGGCTAGCAGTGAAATAAGAGACTAAGCGAGAATTGGTGAAACTGAAACAGATTTATTTATTTGAACTTCACTGCAAAAACTCACCCTCAAAGATGTAGGCCTTTGATGCGAAGTAGAGTCCTATAGGCAGCGTGACCATCAGGATTGTGAAGAAGAGCAGTGTCTTCAGGGCTGAAACCAAGGAGCTTTCATTTCTGCAGAGGGGCACAAGTTTTGACATCAGCAAAGACAAAACACAACACTGAGACCTAAGAAGCACCAAAATGCCCAGGATATCGGCAAGGTGGCAACCAATTATGATTAGTAGTGTGTGTGTCTGGTTACTAACATATATGAAGACTGAACAAACTTAAGCAATGATATGTAACTTTTTCACCTTAAAACTCTTACTGGATCACTCCCTCTTTAAAAAATATATCAAAGAGTACTCATGCAGCTAACGTTTTTTGGTGTTAGCTAATGTAAGAACAACAGCAGCTTTACACACCTTAGACAAGAGAACTGGGACTCACTACCAAAGCTGCATACAGTGCTGAAGCAGGCAACTGGGGCACTCTGTTCAAGTGAGATGAACCTCTTCATCCAATATTACAATATACTACACCATCAGATCAAATGTAAAACTACTTATTTAAAAAATGGCATTATACATATTACTGCTTTACAGTGGAGCGGCAGTCATTTAACTTACACTGTACAGTTTCAAGCCAACATCACATTGTTCAATGGACTTGTTTACAACACACTATCAACGCACAGGATTCACGTGGTCACACTGTACTATCTGATTGTTGGAAACGACCTTAGTGCTAGGGCTGTCACTTTATACTCAGTATTTTAATATTGACTTGAACATGGGGGTAAAAATTTTAATTACAACTGTAAATGTACATTTAAATTGAAAATATACAGTGCAGCAGCACAATAGGGCACCAGTAGCAGTGAACTGCCCAATCCAACAGAGGGCGCTCCCAGCAAAATCTGACCATCCATTGATCTCTTGACCTCAATAACAAGGAAGTACACCTCGAGGAAAGGGGGATAGGCAAAGCCCCTCTGAGTGAACAATGACAACATCTGAAAAATCTGAGGATCACTGCATGACAGCACTTTGGGCTCCACACTGCTGATGGAAAAAAGACAACAAAAACCAAAGACCAGGCTGTGTGTTGATGATGTGCAAAGCAGCTGGCCCACTCCTCATCCACGGCAAACCTGTGGGGTCATTGTTAGGCCTTCCACTAAATTGTCTAGAGGTGTCTAGTTTCTGAAATTTAGTTAAGTTTCAAATTAGTTTTTGAATTGTTCTGTTAATAGATATTTACTGAGTTACACATATATTTGTAAAATTCTCTAGGACATTGGTGCATAAATAACATGTTCAATTTAATACAATACTGTGCATATGAACATGGTGGGCCTTGAGTTTTTGGCTTGATTTTTGGTGTATCTTTGGCAAATATGTTTTTATCTCTAAAAATTGATTGTCATTCACATCTCATGAATGTACTGACCTATAGTTCAAGTCCCTGAGTGTCCTGAAAGGTGCTTTTAAATAAAATGTATTATTATTCAGTGCATATATTTCTCATTTATGTAAAAGTGGCAAGTATCATGGTATATAAACTACTCTGGAGCAAGTTCAAGTCATGAATCCAATATCTAACTCAAGTTAATCAAAACAGGACACAAAAGTAAAATGGAGTGATGCACCTATTGTGAAAAATCAAGTTTGAAATAATAACTTTAGCTGATACATAGATCTCCCACAATGCCAATGTTTAGCCCAATGTCTGATCATAAAAATCAAATCACAGATTGTGTAACAGGTTATTTTTACTGCCCTGAGTAAAGACCCATCTCAAAATTATCAGATGGCTATGCCATATGTCAGCATTAAATTGGTATGACACAACAAATAAACATCTGAAAAACTGATATCTGTTCACCACACATTAATTCACCGATGTTTGTAAAACTGGCAGATACCATCTGATACGAAAGTTATACTGATGTGCATCATTAAAAAAATGTATTTCAGAATAACATATTGTACAACTAAATAACTACAGTCGATCCATTTATGCCTTCATGACTTAAATGCTGCAGCGAGTAAAGGTGGCGATTACTTAGATTATAGACATCACAGACAGGGATGCACGATATTGGGTTTTTCATATCCAATGTGCAAAAATTTCCAAACTTAATTATTGCAACCTACAATATGTTGTCAGAAGCACAAAGTCTTTATTGTACCAAAACTGACATAGTGCTTTCAGTGTGATAATCTATTGAGTAAAGAACAAATGAACAACAACAGAAACATTTAACTCTTGTAAATATCAAACACTTAATTTGTAAATGTACCCATGTAGAGGTGATGAGGTGCAGCATTGTGGTATATTTGTGTAATCTGCGGGTTTTACTGCCAATATTTATGAAATTATATTGGTTGTAAATATAAGCAAAAAGAACAAAAAAAAATCACTACCTGCCAAAACAGATTTTTTACATTTTAGGCCAATATCTGCTGATACCGATTTGGTACAGATAATATTGTGCATCCCTTGCTGTCAAAACTTACCCATGACAGCATAGGAATAAATTAGCAGAGTCTTTTCTACAAATAAACGGAATTCACAAAGAAACCGCAAACAGAATAAGTCACTAGTCAAATGATTCTGAAATGACAGCTTCAGTAAATGCAGTCTGTGAATCTGGCACACATTCTTGTTAAAACAGCAAAGAGAGGAAGCGGATTTTGTGCCTAGTGTAGTGGCTAAAGGTGTGACCGTGTTTGCCAGGGGCTTTCGTGCGTCTTTGGTTGTCGTATTTAGGGCAGAAGTTGTGGCAAAAACAGCCCTAAAAATGCCCCTAGCTAAATCTACTTTCAAGGAGCCCATTAAGAGTAATTTCTGACACAAAGGTGAAGAAATTTCTAAAATAGGTAAAAGCATTTCCGTCCTTTACATGTTAAGTAACTGCGACAACCACAGACGCTTTACGCTGCAGGTCGCTAATTAGCACGGTCACTCTTTGACGTAATGTACCAGCAGGCTAAGCTAAGAGGCTAGCTGTTAAG
Source organism: Cetoscarus ocellatus (assembly GCA_037902135.1). Classification (NCBI taxonomy): domain Eukaryota; kingdom Metazoa; phylum Chordata; class Actinopteri; order Labriformes; family Labridae; genus Cetoscarus; species Cetoscarus ocellatus. The sequence continues at coordinate 941,649 of JBAMNC010001086.1, forward strand.
TTAGCTGTTTGTGTCGGTAAACAGTTGTTTTCTCACCCTCTGTAATAAGCTGGAGGTCCGGGGTCAGAGTCTAGTGAGGCTTTAGCAGAGCCGTCCATTGCTGGGCTAATATAAGACGTAATGTGGATAAAAAAATGACTTATTCAAGTATTAACACCCACGGCCTCTTCTGTATGTTGGTGTTGTGTCTGCAGAAATCCGTCTTCCGCATGAGATCATGGGATCGTCACATGACGTGATGTGACGCCAGAAAGTCTCGCGAGGTCAGACCGGAGGGCAAGAAACAAGAGCCCTCTTCACGTCCTGCAGACATAAAACATATTTTTAGAATAAAAAAATATGAGCTGCAAGACATTTCCTTCTAATAACACAGAAATGAGCAGGATACAAACAATGTCTGCTTTGTCCTGGAGCTTCCTGTTTATTTTCATCTTTACCACAAGAAGTACAGGAAGTTTTCAGAGTTTTTACATAATACAAGGTACAACAGAGTTAAACAAGTAGTGACGCAAAACTGAAAATCTCACTTTACCAAAATAGTAGAAACCTTAGTCTCAAAAGTGAGAAAAAAATATCATGGGTTAGTTTGTTTCACCTACAATAAATCAACAAGTAAAACTCATATCCTTTTCTAGATATCAAGAGTTATATGAATTATTTCCAGCCTTTCCATGTTTAAATTAGGAGATACAGCTCATGATGACAAAAAACAAATCTTGAAATTTAACTCCAATTCCAATAAAGTTGGGACGTTATGTGACACGAAAATAAGAACGATACATATTTGCAAATCCCTTTCAACCTATATTCAATTAAAAACATGAATATTTAACGTTTAAATGGATAAACCTTATTATCTTTTGGCAAATATTCACTCATATTAAATTTTATGCCTGCAACACTTTCCAAAAAACCTGGGACAAGGGTCACATTTGTATTATATCACCTTTCCCTTTAGCAACACTCAAAAAGTATTTGGGACCTGAGGACACTAACTGTTGACGCTTTGAAGGTAAAATTCTTTCACTTTCTTGAATGATGATCAATTTCAGTTGCTCAACAGTCCGGATGGTTAATTTAGCGCCTCATTATGTGCCACACATATTCAGCAGGCGAGAGGTCTGGACTGTAGGCAGGCCTGCATAGCTTTTGCTATGAAGCTGCGCTGTTGTAACACATGCAGAATGTGTCTTGCTGAAATAAGCTGGGACATCCCTGAAAAAGATGTCAGTTGGATGGCATCATGTATTGCTACAAAACCTGTGTGCACCTTTCAGCTTTAATGATGCCCTCCCTGCTGTGCAAGTTACCCATACCATGGGCACCAACACACTCCCATACACCACAGATGCCGGCTTTTGAGCTTTGCTCTGATAATTGCCATTTTCCTCTTTAGCCTGGAAGACATGACATCCATAATTCCCAGAAACAATTTTTTGTCAAAGCCATTTGATTTGAACTGACTTGAAAAACTTCCGAGAGGTAATCTTAAGACAGTAGTTAAAATATTTTAAGGCAGTTTCACTGAAAAGGAACTTTATTTGTTTATGGTTCACTTACTTTTTGGAATCAAACCCGTGTTTTTTCTCATAGTTTAATATGCCTCCAAAAAGCTTTATTTGTGCTCTTCCTTTAAGTAGAGTTTCCACAACCATTTGCATAAAAACAAAACAAAACAAACAAAAAAAAAAAAACAGAATATGCAAAATAAAAGTTTTTCTACATTTCAATCATTTCCCACCAGAATTTCTTTGACTAATAATCTCAAAATCTTGTATTTGGTATGTTTTTTTTTCCAACCAATCTTGTAATCTGTAATTTGTTCCTGTAATATTATCTTATTGTCAAACCAACGGAAAAAGTGAAATTTAGTATGGTTAATTGGTTGTGCCTCTGCAATGGAAGGCAGAGCAGAGAGAGAGCAGTAAGTGCAGCATGCACAGGTGAGCTACAGCACAGGTGAGCTGCATGCTGCTTAATGATATTAGCAGGAAGGAGCTGCAGGGAGATGTGCAGAGCAGAGGAGACTTCAGAGACGTCATCGGTTAGTTTGTTGGTTTTATTTAATTAATGAAAGTCAATTTAACTGATATGTGTTAAAGAAATCTCAAAATTAACTATGTGTGTGAATGGGGCGGTTTTCTTTTATTTAATTTGTCATGCAGCAGCCAACCCTTTGTGTATGGCACACACTACTTTGTTTGTAGATCATAGATTAAGATTATTTATATTTAATTGGGTGCAGTTTTAGTTTAATTGTAATGTTTAAAATACTGCCAAATGTAATTTAAAACATTATCTAACAAATGAAAAATCAGTTTTATTTCATAGATTGAGGATTTCAATAAGTTTATTTATTTTCCCATAAATTATGTGAATTTAATATGTCAATAGTCTATTTTTCTTCAGGTTTTCAACCTACTCTTTTGGAGAAAGTAAATGAAAATAAAAACTTAAAGAAACCTGTGTCCTCTGGTGTCACCTCCAGCCTTTCAAGTTCAGGCAGACCTGCAGTTAACCCCAAAAGAACTTGACAATTGATTTGGGAAAAAAATTAAATGTAACTAAATATTCAATACCTGACAAGTAATTTGTTTAAAGCTCTGAAAAAGGGGATGATCACAGCCTTTATCCCTATGTTCAGCTAGTTAAGTTTAAAAATTTAAACCAGCCTCTAAATATTGATGTGTTGTGTCCTAAAAAATGTTTCTCACTTGTTTTTGTTTAATCATAAACAATTGTACAAGCCTTGTCAAATTTTTCAGATAATTTGGAGCAGTGTGGCCATCTGACATGGAGAGGAGTATTTCCGTGGCCCACTTTGTCACCAAATCTTTGACCATTAAGTTGTGGTTGTCATCTGAATTTTTAATTTTAAGAATATGAGGAATATGTTACCCTGACATTTATGAATTGGAGAAAAACATTTGCAAACAAAAGCTACTAATTTACTTACTGTTCCTTCATTAGACTCCAGGGTAGTCCGTCTCATTCCTCCACTACAACATCCATGCATGTTTTCTAGGTTTGCATGTTGTGTAAGATAAATGTGTAAAATACCTAGAATTTATGGAGGAAGTTTGGTTATTAAAAGTGTTTAATTTGCTTCTAAAGCTCTTAACAGATGACAATAAAAGATCATTGTATCCTCTCTATTGTTATAAAACTGTTTTCATACCAAAAACAATGTGCATAGTCATTTAATTGGAAATGGCTTTGACCCTTTCTTTCACAGTTAATGCATATTTTTCCACATGAATAAAAATATTTCTAATTGTCCATTCGTTTCCTTACACATCCCTGTCCACTTTTTTCTTGTTCCCATGCAGGCTCTATAAATAGAAGCGGGGATCGGATGGATTCAAATGTGCATGTTCACCGTTCGAGCATCAATTTGTTGCAGCCTTACATAAAATTCATCTTTGCTGAAAAACATGATGTGACATAACCTTTATGTCTCCTGTGGCCCTATGTGCACAACACACATGTACAGGATGTGTCTGCTTCTCCTCTTAATAATGAAACACTCCGGGCTATTTTGTGTTTAATTGCAGATGTAACAGGAAGCCATTTGGTTTGTTACGTGCTGACTGTATACATTCGCTGTCATGCAAAGACAAACAGAGAGGAAGACGGTGTTTCTGCATGAAGACTGGGGAGCGTCTCTTTCTGCTCCAGTTGTTTCTGCTCTCACCAGTCTCACTCTCAGCAGGTTCTCCAAAAAACACATTTCATTTTAAAGACTCAGCCAGAAGCACAGAGAATAGATGGCATGTTGAAAAAGCTCAACATTCAGTTTCTTCAGAACATGAATGAATCTCTGTCTGTGGTTAAATTGGCCACTGGGGTCTTTTCTTAGCTTAATTTTCTGCTGTTTTGTTTCAAATGTTGCCCCTCAGAGACAGACAGAAGGACCGTGGAGAGTTTTTAAAAACATCTTCATTTTGCTTGACCCACATTCAGTGTTCACATGCCTGTTTGTAGGCCTTTAAGACTTAAAACCAAACACATCTGGTATCTAATCCACTATCTGAGTAGACGACATGAGTACAAATGTTAATACCAACGTCAATACCAATATGACCGTGTCAGTGGGTCAAACTAAAAATACAATATGGCCTAATTCCTTTGTCTTTGGGCTTTTCTGCATGTTGCTTAAAACAAAACATACAAAAATATGAGTTACATGTATTTAGTTTTCAGTTTAATTTATTAATATATTATCTAATAAATTTGTTTGCAACTGACATTGTTTTCCATTTTAACAAATTCAAAGACTTTATTCAAATTAATTTCATAGTTTATGTTTATGTTTCTTTTTTATGTCCTATTATATTGTGTTTTATAAGTCATTGTCTTATTTTTGTTCAGACACATGCTTCATAGTACTTTGTTGTCTTGATTTTTAACTTTAAATTGCTGTATGTATGGCCGGTACTCTGTAAATAAAGTTGTCTTTCCTAATTTTTGTGGCAGTGAGTGTGCTATTTACAGTGTTGTGCATATTGTTAGTTTAACAAATATGATACTTAATTCCAGGTTGCACTGTGGTGCAGCAGATCGTGCTTGTGGCAAGAAGGTTGCTGGTTTGGTTTCAGGGCCTTTTTGTACGGAGTCTCCCTGTAAATACATGGGTTTTCTCCGGGTACTGGGGTGTTGCTTGAATTTGAAGTTCTGTGATTATTAGCATGCATGCTCGGAAAATCTTTGAATTCGATTTTTGGGAAAGTGACAGCCTTAGTCTGGGTAGGTGCCAAATGTCTTTTTTTTAAGTGTCCTTTGTCGTCGCCTGTAATGGAAGCGGTTTCTCATCTATCCATCTGTCTGTATCTATCTGTATCTATCTGTCCACCTTTATGTCTGTCTGTCGACTGAACTTGAGAGGCCTGTGGCCTGCTGCCAAAGTTACACAGTGCTGAGAGCAGGTTACAGGAATCCTTAGTGGTGAATGTTGTTGCCATTCTCTCGTCTAAATTAATGTCACTGTTACTATATAAGGTCAACATTTCTGCTTTAACCACATCACTTTTTCTTCTGCAGCTTTCAGGGTAGTTATTGGAGCGCACAATAAACACTAAATAAACAGAGACCTTTAATTATAAACAGGCCATCAGTAATTATTGAGGTCCAAAATGACATCCTGTCAATACAAAGGCAATGTGTTTTCTCTGAAAATGGATGCCAAACTAGGAATTAATTAGAGAAGTTTATAGTGGTGAGCTTTGGGAATAAACGGACAGCCACAGAGGACGCACAAGTTCAGCCGTGATGATGGGATTAAAAATCTTAATAGGAAAAATGCCTCTAAATTTGGAGTTTGACAAAAACTTGTGCCCTCGGAGGAACAACAATTTGCAGCTCTGGTCAAAGGTCATCATGAAAGTTCAATACATAATTCTTTTTCCTCATGGATTCTGACCTTTGACCCTCTGGGAGTATATTTCCCATGGCTCTCCCTGTTTGGACTCCCCCAGCAATGCCTGAAGAATTCCTGGTGTCACCATTGCTTGCACGTCAAACATGAAGCCCCCACACATTTATGCGCGCTCACAAACACTCACGCACCTGTTGTTTTGACCAAGTCACGCATGTGAGTGTCCCAACTATTATTGTCAATAAAGTTTAAATTTAAAGCAGAGGAGAATTAAACACTTGAAATCATTCATCACTATTATTAGCTTTGGCTTTGCTTATGTGGAAACTTCACTGAGGCTGATGAGTTGTTCCATCAGCTGTTATTCATGGCAACAAGTGTCACAGTGTGTTCCTTTTGTGCTGCATGCAGGGGCTGTTTCCAAATCTATTTACTCATGTTCAGCTCATGCTTCAGCTTAGAGCAGGGGTTCTCAACTGGTGGATCTGAAAGCAAAAAGAGGTCATAGAGCTTTTTGAGTTGGACCACAGGTTACGTTTACATGCAGTCATTTACCCTTTCATAACCAGAATATTAGCCATAACCTGGTTGCGCACAGCCATGTAAACACCAAAAACCCTTTTGAAAAACCCGAAAATCACCCCTGGGTTACTCCTTTTCTAACCCAACTATTTGGTCATGTATACGCCTATCGGGATATCCCCATCAAAAGGAACATTAATTTAAGTAACATGGCACAGCTCCGGCTCCATTTCCTATTTCTTCATGTTCTTGCCTTCCATTAATGAAGAAACTGACACAGAATAATGTCAAGTACCGGTGGTGGGTCAGTACCAGCACAAAAAAGCAAACGAGGGCGACTGCTACCTGCTCCAGGCTGTTTATTATCTGCTGTGCTGCGGCTGTTGTTGTTGTTGCTACTGGATACGGGAAGAAGAAGCGGAAATGACGTGCATTGTGTCATGACGTCCTCTGTGTGTCGGGATGTTGTCTGTGCATTGCTGTTTTGATTGGGATACCATGTATACAGGAATAAACCTATTTGCTCACGCATGTAAACGCGTTATTCTCAATGTTTCAGAAACCGGATTATTGACCTTAACCCGAATATTGACTGCATATAAACATAGCCACTGATGTGTGCCTGAAAAAGAAAAGTCAGCAATGTCTTGAGGCTCCAGGCAAACATCCATTTGTGTATTTTATTTAACTCCCTTTTTGAGATCTTGACTTTTTTATTTTGGTATTTTAAAGGTTCCATGTCCTGCAGAATCACTCTCCACCTACATGTGTTTTCTGCTCATCACAGGCAGAAGCCATAACTGTTTATCCACAGATGCACAACTCCATCAGGCCTTGCTTGGGATTCTAATTAGATTCAGATTCAGACAACTTTTTTTTTCCCAAATGGGCAATTCAGTTTGCTGCTACCAAAGCTTATAGTCGGCACATAACTTAGAAACACCACAACATGCATGCACTAAAGCACAATGTATCAGTGATAACAAGCACATATTGACTTCTGTTCACAGAACTCAAACAAACATAAATCAAATTCAAGACCAAAATTTAACAATTCAATAACAAAGGATTAGAGGAGTGAGAATACAGATTTGTTCTCCTTGGTAGGACTGGATAGTGCCACCCAGGGGGCATTAATGAAAAGTCTCCAGAAAGTATGTGGTCTGGTTGGACCAGTATCCTTTTTGCTTTCTGAAAGCGAAAGAGAATTCAAGTCTTTCAGCTGGACTCCAACATTGTTGGAATAGATTTTCACAATATAATTCAGACTGTTTCTGTACCTCACAGACAAGCCATTGAACCAGCAGATAAAAGAGAAAGTTAAAAGACTGTCTATAAAAGAAGAAGAAAAAATACATTGGATGCTTTTGGAGGCATTTAAGGAGTTCAGTCTCTGTAATTAAAAAAAAAAAAACACCAATCAAAACTAATAAAATATTGAAAATGCCAAAGTAGGCTGTGGGGAGCTCCCCGAAAACCCGGAATCCCCACAGGGGCGAGAAAAAGAGCTGCATCAGATCCACTGCAGGGACTAAATTTTTCATTTTTTAATCCAATTTGAAAAAATTCTAGCCTAATAGACACCCAAGACATGATGTAAACAGTCAAATAGCGTTGTCATGAATTTCACACATTAGTTATGCATGTATTCATGATGGGATCTCAGTGGGTTAAAGAGTCTTTCAGGTAAGAGGCAGTGTGTACGAGAAGCAAGGGCTGGGCACAGAAGAGTGTGCTTTTGTGCAAATGCTGAAGTTGGATTGTAATCAGCACGAGTTGACGTGTGACTGAAACCAATCCTAACAGCAGTTAGTGCTAAAAACAGTACAATGATTTATTTTTGTCCACATTTGGATTCACAACTTCAAATCAGAGAAAGCTCTGGCATTTTTCTGCTAATGAGTAGAACAGCAAAAAAAAAGAGGGCACATTCATAATATCCCCAGGACAAAAAAAGCTGATCTTAGTATTAGGACTACAGGCTTACTGTGGTGATATTCAGCCAAATCTGCTCCACGGTGATTTTCATTCACTTCCCTTGTCTGGTCTTGGTTTGGGTGGCTTTCACACACACCAAAATCTGAATTCTGGTGAACCAAGAGTCCTGTTTTCAGGTGGCCCAGAGTTTGGGTCTTTGCTCTGCACCAGAGTTAGCATGATCTTTCACACAGCCTCAAATCAAACAAATAAAAAATAAAGATAAGCCAACCGGAGTTTGTTTAGTCTGGACCAAACATGTCAGGTGTGAAAGAAACAAGTAGAAAGTGTCTATCCAGAAAACCAGGATGAAGTTTAAAGGTTTTAACTTCAGCGCAATGTGCACGGGCAGCAAAACTGACTTCATGCTGCACTCAGCTCTGTGCATTTCAGACTCTATCTCATACTGCGCAACTTATAGACAATTAATAGGTTTGGTGGCGATGCACCTATTACATTCTATCAGAGAGACACTTTAAGAATAAACAGGAATATCATAAACAACCCCTGATTCAAAGTGACTCAAACCATGTCATAAATGCATTGATCATGTTTAAAGTCAGCCGTGAGATACTGTTAATGTATCTGTATTAAACTGGTATTTCATCATCTCTTATATTATCATCATTTTCATATATTCACATAGATGAATTCATTGTACTTTGTGTACAATGATGTACAATCCTCTACTGAAATATGCTATCCTGCTTTTTTTATGAAAGGAATCTCTTCTTCTGAGATCTTATTAATCCAGAAAAAAAGATCAGGTTAATCTTTCTCATGTGAATGCAATCCAGTCTCATCGAGGACAGAAAAAAATGACTGCATGGATGATCTTAGAGCTTCTCTAATGATGACCCTTTAATCATGTTTGTTTTTTCCAGGCTTTATGTTTAGTTTTGCTCCATCAAATGTACAAAGAGAAACATTTTCAAAAATGGATGAAAAGATTTAAGTAGTTGAAATATGTTGTAAATTATTCTTGGTATTTGTATGTGGAGGTGGTAGTAAATTAAAGGCTAGACAGCTAAGAATCAGTAGTCTCGATGTGTTTACATATTTATTTTGGCTTCCATTTCTGCATTACTATAGAGGCTGTGCATTAATGTCCGTTCTAGTAATTGATATTTGTGATAACTCATGTTTTTAATCCTTTTTAAAAGTTCTAATTACAGAAAGTGTAGATTATAGTCTGATTTATTTGTATGCAGACCCTCTCTGAGCATACAGCTTAAGAATCTGTCATTCCCTCCTGTTTATTTTCTATGTTAAACTCGAACTGGTTCAGAAACCTTCATTTCATTTACAACATGAAAAAACAAAGTTAATAATTTGCCAATTGGAAGTCAGATCATTTAAATTATTTAATTCATGTCTTGTACAACATATGGACTTACCAAATTCTTAAATCTTTTATTGTCAAACCAGCTGTTGTGATCAACTTCTCTGGGATTTATGTAGGTGACCAGCACAATCCGATGTCCTCAGAGCCTTGTCACTTAGGACATTGATGTTCAGTCTTATGAGCAGTTTGCTTTACAGCAGCGCAGCTCAAATGGAAATCAACCTTCTTCTTACTGATGGTGTTGATTGCTTTTGTAGGCCATAAAGAGACATCGATATTGATTTGAGCCTGTTATATATTACCTTTTATGAGCTCTTCACAGTTTTCACAGGAGTTGCTTTTTAGATCAAGATTAAACATAAAATCATGAACATAAACTTTTTAATTTCTAAAAAGGATCTTTATCAAGTTTGGATTTATTCTTTATGGTGGTTTATTCTTTAAATATTGTTCATGTTAATAGTGTAAATTTCTTCTCCTTGTTTATTTATTAATTACAAGAGCAACTGAAACAACAAAATTTCCTCTTGGGGATTAAAAAAGTATTTCTGATCTGATTCTGATTAACATAGAATTTGGGCCAATTCAGTCTGAAATTCCTCATTTCTGTTCAAAATATATAACAATATCATTTTCAGTTTTAAACATGTTTTTAAAAGATTGCTAAAATATCTTTGTTTTCTTGCTTTTTATGACAAGTGGTCTAATAAATTTGTTTATCACTTTATTTTAATAACATAAAATATTTAAATAGAAATGATATAATAAAAAGAATTATTCGTTGTTTATTTCATTAGCTTGGTAAATGTTATTATTTCAGAATGAAGAACATAGTATCTGTGAATGCCTTAATAAGCAAAAATTTTGCCTTGTGTGAAGGCAGTGGCTGATCTTATGTAACTTTTGCCCTGAGAGTGTAACACCCCTGCTTCTCTAAAATAGTTCAATTTCTCCTGTAAATATTAGGGGGGGGGAAGGAGAGGAAGTCATTCTTTATTAATCCCTGAGGGGAAATCACTGCTTCTTTTTTAACATGCTGCACATACATGGGCCAGATACAAACAAACATGTACGAACAGGATCCTATAGTCATGCACTAATGGACAAATGTCAGAACGAGGGGGCTGCAGACAGTCAAGCTCTTGAACAGTTGAAGCTTCTGCCTCTTAATCGAGAGCTTCTCAGCAGTGCTCAGGAAGTCTGCTGACCCTACTTCAATGCCATTTCACCCTGTTGTTTCCTGCTTTTTGCCTTTTAAGGCATTTGCACACTAAGTCAGTTTTATCTGCTCTAAATCCTAACACATCATAAAGAGATGTATAACCTCACGTTGTGTCAGTCTTGTTTGCACACAGACCCTAAAACCTCCGTCCAGCACTTGGCACAAGCATTATTGGCAAAAGCCAGAGGCACCAGCTGTCCATGGGCATCACTGGCATCCAGAGTAAGTGAAAGGGTAAAAGCTGAGAAATATATATTCCATCCATCCATCATCGATTCTGTTTATCCCTTTCAGGGTCGGGCGGACTGGAGCCTATCCCAGCTGACACTGGGTGAGAGGTGGGGTACAGCCTTAACAGGGCCACATAGAGAGACAGACAATCATTCACTGTCACACTCATACTTAAGTGCAATTTGTAGTCACCGGTCAAGCTAATGAGCATGTTTTTGGTCTGTGGGAGGAAGCCAGAGTGCCCAGAGAGAACCCACACATGCAAACTCCACACAGAAAGGATTCGGGGAACAAACCGGTGACCTTGTTGCTGTGAGGTACACACGCCATCTGCTGTGGCACCATGCTGCTTAAAAAGAAAGACACCAAAAAATGTGTTTTACTGTCGCATGATATTTTTCTATATAATTCAATTTTCCTCATCTTTTTTAATGATGTTACAAAAGAGGCAAAGGAAAACATGACCTCCAGGATCAACCAGTCTTGCAGCTTGTGACGTGTTTGTTGTGTTTATTATTGCTCTGTCTTTCATATTTACAGGCCAATCAGATTAATCAGATTAGGAAAACATTCAACGTAGGCAGGGGCTGCTGCTGAGAATTAACCTCCCATAACCCAGGCTATCAAATAGATTAAGTGTTTTCTGAAGCTGGTGGAGAAGAACAAACACATCTTTTACAAACATTTATGCTTGTACCAACCCAAACCAATTTTTTAAAACTCAAAACACAAACCAGATGAGCCAGATTAAATGTTATCTCCAAACTAAGTATTCATCTTATACTGATTGTTTATTGTATGATTGTATGAATACACAGCCATGTTTCTAATGATGAGTTATATTAGTGAAAAACGCAGCATTTGTTCCTTACTGAGAAAGTAAACTGAGCTGGAATAACACACTTCATCAACATAACAGTGCTTGGTCAGTTTGTCCACATCTTAATATTTGTACATTTAAATAATCTTTATTTTGGCTTAAGTGCCTAACAGATCTACCAGTGTGACATCCTACCATTGTTTCGTCATCAGTTTATGCCTCTTGGCTCGGGGTAGCAAGCCCATCGCAGAGCATAGACTTTGAATGAATGTGGAGTTGTTGACAACATGACACCAAGCATTGCTTAACTGATGATTTACATCAGAGCTGACCTGTAAACCAATCAGAGCAGACTGAGCCCACATGGGAAAGGGAGCCTCAGAGGAACAGAGCGTCTCAGACAGACTGAGGATAAATCACCATCAGCGGGACTCTGTGTATGACAACTAGACAGATTTTTTTGAAAATAAGTGGTTGTGAACATACCATCGCAGTCACCGAAAAGCAATATACGAACCCGAGGTAAGGAAAACTATGACCTCTTTGAGTTAATGGGATAGTTCAGTTTTTTTGAAGTGGGGTTGTATGAGCTCCATATGGCCACTAAGTACATTAGATGCAGTAGAAAGTTCTCTTCTGTCCTTCAGTAAGCCACAATTTGTAAAAGTTTGTGACGCAGAACCAGCCACAAACAGGGAAGTATTGTACCAAATACAAAGGGTATTTGGAACTAACCGACTCATGTCACGTATTCCTCGTATTCCTCATATTCCTCATATTCCTAGTTCCAGATAAACTTTATCTTTCTGAAAAGTTAATGCACTCAATAATTTTTTTTTTGATGGTAGTTCTTGTAGTCAAAGAAAATACCCTTTGTATTTGGTACAATTCTTCCCTGTTTGCAGGTAGTTCTGCGTAACAGACTCTTACAGACTGTGGCTTACTGAGGGAGAGGAGAGAACTTTCCACTGCATCTAATGTACTAAGTGGCCATATGGAGCTCATACAACCCCACTTCAAAAAAACTGAACTATCCCTTTAATGGCTGAGCGGCATAGTTTTTGGAAACACGGTGTGTCAATTCTTCAGATTTTCAGTTCAGGTGAGACATGAGGATCTCATCAGCAATCTGAAAGTTCAGAGAAAATGAAAACACATTTGCACCACTGCCATCACACAGCTCAAGTGCATCCAGTGTAAAACTGCCATAACAGTTTGTTGAAGACAGAGTGAGGATTGAGGTTGATCAGGAGTTTTCAGTATCATCAGAACATCAGCGATTGTGAATACACTCTAGGCATTGAAACACAACATTTATCATTTACGTATCAGTGTTAAAGGGATACATCAACTTTTTTTTTCTTTTAATGTCTTCCCTCACTCAAGTCTGTGATAAGCAGATAGACACGATTCTTTCAACTGTGCATGCAGTAACAAGGGAGAGATGGGCACCGCTTGCCCACCACTAATTAACTTGTTGACCTGCTTGCAAGCACATCCATGGTGGTTTGTGCATGTGCCATGCAGTTTAGTTTGACATATATTTCTTTCGAAAATTCCATAAAGTGCTAATATTTTTCTAAAAATAGATAACGTAACATAACATGGTAAAAAACCAGTCACAACAAGCACACAGGACCGTTTAGAGTTGCTGAAGAGTTTATCTGATCACTGTAGGTGTGATGTGCAAAGCTGATTTTTCCCTTTGAGGCACATTCTGGCTCCAATACATGTTCAAGCTCCTGATTACTGGCACCTGTGGGCTACCTTACAAAAGCCTGTGTGTGGCTCCGCCCACGCTCTCTCTCTCACACTGCAGCCAGGATCCAGGATCCAGCCAGGCCTGACTGACCTACTCCTCCTTTGCTGGTTTTTTATCAATTTTGGTTATTAATAAAACCTTTCTTAGTTGATTAATTGTTTCTTTGACTCCTTATGTTGCTTCCCCCGAGCCAGGGCCGTAACATAGGCAGAGGCAGGCTAACACTACCCACTGACTCCCAGTGTTTGAGCTAAGCTAATTAGCGGTGGACGAACTCTGCCTGTCTCTTCCTTGAAACTGGACGCACAGTCAAAAGAATGGTGTCTGTCTGCTTGTCATGCACTCGGGAGTGAGGCAAGACATCAAAACAAACAAAAAAAAAAAGTTGCCGTATCTCTTTAAGGCAAAAAAACACTTTAGGCTTGATAAATTTAAAAGCCTACAGTATAATATTCATGTAATGTGCAAAAGCAAGACTGTCTTCTAGTTTGATATTTTGTTTAAGTTGTATTGATCAAGATGTTTTGCATGTTTCTCTACCAAGCCCACGTCTCTTGTATGAAAGAAATAAGTCAAGAACTCTTGACTAACATAATCGCATCAACACTATTTCCTGCCCTCATCATCTTCCTTGCAGCCCATCCCCAAAATCTCTTGGTAGCTTTGTGACCTACTACAGCCCATTTGGATATGAAGGGACACATCATATGCATGAGAGGGCAGGCAGTGCTGAACCCGATGCACAAATCCATTAGGAGACTTGCTATCGGGGCAGCAGGCCCGCTGTGAGACCCCCCTGCTATAAAATGCAATGATGTGCAAGAGCTGTAGAAATTCCTCAGTGCGAGGAGGGTAGCTACGTCTGGCTTCATCTGGGCGAAAAACCATCATGTCATGTTAGTGTCTGCTCATGTAATTCCTCACTCCTCATCCATTCTGTGTAAACCAGATTAAAGGCCGTGCTCTGGCTGCCATTGTGGGAATAATCTTCACCTCCCACAACTGAGAATTTGTTTCTTCAAGGCCTGTTTGTGTCCCACCAAAGAGGGGAAATAAGCAACATGGCCCAGAATTAAGGAGTGTTTACCAAAATTCAAGTGTTTCTCCATTGAGACCCTGTGTGAATGTTCTGGAGTGTCTCTAATTTCTGTCCCAGAAACCCTAAAATGACCCTAACAGGGGCATAAATTCACATTTGACAAAGGTAGTTCTAACATTTTGGTATTAATTTCAAGCTAATATTTTGATGATTGAAGGGAAATTCTGTAGTATCAGCACAACACAATATTGGAATGCCAACAAAACATCACAACTGAAAACAAACTGCTAAAGACAAAACAAAAAGCTGCTTACATTAAAAATAACATTAAAATTCAGATTTTAAGTTTAGTCTATCCAAGCAAAGCACAGATCTGAGAGGAAGAACACAAGCCATCCACAAGAGGATGAGTTTGGTCGCCTGTTAAATCTAAAATCAATCGTTTTTTGCCATACTCATGACTCAGACTCTGATATTTGACTTTTTTGTTTTGTTTTTCATGATCAACTTTTTATAAAACTTTTAACATAATAACAAATAAAATACAAACTATGTAAACATTGCCATTGCCATTAAATAAATTTAGTAAATAAATAGTAATAATTATCGTTATAATTATCATTTTTAATTTTATTTATACAGAGCGATAATAATAATAATATTTTTGGAGAAAAAAAGTGTGCATGCAGCATCCAGTTCATAAGCTGGCCGTTCAAATTGTTGAGAAAAAGTGGATTTAAGATCGTCGTGATCAGAGAAACCCAGGTTTGTACCGTGCATGCTCAGGCCTTTTTTATTTCAGCCAACACTCTTTCAATGAGGGAGACGTCTCTGAAATGACTGAACCTTTCTTTTATTGTTGGAGGGTTAGCTGAAAAGCAGGAGTGATTTATAGTCTTTTTGCAGCTCTCGAACCTGCAGAAATTAAATTAATGTTGTCTCTATGGACAGTCATAATTAAACAATTATAAAGATACATGTTTAGGAATTGGAAACTTAAGAACATTTTCTTAACATTTAGTGACTTTGGAGTAAAGATTAACAACATTCCCCAAAAGTATGGAAGTATAAACCAACAGCTTTAAAGTTACATTTAATACATTTTGGGTTTTCAGTGAGCTTCAGTCTGAAGGGCCTAAAGAGTGTGGCATAATATTTATCCACAAATTTATTATAAATTAGTTGGTGTGCTGGGATTTTTCTAATGATACAAATATATCTTTCCAGTATATTATTCCAGTGCAAAATTAATTTTTGCCCTTGGAGGTCACAAATCCAGGATTTGGTATGATATTTGATTACGAATATTGCTCTTTCATAGTTTACACAAATTTGCTGTCCCTCAATGCTCATTGAAGCTAAATTGAAGCTTCAATGAGCATTGAAGAATGTTTAGCTAATAAAATCTTATTAGCTAAACATGGAGTTAAAGCAATCAAAGGTTCCTTTTCAAGGCAATAAACTAGTCCTGTGTTTTATTAAGTAAATAATTTGACCTTAGCTTTACTGGAAATTCTTCTCCATAAATGTTCCATAGAAATAACCAGTCAGAAATCTTGGTTGTCAGTAGTTATTTAAGTTAATTTTACTTTTTTTTCCCCCCAAAGCACTTAAATGATTCAAAAAAGACTTTCACAGAAACTGTTATAGAACATTTTATCCAAGACTTTTTTTTAACAAAGAATCAACAAAATCCAACTATGACTACTAGCGAAGTCATAGTGGCAAATCCGACTAGAATACCTCATAGCAGATTCTTTTTATCATTATGGTTGTGATTATTGGAAATTGGGTATTAACTAGCTGGCCACGTTAAGTGAAGAGGAGGGCCGCATGCCAGTTACCAACCCCTGCCTTAACCGCAAACTGATGCCTTTGCCAGATTGTCAATAAAACATGTACACCATAAAATAATGAGCAATGATTAACTGATGATCAGTTGTGTATTTACTGATGTGCTACTGATTTAATATCATCGAAAAAAGTGATAAATTTGGTTCTTCAGACCATTTTGGGTTCTTGTAGAATAATTAGAATGTTTTTAATGGTGTTTCAAGGGTTAAGAGCTGAACGCCCCCTAAATTTCTGAAATCTGACGTCTGGTTCAGTTTATAAATAAATCCTCAACGTGATCAAATCTGCACAGAGCCCTGCAGATCCCTCAGATAAATTCCCCAACAAAGTAAGGCAAGGCTATCTGTCTTGTATCTGATATATGAAAAGAGAATGATAAAGGTTATGATATTAAATTCTGACAGCAAACAGGGATTTATGACCTGACTTGGCTGAACAGCTTCTCCAAGACACAGAGAAGAAGCAAACTCACACGGAGCTGCTCTGACTGAGAGACCCGCCACAGAGTAAACATCATTCTTATGTCACACACAGACAGAGTCTCGTACGGGAAATTGGCAAAATAAAGGCATGATGGATCATATGGCCCGGCGCTGCATGGATAGATCATACTGTCCTTGAACATATACCATAAGAAAAATATCTCCACAAGCGGCTGGCCTTCATATTAAATCACTGGCTCAGTGACAGATGGAATGGGTGGATAGACTAGTCATGTCAGCCGTCGTCCAAGACTAGATTGAATTTTTGATTGATTGATCCACGGTCAAGACTTTTATCAGTACAGTCACAGGTTTTTCTGAACATTCAATGTGAAGAGTGGGGGGGCTACCAGCGGTGTAGTGCTGAGTATGTGCAGGTATTCAGAGTGTGTCCACTTCTTTTCATCCTTACAGGGTATTTTTGAATTAAATAATATTGGGGGAGAAAATTATGTATCAATATTTTTCCTGTCTTGATATGTATTCAATTTGACATTCAGTATGTGAACTGATTTCAAGTGAGCATCGTTTAGCTGGAGGCAAAACAACCCTCCAGATGCATTAGCCAGCTGGGTCAGTGTTTGTTACTTGGTAAACAGAATAACTCAAAAGGTTAAGAACGGATTTGATAAATTTTCAGGTAAAATTGGTCATGGCACAAGGAAGAAGTGATTTGATTTTTGTGGTGATCTGAATATGGATGCAGATCCAGGAGTGTTTCAAGGATGTTTTAAACATTTTTGACCATAACTCCCCTGACTGTGCTGGAAATGCCTTGGTGGAGGGTTTGTGCTCTCAGAACACATCTAGTTTAAGATTGCTCTTGTCCATTGTGGAAGATAATAATTTACTTAAGCACTATTTTAGGGACATTTTTTCTTAACCTGACCCACCAGGTAGACCGTTCAATATATTTCACCAGTCCACCTGGGCAGCAGCCCATAAGAAGTGTTTGACAATGGGCAGAACCTTCCAGAAGCATATCCGACAGGTAATTGAATGATTGTTCTGTCAATCACATCAATTACAGGCAAATCAGATAATGTGGTAGGTGGTTGCTACTGCTGCAGTGTAAAGGACACATAAGCCACTTCGTCCATCAAACGTAAATACTATTTCTATTGAGAGGTTTGTAGAGCCCTTTTTTACACATGCAACCCTGATAGTATCAGGATAATACCTGCTGGACAGGGAGAAGTGATGGAGGGTGGCAAATATATATCTATATCTGTATCTATCTATCTATCTATCTATCTATCTATCTATCTATCTATCTATCTATCTATCTACACACACACACACACACACACACATATATATATATATATATATATATGCGGCAGAAGTCAATGTTCATAAAATGGTAGAGGACAAGCAATTCAGATCCTAACTTCGGTGTCACATGTTAAAAAGTGTATCAACAGCATTGATTTGAGAGCGTTGAGAGAAGTACTAAAGCACACAGAAGTAAATATGAAGCTGTGTCACTACAAGCACGATGAGTACAGTGGAGAAAGAAAGCTGCAGTGTTTCATCTCCATATTAGGGCTGGGTATTTCCAGCAAGCTCATGATACGATACATATCCCAACACTGAGGCCACGATACGATATGCATCCTGATACACGTAAATAGTGAACATTGCCTACACTATTAACAGAATTCCCGACAAGTTTTGTTTTTTATTACAAGAAGAAAAAGAACAAGGAAGAGTTTTAAATTATTCTACGACATAGGAAACTTAAATTGAGGTCCTCAAAGATCATAGACCAAAGTTTGGATTGGGAACATGTGCTTCATCATGTAGTTTGGCTTCTACTTTGAACTGTGCCATTGCTAACATTACCCAAAGTGTATTGACAACAACTGTCAAAACATTGAGGCGTATCGATTCTGTAGAATCTGTATCTATACGCGTATCCCCAAGGAGTGTGTGACGATACTTTGCCATTTCGATATTTTGAGCACAGGCCTATATCCAACAGCAGCGTGAGAGACCTGGCTGCTAGTGATCTTATTAGAGCAGGTGATCTACAGAATTTAAATGATGTTTAGTGGAAACAACACTTCTGATGTCCAGATGTATATTTGAGTTTGTGTTATCCCCTTAATATCAGATAAACTTCTCCCTCTTCTGCGGTTGTTTTTATTCATCCTGTCAAGTCTCTGTTATCCTGGTTTGCGCCGGTCACACAGGGAAGATGTCATCAGCCCTCCCTACTCGCCTGATTGAATCACCCTGATAATTTGCTGCAGCATTCCGACTTCAGTGCATTCGGACTTTACACAGACAAAAAACTTGGAGGCAAGGAAATTAGCCAGTTACTGAAAAACATGGCTGTTTGTGTTCAGATGGCTTGCCCCACTAAAGTCAAGATAGTTTCATTTTTTTTGCAAACACCTCTACAAGCCTTGAGCTCTTCTGTTGTACTTGTTTATGCTGCGTCTCTGCTCTTGCAAGTGTTTTCCTCTTATTAAAATCCATCCAGCTGTTGAAGGCCATTTGCCCTCATTGGCCACCATAGTTTAGCCTCAGCTCAGTTTGCTCTGAAACCCACTGAAAGTGACATGAAAAACTGTGCCAGGTGCGAGGCAGGATCCCTAATGGAAAACCAAAACAACTGAGTAAAGTTTAAGCTGAGTTGAGCAGATACACATGTAAATGTGTAAAACATGGCACAACATTAGTGGCATTTTTTCAGTGAAGTGAAGTAGGTTTTTAGCTAAATTCAACCTTCATTTATTGTCCC
Organism: Cetoscarus ocellatus; assembly: GCA_037902135.1. Classification (NCBI taxonomy): domain Eukaryota; kingdom Metazoa; phylum Chordata; class Actinopteri; order Labriformes; family Labridae; genus Cetoscarus; species Cetoscarus ocellatus. The sequence goes on from JBAMNC010001086.1 coordinate 961,026, forward strand.
TTCATCGTTATTATTGTGTCACTGTCAGCAGCTGGAGTAATGTCCAACTTCTATTTTTTGGTGGATGCACTATGTAGTCCACTCCACTTGAATCTCAATAAAGAAAAAATGGGTGCAGGGAATAAGTGTGAAAATTTAGACATAAGTAATTTGTCAAAGACCTACCTTTTCACTCTGGCTTTTAGATGATTTTTGTTTTATTCTCTTAATGTGCAATATGTCTTTTTTGCTCTATTTTAGTTTCAGAGTTACTATTTTGTGTTTTATTACCTCTTTATATTCTTTGGTTTTAAGGCTGTTTTATTTAAATTAGCTTTTAAAGCTTTATTCTCTTTATATCTTATTGTGGCTTTATCAGTTTAGTCTCTAGGTCCTGTGTTTCCTCATTTTTAATTCAAGACAGCGTTTCCTCAGTCAGCCGTGGCTGTTTGAAGAGAACTCACTTAGTGTCCTTGTGTGTGCATCTGTGCACGCGGGAGTGCTTGTGTGTGTGTTGAATGTGGGTTGAGACAGTGGGCGGGGTTTTGTGTTTTATTTTGTATACCCTGACACGTATCTGCTAGTGTTCTTAAATCTACAGAACTCTGTGTTACTTTTTTGTATGAAAAGTGCTTTATAAATGAAGTTTGATTGATTGACTGATTGATTAAAGTATTTGGACCCAAGAAACAGAAACGACACCATGATAAATGATCATTTTAAAAGTCTCTGCTCCACTTGCTCACATATTTTAGTTTTGTGTCAGTTTAAACTCTCACTTCAAGGTTTCATGCTTAATTCTTACTTTGCTTAGTAAGACAAAAATAATGGTGGCAGCTTTGACCTTTCATGAACACCAACAGAGCAAACTTATTCTGATTTGTTCGTGTGAAAGTGACATTTAAGTGTCAGGCACATTTAGTTTATATTCGGCAAGATAAAAAATACATTCATCTTTAAATATGGATTAAAAAGGGTGTTTAACATCCATGCTCATAATTCCCTCCATTTGCTGCTGATCCTCTGACAGAGTATGAAAGTGAATTAACCCAAGAGACGCTGAAACAAGACATCAGTGCTGAATCTGTCTCCAGGTGGAAGTAAACTAGACTATTTTGGGGATTTTTTTGTTTTTATATGAGCTGTAAGTTTCTGTATAAATTACAACATGTCCCAACAGCATGCTAATGTCATATTGCTCCCCTTTGTGCAGCATCTGACACTCACTGTCCACTCGGAGAATGTCAAACACTTAGTTCTCTGCCTTGTAAAATTCAGCTTTCCCTTAAACAGGATGACATCCAACACTTTTATTTTTAATGCCAAGAAACAGGAGTGTGATGCTTTGTCAGCGGTGAGTTGAACAGATTTTCTTCCATGTTGACTCAAGTCAGAGTGTAATGTTTTTACATGGATGGAGATGATATTAATGCACACCGTCTCCATGCTGTAAAACAAGCTCACCAGCCTCATGAGGGACTTTTAGTAAGATCAAGAAGAGAAAATCTGCTAGGATGCTCAAAAGGAGAAAAATGAACTTAGCAGAATTTATTAGCATCACTTCCTTGCATCTCGTTGGGATGTGTGGATAAACAACAAGAACTGAAAAGGTTTATGTGAAACTTCAATAGTATTGTGGCAAATACACCCAGAGCCAGCTTATCATGTGGACATTACCCTCCTTAAACAGAGAAAACTCTTTGGGTTTGTTGATCTAGGTCTTTATTTACAAAACATAATTATTAATATGACCATAACAATTTTAATTATTATTGTTGTTCTTCTTTTTGCGCTATCATTATTATTTCAGAAACAATTTTACTAAACTGAACCAGACTGCTCTGAGGAAACGCAGCTCATTTCTGCTTGTATAAATCTTTTTTTCTCTTGTTGTGACAGACTGCACTCCTGCTGCTCTCCATCTTTGATGCAGGAATGTAGCTTGTTTGGAAGGTACTGCCTTCCTTGATCAATAAAATATTTAACTACCGAAAATCTATCAGATTCAGAAAACAATGGGAACTGAAATTAATGCTATTAACGGCACTTACTGTAGTGATGTTTGGTATCACCTGCAGGCAAAACTTTGATAATTAAGCACTACAAAGAAACAGAAAGAAAAAGAAAGAAAAACTTCAGCTGATCATGAAAGCATCATAACTTTAAGTTTATTTCATAGTTGTTACGAACAATAAAATACATTGTTGATCTTGCCAGCTGATGTTTGATGGCATCACTAACAAGAATCAGTTTAAAAATATGTATAATTTACAGATCAGTTCAGATTTTTACTTTTCTTGTACACCCTACCATGGCTTTGGTTTTAGTCTTTCACTTAGGTCACATTTTAAAAAGAGTGAACTTCATTTCATGTGGCTTAAATTTAGTCAAAAAGTGAGTCATTTTCAATAGAGTGGTGCAGGAATGAGTCCAAAAACTTAAAAAGTGTGAAAGCGTTTCGCACTTCTTGGTTCCCAAGCTCCAAAACTGTATGGGATTTAGAATAATGGTTTTGTATAAAAGGCTGAAATATGGTTTGTGATGAATACACACACAAGATTTTAATGTTTAATGGTAAATAATAAAATGCATCTGATATTGCCTGCTTTTGAATCTGAAACCGTTGTTGTGTGTTTAAACTATGGATGCTAACAAACTGCTAAAATGGACGACAAAAATGGCCGGGGACCCAATGGCAAGCATTTTTTTTATTAAACAAAATTCACACACTATTGCCAAAACCAAGGGTACCAACTTGATCAGGTTATTCGAGTAAGAGGAAATTGTCCAACTAGAGGTCACAACAAGATGTTTTACCTTGGAAATATTAGGGTCCAACCACCATTTTGTAGTTTCATAGTATCTTACCAGTGGCTTTTTACTCTCACCGATTGAATTTCAGCTTAAAGAATTTGAAAAAATTGTTTCTTTTGTTGAGATAAACACAAAACAGAACAAGTAAGTTATGTATTTTTTCGTTTGCTACAGAGCTTAACATCAGCAGTGATCCAAAACACAATGATCAAGTCCATAGGTTTTTGGTAGGCTTGCAGATGAGGGTACCAGCGTGATGCTAGATTCTGCGTTGACCTGCAAAAGTACATCATCCCTGCATTACTCTAATGACAAAAGAGCAGCCGCAGCGGCCGTCTGCTTTCAATGCGCTGCAGGACTGAGCGCTTTAGGCGCTCATTCATCCCCTCAGCCATCAGACTATAAAACTCCTCATAGCTCCCCCACTTGCACATGCACACTTGCACTTATTAATTTAGTTGACTTTTTTATGTGCTTACATGTGATGATGTTTTTACATGTTTTTTATGTTTCATATGAGCTGCTGGATACAACAATTTCCCTATGGGGATAAATAAAGTGTCAATCTATCTATCTATGTTCAAGTGGGAGCAAGGCCAGCAAAACATATTTTGTATGACCAAGCAACAGTTGCCAAGGAGGGTGGAGCTTGATAGGGATCACTTCTTTTAATTAGTGGGGCTTGACAAAGGGTAACTGGTACAAGTGAGTATTGGTATCCCTGGACAGTCAGGATAGTTAATAAATTATGTTTATTTGGACTGTCAAAAGACTGATTTTCCCATTAAAAATGTCTCTCTTCCAAATAAAAACAGATGTCTAATGTCCATTTGAAATCATATCTCAGACTCCCATTAATCTCACTTTTAGGCGCCCAAACAACAATAATTCATTATTTTCTTCTGACTGTGTCAAAGAAGTTTCCTCTCTTTATCCTGCTTTACATCCCTCTATGTCATACATTCTGAACCTAACTATAAATGTTTAGGTGTGTATTATTTAATTGTTTTCAGCTGTTGAATTTATCAACAAATGGTCGTTCCTATGCTGGGACTTGCCAAATACACAGATTTTATGAATCATACATTAGAGGCGGTGTAAGATGATTTAGATGAAGCATCTACACCAGATTGATTAATGAGGGCCCATGTGTTTTTTGTTTTTCTATAATACTGGTTGACAACAACATTAATTCTGCTGATCATCAACATGTTAACTGATCAGTCACCGTGAACACTAACATCTCTGATTATTATTTTTTTTGACTGACACAGCCCACCTCTGCTCTAACCTTACTCTTGGAACGAAAGCCTTAAAAGCATATTTACCAAGACGTCAAACTTTTCCTCATATACAGCAGAGAGATAAATAACAGCTGGTAAAAGGGAGTAAAGAACATGAGGATGAGGAGTGGGTGACAGGAGGAGGAAGAATGATGACCCCCTCCTATTAGTCTGTGACTCTCTGGTGAGATACAGCCAACACTGTCATCTTCCCTCCAGCCTCTTTAGCCACTCATCTGGAGTCGACCTTGCAGTGGCATGTGGGCTGCCTCTTTCTTCCACATCACAGGCGCTGTCTTGGAGGATTGTGAGCAGAGTTGAGGTGTTTTGGATGATTTTGATGCTCCAGAACCTGATGTGACCTGGCTGGATATAACAAGTTAAGTTCCCCGGGTGCTGACAGCAGGCAGACCATCTGGGCTAAAAATCAGAAAAACGCCTCTACCTGAAATAATATGCTCCTCTCTAGATAATGCACTGCTTCTTGTACAAACCCCAATTCCAGTGAAGTTGGGACGTTGAGTAAAAGAAATAAAAACAGAAAATAATGATGTGCAAATCCTTTTTGATCTGTATCCCACAAAGACAAGATATTTATGTTCAAACTGATAAACTTTGTTTTTTTCAATAATTCACTCATTTCGAATTTGATGCCTGCAACACATTCCAAAAAAAAGCTGGGGCACCGGAAACAAAAGACAGGTTAAGATGATATATGCTCAAAAAACACTTCTTTTGAACACTCCACAACATTTAAATATTCCAGGTTAATTGGAAACAGGTGAGTGTCATGACAGGGTATTATGTAAGTTGTTTTCCACTTTGTGAACAACTGCTTGAGCAAATAGCCCAACAGTTTGAGCGCAACATTTCTAAATGCACATTTGCAAATATTACCTCCGCCAAGGAGGTTATGCTTTTGCCAGGGTCTGTCTGTTTGTTTGTCTGTTTGCCTGTTAGCAAATTACACAAAAACTAGATGGATTTACATCAAAATTTTAACAGGTGTGTGGTTTGGTCCAAGGAAGAAGCCATTAAATTTTGGTGGTGATCCGCATATTTGTCTGGATGCAAAAAAATCCCAAAATATTCTAAAAATCCCATAACCTAACACTGGGCTGTATTTTGTTCCACCTACAGCACCATCCAATTGGTTACACGCTCTGGTTAAGGTTATAGAAACATATGCAGCAGCTCTGCTTGCTTGCAGTCCCTCCAGCCGTGCCTGTTAATCACTCGAAACAAGGCTGCTGATAATGTCGATACTGAAATAGTCCGTCATAGCAGAAGTCTGTGTGTGTGTGAGTGTAAAGACCTGACCCCCAAATTCCACAAAGAGCAAATGCACCACGCACTGAAGCGCTTACTTTTGCTCCGATTGACAGGCTGGTGACATCGCCCACTGGAAGAGCCGTGGCGTGCACAACACCAACATCTGCACAAGCAGCAACAAATTAGTTCAGTCAACAAGTTACAAGACCCACTACTTACTAGGTCACTCTATTGGATGATATTTATATCAACAATATTCACACTTCTTGCAGATTGACATTTTTCATTCCACAATGTGCATATAAAATAAATATAGGACTATAATGTTGGGTGGAAATCACAATTTATGGAACGGAGCTGCTTGGCGGAAGTCTGTGCTCTCAGAGTGCTTTTCTAGTTTTGAAATATCATCATCTACAGTCTATAATATCATCTAAAGACTCAGAGAATGTGGAGTAATTTCTGCACGTAAGCAGCAACACTGAAAACAATCATTGGATCCCTCAGGCAGCACTGCATTAAAAAACATCACCACTCTGTAAAGGATTTTACCACATGGGCTCAGGAGCACTTCAGAAAGCCATTGTCAGTTAACCAATTCGTCAGTACATCTACAAGTGCAAGTTAAAGCTCTACCATGCGAAGCGAAAACCAAATATCAACAACACTCAGCGACACCACTGGCTTCTCTGGGTTGGAGCTCATCTGAGATGGACTGATGGTGATGGTATAGGGTGTGTTAGTGCCCATGGCATAGGTAATCTGCACATCTGTGAAGGCACCATTAATCCTGAAATGTATATACAGGTTTTGGAGCAACACATGCTACCACACTGTAAAGTCCAATTAGTTATCATTACTTAAAAAAACATGCAAACCGATTGCATTTCAAAAAACAAGTAAAGAGAAGTAGTTATTTTAAGTTGTACTAACTAGCACTTCCTTCATTGAGTACACTTACAAATGAGTTTAAGCAACTAAAACAGTCAAGTAGAGTGTACTTAGAATCTTACTTTGGAATACTCTTGACTTAGTAAAGACTACTCAGAATTATCATTTTAATCTGCTAAATGATTCCATGTTAAATTTACTCTGTTCAGTCTGTATAACACACTTATCTAAGTTGGACTACCTTAGCATTTCTAAGTTAGATATTTACTTGAACACCAATCTAACTTACTTGCTAAAACCATACAAATTCGACTTCAGCAATCTAAGTGGTTCAAAAGCGTCCCTGCTTATTTCAGCAAGACAATGCTAAGCCACATTCTGCATGTGTTACAGCAGCGTGGCTTCATAGTAAAAGAGTCAAATAAAGCATAAAATGCAACAACGGAGACCCAGGACTGTTGAGCAACTGAAGTCCTATATCAAGAATTCCACCTACGAAGCTTCCAAAATTAGCGTCCTCAGTTCCCAAACACTTATTGAGTGTTGTTAAAGGGAAAGGTGATGTAACACAGTGGTAATCATGCCCCTGTCTCAGCTTTTTTGGAAAGTGTTGCAGGTATCAAATTCAAAATGAGTGTATATTTGCAAAAAACAATAAACTTAATCAGTTTGAACATTAAATATCTTGACTTTATAGTGTTTTCAGTTTGAATATATAAAGAATTGCAAATCATTGTATCTTGTGTTCATGTGTGTTTTACACAACATCCCAACTTCATTGGAATTAGGAATGGTATGTGTTCAGCGTTCTGCAATAAGTATCCATGAATGCTCTGACTTAAGACACTGGGAATGTGATATCTTGTTAATATTCCAGTAACACCGTCTGATATCAAAAATGTGTCACATTGACAGCTTGGAGCCTCCCTGCGAGGTGAACGGCTCGTAGCTTGTTTGCCTGGTGGAACTTACGCTGAAAGGCTGTCGGAGCTCATCTCGGCTGGTCTGACATGTGCTCGGGCATACCCAAGCTATCAGGAATTACATCGCTGACTCCTGATATGTATCATGTCCCTGAGGCATGCAATAAACAACAAAGCTGTTTTCTATATCATCAGCTCATCTGCTTGTTCCCAGATTTTTAAAATAAATTGATTTATAAAGATGTTTAAGGCAGTGCAGAATAATTAAAAAAGACAGATGAAATAAAAAGACAAGTGCAAAAATTGATTTAAACATTGAGATGTGCCTTTTCCATAGTAAGTACACAGAGCTTACTGTGAGTTTTGTTGTTCTTCTTGAATTATTACAGTTCCCATTTTCTTTTAGGGTGTTTTGTAGAACAACTATCACTCAGAAGGCAGGCCTTAAAGTAAAATGGCAGAATTACCAGTCTGCATACCAAGTTATAAAAATACAGACACTTAATCACACTGAAGATGAAATACGGAATGCAATTACCACAATTTTAATAAAAAATCCAAATAAACAAATCCAAATAATAGCATTTAAGTCCTTGATAATTTAGCAAACCATTTAATAAAAAGGCTTCAGTTTGAAACCAAAATCAGATTTAATATTTTATAAAGGACAAAAAAACCATCTTTCAGACTTTGGCATCATAAACAGTACATTTAAAAGACAGACACTGACAAAATGGTAAAATAAACATACTTTTATGTTATTTTCTCATTGCTGCAGACAAACTGATAATCAATCAGAGCCAGAGAAAGTCATTCTCTAGCACATGATGTGGGCAAATCTGTCATCCGATGAATTATCCATACACGGTAAACCACTGGCCTTATTAAAGAAGTGGAAACTGCCTCTGGTCTAAATGTGAAAATGAATAAAGAGTCTAAAACTGTCATTGTTTAATGACCAGCAGTCCACATCAGATGAGCTCAGGGCCAGAGACCACAGCAGCGTTTCTAAATGTTGTTGATCAACGGCTCTCATTTTGCATGAAAGAGTTTTAACTTGCACTTGTATATATAATAACAAGCTGTGTTAACTGACAAAGGTTTTCTTAAGTGTTCCTGAGCCAACGTTGTAAAATCTTTGATAGGATGATATGGGTTTTTAATGCAGTGCTGCCTGAGGGATCGAGGGTCACGGCACTCCATCTTGGTTTTCAGCCTTGTCGCTAACGTGCAGAGATTGCTCCAGATTCTCTTAATCTTTTTATGATATCATGGACTTAATTCATTGCCATTGGACATTGCTCTTAAACTGTTGGACTATTTGCTAATGCAGTTGTTCACAAAGTGGTGAACCTTGCCCTACCCTTGCTTGTGACTGAGCCTTTCAAGGACGTTTGACTGAGCCTTTCATGGATTCCCCTTTAATACCCACTCATGACACTCACCAGTTTCCAGCTAACCCTTTGTCAAGCTGTTCTCTTTCTGCCCTCCTTAATTACTCTTACTTGGTTAGACAAAATCCGCTGTTGATGGCATCTCTCCTATTTGAATTAACTGAAAATTGCTCACTACTCAACCAGAATTTATTCAAATTTGATTAATTTGACTCTTTTTCTGTTGTGGTCCAAGTGAAAGAGTAATGACATAACTACAGTAGGGTGCAAAAAGAAAAATCAAAATCTTTATCAATCTTTCAAGACAATTAAACATATAACTACATTAGTTTTGACCCTTCCTACACTGAAGGTGTTTGACTGTGTAACCCAACATCAGCTGATTTGATGCTTTGGTCAAGGATACTCTGATTCTGATAAGTTGGTCAGTTAACTAATCAGAAAGCCAACACAGAGTCGATCATTGAAGCAAAAAGAAGAGACTCTAAGGCACTCTCTTAATACTATTAAAATGCCTTTATTATTGAAATAAAGGCAATTAAGCTGTTCAACTGTGGAATATTCCAAACATGTTTTTTTTTAGCATTCCTCAACTTTCCCAGTCTTCCGTCGCCACTGTCTCAGTTCTTTTGGTACATGTTTCAGGCATCAAATGAGGGAATATTTGAATACGGATCAAAGAGGATTTGTAAATGATTGTATTCTGTTTCTACTTACACTTTACATAACGTCCCAACTTCATACGAGATGGAGTTTGTATACTACTGTTGCATTTTGCACTGGTTTTGAATGAACTGAACTACCTGGCAGGTTGTCATCCTCATGATGTCAATACTGAAAATTTGAAACTGACTAGCAGGTCAGAGTTAGTAAACAGAGGACTGTATGTGGCCCTGGACTGCCAGTTGCCCACCCCTGTCTTGGCTGATGATCAGTTCCTCTGTTCATTCCACAGTGTTTATTTACTTGCTGAAAGATTTTGGAAAATTAATTCTCAGCCATGACTTTCCTCCTGATTATGTGCGTTTCAGTGAACATCAGTGAATACAGCGAGTGCGTCCTTGTTGACTTGTTTGTTGGAGAATGAGTGAACGCTGACGCAGAAGCACAGATTGTACGTGCGATGGCATTGATTCTTTTACTCTCCACTTGAAAGAACAGTCTGACATTACAGAGAGAAACATGACGGCTTCACAGTTCTGAAAATTACATCTGATACAACTGAACAATGGTACATATCTCGTGAAAGGCACTGGATGAATGACATGTCACACGACAACGTTGAGGTGACTTCTATATGTCTCAGTTATACATTAAGCTCTGCTACATTATTGTTTGTCACAGCCGGTGAAGGTTTGCTCTTCAGGCCCTCTGTGGCACACCTGGATGTCTCTATGAGGAGCAATCGTGGGATGCAAACAGCAAGGAGGATTGTCTTGTATTCTTTACGGAAGTTTTGGTTAAGAAGTCCATAAATGATGGCGTTTAAGCAGCTGTTGAAGTAGGCCATGAAGTAGCTCGTCACAAAGAGCCACTCGGGTATATTTGGCGCTACTTTCACTGGGTTTATAGCTACAGCCAGGCCGATTAGATTAAGAGGAGCCCAGCATACTGCAAACAAGACAAACACCATAAACATTGTGAGAAAGTTCCTCACATCGCTTGGTTTTAGCTTGGTCCTTTGCTCAGGTTTAACCCGATGTTTCACTTGTATCACCAGCATCCATATCCTCATGTAGCAGTACGACACCACCAGCAGCGGGATAACAAAGTGGATAACAACCACTGATATGGTGTAGTATGAGCTGACCGTCTGTGCAAACGTGCATGAGTAGACCCTTGGATCGTACTGCAGCGATCCAACAAAGAAGTTTGGCACTGTAGCAATGGCAGTGAGCAGCCAGGTGAGGCCCAGGTAGCAGAAGGTGTTCTTCAAGCTGTACAGGCGGTCGTAGTGGAGGCTGTGGCAGATGTAGCAGTAGCGGTTGATGGCAATGGCCGTGATGTTGAAGATGGAGCCGATGACGCTCAGGCCCATGATGAAGCCGCTTGCCTGGCAGTGCAGGTCGCCCATGGTCCAGTCATTGTGGAAGATGGCAGTCAGGACCAGGGGGTACGGGTACAAGGCCACCACCAGATCTGCCACCGACAAGCTCACCACAAAGATGTTCCCTAGAAAGAGGAAACAGGTTTAGATAACAGATGAGATATGACTCCACATGGTGTAAAATAGAGCAAACAGCACTCACTTTCATGCTCCAGGTTATATTACTAAAAAAATAGGTCACTCTAACTCTAACACATCATAAAAAAGAGACTTCATATTAATCAGGCATAACCAGGCAAATGTTTTATCATCAAAGATGTCTTAGTGTTTTCACTTTCTTAAATTTTGTAACTTTTAAACAGGAAGTGTGTCACTATAGTGGTAGCCCCATTGATGACCATGGGGTCTGTAAGTATTTGAGACTAGCACATTGATCCAATCAAAATGTTCATGGTACCCAGGGAATGAATGTCACTAAGGCAGTGGACAATTTTCAGATTCAGAATTTCACAATTTTTAAAAAATGTGGGAGACCACAGACACAAGGACAGTTTTAATATGTACTCCTCAGAAAAAGACTGGAAACACTATTTTAGTCGATTATTTCTCCCCTTCATTCATACAAATTGGTATTGTACTTTAAATCATCGTAAGGCTGGATTAGTACCCTTATACTGAGGTAGAAATTGTAAGGATCATGCATTTCTGGCAAAGAGCAACACGGCTAAATGTGTGGGAAGTGTCCCAGAAAACGTGCCAAAATCCTCTACAAGTGGAACTTGGCATCCTTGATCGTAGTGCAGCAGCATATTTGATGTCAGCCCTGGTGCTATTTAAAAACTTAGGACCAAGTTGCATGACACTGACTATGAAGTGGACATCCCAGGAAGACAACAACCCATGAAGACCCTTTCTTCATTGAGGAACTGTAGGCTTTCTTCTAGGGGAAGAGGGGACTTTACACATTTATGCATGCTAAATGTTAACTCACTTCTCTGTTTTGGACACGTTTCTGAACCACTTTGATACTCTTTTTTTACATGAAAGTTGTCCTGCAGTGGACGATCCTTAACTATTGTTAGTGTCTGTGTTGCTCAGTGTTTATATGCTCACACATACTTTCAATGCTTCCTCACTGTGGTGTGATGCTGCTTCAGTCATCACTGTGAGGATACAAATACCACCAACATTTTGGATGAGACCTGGTGTTACCGTTTCAGGAATGACTGTGTTGAATGGTGACCCAAGGCTGCCTGTGTCTGTGATTGCTGTATATATAGCAGATGTTGAAACTGTACTTCTGAATTCTTTTAATCACAATTTGATTAAGCTCATCAGACATGTCTTGAATTGAAAACTAAACCAAGAAACATTGGCTCAGTTACGGCAGTAGCTTTTCCACAACCTCCGTAAATGATACAATTCTGGATCACCACATGCTCCAATTGGACGGCCGAGTCTCTGCTCATGTCTGTCCACATGGAGAACTCCTGGCAATACAAGGGAAGCTTGGAAATGTAGTGACATAGGCTTGAAAAATGTTGATGCCAGTTTTCAATAAACTACAATTCTCATAATGACGTACAGGGGGCAGGACCCTCACAGCAGCCGAGGAGAGACGAATGGATTGCCATTATAAACTTGAATATGTTTTTATGTCGTCAATCTGGATGGGATCCAGATGAAATTTACCTTGATGATTGAGTTATATTATTTATATTATCCTGTAAATTTTGAAGCAAATCCATCAAGTGATGGCAGAGATATGATTTAAAAAAAACGGCCCTATATTAAGTTATGGGATTTTCAGATGATTTTGGGAATTTTTTGCATCCAGACAAATAAGCAGATCACTCCCAAAATGTAATGGCTTCTTCCTTGGACCAAACCACACCTCTGGTAAAAATTTTCATGTAAATCCATCCAGTAGTTTTGCGTAATCTTGCTAACAGACAAACAAACAGACAGACAGACCCTAGCAAAAACACAACCTCCTTGGCAGAGGTAATAAAGTGGAGACAGAAACAGCTTCTGCATGGAAATCCTGAAATGTTGCAGTCCATGGACATCATTAACAAGCCAGAGCCTGGCCGGGTATCCGTGTCCCTGTCATCAAGTCAGGTGTGCTTTTTGTTTTTTTGAAACTGAGGGAATAGGCAATAGTGGTAATCACGAATAGCATGCTGTATAGATTTAGCAACCCTATAAAACTATAATGTATACATTGCACACATATAAAGGCTTCAACCACCAGCTTTGTGCATCACCTATAGAGTAGTTAACTGCACAGTGCACAGATAAGCAAGAAAGTAGGGCCGGAGGATACAAAAAGAAAAATTTTATTTGGAAAATTAACGCTGTCCCAGCTCGATCAATTTTTAGCTGTTGATGTTTAAGAAAGTCAATAATCTTCAAAGCACAACATGTCTCTTCTCCTCATTCCTAAAATTTAATAATAGTCTGGGGGCCGGATGCGAAGCCATGACCCTGCGGCTGTCACTTTGTGATCACTGCATGATTCAGCCAGACCACACACCTTCTGTTTACAGTAATGATTTCTCAATGGAGATTCAATAGTCAAGAGATCTCATTAAAACTCACAGAGGACCAAAAGTTAGGATAACAAAGTTTGGTTTGCCACTGAACCACGCATCATAAAAACACACATCTGTGTTGCATTCTTGTTGTTTGGCCAGTCATTCCATTTTTGGTCTAAAACAGCTACATCAAGAATGTGATCAACTTCTGTGTTTTTTCTCAGAGCAATTGTGACCTAGTGGTACAATTATACATAGGTACCCTGACTGACAGCCACCCCCAGCCACCTGCCCTGAAGTGAGTTCGGTCTCAAAACAAGAGAGAAAAAATATGTAGGAGAACTGTCTTCGAGGAACCATCCAGTTGGTAATATTTCACTGGCTGTTTGCTATGGTTGGTTACTTTAGGTAATATGCAACAGGCAGCAAGACCCCAAATCTGTTTTATATTTTTGATTTTACACTGGAGAGGCTCCAGTCTGTTAGGAGCAGTAAATTGGCTGGACTGACACCAAACACACCTGAAGATTATTTGAACAAATAAATCAGCTGACAGGCCTGGTGTTGGGTCCAGCCCATCAATGTTTACATGGACTGAGGCTATCCTGATCTACATGAATAATTCCTGATAGATTAATAACAAGGTCTCTCGGTATGCATGTACTGGGGTAAGTTAACTTCATGAAATCTGGTGACCCTTTGTTTGGCTCCATGATCAAGTCAAAGACAAAACAATACAGCCAAACTAGGCCATGGGCTGGTAGCTGGTGGCCAGAAGGCTACATGTGCCCTCTTCCTCACTCAATGTGGCCCTTTAAGTCACTTTTAGATCTTTGCTAGCACACTGTGACTCTTACTCCATGGTCAGACTGAACAATTTTATGTCAATAACCATAATCACATGGTTAGATCAGGCGATTAAGGAGCCATAAAATTATGCAGACGTGGTTGTCCTGATCAGACATTTGAATAAAAGGGGAGCAACACTGAAAACCACAAATGAGCTTCCTGTTTTTACAGTACAACACTGTTGTTGTGTTTTCAAATGTGGTGATGAATATTCTACAAGCATGATGCTAATGCTAAAGGCAGATACTCTGCTGGATGCTGTTTCTCAACAACATTTATCTTTTCTTTAATCTGTGGTAGTAGCTCCTTTGTGGCTCATTAAAAAGCAGACATGTTGCTTTTAGAGCCTGACAAACCTTTTTGTCTCCTGTTTCCATCTCCTCTTGCTTTGCTGTCCAGTTTGTTTACATCTGTGATCTTCACATGTGGAGAGCACTCTGTGCTCATATTAATCAGAGATCAACAAGAAGGGAAAATCCAAGAAAGCAGGATAAATGTCAAAAATGTTAAACTATCTGTTGGAAAGTCCTGAGGAGTTGCAGGTGGGGTCCTGATTTTTGTTTACAATAGCAGACTATTCCGAATACAACAACCAATCTTGGGGGCTGAAGGGTCCTGAATCCCTACGACTGAACAGTCGGGCTGTAGCTGAGTTTAAATCGTGTGCTCTGACTCGAGCATTATTCCTTGGCCCTTTTTTCCCCACCCCTAAACACTCAACTCTGAGACAAATATTACAAAGCTACTGCTGATAGGGCTGTCACCTTATAGTTAATATTTGAATATCCATTTGGATTTGGGGGTACAAATCTTTACTGGAACTGTAAATATATAAGCCAATATAAAATATACAGCTCAGCGGCACATTTGAACTGACTGATCCAACAGCTCCCAGCACAACCTGACCGCCCATTGCTCTCTTACCCTCAACAACATGAACTACACTTTGAAAAAATGGAGGACAGTCAAAGCCACTCTGTGGATGTACTTTGGGCTCCACACTGCCAATGGCAAAATAACAAAGAACGACCAGGCTGTGCATCAATAATGTGCAAAACAGCTGGCACACTCCTCATCTACAACAATTCTGTGGGCCCATTTGTCGGGTTTCCATCCAACGCAGTCCAGCAACGCCTTGTCAAGTGCTCAGCTCAGTGTGACCCTGTCCCAGAGGCGTGGTAGAAGGCCATAACAGACAAGAATGCAAGATTAATATGCAAGGACATGCGGCCCTACTGGTATGCTTAGGGAGAGGTAAATGGTGAAATGAATATCTCATATCTTTGGTCATTAGGGTATACGCTCTGATTGAGTTTGATTTTGTGGAAAAGTGACAGCCCTTAAAGCTGATGTTGAAGTTTTGCCTCAATCATTTCAGCAACAAAAGCTTGAGAGCTTGAGCATAAAGAGTTATGAAAGCCACTTACAGCTGTTTTTGTAAGAAAAAGGGTAATTTTCTCCTTTGATCATGAACTATAAAAGCCTTTTATCAGAATACTGAAAAAGCATGAGGACACAAGAGCTTCCCTTCTTCACTCTATTACACAGGATCAAAACTGTCTTAAGTTAATAGCAGTAAACACATCCTAGAATCCACAAACACTTCAGAACCCACCTCCACATATCAGCGATATTGTCCTTGTGTAACATATACAGTCGTGTATGTATAGACTGGCACAGAGGCCAGTTTTTAAATATGTTTTCAGATTTAGACACAGAGAATTACAGTGCATAATAATCACCAACTTGGCTGAGCAGCAGGTCAATATAATGACTTAAATAAATCTTTAAAAACAGAGCAGCAGCAGTAGAATAAAATAAGTAATGACTATGTTAGCCTATGGATGTTAAGAGTTTCTTTGAGACTTGCTGACCCCCTAGCTTGTCTGTCATAACTTGAATTTAATTGTGACTTTGTCTCTGCTTTTCCCCTGCAAGCACATTACTGAAAAATATATTTAGGAAGAGAAACAACACGTTCAGTTTCCTGTCAAAACCATTTACTCAGGATGTCTAACCCAATAAAAGGCCCCAAAGCAGTTTGCTCTTACCGGTATATTATTTATTCCTAGAACCAAAAAAATAGTTGAACATCGATTTATACGTGAATGAAAAGTCCGGACATGAGTGACTTTAGTGTCATAAACAAGTCAATGTCCCCCCATGATGTAAACAAATGTTGATGTGAGACTGGATCCCTTTAGAAAATCATGAATCATATACAATGACGTCTGATATTGGTACAGTGCAGATGTTCTGGGTGGGGGAGATTAAAATAAAAAATCAAATTGTAATGTTTGCACAATGGGACACTAGATAAGAGGAGCATAAAACGCAGCCCTGGGGCAATTGATTCAGGAAGTGGAGATTTGGTCCAAATGCTGGTTTACATAAATGTTTGATAGCACTGATTACAGCCGACCTAGCTCTTAAAAATGATTACACACTCCTGTCTGAGACATCATTTCTTTTAAGAAAGTGTCATCGAGAGGGCCACAAAGATATTTCAGCAGCCAACACACCGCATTGTTTCAAAGAAACACTCTAACAGTACATCCATTCATTTTTTCAAAACAGGGTAAATATTTAATGGTGGTACAATCAGTTCAGCTCTTATCAGAATTGATTGTGCCACCTCTCATATTTTTAAGTCACAATATTTATCAGTTGTTATAGCAGACTGAATATTACTTACATTTTCTATTTTCAAAAGTCTTAACCCCTTCCTGGAAAACTTATAGAATTAGTCTTGAATGCCTTGCTCAATGTTTCTCAAAGGCATGACTCCCAAGGGCGTGCAGCCACAAGCCATGGGTGTGTTTTATCTGGACAGGGGTGCACCTTAATCAGGGCCAGGGCCCTTTGGAAGATTGAATGGCCACCAAAGGCGCCAATCCAGTATTTAGCGAGGTGATTGGCTATTTTCCATGTAGAAGGTAGGATTAAAGGTCCCATGTCCTGGTGTATTTGACTGTAACATCATGTCTTTGGTGTCTATTAATCAAGGGTTTCATTTAAGTTGAATAAAGACATGAAAAATTTTGTATCTGTAGCGGCTGAGATGCAGCTGTATAAGCTATAACATCATGAACCACAGGCAGTAAAAAACTGTTTTGTGGGGAAAGAGCATTTCTCAGTGAACTGAGAGTTTAGTAAAAGGTGTCATGTTCTTCTGCTCCTCAAGACCCTTCACTCAGCACATGTGTCATCAGCAAACAACAAAGGCAATGCATTTTCACAGACACTTGGAAGATCATTTATATATATCAGAAACAAGAGAGGGCCAAGGATAGTCCTTGAGGCACCTCATACAGTAACTTGGCTCTATCTGAGTTTTGCGTGTACTCACTTTTGAGTAACCTACAACCACTTAAGAGCGACATGGTGGCACAGCAGGTAGTGCACGTGCCTCACAATAGATTCTATCCCTGGGTTGGTCAGGACCTTTCTGTGTGGAGTTTGCTTACTCTCCCCACCCATGCGTGGGTTCTCTCCAGGCACTAGGGTTTCCTCCCACAGACCAAAAACATGCTCATTAGGTTAAGTGGTGACGCTAAATTGCCCTTAGGTATGAGTGAGAGCCTGAATGGTTGTCTGACTCCCTGTGTTCAGGCTGCCTCTCACCCAATGTCAGTTAGGACAGGCTCCTTCCCCCAACCTCGAAAGGGATAGGCAGTATAGATAATGGATGGATGGATGGTTCATTAAAACCATATTTATGTAATTTAGCTACAAGAATGTCATGGTCAGCTGTGTTGAAAGCTTCAGTCAAATGTAAAAATGTGCAGAGACATAATTTTTTATGGTCTAAATCTAAAGAAATTTTATGCACAAGCTGTAAAAGATCCATTTCTGTTGATATCACACCAGTTTTAGTGTCCCTTTACTGGCTCTCGGTCCGTTTTCACATTGATTTTAAACTTCTTTAATCGTTTTTAAAGCCCTCGGTGGTCTTGCCCCTCTGTACCTGTCTCAGCCCTTGGATCACCTTCCCCCAACCAGAGCCTTAAGGTGCACTCACACTGAGCGCAACTTGGGCGACCTGGGCAACCACTGTCCATGTAAAGTCAATGTACAGCTGCAATGGGGCAGGGTTAACCCTTGATGCAATGAACGCAATCTGGGTGACCTGGTCGCGCTCATAGTCAAGCTCCCCGGTTGCGTCCCCTGGTCACCAAAGTTGAAAAATTTGAACTTTTCTGGCAACATCACGTGTGGCTGTGCTGTGACAGCCAATCAGCGTTGTGTGGGTGTGTGACAATACCCATGACATACTGCCTTATTCTGGATCACAGAGTGACAATAATTGTCTGTGTGGGAACATTAGTTAGTGAGTACATTAGTTCTGCCTAGACGGGACCGCAGAGAACTCCCCACTTGAGTTGCAGCTGACAGACGATGTTGCTGCAGGGCCATCAGCTGCAGTGTTTTGTGGTTTGTAGGTGAGTGAAAAGGATACAGTTGGAATAATACCAGCTAATACGTCCTATTATATGATATGATATGATGGCGGGGTGAATCTCAAGCGGGTGTGACGTCACTGAGCAACACGACGGTGACCAAATGAGCTATTTATGGACAGGCGATACGACTTGGGTGAGCAACGCAATGTCAGTCGCCAAGTTACATTCGGTGTGAATGCGGCTTTAAGGTCCTCTGACCAGCTGCTGTTGGAGGTTCCCAAACTAGACTGAAGTCTAGAGGTGACAGGGCCTTCACAGCGTTTCCCCCTAAACTCTGGAACAGTCTCCCCGTCTATATTAAAACCTCCCAGACTCTAGAGACTTTTAAATCTTCCCTAAAGACCCACCTCTTCCCCCTTGCGTTTCATAAATGAACACATTCAAATCACAGGCCTGTAGTTTTTTCTACCTTTATTGTTTTTATTCCACTGTTTTATTTTATTGTTTTATCAGAATCTATTTATCTATTTACTTCTTTTTATGTATCCTGTGTAAAGCACTTTGATGGACTGCTGTCTTCTTAAAGGTGCTTTATAAACAAACTTGACTTGACTTGACTTGACATTATTATTTCATTCTCATACAAATTAATTTTAATCCTTGAATAAACAAGTGTCACAAGAACTTTGGAGAAAGAAGGCAGAACAGATATGGGATGGTAGTTATTTCAGTGTCATAAACTTGATTACCCGATTTGAACAACGTTGTAAATAATTAGTTTGTGATTATATTTTGCTGCATTTTTGGCACAGGCCTCTTTGAAATGGATAAGAGGCTGCATGAGACCCTGGATTACCAGTTGCCCATTAATTAAAGTGTTAAACATCATGTTATGTGCATCTTAAATAATCTGTAAAGGCCTACATACAATGCTCCTCATTTGAACTCCTCTTTGTGCCAACCACTGTGGTGATTCAGGGGTTGATAAACTTCCTTATGAAGTTGAGCTGCGAAGGCACAGGGCGCTGCGTGCTCAGACAGCAGCTGAAACAACAGGGTTGATAGGCAGATTTGATGGGAATGGCTTTAAAACACATGCACACCATCAGTCGTTGGCATTCAAAGCTTGTTTAAATCCCCATACCCCAGAGACCACAGAGCTTTGGTTTGTTGTTTAGCAACTGGTCTAATTTTAATTCACTCTGCAATATGATACATCAAAACATGGTAATAAAGGGGACTACAAAGGATCGAGTGAGTCAATAATCAGAGGAGAACAGGATTTTATTCATTCCTTCTTACTTCTTCTTCACATTTCTGAATAAGTACAGTGTTCTACATTTTTCACACACATTTTACAGGCTACAAAAACGGCAGGAGTCCCCCCCATCAACCCTGCAGAGATACAAAAAAAGCATTTGTTCTTCTTCCCTGAGTCAGCTCAGTGGGCAAATCTGTCAGGTTGTATTTATGACCCTCACAGTGCTGGCTGTGTGCGTCTGTCGTTGTGCAGAGGTTTGATTCCTCACTGACAACATTCAGCTCAGAGTTATCATGTTGAGCTGGCCGGCTGGCTGCACAGAGCCCGTTGCAGCTTCTCTCTGGCTGAACCCTCTCTCCCCCCTCTTATCATCGAGGGGATGAGGTAAGTGCTAAAACACCGCTGAGAGGTTTGCTGAGCAGCGGCCAGATGACTGTCTTTGTTTTGTTGGCATCCATTATTAAACACTGGACGAACCATTGCTTCTTTACTGTTCAATTAAGCAAGTTGGCTGTCTCTTGTGCTCATAACATCCAGACCAAAAGAAACAACAGACATAAAGGACTGTTGTTTTAGTGTGAAGCAGCGGAGACACAGAGATGGTCACCAGAAGAGCATGCTCTGTGATATCTTTCAGAGCTATTATTACAACAAGTGTGAGTGGGATAGAGCTAAACATGAATGCTGATTGGTTACAGACCATCAGGGAACACCGGCTTTTACCTTTTAAGTTCTCAGCAGCACTTTCTAAAACTACACACTATTACACGGGATACAAAGCTCTACAAATAGAACCCCAAAAATATCAATGCTGAAGACAAGTGACAGCCTCTAAAAGCAGAGTTTAGACCCAAGCCCATTGACATCCTGTACAGACCTGGCCTGGCCCGTCCAGGTCAGGTTGGATTTGGGTGCACATGCCTAGTCAGCTCTTCACCATTAGTCATTCCTGACAACTTTGCACCACCAGCATTGTTAATTCATAGGTGTGATAAAGTTTAAAAGCGCAAGGGTGCAAACCCTATGCCCCGAGGCGTTGTGATAGTGACCCCTTTAAGCTGCATTAACAACCACTGTCACTGGCAGCAGTGTCCCAGGAAGCTACCTTGCATGTCACCAGCTAGCAAACCATCTTCTAAGTATGTTTGATCAGGATTAGACCCTGCCACCTTCTCGTCCCAAGCCCAAGCCCTTACAGACTAAGCTACAATGCCAGCCCCTCCCTGAACTAAATTTATGGACCTGATCCCAATTCAAACCTGCATTAATCCAAATACTATCTAATGGATGCTGTCTCTCAAGCTTTTTACCAAAAATGGTGCCACTCATGTCTTTCATTGGACACTACCTTAATACCTTATTGGTTTCAAACCACATCACGACTCTATTGGCACACCTCTGCAGCTGCTCTATTCGCTGATCCATGTGTGACTGCATATGACTGAACCTGTTTTACTCTTTTGAAATATTTTATTGTTTTTTTCAATTTCATTCCTTCCCAATTTAATTAATATTTGTAATGTGTACCTGATGACTCTGATGAAGGCCACAAGCTGAAATGCAATGCAACTTTATGAATGATTGCGCTATTATGCAATATTATGACCTTTATAAATACTCCTAACATGCATGAAAGTGCTGATTGATACATTTACAGTGTTTCCCCTACCACTGGAAGGTAGTCATGCACTTTGACCTAATGGCAAAAGGACATCCCCATTCTTTTTTTATTTGTGAATGATTTGGCACTTTCTGCAGTGTAAACGGGCAAAAATCCAAAGAAAATACTATCAGTTCTCAGGAAGCACAAACCTCTGCCAAGGCATTTCTGACATTCTTAGGCGAGTTATCAACAAAAGTGTGGGCACTGCCCTGTCTTGCAATGTGCAAGATAGGGCAGTGCAGATCTGATATTCATTCCTGGATCTGCATCCAGATTGAAATCACCACCAAAATCTAATCACTTCCTCTTTCTGCCATAAGCATCACCACAATCTGTTGAGAACTTTTTGAGTTATCTTTCTCACAGATAAACAAACCAACAAACAAACAAAGAACCAAACAAACAGACAAATGCCAGCAAAAACATACCCTCCATTGCAGAGGTAACTAGAAAGCACTCGGAGCGCGCAAACCTCCATCTACGCTCACATATTGCTGTTACACCTATAAGCAATAGTTCCATGATGAAGGAACCCTCATAAGATTCATTGACCCTGGCACTTTGAATCATGTGGATATCACTATTAATTTGACAGTTTTTGAGCAAAAATGATCATTCACTAATGGTGGTTATCTGGATCACCACCAAAATCTGATCACTTTTAAGTTGGGCCATTACCAACATCTCCAGAAAATTTCAGCAAAATTGGTCCAGTAGTTTTTGCATAATCTTGCTAATAAACAAACAAACAGACTAACACTGGCAAAAACATATCCCCCCGTGGCAAAGGTCATAACCTAGTTGTGCATCTGGATCTGCCTGATTCCTGAACTCAGTTTGTTTGTTCTCATGCGCTGACCAATCAGAGCTGATTAGTCACCTGCTTTAGTAGCAGTTTTCTGAGAACTGGGCAACATTTCTTCATTTCAGAGCAATACTGACAGTATTTATCAGTGGAAGGAGATCTTTGTTTCTTTTCTTCATAGGTTTTGGCAAGAGTTTGTTTTAAGAATCACGTTTTCCACTAAACTCCTTAGCAGTGGTTCCTGCCTACTGCCTCATCTGATTGGCCTATAATAAATGTGACTAACAGATTGATTGTCCAGTCACATTCCAGATGTGGATTTGAAGATTCTGCCCGTCCCAATAACTTCATGAAAAATGTGTAAAATGTGCAGTAGGGCTATTACTTTTTAACAAAAATCATTTTAAAATGTATTCAAACATGCAAGACCGCCCCTCTGCTGTAGTGGATGCAACACAGACACAAGACATTTCCATTAAATCTATTTAATTATTTCATCAGATTACCACAACAGCAGCAAAGCAAAGTCTTCAGTGAATCTGAACACAAATGCCATCTTGCAAACAAAAGGCCCCCAAAACAGAAAAGATTTTCAAAACGTTTGAACTCAGAGCATTGAAATACAGATTGTCTGACATATTTATTATTTCCCAGAAACACAAGCCTTTCAACTCGCACCTGATCAAGTGCTGCCCTCTTTTATTTACATTACTCTGACAAGAAGCACACTGAGATATCTGGCAGACACAAATATTTACATGCCAACTTGGAGAGCTGCAGATATCTATCACACCTTGTGTCTCTCCACCAAAACAGGGAGTTGCTGTTTGCAGAGAGAGGAGTCTCCCTCATGTAGGTTTGCGTCGTCTGAATGGCACTCCTATTGCTTTTGTCTGAGTCACTCAGTTTGTACAAGCTCAAAAAAGGAAGCTCATCACTCCAAGAGCAGCAGCCTTTTCTTCTTCTCTGGACGTTTGGACAATAAAGTTACACTGAGAGTGGCTGCTTTTGGACCAAACCCTTCACTGCACCAGGCGCCCTCATGTACTGCTGCACTGTATGTTTTTAATTCAAATGTATATTTACAGGTCGAATACAAATATTTACCCCTAAGTTTGAATTGATATAGAAATATTGCTTATGAAGTGACAGCCATAATTTATAGAATATACTGAACTGTCTATCTGGTGTGTCAGGTTGAAGGAAATATATAATTTTTTAAAAGTTACTCAAGACAGGACTCAGAAAAACTCAGTTTTACAAAGCAAACTGACATATTATGTCCATCCATCCATTATCTATTCTGCTGTTTCCCCATCAGCGTGTGGGGGGCCGGAGCCTATCCCAGCTGACATTGGGCGAGAGGTGGGGTACACCCTGAACTGGTGGCCAGTGGATCACAGAGCCTATTTGAGCAATGGACACCCATTCACACTCACACTCATTTGGAGTCACCAATCAACCTAATGAGCTTGTTTTTTGTCTGTGGGAGGAAGCCAGGGTGCCAGGAGAAAAACCCACGTTGCACAGGGAGAACATGCAAACTCCACTCAGAAAGGCCCTGACTGACCCAGGGATCGAACCAGAAACCTTCTTGCCGTGAGGCACATGCACTACCTGCTGCACCACCGTGTACATCATGTGCACTTCAAAATTTAGACATTCTAGCCTGACCAAGTGTTGTGAGACACACAGCATACCTGGGGACATCCTGGAGGAGCCTCTCCAAACAGCTCAAAAGTATTAATCACATATATGATATTTTACTCCTAATCCTGCACTGACCTGCACAAGAAGAACAGAGACACAAACTGAAGCTGATTCTTTAACTTTATTTGTCTGATTAAACTACCTCACATCGTCTGATAGTGTCAGTAAGCAACAAGGTAAGGAATTAAAAAACAGGAAATACAAGCAGAGATCCTACTGACCTAGGACACTTGTTATGGTTTAGCTGTTAATTGACTGTGGCGAGAATGCAGTGTGTGCTTGTTACAAAGCAAAACACTTATGCTTTGTCAGATACTTCATAAGTGTTTGACTTTAAGCTGTGAAAAAGAAACAGCCGAGATACAGGGACACAACTTTGGACTTCATTTGTTGGAGTTTTAAAAGGAGCTTTCACAGAAATGTGTGTTCTGTCCCAATTTTACTTGCAGACTGTGGGCACTTGGGTTGTGCCAGACCATCATATCGTATCATAAATCACAAGCTTCAGTCATGCTTCATAAGCTTTCAGTTTCACAGTGTGAGCTGACATTCCATCAGGACTGATAAACCATGGGCAGCAGTGTCTGCTACTGTAAGAGCATGAATAAAGCATTTACAGCTGTGTCAGTAATGACATATAAATAATTTATAATGCATTATGGATGGTGATTTAAGTATTTGGTACTTATGTACAAATGCAGAGATACAACATTTGCAACTTTGTTTATAAATGACAAACATATAGTTGATGCTTTTATAGATAATGGATTAAGTATGTGTAGCACCTATAACATTCTATCAATCAAATTATCCAGTCCTTCAAGTGATAGTTTGAGTTTTTTAAAGGGAGGTTGCCTGAGGCCTATAGCAATAGAAAATATAATTTCTAAAATAGCAACTTGCTAACTCTCTCCCTGAGGGAAGATGAAAAGGTATAGATGCTAGCCGATACAAAGCAGTCAATGGTGCCACTAAAGCCTTGTAATTAACCCACTTTTTGGGTAAAACTACCCAAAAACCATATTAACTCGACTAGATGCTACAGTAAAATTCTTCACAGCATTTCAATGCACAAATGTCTATTTCGTGATGCAGTATATGGGCTTCATATTCTTCTGCCGGCAACATGTTTCATTGGTCTGCGCAGGAAACAATAAACACTAACTTCACTTTAATTGAACAAAAAAAATGTGATTGTGTCTCAAGTGACCATACAAGATGATATCTATAACCAAAGTACACAGTGGAAGAACTTTTACCGATCAGTCAGAGGGATGGAGAAACTGTTGTGGAAACTGAGGAGCAGAACAGATCACAAGTTACCTGGTGGTGCAGATGCATGAACTGTGAGCCCATGCCCACAAACCTGTAGGCCTATTGCTGTCACAATTGGAACTAAGTTACAACGCCGAACCATTTCTGATCCTGATGGGTAAATTTGGCGCTGCAAACATGATGTCCTGTTGTTACAGAAGGGGAATTGTCTTACAATTGCGATCACAATTTCATTTCGCAGATGCTTTCGTCCAAAACAATAGCCTTGCCAGCGTAATATATGCAGTTTAACTCACTGAGCTATCCAGTTGCCTCAGTCCTGATGTCCATATTCAAAACAACAAGCCGATGTTGGGGAGGGCCCACATCATGTGATGGAAATCAATACTTTTTACATCGTAATAAATTCAGGAATGACCCACCTTCTGAATGTTCAGGTGAATAAAATTTGTATCAGTTTGTGCTCTGGGAACCACTACCTGACCCCTCAGCAGTACTCTGACCTGAACAGCTGATTACAAGACTTTTGGAGACACCATTGATCAGCCAGTTGGGGTTTAATGATCCATCAATCTGGATCAATCCATCAATTGGTTAAGCAACCATCCAATCAAATCGATGGAAACTCAAAACATCGATAAACATCGTTATCTTTAAGATACACCTTTATTTTGAAATTCTGACCGGATATCCGTTTCACAGTTTCTGCCCAAGTGCTCCTCGTTCTGAAGTTTCCAGGGCTCACATTCAGCGTGTGAAACACGCATTCGAACATTTTCACTCTCTCACATGCCACACCTGGTATTTCTCACGCATTAAAATTTATTTTTTAGCGCCCACCGAGTTACACCCCTTTATGTGCTTTGGAACATGTAGCAAGACGCTCTGAGCATCATAGAGCTTGACGGGAGCTTGACATATCAGCCAATCAGAAAATAGCACTGCTGTATCCAGGTAAGATACAGTCGATCTGACCACAGAGGATGAATACTGCACGCATATGACAGAGTGCCTAATGACACGAGTACAGTAAGTTATCTCATCATTTGATTTTGTAGCGCACTGATTAATGAAAGTACTTATGGAGCAAAAGGAAAACAGTGAGAGCTTATTCTTATTCTTCCTCCACACCTACCATTTAACAGTAAAGCAAAGTCTAATCACATTGATATACAAACTGTAGTCACCAGGCATCACAGTGAAAGAAAATCATCAATGTTGAGTTAGTTAAGTTAATAGTTCTACTTAGAACATGAGAAATGTTTGGCTTTAATTAAAATCAAAATTGCACATTTTTAGTTTGAAAGAGCATGGTCAGATGTTGGAGATCAAGAATAATAAAAATAAAATAATAATACAATAATGTGTATTATTATTTTGCATCATTACTTGATATAATATACCAACATCACAAAGTAACAATAACACCCATTAGTTAATTGTGTGGGCAAAAAAGCACTGGACTACTAATTAACCCAATTTTAATTTTAAAACACAATTAGATCATATAAATGGTTATAATCCTCTATAAACCATCATACCCAAAGGTCAGCACAGTGTTTCACATTGCAGTGATAAAATTGTCAAAACATCAAAATTGCTTTGCATTTCTTTCTTGCTTTAGGTGAAATGCAGCTGATTGTGTTAAATGTGTACATAATATCGTCTTAAATCGATCGAAGGCCCCAAATCGAAATTGAACCGTGGCAGACTTTGTGATTTCAGCGAATATTGTATTGTTGTCCAAAGAGTCAATATCGTATCGTATCATCATGAAACTGGTGATTTACACCCCTATCAGCTAGTGTCCATACTCGGTTGTCTTTCCTCAGAGAGAGAGTTTGCCAGTCATTGGTAATTATATTTCCTATTGCCATAGAGCAACCCCACTTCAAGTAAACCTGAACTATCCCTTTAAGTCTTAAAAAATGTTAAAGTAAGTGAAATATTGTATCAATCCAGTGTAGTCTTATCCTTCAAATGTCCTCCCGGAGTCAAACACGTCATGTGACGGGCTTCTCAGTCACACACAGATTTTTTAGTAAGTAAAAAAACCAAACATCTCAAACTGACATGATATCTGTCAGCAGAATCATGCAGCACACACCAGGCTGCAACATATCAGAAATATATCTGACACAAACAGCCCCTCACCCCTCTCCCTGCATGTAAACCTGCATACCTCTGTATCAAAATAGGCTTTTTGCACAACGTGGGCATATTTATGAGAGAGTGCTCCATTCCAATTCCTCTAAATCCCAGTCATAAAAAGAACAATGTATGAAATAAAAAAGGGAAATATGTGGGAGAATAGAATAGGTTCATAATGAAGATGTGAGTGTGGGAGATAAACAAAACCAAGAGACAAAACAAAAGCCTGCCGGCACAGTGGATTTCCACTCTGACGACTTGCACGGTTGTGAGCATGAGTGAGTCTCAAGGGCTTACGTTCCTGTGTCAAACCCACCCTCTGTATCCCATCAGTCACACTGGAAATGTGATATACTACGCTTTGATTCACCCAGCTATATTTATACACCTTTTCTGAAGGAAGGATGAGTTTATGAAAACATGTGGGAAGGCTGGCATCTCCAGGATCCAGCTGAATGTCAGCGAGGCTTATTACTGTAAGAGCACGTCCCAAATCAGATGAGGTTTGATTCAATTGTTTATTTTATCACAACTGCACGATAATTACATCTAACAATAGTGTTAACGCTGATATATTAAAGGTGTCTACTTCATAAACCCAGATTACAGGATGCCTGAGAAGACATGACACGTATTAATACATTTGATTTATTCCATTTTCTCTTGTTCGGAATTAACAGATGTTTTCTCAAAATCTTGACTTTCTAATAAGTAAGTTTTAGCCTTTTACTCCAAATTACAACTTACATTTTTCATTATTTTGGGATTATTTCAAGATCTTCCAAATTTAGTCCAACAATTTTTTTGTTTTTGTGTCTTTCCTCGCTCCCGAGTCAACAACAAGCAGATAGACACCACTCTTTTGACTCTGCGTGCAATAACAAGTAAGAGACAGACAATGGTCACCCAGCGCTAACTAGCTTAGCTCAAATAGCTGGAAGTCAATGGGATGTCATCAGATAAACTCTATCGTTATCTTCCACTATCATTGTATCGTCTTCTTCTACTCCTAAACAGAGGCTTTGCTTTGTTGACGTACTTCCGCGGTGTTTAAGTGAAGTTCGCAAACGAGTTGAGTCTTTTGAACCGCTCTTGTTAGTGAAAATGAAAACTGATTTGCAGTTGTGAGTGAGCCGCTTGTTTGTGAGCCATTCTTAAATTTGCATTTCAAAATGGCTCGCAAACGAATGGCTAGTTAGCGGTGGGTGACCTTCGTCTGTCTCTTACTTGTTATTGCACTTGGAGTCAAAGAATGGTGTCTATCTGCTTGTCGTGGACTCTGGAGTGAGGCAAGATACGAAAACAAAAAAAATGCTGGACTATCGCTTTAAAGTTAAAAGGGTAATTTTAAATGAACTACAATAAGACACAAAGGCCAGTACCCTCTGAAGGACCCAGTCTATTGTTGCTTGTGTTCCTTGAGAGGCATTTACACATCAATGTATAGTACCTAACATTGACCAACACTGAGATATCATAAAATTTTCTGTGAAAGTACATTCCAGGGAACAAATTTGCTGTGTTCAATGCAGGTTGATGTATCTAAAGTGCAGAGAAATGTGTCAGTGGAGTTTCCTGATGGCCCCCTGACTGATTGTAGATGGATTTTAAAAGGATAGTTTGGTTTGATTTTTGAAGTAGGGTTGTTTGAGGTACATGAGGTACATGGCATGAGCCTGAGCATGGGCCACAATGGCACAGCTCAGTTCTTTCTCTGTTAAGAACAACTTGAGATAGGCGCTAATGCCATACATTGGTGTGCATGGTACCAGTTGTCTCCATGTAATGAAAAGAACAAACCACAAATGTTGGGTAGCCTGCTCAACTTCAGGAACTTTGGCCCAACATAACTTGGTGCTGATGAATATTGTACAAACTACAAACGTCTGAGACGTCACTCAACAAATGCCATATAAAGCAGACATATATACCATTTCACCACATGCAGCTGCGGCTGGTCTCAGAATTCCAGCACCATGCTCAAGGCATGAAAGACAGCAGTTTCCAACGGGGTGCCTCCAATTATACAGCAGGAGTCCAGTCCTGAGGATGGAGCAGACGGACTAAACAGAACTGGTGTAACTTGAACCATGGGCAGGAGGGCCCCAGTGTTCACCAGCAAAGATGAACAAATCTGTATCTGAGGGTTGCAAAGTGTGTTGGATCAATGTTTCTACCTACCCAACAAACATCAGCATTGCCCAACTGGTGTTAACTTAGTTTTGCGTGGCCTGACTTATCTTGATGTTTCACTATACATCGGCAAAAGTTGACCAAAATGTCAGGATGTGAGAGCAGCTTTATCCAGACAAATTTAAAGCAGTTGGTTTAGACAAAGTTATGGTTTCTTATTTACATCAACATCTGTTCGTGTGCTGTCTCTGTCAACACTAAGCTCCTCTCTTATAGCAACCTTGGGAGCAAGTGTCAGACATTATTTTGTAAGTGTCACGTGATCTGTGACACTTTTCCACTCAGTGAATTCCAGTTGCAATGTAGTGCTTTTATTTTGAAGGTAGAGAAACAGGAGATTTGGTGATTGCCTAAAGCATTACTGTCTAAACCAAACTCCATTGTCCAGTCAGACTCTGCCTGTCTGAGAACTGAGTGCAGCCTGAGAGGAATCACACCACCAGGACACAGCATCGTCTGGTTGCACAAGCGTTCAGTTTTTTTAAGCAATCTGGGAAAGGATGGTGTTGAATTATGCAGGTTTAAAGAAGCTGCCTCCTGCAGTGGAAGAAAGATTGGATATGTCCATAACCATGTTTTCATCCTATCTGTGCGGTTAAATCCAATAATCCTAACCTGATATGTTCCTACCTACATGAGAAAACCAGCTGCCATGTGTTGTTCTGTTGTCAGGAACAGAGGATATGTTTAATGTAGTGTGCTAAGTGATATTCCCTGAGGATCTGTGCTGTCAATGTAAATTGGCTTCTGGCTTGACTCACTAAGTTCACAGACTCAATTAACCCCGCTCTGGACACTCTGGTTTTTACATTTTACTCGTGACTGTAGACTGACTGACGGGATGCAGAGCATGATTTAACAAAAATTCAATTCCATCCTCATCGTCGCACACTCCCCCCCACCGCCCTCAGCTTCCCGACACAACATGGTCAAACTCATCTTTCCTTATTTCCTTCTCCCCATCTTTCCTCCTTCTCTCTCCCCATGAGTGCACTTTCGGAGTGTATTTTTAGTGTGGTCAACCCCAGTGGGAAACTCTGCTGTTTACAGCCCATTGGCAGTCCTATAGTGCCACATCTTAGCCTTTGAAGATTCACTGCTTAGATCCTGTTACGTCTGCACACTTGAGAGATCCTGCAAACCTGTGACAGGGGAACATATTGCACCGATTCTCCTTGAATGTCTTACGTAATAAGTAATACACTGCTCGGAAGATGTACCAGCATCGAGCAAACATGTGCTTAAGCATGTGGGGATTTTTTGGGCAGGGCTTGGTAGAGGGGGAAACATGCAGAGTTCAAGTGAAGCAGAGTGGAAAGATCCTGCTGCTGTGTAGGAGCCTAAAGCTTGGATAACATTCAAAGCTGGACATCACACTTACTCCTCCACCATTCACCTACAGAAGGCACTGACATATTGAACAGGTGATGTTATCTCTGAGGAAAATATTCCCTTAAGAGAACACTGAAATCAATATATCCTTAGGATTGTGATTCTCAGCTCTGCTCACTCTTATGGGAGGTTTACCTTTAGAAGTCGACTTAGGTCATAGTTTGGTTCATTTGGGGTGTTAGGAAAACTCACATAAACTCTGGTGCAGACCAAAGAACCAAACTGCTGGAGTCTCTGTTCGCTTCCAAACAAACCAGAGTTCAGTTCTTGGTAGTTGTGAAGGCTTTCTGAATCAATCAAGGACCAAACGAGGCAAGCTAAATGAAAAGCAGGGCACTGTGGCTTCAATTTTGGTGAATTTAATAACAGGTAGCAAGCTAATGCAGATTCCATTGACAAAAAGCAGGGGCTTGTTAGCACCGCCAGCCTCTGGTTCTCTGAACAGCTTAAATTCTACAAGTCCATGTGGAATACAGCTACAAATTGCTCCTGTAAATATGACAGGTTTATCTGAGCAGCCAACAAACAACTTTATTTTAACTTAATTACTCACAGTGTGGGCGAGATGCTTAGAGCTAAACAATGTTATTACTTAAAGCCGGTCGTGCATATTGGAGTCATAGTGTGACAGCAGGCCAAATGGAAAGCACAAAGGCCACAGCTACAGCTCCAGTGGCGGGAGGCTATATTACACAATATGTGACAGGCTTTGCTCAGGGACCACAGAAGAAAATTAGCTATTAAGCTAAATCTGGTACAAAGAGTATCTTCTCTTCTTGAGACTAATGTTATTTTGTACACTGTTCCTGATTTAACAAATATGCAATAATGAAACTAAAATAAACTTTGGTCTGACTGAAAAAAATCAGTGTGAAAGAAAGTCTGACTTTATATTTTTTTTGACACTTAATGTTTTTTGAAACAAAACTATCAATTCCAATGTGTGACCAGTGCTTTGGGACATCCTCTGTCTGATCCACTTAGTAAAACAAGTATTGCTTTAATAGTTTTATTAGTAGTGATCAGCATCATGGCACTAAACTTGATTGCAGGATCTGGGTTTAAATTTCGGAATAGTGGCAGCACTAAAAATGGAAAGCTTTGATTGGTTTAGCTTTTAATTCTATTATTACTATTTAGTACTCAGATGCTGTGATAAATGAAACTAAATACACTTCCAACAGAAATTACTCAACTCACAGTAAAAGTACTGTTTTAAAAAAAACACATTTATTCAATCATCTTTTCATACAATTTAAAAGGAGTGTAGCAGTTCACAGAAGTCCAGGTTTGACACATTTCTCAGTTTTTGGGTTCACTGTTTTGTAAAATTTAGTCCAACAGGAAAAAATGAAGAGAGGGTATGGACATGGCTTTACAGTCAGCGAGAGTGAGTGGAATGTCAGCCACTTAATGGCTAAGAGCACAGACTGACAACAGCAGTCAGTGGAAAGTATCCAGTTAAATGCTTCAGCCCAATTTATACTGCCACTTGAAGGCATAATGTTTAGGCCCTGTGATGTTTCCCCTCCATTGTGAACATCGTGGAGAGTGAATGAGGGGAACTAGCTGACCCCCTCCTTCCTCCGTCTCCAATGGTAATAACAGAGGTGTGCTATCAGAGAGAGGGAGGCACGCAGACTCAGCGGGAGACAGGAGTGCTACAAGTGAGCATCTCTGCCTTTGTGTGTATGTGAGGGCACGCACATCCAAACCGTATCGCAGCATGAAATGACACTGATATTACACAATCAAGGTTAATGTCTCTTGGTGTAAATATGAACCTTGTTGTGGTGCTTTTGCGTAAAGATGCTGTGAATCGGGCTTGAGATCAGCTTAAAAGGTTCAAGTTCCTTTTTTTTTTTTTTTTAATTTGATGATGTTCAAAAATTTGCAGTGAAAATCCTCAGCTGATGTTAGAGAAATGTTTGGAGCTGTAACATCAGTTTTACAACAAATACGAAGCTGTGATGTTTTCCGATCTGGTATTATTATCATTCAGGTAATGATGAATATGAACCTACTTCTTTCTCTTTCCTCTGGTTTTTACTTAGAAGAATAATTAAGGCATTGAATTTCAGCAAATCACTCATAAAACTAGAAAAGCACTCCAAGAGCACAGACCTCAGGTAAGATACAAGTCTGGATCACCACGTGCTCTGATATGACAGCCGAGTCTCCGCTCATGTCGGTCCATGTGGAGAACTCCTCCGCTGGCATTGTAAGGGAAGCTGGGAAATGTAGTGACATAGGCTTGAAAATCGTTGATGACGAGTTTGCAAATAAACTACAATTCCCATAATGACGTAAAGGGGGTGGAACCCTCACAGCAGCTGTGGAGAAATTAATGGGATTTGCCATCATAAATATAAATGTTTTTTTGACATCAATCTGGATCAGATCCAGATGAAATTGACCATGATGATAGAGTTATATTATGTTTATTATTGTGTAAATTTTGAAGCAAATCCATCAAGTGATGTCAGAGATATGATTTTTTAAAATACAGCCCAATGTTAAGTTATGGGTTTTTTCACAAATTTCGGGAATTCTTTGAATCCAGACAAAAACGCAGATCACCACCAAAATGTAATGGCTTCTTCCTTGGACCAAACCACACCTCTGGTAAAATTTTCATGTAAATCAATCAAGTAGTTTTTGCATTATCTAGCTACCAGACAAACAAACACATAATTAAACAAACACACGAATAAACAAACAAACAAACAAACACACCTTGGCGGAGGTAATTAAACATCAATATCTTAAATGATGAGGCACAGTCAGATTATATTTTCCTGCTTGTTACTGGCACAAAACCCAGTTAAGTCCAATTACAACCACATGTTTGACAATAAATAATATAAAATGAAGTCCATAGATGTTACCACAAGTTTGTGAAATTCTTTAATTAATATGACTTCCATCTGGCCAACTATTGACTCTGTTTAAATATTTTTCATGAAATTAAGGTTTCCAACAATTATGGTTGTCACATTAAAATAAACAGGAGGAACTTAAATCAGACTTGAGTCCACATTTGTTGTAATGAACATCATCAAAAATAACAAAACCATCTGAAAATTACTAAAAGCATTACACTGTGTTCACTTGAAGTTGCTCTCTTCCGTTCAGCAGAATTGCCCGTCTAACACAAATAAAGATGTCAATGCAAACCCTTTACCGAGTTTCAGGCAGCAGTGGAAGTTAGGTATAAATGATATAAATACAAATACCATCACCCCAGTATAGTCGTAATCTATGGTATAAAGAGTGAGTGATGGAGAGAGGAGACTGGAGGACACCAGATCCTGCAGAGATTTACCTCTGAGTGCCGTCTGCTCCACAATAAATCAAAAATTATGCATCAATGTATCACTCATAAGCCATTTTCCAGCCTCACTGGATATTATTGTGTTATACTGCACCTATCGGGCCTTAAAAAATGCCATCCATCAGACAAATGGGTATTTACAAGAGACAGATTTTCTACATCTGTTCTCCAGTCGAGTCAGTGCTTTCCTTTCAGACTGTCTGTACAATTAAACATTCATACAAAGTCAGCCAAACCTATAAATAGCTTGTTAGGAGCGCAGAGGAGTTCCATGTGGATAACAGAAGGAACAATTTCAGTCACTTAAGGACGCACTCAGAAGAAAACAACAAAGTGATTGAGGTGTTAAGCTTCTGCAGGGGGTTTTATGCTTGAAACCATCAGGGACACACTGACACTGGTGAGGGCTCTCGTGAGACCTGGACCTGTCTATCCCTCCAATTAGAGTCCACAGAGAGGATGTTTGAACAGGACGTTTACTCCTGTCCTCTTGTTTGAGACCAGTCGACTGTGATTTTTTTTTTTTCAAACCGGTTAATCAGATTATTCTCCGGGCTCCTAAACATCCAGGCGGGCTTCTTTTGGCTGCCGTACACAGGGACATGTGTGTTATGTAATGCATTTGAAAGTGTAATTAAGAGCTCATTTTTCCCGACACTTGCTGACCTGATCCTGCTGCATGTCTTGTATGTTCTCATTAGCAGCATGTTGTGATCACTGGGATTTACCTTTTTACTCCACAGCGGGTTCCCCTGACTTTATTTTCAACTATCTAGACATCGATTAATAAGATGGTTTCATTCCATCACACTCACATCAACTTGTAGTGAGGCTGTCAATCAATAAAATTTTAACATGGCAATTAATAACTGAATTTGGACTATTAACCATGATTAATTGCAATTTCATCTCTCGTAACTTTTAAGTCAATTCTGACAATGTGAAATAATGACTAGTTTCTTATTTGGGTGCATTTGAGATGTACTTTGTGACCTTTCCTTTAGAATCATTATTAAAACAAATGCTGCTCAGATATGAAGGTAGGACCCTGTTATACACTGCCTGGCCAAAAAAAAAGGTCACACACTCTAATATTTTGTTGGACCAACTTTAGCTTTTATTACAGCATGCATTCGTTGTGGCATTGTTTCAGTAAGCTTCTGCAATGTCACAAGATTTATTTCCATCCAGTGTTGCATTAATTTTTGCATCAAGATCTTGTATTGATGATGGGAGAGTCTGACCACTGCACAAAGCCTTCTCCAGCACATCCCAAAGATTCTCTATGAGGTTAAGGTCTGGACTCTGTGGTGGCCAATCCATGTGTGAAAATGTCTCATGCTCCCTGAACCACTCTTTCACAATTTGAGCCCGATGAATCCTGGCATTGTCATCTTGGAATAGGGAAGAAAAAATCCACTGATGGAATAATCTGATCATTCAGTACATTCAGGTAGTCAGCTGACCTCATTCTTTGGGCACATAATGTTGCTGAACCTAGACCTGACCAGCTGCAGCAACCCCAGATCATAGCACTGTCCCCACAGGCTTGTACAGTAGGCACTAGGCATGATGGGTGCATAACTTCACCTGCCTCTCTTCTTACCCTGATGTGCCCATCACTCTGGAACAGGGTAAACCTGGACTAAACAGACGACATGACCTTTCTCCAGGACAGTTCTTAATCCAATTTTAGTAGTTTCTGCAATCTCCTTAGATGTTTTCTCTTCTTGATGCATGCCAATGATTTGACCCTTTTTGAACAGACTAACATCTTTTCCATGAACACAGGATGTGTCTTTTGACATGGTTGTTTAAGAAATGAGAAGCTACTATTGCATCAGCTGGGGTTTAATAACTTGTCCCCAGCTGAAAGACAATCGCTCATGCGGTAATTATCCAATAGGAGGCTCGTACCTATTTGCTTAGTTAAATCCAGGTGGGGACTTTTTTTTTGGCCAGGCAGTATATATGAACAGTGCTGAGAGAGTACTCAGATTACTTTCTGGTGTAATGTGTAATGTAAAATTTGCAGGTCAAGCACAAACCCAAATTCCAGTGAATTTGGAATGTTGTGTAAAATGTAGATAAATCATAAAAACAATGATGTGTAAATAGTTTCCGACCTATATTCAATTACAATTACACCACAAACACAAGATATTTAATACTGAAACTAATATTCTCTCATTCTGAATTTGATGCCTGCAACATGTTTCAAAACATCTGGGACAGGGGCAACAGAAGACTGAGAAAGTTGAGGAATGCTAAAAAAAACACTTGTTTGGAACATCCCACAGACAAACAAGTTTATTGTAAAGGTGAGTGTCATGATTTGGTATAACAGGAGCATTCCCAAAATTTTCTGTCGCTCACAAACAAGAATGGGGTGAAATCAACGCTTTGTGAACAACTGCATGAGCAAATAGTCAAACAAGAACAATGTTTCTCACCATACATTTGCAGAGGAATTTAGGGATTTCATCAGCTACAGTTCTTAATATCATCAGGAAATTCAGAGAATCCAGAGAAATCTCTGCATGGAAGAAGCAAGGCAAAAATCCAGCATTGAATGCCTGTGACCTTTGATCTCTCAGGCAGCACTGCATTAAAAACCAACATAATTCTGTAAAGGATATTACCAGGAACACTTCAGAAAATCATTGTAAGTTAACACAGTTTGTCGCCACATCTACAAGTGCAAGTTAAAACTCTACCATGCAAAGCCAAAGCCACATATCAACAACACCCAGAAACACCACCAGCTTCTCTTCATCTGAGCTCATCTGAGATGGACTGATGCGAAAGTGGAAAAGTGTGCTGTGGTCTAATGAGTCCATGTGTCAAATTATTTTGGAAAATCATGGACATCTTGTCC
This sequence comes from Cetoscarus ocellatus, assembly GCA_037902135.1. Classification (NCBI taxonomy): domain Eukaryota; kingdom Metazoa; phylum Chordata; class Actinopteri; order Labriformes; family Labridae; genus Cetoscarus; species Cetoscarus ocellatus. Next base: position 998,080 of record JBAMNC010001086.1, read on the forward strand.
CCTGGCCTAAAGAGGAAAAGGACCATCCAAATTGTTATCAGCTCAAAGTTGAAAAGCCAGCATCTGTGATGGTCTGGGGTTTAGTGCCTATAACATGGGTAACTTGCACATCTGTGAAGGCACTATTACTGATGAAAGGTACAACATGTGCTGCCATCTAAGTGATATCCCTGCTTATTTCACCAAGACAATGCCACATTCTACACGTGGCTTCAAAGTAAAAGAGTAAAGTGATAAAGGAAGGGAGAACCTTTCAAAAAAAGAGAAAAAAGGATGCTGAATGAACAATTTGTCTGTGACATCCATTTTGGGCCAGATAGAAGCTTGCAGTCACTTTTTTGCATTCAGCACAACTAACACACTCGCATCTTCTGCCTCTTTTTTCAAATGGAAACTCCTAAACCCAGCTATTCGCTGAGTTTTAAGCTTTGCAAAATGGATCTGCCTAATAACAGACATCACATCTGGCAAATGGAGCTGCTTTGTAAAGTTAACCCATCACTGTACAGCAAATATGAAGCATGGGATTTTAAGGCCCACTTTAATGTCCCCTTTCTCATGAGGGCCTAACCTGTTCTGATTGGTTGACCAGTCTACTCTGTGGTGATACGTCAAGTCAGTGGCATTTTCTACAGCTGTGCATTCTTCAGCAGTCTGTGTTCTGCACTGCGCTCACCACCCTGAGATAGTGGATTTGAAACACTCAGGCAACAGTGGATGGTCAGTTTAGACAGAATCAACCATATTTGGCCCTTGTCACAGGGGAGGAGGTAGAAGTTATGATGTTGCACATTTTGATGTCTTAGTTATTAAATAACTTTATCATTCAGAACAAAAAAAACACTAAGAACGTAAAGCCAAAAAGGAAAATATGGCCTCTTCATTATAACACTAAGCCTCTCTTGTAGGCTCCTCAGCTCACAATTGAAGGCAGATGTTAACTAGAAAGCACTCAGAGAGTGCAAACATCCACCAAAGTAGCTCACATATTGCTGTTACATCTATAAGCAATAGTTCCATGATAAAGTTACCATCATAATGTGATTCATGACCCTAAAAACCTACGCCTAGCACTCAGAATCATCCTGATATCATTGTTAGTTAGACAGTTATTGAGCAAAAACAATTGTTCTCTAATGGCGGTTATCTGGATCACCACCAAAGTCTAATCATTTTTAAGTTGGGCCATTTCAAATATCTCCTGAAAATTTCAGCAAAATCCGTTGAGCAGTTTTTGCGTAATCTTGCTAACAGACAAACAGACAAACAGATGCCGACATAACCTCTTTGCCGGAGGTAAAAAGTTGAAAAATAAGGAACAGCATGTGCCAAAATTACCATAAACAGAGGGCAAAAATAGTGATAATATTCTCGTTTGTTAGCAACAAATACTTATTAACAACTTATAGTGAAAAACATAAAATCATAACAACAATACCCAAAGATATTCCCTCAGTGTTTCATCTCTTGAGGCCATTTGTATAGCACATCTCATTGTCCTGCTCAGGTAATGTCGTCGAAGGAATGTGCTTTTTATTATTTATGCTGAGGCAGAATGAAACACACTTTTCATGCTGCTTTTCCCCTTTCTTTTACAACTGCGTGTTAAGTCACAAAACCTCAGGGCTCCATAATGGCTCTCTTATAAGTTAAACCATCCTTTGACTGTTTCTTTTATTTCCCCTTTCAAATCACTTTATAGCAGTCGTTTCAAGCCAGACGATAAACAGGCTGAAATTAAGATAGAATCAACATTTTATGACGGGAAATGGACATCGTATTCTACTCACAGCCTGACAATATAACTAAAAATAGAATCTGCTTTAGGAGTCTTTGTGAAAATTACAAAAGGAGGTTCAGTAATTGCTTTGGAAATTTCTGCCTGGAAATCAAAAAAGACACCATCTTCTGTCTCTTAGTTTGTACTGTGTATGCAAGACGACAGGCAGACCAACAGTGAGATAGTATCAGTTTTCTATGAAAGGAAATGGACCTCAACAAAGACAATTTGCAACACAAGATAAGACTAATCACAGCATTAGTTAAGGGATGACTGGGACATGGGTAAATAATTTCATTGAAGTATAGACAGAGCTGTAAAAAAGTACAACATCCTCTGTGACAACTTCTTCTGAAATCTTAAAGCATTACAATGGTCCAAAGGAAAAAAAAATCAACCTCCAAACTTGACTTTTTCCTCTCATGTTTCCTGCCGGTTTGTGATCAAATCAAGGGTTTAGCTGTGACAAGGAGGAAACATGATAAAATGACTAAATATCTGAGTGGGTCCAGCTCAACAGAAGTGCATTATTTTGGGGGAAATTAAACTTTAAGAAATTTAAGAAGTTTGTTCTGTCCTCTTAGAAAAATTCAAACAGCATGACTTTGAGACGACATCACTTTCATGACCTCCACTTATAAATAATTAAGAAGGAACCCCATAAATTGGTCAATTATTATCAAGCTTTGCTAATTTACCGATAAATAAAAAGAAACAAGCCCTTTTGTGACTCTTAAGGGCCCTTGCCGAGGTGTGTCATGGAGGATCATGGAGGTTTGATTTGTAAGATTTGCCCAGGCTTGAAAAAATGACAAGTGGTATATCTCCAATGTATTCATGTTGTAGGAAAAATTCTTAAACTCGCTTAGGTCGCTTTCACACCAAAATTCAGCAGACTTGACTGGGTTGGGGGATGAAGTAACAACATTTTTTTTCATTTTTCACCTGACTTGATTTATGTCAGACTCCACCTCATTCAGGGTGGACTGTCAAGTGTTGTGTAATATAACCACCTGCCACTAGTTTGAGCTGTAGCAGCAATATTTGTTCCTGCCATTAAGCCCATTGTTGCACTTTGACCTGGAGATACACAACAAGCTACGAGTGATAATATTGTTTAGCTCAGAGCAGCTAGGCAGTAACCTAGCACACCAGATGGAGTGTTCAATATATTTCACTGGTCCATCAAGGAAACAGCCCGCAGAAAGTGTTTGAGGAGGGCTAAATCTTTCAGAAGCATATCCGGCAGGTGATTGGATGATTGTTCTGTCAATCAACATTTTTTACAGGCCAATCAGATAATGTGGTAGGTGGGAGCTACTGCACGACAGCACGTGAGCCATTTTGTAAAACAAACTTGTGAAGACAAGTCAGAAGTGGAGTGAAAATATCCTTACGATAGAAAAGTTTGTAGTGTTTGTTTTTTATTTAATAAAGAGATGTAGTCACGATCTGATAAAACTGCTACTGAAACTGTTAGCATCTATGCTAATCCCTGTACATGCAGACACATTCTGCTTTCCTCTCACTCGTAGCTCCCACCCCTTCCTGCTCCAAAGGACTCTGATTGGACTGTGTTGCTTTTGGCCGCTCACTATCATTGTAGATTGGAGCTTGGCAAGATTCTGCCTGATTACGGACATTGAATAAGGCAGATCAATCTTGCTGTGCAAGGTTAGCTGAAAACATGAAAACAATGTAAATGACATGTTTAGCAGAGCAATTGTAAACATATTACACATGGACTTCTAGATGTTAACCTGTTACGAAATCTGTAGGCTGGCAGTGCTAGCCATGCTAACGTCAGCCACTCCCTGCTTGATTTTGTCAGTGAGTGCTACGTTGGCTTGCTAACTGTTGTATTCAACCAAATTCAACCCACACTGCCCTGATTTTTGGCTGGCTTGCCTCATTTGTTCCTTGTTTGGTTTGGATGGCTTTCACACCTACCAGAAACCAAACCTGAGACCCCTGTTTATTGGCGGATCAGAATTCAGATCTTTGATCCTCACGAGAGTTCATGTGAGCTTTCACAGCAGCTCAGATCAACAGCACTTTCCATAATAAGCAAACCAGAGTGTTTTTGGTCCGTACCAAACATGTTAGGTGTGAAAGCACCCTTAAACTTTACCACAAACCTTATTCCTTGCATCGAACTCAGAACTCATTCAAGATCCACAAAGATTTTGAGATGATCCAACAAGAAGTGTTGAAATTCTTGTTCATTTCCAGGTTTTAGGCTTGACAGCTGCAATTCTCTATCCAGAAGGTACATGATAGCTGATAGATGATGCCATATTTGCTAAGAAAGACAAACGACATTGAGGACACCACCTTAAATACCTCCATCACCTTCACACTGCTGCCTTTAGATGTAACACAAAACAAAGAAATGAGGTCGAGCTCAACGTTAAACCTGACCATACGGACACAGAGGCCATACAACAACAACATGTCTGTTACCTTGGGTGCACGTGGGATGGCTCAAATGAGGATATGAGGAGGGATGGACATGATAAATCTGAGGTTGAAGGACCAAAGAGAGAGGCAGATGGAGGGAAGAAGAGGGTGTTATTATTTATAAAGAGATGTGAGGAGAGACAGGCACCACACTGAAGCTGGAGAGTCAGCGCAGAGAGCTGCCGGCCTGTCAGAGGTCACACACACACAAACACACACTCTCTGCATATTGTATTACATAATGTTAGTTATGAATGAGGAGAGCAGGGCACTCCACATGCTGTAGGTCACACTGACAAATGTTTCTTTGCTTGGTTTTAAAACGGAAATGCTGATTTTTCTCTGAAATTAGATTAAAGTTTTTGATTTTATATAAACACTGACTCACAGCTCTGTTTTTAGAGTCTTCTTGGCTTTAGCTTTGTCGTGTTCTGCTTGTATTCACCAATAAACAGTGACATTTTTAATCATTTGGAGGCTCCAGGCAAAGAGCAATAATAGTGTCCTTCTCCATAATGCTTAAAGTAGTTGCTGCTAATGAAGAAAATGTACTCCTCAAAAAAAGTTTGGTTCTCTCATTGAAAAGCCTTTATCATCACCTTCACAATGAAGTACAACTTGTAAGGATTGTGCACTTGTGGAGTGAGACACACCGCTAGTCATGTGCCAAAAAGAAATGTACCAGAATCCCCTCTTCTCCTGGAATAAAGCACATGGTTCCTCAGTGAAGCAAGAGTGAGAAAGGTCTTACTGTGGTCTTGTCTTCCTGGGACGCCCACGTAACAATCTGTCTTTGACTTCACCAGTCTCACAGAACTTGGTCCGAAGTTTGGAAACTGCACCTGAGCTGAAACCAAAAAATGCTGCCACTCTGCATACCAAAACACAAGCTTCGACTTTGGCACATTTTTTGGGTGCTACCCACACATTTAGCTGTGTTGCTCACTCCACGAATGCATGATCTTTACAAATAGTACCTGATTGTAAAGGTGACTAATCAGGCTTTCCAATGACATAAAATACAAAACCAGTTGATAGTGTTAAAGGGGAGAAATAATCAACCAAAGTAACATTCCCAAACTTTTTTTTAGTGTGTATTTGAAGCACCTTTTTTCAAACACAGTCACAAAAAAACATAACTGCAGGACATACCCAAATGGGAGCTTTGTTCATTACCTCTTATAGGTACAGTATGTGTAAGGTTTTAACTGAAAGGGCTCTAATTTCCTGGTGCAACTCAGGGTGGCACACCCCACGCAGTGATAATTTTGTTCGGCGCACCACCGTGCGCAGCCAATTTGGCAATTTGGTAGACCGGCTGACAGGCGCACAGTGCGCACACGTCACCAAAACCTCACAGGCAGGTATCCAGAGTGTCAGGCACATTTCCACGCAATAAACAATCACAGCAACCACTATGTAATGTAACCGTCTGAACCAGCACCTACATTTGTATCTATATTAATTGTCCCGTCACATCTGATGTCAGATCAGAGACGTTTGTCATAACTAACGAGTTCACATCTCTCAGCCAACCACAAACAGCCACATCATCCGATACGGAGTATCCGGCTTCTCTCATCTCATGAAATTCAAAAGAAAAGGAAAAAGAGAGACGCTCGCTGAATAAATGTAACTCACTCGGTGTCTGAAGGATTGACCTGTGATTGCTCATATTTCTCTGTTTAAATCTTTATTCTTAACGTGATCTAAAAAGATGGAGTACATTATTGCAAGGAGGATGAGGAGGAGATATTGGGGGTATATTTCACCAAAGGTTCTGCTATTTGGTGATGACAGACCAGGAATGCAGGTGGATTACAAGCATAATGAATGGATAAGCCTGCTGCTGTGTTTAAATGTAATTATCACTTAATTTTGTACTCCTCTTTATGGCAAAGGAACAGATTACATCTATCCCGCGAGGTGGTTCACACGGTGACGCGCATCATGGCCTCTGATGCCCGGCTCTGTGGCATCTGCGCACTCCCAGTTGCTGCAAAAGTGACAGTGGCTCTGACCATCTCCGCCACCAAGGTGAAATTGGCACTGCGCCTCGCCCGCGGCGCGTTTAAAGGCGAGGAGAGGCGTTCATTTGATTGGTGAAGATTACACTCGGCTGTGTTAAACCCACTCACGCCTCCTCTCCTCCCTCTCTGCTACTTGCGCCGGTAGGAGGGACGGAGGCGTGGATGCGCCTCCCTGCGCCAGACTGCGCCGTGCACAAAACTTGCAAAATGCCCTGGACACACCCTGATGGCATGACGCAGGCACTGCGCAGGCCAGGCGCAGACCAGGCACAGACCAGGTGCGCCCCGCCTGCGCCTGGTCTATGAAATTAGAGCCCAGAGTCTCCACATCTCAGTAGTTGAACATGAGTGGTGGGAAGTTTTTTGGAAATAACTTTGGTGCATTTATTCATCCAGCGACCATTTAAAGTGGTGTCTTTCAGTTGACTCCGTCTGCTTGTGTTAGCTCAGCTTTTATGGCTGTATTTTCTAACATATCAACTACTGATACTGAGTGTTTTTCAATCAATCAAACAATCAAACTTTATTTATTCAGCACATTTCATACAAGAAAATGTAGCACAAAGTGCTTTACAAACAGATAAATGAAATAAAAGGATGTATGACCCAAACCAACTCAGCCCAACCCTCTAACTCATCCACCTCGAAATCCATACACAGTATTAAAAAAATGCATCATAAATAAAAGACACTAGTAGAACAGGAACAATTTTTGTACCCAGTACACAACGAGGAAACACCATCTTAAAGGTTTAAAATGAGTAAACACTGGAGGTTAGGTTAAAGTGTGTCATTAAAAACATCATTAAATAGAATCATTCATTCAGTCATTCATTCATTCATTTTCTATACCGACTATCCCTTTCAGGGTTGCGGGACGCTTGAGCCTATCCCAGCTGTCATTGGGCGAGAGGTGGGGTACACCCTGAACCGGTCGCCAGTCGATTGCAGGGCAACATATAGAGACAGACAACCATTCACGCTCACACTCACACCTAAGGGCAATTTAGAGCGACCAATTAGAGCGACTCTAATGAGCATGTTTTTGGTCTGTGGGAGGAAGCCGGAGTGCCCGGAGAGAACCCACGCATGCACGGGAAGAACATGCAAACTTCACACAGAAAGGCCCTGCCGGACCCAGGAATTGAACCGGAGACCTTCTTGCTGTGAGGCACGTGCACTACCTGCTGCTCCACCGTGCTACCCTAAATAGAATCATAACAAATTGAAATGAAGAAAAAAATAAACAAATAATAAAAGGTTGCTGTAATGAGACTAAAAATAATAAAAGGTAACTGCAATATGTTCAAACAGGGGAATAAAACACTTAAGAAGAACTTGGGGGAAAACGATAAAACAAGACGATAAACTACTAAAGATAATTCTGAAGTTAAAAAGAATAAGATAAAACCTAAATTAGTAAAACAGATTAAGATGAGTAAATTAAATTCAGGTTAAAGTCAGACTAAAGAGGTAGGTCTTGAGTTTGCTTTTAATAACATTAACATTAGGTGAAGCCCTCAGATCTTCAGGTTTCGAAACAATGATAAAAGAAACTGAACAACAAAGCATTGAAGAGTACTCCCTCTGATTTCACTGGTGCTTTAAGCACAACATAACACCAGGACAGGTACAACGGGCACTGATGAGAAGACTGTAAAATCAGAGTGGAGATGATACTGACAATAAGTTGAAACACTGGTCATCAGTTTCAAATAAATATTTGATGATAGCATTGATTATTTTATGTTTATTTTGTTGGTTTTACTCTCAGATTCTACGTCATTGTCACCATGTTTAAAGCTGACTTACCACATGAAAGGTAAAAGGGACTTTGTGTGCCCTCTAGAGCTGTTACTCCAGTAACATGTGCCGCATTCAGGCGAGTATATGAACAAGACGCACATGACGCCAATAGACGTAAACACAAGGGCAAACTGCAGGTATGTCCAGCTTTTAAGTCCAAAAGGCGACAACTACCAAAATTTATACGAGTTCAACATTTCTGGTTAGAAACACTAGTGTGTGTGGATCAATTCAAATATTGATCCACCTTGCTTCAGCTTAGTTATCACAAGACATGAGGGTTTCAAGGGGTCCTTCCCGGGGAGTCATTGTCGAGAGTCAAACTCTTAATGATGCTATTTTGAGGACCATGAGACCTTGTTTACAATCTAATCAGGGGTGGAAAACTTAATAAATGTTATTATTAGTGTCAGTGTGCCTTTTACAAATGAAAAGATTACATCAGTAAGACAATCAAAACTGCATCTAATTTGTCAAAGAAAGAAATCTCAAGTTCTTATCGAAATTTACATATTCTCAAGCACAAAACCAAACTGTAAGGCTAAATTTAATGAGACAACATAGAATAAAAGCCACTAGGTACTTTTTCCCCATACAACACACTGGTAAATCATCGTGGGCAAAAAACCTCTTTTCTCCAAAATTGCTGCTTTTGAGGAGATAAAAAAACACTCTACTACTGAATAAATGCATATTGAATTGTCTTGATTGCATTTCTTTTCAATTTAATTAAAAGTTTACAAACCCACTCACCAACATGGAAGTTGACCAATAGCACTGTTTTATGAAAAAAATGAAGATCATAAAAAGGTTTGTGCCTGAGCAACACTTTACAGGGAGACTTATGATCAACACTTTTTTGCTGTGTTGGAAATATTCTCTCTCAGACCGCTTATTTAACTATTAAAGTGTAGCCTCCAGATTAACACTGAAAGGGGTGATTTTACCTGGAAATGTAGATAAATTAATGAGTCAGCGAAGAGATTGTAGTTTTCTTGACAGATGCTTGCAACATCTGTTGTTGTTCAATAATGGAGGAGAGTAGGAACGGTCGACTCTATGAGTGTCACACCATGTTCAGAGTTCAGAGTAAAAAACACCTGCAAATCTGAACTATTAACACAATGTTTTTACACTCTTTTATGACCCAAACTCCTGTTTTATTAAAGGTATATTTACTTTAACTCCATCTTTTTGGAATTTTACCAACACCGACATTATACGAATGGGGATATCACAGTGAGTCTATCAGTTTGTTCCTCTGCATTAAAATGATCAATAAAGCATATTATCAGCACATCCTTATGAAAGCATGCTGGTCATCTATTGATACTGCAGATTTTATTAAACACATGGATGTCATGGAATGTTCCAGAGCATACAAACAGGTCAATCCGGTACTCAGTGTCTTAAATTCAGTGTAAATGTGTCGCCAAATCCAGAGGTCATGCACATGATGTTTTCCTGGAGCTTTGTATCATTTGTCAGGACATGGGTGGGATTATTGGCCCTAAAAGTGTCAGTTCTAGGTTCAGAGTGACCACATCCAGGTTAAAGATGTCCCAGTGACACCCACATATTTGATTGATTGTCACCTAATTTAAGTCTTTTATAAGCTCCAACTCTTTTACTATTGAGTATAAATTTTCAGAGAAAACTCCATCCAGAGTAAAATTAAATCTGCATGTATGGAAATTTTAACAGAACATTTCAACTCTTCTCAGTTTGATGTGTAAAAATATTCACCATTTTGGAGGTTGACGTGAATTTTGCCTGCACATGAGGTTCATGGTTGCAGTTTTGGGAAATCTGAACTTGACTGGTGGGTCTCACTGAGTAAACAGGAGGGCTGCATGTGTGCCCACTAATTTAATCATTTTTGGTGCACACTCACATTTGATGCGCACCTTTCCCTTTAGCGCACAAAACCCCAAAACAATAACCCACCCAAACGTTAAAGTCAATGAAGTCTAAATATCCATTAACTCGTGTTTTCAAAACAGCATGTCTGGATGTCTCAGTCCCTCACCTGCATTCCTGAGCTTCTTATTCCTGAACACTGACAGGATGACGAGGACGTTCCCCAGGATGTCCACCACGATGGTGAAGATCAGCACGCTGGCCAGCGCAGTGGACACTCCGGCTGAAGACGCGCTCAGTTCGCACTCGCTCTCATTCTGGGACAAACAGCTCGACCCGTTCACATCCCTCACCACCAAATCCATGTCCTCTCAGGGTGCGCGGCTCATTTGTAGAAGTACTCCAATATCCAGCTGGAGGGGGAAAATGTACACACCTAAAGAAAAAAAATCAAACGGATTTCTCTGGAGGGAGTCTGGAACTTTTGGAGACACGAAACCTCACCACTCCTCCTCCTCTTGCTCCTCTTTCTCCTCCGCCAGGGGAGCAAGACGCGAACCATGACATGATAATAAGCAGAGTAATTGACTCGACGCAGGCAGGAAATATAAAAGGTTAATTTTAGAGGTGGCAAAGATGCCGGGAGCTCATGTGTCGTCCTCAGCCAGGTCTCCGTGAGTCACCGCGGTGCTTCTTACGCACGGTGGAGCTCGTCCGGTGGGCATGTGAGCGCTCTGCTGGCTGTGCGTAATGGAAACGCGAGGATGCGCGGCTCACGCACACGGCGGCGGCGGAGAGTCTCCTGATGGTTTTCGGCTATAATGAACGCTATATTTGTCCTCATTAGTATCTACAGGCAGGCAGGCAGATGGAAACACTGGAGATAAAAAAACAAAGGCGCAAACTTCGTGTTCTGTCTCTTTTATCTGCACCTCTCTGTCTCTGATACCCCAGAGATCAGCCTGGATGTGGAGCTGCGGAGCTGTGCCAGTGATTTTCTTCACTTCTCTTTTCTTTATTAACCAAAGACTGGACAGCTTGTCACATTCTTTAAGTTATTGTCACTCAAACAAAGCGCCACTCCTGTTAAGTGCTTGGAAATGGCGCCTTCAAGTGTCCGAAAGAGACCCTTGCAAATATTCCGACATCCCCAAAAGGCTTCTGCTTCACATTTACTGCCACATGTTCACAAAAGCAATAAATTATTTATCGTCGATGGCAAATAATACATCGTTATAGAACATCAGGAGGTTGGAATTTTTACATTTGCAAGCTATAGTGGCCCTGAATTGCAAAATACGAGAACAAATAAAAAACACAATAACAAATATAAAAAAACAACAGCAAATTTAAAACAAACAAAAAAGAAAATACAATAACTAATCCAAGGACATGGCAAGTGTGAATCAATGCAATCAACAAATCAAAACATTTGACAAAACAAAACAAAACAAAAAAACAAATCAACTTACAAGCATTGTCAAAAACAACACAAAACTTTAACACAGCAACTAAAAAAATGTAACAAAAACAATCACAACTTGAATAAAGAAAACAGAACATTTGATATCCTAAAGAAAGCAACAAAAAGTTGGTTCTGTGTCTATATGTTGTGTGGATTTTAATTGTTGGTTGTTGTTGTTGTTTTGTATTTGTTGTTGTTTTCTATACACTATTATTTTCTATTTGATGCTATGTTTGTCTTGTTTTGTATTTTTATTTGTTGTTAGTAACACATTTTCCCTTGTTGATTTGTCGTAACCTATCTTTTTTTATATACCTTTAAAATGTTGTATGTATGAATTTTTAAATTGTTGAAATTTAATTTTAATGTTTTCTGGTTATTGTCTTTTTCTTGATTTAATGAGATTTTTTTTTATATTATTGTTGTTGCTTGCTGTATTTATTGTTGTTAAATCATTGGTTAATACTATTTATTTGCAATTTTATTTTTGAATTGGTGTATGGTTTTGTTTATTTTGTATATTTTTTTTTTACGTTTTTTATTTGTTGCATTTTTTTGTTATTATAGATTTAGTTTTGTTACTGTGCTTTAATTTGTGATTGTGTTTTTAATGTGTGATATTCTTCAATATGTTGCTGTGTTTTGTACTTTTTATTTCATTTTAATTTTGCTTTCCCTTTTTCTTTTCTACTTTTCAAATCAGGGCCTCCAAAGTTGGCTCCTCCAAACTGATTTTATATATCTTTTTTTGGATGGTTTATTCATAAAATGGTCACTTCCTTTTTTCTTCATCTCAAAACTAATTTAGTTAAAATTATATTTACTTACTTACTTATGTACTTATCTAGTTATCTTAACCCCTTTTGACCTATCGTTTAAATAAACTCAACAAATTACATGAATGATTTTTACATTTTGAATGGTGCTAAAATTGAACCATTTATTAACTAATTAACTTGAGGCTGGCTTTGACATCATATGTGTTAAAAGTTAAAAGTTAAAAGTCTGAAAGGTACAGACAGGATTTTGAGCAACACCAAGGGACGTCTTTTTCAGGGACGTTGTTGTTTTTGTCAGCAAGACAACTCAGACAGACATTCTGCATGTGTTACAACAGCATGACCTCATAGTAAAAGAGTGCAGATGTGTGAAGATGTGTGTTGAATTATGAAGCGCAAAATACAGCAACAGAGACCCCAGACTGTTGAGCAACTGAGGCTGTACAGGGAGAATGTGGACCACTTTACCTACCTCGGGAGCCTCCTGTTTGCCAAGGCAAACATCGCGGGGAAATACACCACCGTATCAGCCATGTCAGTGGGGCCTTCGCTAGACTGAGAACAAGGGTCTTAAAAAACTGCGACCTACAGACCAAAACAAAGCTCCTGGTCTACAGAGCTGCCCACTCTGCTGTATGGATCAAAGACCTGGACCACATACAGCAGGCACCTGAAAGCTCTAGAGGCACATCACCAGAGGTGCCTCAGAAAAATCTTTAACATTTCCTGACGCGCCAACACCAGCGTCCTGGAGGAGGCCGACATCCCCACCATCACCGCCATCATTGCCAAAAACCAGCTCAGATGGGCTGGCCATGTCCAACTCCTGCCTTCCGAAATAGGTCCTGTACTTCCAGCTCCTCACAGGACAATGTGCTTCTGACATATTAGGAGTGAATTACTCTGACTTACTGCAGCTACACAGTGGTGCAGAAGGCTGTACTTAGGCCTCACAGCAAAAAGGTTGCTGGTTCGAGTCCGGCCGGGCCTTTTCCGTGTGGAGTTTGTATGTTCTCCCTGTGTGAGTGTGGTTTCCCAAAAGCATGATCGTCAGGTTAATTGGTGACACTAAATTGCCTTAGGTGTGAGTGTCAGAGCTGTAATTGGCTGATGACCAGTCCATGTACCCCACCTCTCACCTTATGCCATCTCAGGTATTGTCTTGCCCCCATGACCCCACCTGGGAGCAGTGGTATAGACCATGGATGGATGTATGAGTAGTGACCTGTTTCTTCTTCTGGTGGTCTTAAATGTGGTCTTCATGTTCTGATGTCCTCTTGGTAGAAGACAAAAACATGATTGTTTGTTTGTTTCTGGCTGTTTGTTTTAACATTGAATCCAGCAGAGGACTGGATCTTCTAAGGTATCTATGATTGCACAGGTGTTCGCTGTCTGATGACTTTTACATCCAGTATTTTTAACAAAGTGTGCACAGCTTTTCAGAAACAGAATCACAAACATGAACATGCTGTTCTCTTTCATTGGGGTACACACTGTTTTCCATCAACACAAAAGGAAAACTGTGGATATTAATATCGAATCTGCAGTTTTGTATAAAAAAATGATTAGATAAAAGCTGTGTTACTTTTGTTTAAGATGGTTTTAAATGTGTAGGTATTATAGTGAAAGCTTGATGTGGTCACTGATAACAGATATCAGGGCTGTGTGCTGGTGCAGCAGGTAGTGCTGTTGCCTCAGAGCAAGAAGGTTGTCGGTTCCACTCCCCAGTTTAGAGAAGGAAGAAAATCTAACAGATTGTTTCTGTAGCTGTAGTATTTTACTGCATGGAGATATGTTGGATATGTCCTTTAGGGAATACCATATTTGTTTAAGGCTCTCTCTTAAAGAATATTAACACTCTTATAGCCTCTAAAGGTCTGTTATGAAGGGCTTGTGTCTGTATGGCTTAATATTTCCAGCAAACTCACAATAGAAAATGTATCCTGATAAAGAAGCTGTCATTTTTGTAAATTAGTCCTTATATAAATCATCTATGTATGCTTTCTTAGTGCAATATGTACTTACACATGTGCATGTGCAACCATGTGCTATGGGCATCGTGCAATATTATATTCGGTGTGTTGCTTTGTAATCTTGGGCAGAAGGGTAATGTGCAATGCATCATACACTTTATATCTCAGTGCAGTAATTGGGCAATGTGCAATATAATGAGGACCTGAACTACCAGGCAGCTAGCACTCTGCACTTTAAAATTCATTGTGTATAACTCCCGTGGTCATCCAACTCCCGGCCCATTATAGTTTGGACTGTATGTCGTTTAGGTTGTCCGTGGTGAATGTATGTTGCTTGTCTTTTAATCTGTTCTGTGGGTTTTATTCCTATTATTGATGTTTGATTTTGGTTTATATGTTGACACCAACCTGCTAATGGGACCGGGGATGGAAATTAGCCACCTGGCTACAATCCCATGTATTTACATGTAAATGTTCATTAATGCATACTGCCCCATTAATAGAAAAATAAATAAATAAAAATAAAATCTCAAACTGCACAATTACAGTGCTCTCATCTCTGAGAAGAGGTCAGGATGTCTTTCCGTCAGATGTTTAGCCAGGTTGCTCATGTTCCTTCCTTTGTTTTGACTTTTTGAGGCACCTTTTGCACAACGGCCCCCGCAAATCTGCCGTTTTTCTCCTCTGAAGGGCCATTTACACAAGGCCAGATTCAGCCAAATCTGAAGAGTTTTCATTGCGTTTAAGCCTTCCGTTTACATGCCTGGAGTGCCTGAATCTGCAAACTTTTGAAACCAAGGTCCAGAGTGGAGCGTTTTGAAAACGCATTGCCACCTGGCTCCATGTAAATGGGATTCAGTGTTTCAGGGTGAAACGCCTACGTCACCGCATGTGCAGTACTCTTTCACATGAAGGCTGTGCACGCATACCAGGAAAAACAACAGCTTTGGCCGTCTACCGAGTTACATGTGTGCTGCTTACCATGCTCGGTTTGTTATCCAGACAAAACTATGCAGACAGATTTGTTGTCCCGACAAGAAACTCCTGCGTCTTCGTGCGTCCACTCGCCATTGTTGTTTGTGAAAAGTTTTTCTTCATCGTACGTGTGTTGTAACACCTCTGTTTCTCTGCAAACCTACATTGCCATCTACTGGACTGGCATGCACGCTACAGCGTCTTAAGTCCTTCTTCCGTCTCCATGTGAACGTGGATCGTTTTTGAAAACGCAAAGGACAAAATTTTCCGTTTCTGGTGAAAACGGCCTCATGTAAATGGGGCCTGAGTCTACCTCAAATGCAAAAGATTACCTTGAAACACTTCTTTTTTTCCTAACAATACTTTCACAATCATGTCTCACTAGTTTGCTGGTTCGAGTGATGGTGAACAACTTAGGTACTGTCAGCCCTGCGTTATGGTTTGGTCTCTCCTGATTGAAATAATCTTACAAGAATAACAAACTAATAACTAGAAAGCACGCAGAGAGCACAAACCTCCGCCAAGGTTGCTCACATATTGCTGTTACATCTATAAGCAACAGTTCCATGATAAAGTTACCATCATTATATGATTCCTTGATCCTGAAAACCCACACCTAGCACTCAGAATCATGTTGATATGATTATTAGTTAGACAGTTATTGAACAAGATGATTGTTCCTTTATGGTGGTTATCTGGATCACCACCAAAATCAAATCATTGTTAAGTTGGGCCATTACCAACATGTCCTAAAATAGTCAGCAAAATCTGTCCAGTAGTTTTTTGCATAAACTTGTTAACAAAAAACAGACAAAAATACACCAGCAAAAACGTAACCTCCTTGGAGGATGTAATAAAGTGAGAGTTTAATCACACTTAGTTCACTTTTATTCATCTGCCACTGTGCAAAGCCAGTCTTTACTTTTTAAACATACTTTTCTTAAAACACGCCATTTCACACCCTTACAAAACAGTCATATCTTTACACTTACCACACTTCTCCATCTTTGTGTTTCACCTCTGCCTCCAGCTTTCTTACTGTACATTGAAAATATGGCTAAGATTGTTAGCATTACTTGGACACAAAGTGAAGAAATCTAAGGCACTAGAGATCATAGACTACGGTCTGCTGAAGCACACAGAGATCTAGGACAAAGAAGGGATGGACATATTGTTCACAACAGGATTTCCTGCTCAGTAAATGCGTGTAACATTGAGACGTCACATGGTAAATATAAAACAGGAACAAATTATTTATCTCTTATTCTTTAGCCAAAATATATGAGCTCATGAGTGCAGTCTTTGTGTTGCTATGAGCTTCATCATAGTCCTGCGCATTAAGAGCTGAGTCTTCCTCCAAAAATTAACCCATACAAAAGGGGAATATAGGCACAGGTATGTCCTGGGATGGCTAATCTCCAAACTGATGCTCAGTGTAGCCTGAGAAGAGGACGCAGGTGGCTTCACACACGAAAAGTCTCAGCACCTGTTAGTCAAACGTGAGCGCCGTCACGGTCGATATGTTTTGATCACGTCTTTGATTGGTCTCCTGCAGATCGGACAGCAGGCGTTGATCTGTCTCTTCAGCTTCAGGCCACAGTCGTTGCACAGGCACATGTGTCCGCAGGTGTAGATGACCGTGTCCACCTCCTGGTCGAAGCAGATGGTGCATTCTCCGTTCTTGCCAGCAGGGGGAGGCTCTGAGCCACTGAGAGTGGGAGAGACGGGAGGGCTGAGAGGGGAGCTGGGAGCTGTTACTGGAGGAAGAGAGAAGGGAGCATGATGAGACAAAAAACCAAATATATAGAGTTTTATTCATGCATTGGAGTTATGATGGATCTTTTTGCCTATATCTCCTAAGCTTGAGCAGTGATGCCGGGACAGTGAATAGCTGCTGAGGAGAGTGAGGGACAGCTGGAAAAAGAGCTCAGACTAAAGCAGGGTACACACACAAGGATTTTCTAAATCTGAAGAGATGTTTTATCTGTTAGAGACCCCACACATGAAGATTATAAATCAGGCAGTGAACAGTTTTGATCATACTATGTGTGGTGTGCTCAAATAATCTCAACACAGCACACAACACACATAACAATTCTGTCCTGCCACCGATCTATAATCTAGTCCTCCAAGACAGAAATCTCGTGATCAAACGTCATCCAACAAAAACAAAGAAGAAGAAACATAGCAACAACCGGAAAACACAACACGCAACATGGAAGAGGACATACAAGAAGAGGGGATGATGGTGGTCTTGGGACAATTTTTGATGGAAAAACCCCAAACTAAAAAAAGACAAGACTGTGGAAAAGATCCGGGAGACAGCGTGAACACGTGAGCTAGTCCTACATTTCTGAGGTCCACCGAACTTTATGTTTCAGGGCAGCCATGCTTATTTTTATTTGCACCTGCTTCCTTGTTTCTCAATCAGCTTGCTTCTTCTGTTTAATACTTATGATTGTCCGCCCTGACCCATTTCGGAGCCAATTATCAGGACAAATTCGTTCCTAACACACCTCAGACCACAGGATAATCTTATAAGACATAAGATGATCTGGTGTTTGCCATCCTTGGTCAGGAAGGGGGAAAGTCGGGACAAAAACAGCCTGATAATCTTTATGTGTACCCCGCTTAAGAAAAGTGTATCCTGCTAAATACAAATATAAATATACTGTTTCTAGATCATATGAACAGTAGATATTATCATAACTTGTGGAATATAATGATTTATTCATTGACTTTTTCATATACTGTGTAGGGTAGATATTTGTGTCAATATAAACGCTGTGAAAAGGCAAAAAAAAAAGAGAATGGTGGAATTGAGCAAATTTAAACTTGATTTTTCACCATTTCATACACAAACTGTTGACTTCATGCTGAGTAAGCCAACTAATATTAGTATTTAGGTTATCATTTTTAAAGTTTATCGCTTACTTTATTTTGTTTTAAAGTAAATGTCAAACTTTGCAACAATAGAGCTCTATGATTTGCATTTTTCACCCCTTCTATTGGTTTCTCACCATTAAACTTTGTAACTCCAACCTACTTTTTGCCATTTTTGGTCTCTGGTTGTTGTCTTGTAGGCTGCTGTGGACCTACAAAGCATCAACTAGAACTGCAAATACATGCCCTTTTCTTTAGTCCCATTTCATTTTCATTACAGTTCCTAATATTCACTTCAGGGTGATCAATCAGTTAAGATACATGGCAGTACCTGCAAGTATCACACATATACTACTGTAGCCATGATGACCAACATCAGTCCTCTCCACTTCATTACTATTACAGCTATATAATATTAGAACAATCTCTCTATCCATGGTTGAATAAATACACTATTACAAGTACCTTCACAAAATATAGAGGGGAGGACCCTCTTGAAAATGAGATAGCTCATCTCAAGTGGTTAACCACTAAAATACTAATATTTGACACAGATAAACAATGCAGACAAATTTATGGTCTAGGCATCCATTAATGTATCACTATCAGGATATCTGATTTCACTCCCTTTGTTTGTGCCAGCATCTCTGTTTCTAAATCTCTCTTCAAAAATAAATAAATAAAAAGAAAAAACAAATAATCAAAACCAAGAATTAAATCACATTAAATTTAATTAAAATAGAATAAAATTAAATCAGAAAAGGGAGAGTATGGCATTGACCCACTCTTTTGTGGGGTGTTTTGGAAGAATATCTGTTATGATTTGGTGCTATACAAATAGAGACGGATGGTTTAAAATGTAAAATACCAGAGTTGGTTTAAAAAATCTCTATACTTGTTCCCATCATTGAATTATATGTAATAATAATTGTTTAATAGAGAACCTGTAAAGAAGTATCCTGCAGTTTGGGGCAATGTTGTCCTTTGTCGGTGAGAATATAATTGATATTGCCTACATGGTAGCTAAAAGACCTTTTCACAAAACATTTATGCAAAAACTCCACAATGAAGCTCTGACATTATTACACCTCGGGACATCCGCATTCACTTGCTGAGGATGGGATATTTGTGTCAATTCATTGTGTGATATGGTTGGAATTTAAATGCCTTTAAATTGAAAAATGACATAATAAAAAATAATTACATGATGTTCTAACCTATTTGGTTTTAATATAAGAGGTAATGAACAAGTAATACTTGTTCACATTTGGGTACGTCCTGTTTATAGAAAAAAATGCTTTAAAATGTGCATTTTCCTTCACTAGCTGTAATCACTTTAAGATAAATGGGGGAAGATCTCATATTGTTCTTTGCCTTGAGCCTCAAAACTACTTAAACCATCCCTGCACATGGTAAACCTCAACAGAAGTTTTCATATCTGTCAACACAATTAAAAACTCTAAGCAATCATCTGCCATTACAGAGATTATTCTGCTAATAATGTGCATTCTCTTTTTTTATATTCTTCATTCTTAATCTGTGTCAGAGAGCTTTTTTCATTGTAGGCCATACCAAATACAGATTTCCTGATCATAATTGTATCTTTATTGAATTATTAAAGCACAATGGTCTATTCTTCATGGCCTCTAAAAACAAGTCTTTCCCATTACTCGTGACTCATGTCACACTCGGCTCAATCCTCCACACGGCCTCCTGCCTCAACCCTCTGATCGTTTCCATATACGTTTTAGTGTAGATGCATGATGTCAGCGTTTGGAGACATACCCAGAGAGGACTCGGACGCTGAGGAGGATCTGTTGACGCTGAACGCCAGGTCTGAGTCACTGTCATCTGGACTGCTGCTCTGAGAAGTGCTGGGGGACGTGGAGGGAGGACTGGACTGCAGAGTTCCTGAGTTTAAAAAAAGATAAAAACACATGAACAAACTAAAGGATAATTAGACTCCCGCCAAGCTTTCAGAGGCTGTAATCAGACGAGGAGGATATTAAAGTGTGTCCTTGAACAGCCAGAATGACGCTTCACAATGACCATCCCTAACCACCCAGATTAGACATGCATACTTTTTTTATTGCTGAAGTTTCAGTGGGAATTTTTCTATCCTGTAAGAGGATAATATTATGGGATCTGAGCCCTTAACAAACGGGGCTGAGCTGATGGGAGTTCATGTGGGAGTAGTGGGACCGGAACAGATAGGTCACAGCTCTAACAGACATGAACTACCCTGCTGCATTCCTCTAGTCTGGGAAAAATAACCCATCAGGGGGTCATGGACTCAAGGTCAAACTGATGATGATTAAAAAGTTTGTTCCTTTTTGGGCCATCAAGTGTTCAGTTTAGAATTAAATGTTTGTATTTTTTAGGGAAAAGGCTTGTTTGCTTTCCTGTAGATAAGTTAATTAAACCGGTTTTATTTTGGATGTTATTTGGGTTTAGTCTTGGACTTGGTCATGAGCAGTGTTGGGCAGTTACTAGTTACTTGTAAAATATGACATTTATAACGCTGCATCTGGTAAAGTAAGGGGAGCGACACAGTGGCGCAGCAGGGAGTGCACATGCCTCACAGCAGGACGGTTGCTGGTACAATCCGGGTGCGGTCAGGGCCTTTCTGTGTGGAGTTTGTATGTTCTCCCAGTGCATGCCAAGGTTCTCTCTGGGAACTCTGGCTTCTTCCCACTGACCAAAAACATGCTCATTAGGCCAACTGGTGACTATAAATTGCACTTAGGTGTGAATGTGAAAGTGAATGGCTGTCTGTCTCTCTATGTGGCCCTGCGATTGACTGATTCAGAGTGTACAGCAACATTGATGCAGTTTTTATGTAATTTTGCTAAAAAACAAACCAGACAAATGCAGGCAAAAGCACAACCTCAGGTAATGAATAATATTACAATTATTAATTAGAGTACTGTATAGTTTCTTAGTAGGTTTTTTTCAGCATGATTAGACCATCAATATGTCCAGAGAGGGAGAGAAGGCATCTAGACGCACAGACTGTAAAATAATTGTCCTAAGTCAAGTGACGTCAGACGTTTGATTATCTAAGGAGCCTCTGGAACGCCTTGAAATGGCTGCTGGGCAAGTTGTTGTCAAAAATGTGGAATCTCGCAAAGCTAAATCCTTGAAAAAAATTCCTGGATCAACGTCTGTATTTGGATCACCACCACAATAATATCAGTTCTCCTGTGTGCTGAGACCGACACTTCCTGAAAATGGCATCAAAATCAGTTGAGAACTTACTGAGTTACTAGCATAAATAGTGAACACTGTCCTACCTCGCAATGGTAACAAATCATTTAAAAAATAATGGATCTGCATCTGGGTTTGGATCACCACCATAACTTATTTACTCTTTTCCATGTTTAATATTCCCTGAAAATGTCATCAAAATCCGTTCATAACTTTTTGAGTTATACTGTTCACATACTAACAACAAACAAACTAACTAAAGCAAAACCTCCTTGGCACAGGTTAAAAAAAGAAAACAAAACTTTTAAGGTATGCTATTTTGGCTTTTTTTTTTTTCTAAAATGGCATAAAAACAGCACAAACAACTGTGATATCTTCCTCCTTTTCTTCATAATTAAGCTTTTTTTTTCTTTTTTTTCCAGTACTAGTTTTTTTTCTTTATTTTGAATACATTTGTTTTTCTTTCCAATGACTTGAGTCCACTCTTTCAGATTAAAGCTGTACACTTGCCCTTACTACAGAGCTTGTGAAATTCTTTGGTTTTGGAGTTCCACCTTCAGTATTTCGTTGTTCATGTCTGGCCACCACAAAACATTTCTGAGGGCACGGCTGCTGTCAAACGCTTTAAGTCAATGTTTTGTTGTCAATATCAACACAACATTAGATTTAATGCCACGATAAATCAGAATAGACGATTAAAAAGATTAGAAAACAGGGGAGACACATTGAGCCTGGCTCCGTCCAAAGAGAACAAAACCCTGCATACCAGCACCTCGACTTAACACATTATATCACAGTGCATTGTTCTATGATGGCTTTGTGCCAGACTATTTTTTGGTCTGTGACCCTGAGGCCCCCCCAAGGTCCATGCTGGTTGTGTGGCAACTGTACAGAGAAACAGCCCTGCAAACAACCCTCTTTTTATTAAGGTCTTATGCTAAGCTAGGCTAACTGCTGAATTTAGACTACTCTGTATGTTCAAAGCTCAAGAGAAGTTTTAGTCCTGTGAGGAAAATGACTGAAATTATAACTGATGTGTTTACAGTAACTGCAAAAGCAAAACACCACCAGCAAAAGATGAACAACTTCTTTATTTACCTCAGCCAAGGAGGTTATGTTTTTACTGGTGCTTGTCTGTTAGCAAGAAACCTGAAAAGTCAAAATCAGATTTTTATTACATTTTCAGGGAATGTTGGTCATGGCACTAGGAAGAAGTGATTCAATTTTGGTGGTGACCCAAATCCAGCTAACCTTGCAGATGGATCCACCTGATTCAATGTCTGTAATCAGGAGGATCAATCTTGCTAAGCTCCAATCTGCAACGACTGTGAGCGGCCCAATCAGTGTCCTTTGGAGCAGGAAGAGGAGGGAGCTACGCGGCAGGATGCGACTGCTCATACAGAGTTTTATCATATCTGGACCGCATTTGTTTATGCAATGAAAAACAAAAAAAACTAGAAAGCACTCGGAGAGTGCAGACCTCCGCCAAGGGCCACAGTTCCCCCTATTTGTCATTTGCACCATAAATCTTAGTCCCACATTTATTTTGACTACATTTTTAGATTCCTTGACCATGAAAACATACCATTGGCAACTGAATTCATAACGATATCAACATTAGTTCAGCAGTTATTCACGAAAATCGCGTGTTCTGTAATGGAGGTTTTCTTCCGAATCGGATCACTTCCAAAATCTAATCATTTGTTCCTTATCCCAATCCGGACATTCCCTGAAAATTTCATCAATATCCGTCCATTACTTTTTGAGTAATGTTGCTAACTCACTAACAGACAGACAGACAAACAAACCCTCCAAAAAACATAACCTCCTTGGCGGGGGTAACAACACTACAAATTTCGGTACAAAATGGATTTTTTCGCTCTACTTCTGACACGTTTTGGTGACAGCTTGTTCTACGAAGTGGCTCACATTACACTGTGGCAGTAGCATCTCCCTACGACATCGTCTGACTGGCATGAAATGAATGTGATTGACGGAACAATCATCCAATCACCTGCCGGATATGCTTGTTAAAGGCTCTGCCTATTCCCAAACACTTTCTATGAGCTTTTTCCCAGATAGTGTAGGGAAATATATTAAATGATTCATCTAGTGTGTCAGGTTAAAATCCAGGAAATCCAGGAATATTTTCAAGGATTTGTTAAGAGTGTGAGTTCTGGCATTTTTCCACATTTTGACAATAACTTACCTGACAATGTTGGACATGCCTTTCGTGGAGGTTTGTTCTCTCTGAGCACTTCTGTTTGTTCTAATTTAAGAAAATGTAAGATAGCTATCAAAGTGGTAAATCACACTGACAAAAACAGTCTTAAGGTAAAATCGTCAATGGCAGAGCCTTCATGAGACATATACGTGTAAGAATGTGAGTGAGTGTGATATTTCTTTGTACAAAAAAAAAAAAAAACTCCTGTGCAAAAAAAATAAAGATATGGATTGGTGTTTTTTGTCCACAGGAGCATTAAAGTTTGCACAATCTGACAGTTCACTGTAGGTGCATTAATGAACAGTTACAGTAATGAGCGAGGTTTCAGTTCTTGTATTTGCTTTGAGTGTATTTCACTTGTCGGTGGCTTAGCCTAGTAGTGCTCTCTGTTAGCAAGCTGAAGGTTGCGGGTTCAAGCCCAGCTCAGGCTGTCACATGTAAATGTCCTTGGGCAAGACACTTAACACCTAGTTGCTCCCAATACTGCTTTAGTGGTGTGTACATGCGTTTTAAAAGGTGTTGATGTGTTAGCTGATACTGATGAATAACTGACATAGATACTACAACCATCAGTGAGTGAATGTGAGAATGAATGGGTGTGAATGGATAGATGTGACCTGTGGTGTCAGAAAGACTAGAAAAGTGCTGCGGTATTTTTGCTCAAGTCCATTTACCATTTCCCCTCGATAGGTGATTTGCTGGAAGGTTTTGATGTTTAAAATATCTGATATGTTTTTTTTCTTGAATAACAAAATGTAAAGTTTCCTTGACAACATAATAAAATAGTTTAAGCCTGTGAGGTTTGGAGATTTCGGTAAATGTATTATATATTGTTTTAATTTACTTTATTTTATCTTAGTTTTTCATTAGGGATGCAAATGCAGCAAGGATCGATCATTTTCCAATGTCCAGTTCTACAGCATTTATAGCACATGCTAATTTTCAACGCCTGTCCTGAGAAGGGCCTTTGATCCAAAAAACAAATCAAATTTATATAGAGCATTTAGTAAGCACATACATACTGATACCCTTGTACATTGAAGTCTATAACCATAAAAGCAAAAAAATATACATACATACATATAGTGTGTACATCAACAGTACATGCACACTTTCATACATACATATAGATACCTGAACACACTGATTCATAAATATACATAAATAACCCGGTCCTCTCTTCTAATAGAGTGGTGCAGGGATGACGTATTTTTGGAGGCCAGCGTGGAAGTTAGCATCGCGCTGGTTCCCTTGACTAAAAGTCAGTGGGATTTTCACTGTTCTTGAATCACTGTTGATAATAAGGTCCGTAGCAAACAAACAGTTGTGAAACTTACACTTCGTGTTCTTTGGGATAATCTTGATTAACACGTTTAACTCTCTGATTAAATACTCAAGGTGCCAATCCAAAATCCTCAGCTGTGATAGGCTAATTGCCCTTGTCAGAGCTGATTTGCAGGTAGAATGTTCCTCCACTCCATGATTTTTTTACTGGTCACAGGCTGACCCTCTGCTCGACGTGATTGTGCAGTACCTATAGATGTACAACATACAGTAAACAGGTGTATCAGTCAAAGGCAGTGAAACCTGGAATAACATTCCAGCTGCTATAAGAGAATGTACGACATTCATTACATTTAAAATCAATCTCCAATGACGTCTAAAGAGGAACCAGATCTGTGAACAATGACTTTATGCCAATATGTGTCATATTTGAAGCTGTGTATTTTAATTTTTTTTGTCTGATTTTTTCTTACTGTACTGTGGATTCTCATTCTCGTGGTGAATTGTCTTTTTAGCTGTGGATTGTTCGGTAGTGTATTACTGTCCATCCATCCATTATCCATACTGCTTTTCCGTTTTGGGGTCACCAGGGGCTGGAGCCTATCCCGGCTGATCTTGGGCAAGGGGCAGGGTACACCCTGGACTGCCCACCAGCCGATCGTAGGGCAACATAGAGAGACAGACAACCATTCATGTTTACACCCAAACCTAAGGGCAATTCAGGATGTCCATCTAACTATTATAATTTTTTTTGTTGTTGTTACTGGCTTTTGGCTAGTGCTGGCACATATATATGAACATCAGTGTACACTGTCCCTTTCAGATAAATAAATTACAATTACAATATATGAATGCTGAAATAAGACTGAGCTTACAAATCGCTGCTTATGCACCCAGGCATCAAAATGAGTAAGTATTTGCCAAAGAACAATTAAATTTATCAGTTTGAACATTAAACATCTTGTCTTTGTAGTGTATTCAGTTGAATATAGGTTGAAAAGGATTTGCAAATCATTGTATTCTGTTTTTATTTATGTTGTACACAGTGTCCCTAATTTATTGGAATTGGGGTTTGTACATAAGTAAAATAAATATTTTCACTTCTGATTGTTTAGCTGATAAATCCTGACTTGGCCTTTTAAGTAATTTCGTTGGGGGTCACAGAGATCCTCGCCTGTCAGAGGACCACTGATTTAATCCCAGTGCTAAAATGGCGCCCCAGCATTAACTAGTTCCTGCTGTCACCACTCATCTTACCGAGTATCCTGAGTCTGTTGATGGCCCCGTGCAGCGTGAAAAAGGCCCACAGGACCTGAGAGGAGTCCACACATAGCAGCCTGCCTCGCCCCACTCCGTTCACCCCATGGTGCACCTCGCCACTGGGCAGCAGGCTGAAGCTGAGCACGTCTCCAGAGAAAGGCATGGGGAATCCCCGGTGGACGACCCAGTACTCCTTACGATCCAGAAGGACCTCCGGGTCTGCGGGTAGGTCTCCAGCGTGAAGACTAGCCGGGTCACAGGACGTTAAACCAAACAACAGCGCTCCCAGGTAGTGCAAGCCAAGATGGCCGACCTCCACATACAAAGTCTCACCAACATGCAGTGGCCGGTCACTGAACACCAGAGTCCTGCTGCTGTCCAGGAAGTGGATACAGGCGGCCGAGCGGTCGGCAGAGAGGATCACATCGGAGCCTCGGACCGGGTGAAAGTGCAAGTCATTGTCCAGTGGGGATGGGAGACTACGAAGCACCCTGGGGACGTTAAATCCAGTGGATGCAGATGAGGACGGTGTGGAGGAGGAGGAGGAGGTGGAGGAGCAGCAGGGGATGATCTGGGTGTAGTTGTTGAGCTGGAGGTTGGCCATCTTGGCGGCAGCGGCCTGGTTATTCTCCAGCTGGTTGTTGTTGTAATTGGCTGAATCGTGGCTACTCTGGGGCAGGTAGGCACTCAGCCGGGCCGCGCTCAGGCAGCTGGAGCCCACACTCTCCGCAAACGTGCTTTCTGTGGTGGAGAAAATACACAAACAAGTATGTTATTGATATATTTTCTCTTATGATATACCCTGAAGATTCCTAGGTCACTTCCCTCATTTTGAGTCCTTTCCTTCATCCTAATGCCTACAGAGAAGAGATCATATCTGTACGTATTAACGCAATGTCTCCGTCTCTATGTGTGTTTTTGTTTTCATGGGCACATGACAGTGCTGCAAATATAACTGATTTGATTACGGGTGATCAGCTGATAACATCTTGAATACACGGAATTATGATCCATAAATAATGAGACAAGTGTGAAGAATCATGATGTCCCAAAGCTGAGGGTGATGTCCTTACATGTTTTTGTTGATCTCACCATCTGTTCAAACTCAGACACTCCACTTCATAAGAAAGGCCACTTAACCAGCTAATTTAACATTCATTTTGTTTTAATTAATGACACTACAAAATTAAGGCAGCACTTTAGCACAGCTTTCATAACTGATATGAGGCCAGCTGATGAGAAAAACAAGATTAAAAATGTTTTCTCAAAGTAATCCACAGTTTGAGCCTCTGTTAAAGACTTGGATAAAATCACTCAGGATTGCTGGACAAGTCAGGAAACCAATAACCAAGCTGAGATAAACTGGGAGCTGCTCTATTCGTAGTGTTTGTTGTGGGTTAAATAAACATGACATTAGAGTAGAAATAGGCTGTGTCAACTAGCAGTGTGTTTGACAGTCAGTGGCATATTTACAAACTAACCTGACCTATTTACCCAACATGAGTGCCTCTGAAAATCTGGCTTTAAACAGCACAAATGCATATTCTGCATGTATGTATGTATGGGAGTGTGACAGAGACAGTAAGGGGTAAAATATAAAGAGGAGGAAGGTTTTTTTTCTGCACTTCAAGAGAAAGTCAAATGGCAAGTCCACTATATTGGATTTGCACCTTGTGATTATTGTGGCAAAAAAATATCATGATATTATCTTAATATTTTTTGAAAACTAGAAAAAATATCAAAACTGTAAGTCAACTTGATCTACAACCTTCTTTACAGCCTTATATACACCCTTAAAATTACAACATAACAACAATAATGATTACTAACTGATAATGAACAAGGAAATCATATGATAGTGCAGAGTGACTTGACCTGCATATTAAATCACAGTATTTTTTTATTCAGTCATTAATTAACTTTGGTTGTGCTCTCTTTAGTTATGATACTGCATCACCATGTAATGATTATAACAACATATAATACAAAATAACATTTATTTGTATAGTGCTTTTCAAAAACAAGTTACAAAGCACATTACATGCAATTACACCAAATGGCAACAGTTAAAATAATAATAGAAAACACAGGAGGTCGTATAATACACAGTAAAAAAATTAGAACAAAGCAGTAAAATTTAGAATCCACAAAAAGCAAGTTTAAAATAATAATAATAAGTCAGTAGCCCATTTCATAGTGTCTTTACACAGAAGTGCTGCAAATTCTAGGTGCAATACAGCTTGGATGCGCGCAACACGGGGTGTGTGCCTACATACACACAAAGGCAGAGTGGCTCACTTGCAGCACTCCTGTCTCCCGCTGAGTCAGTGCGCCTCCCCCTCTCAAATATCACGTCTCTGTTACTACCTCTGGAGACGGAACAAAGACGGGGTCAACTCGTTCCCCCCATTCTGTCTCCACAACGTACACAGCGGAGGCCAAATCTTACACAGGGGTACATATCATGCTTTGAAAGACATAATTCCACCAATCACATTCATTACAGGTCAGTCAGATAATGTAGTAGGTGGGTACTAATGCTGCAGGTATTAAAATACCAAACATAAGCCACTTTGTAGAACAAACATCAAAGCATGTTAGAAATGGAGCGTAAATATCCTTCAGATCTAGAAATGCTTTCAGTATTATTTGTTTTTCATTTAGTCAGGAAATGCGGTCCAGATTTGATAAAACAGCTACTGAAGCAGTAAGTATCAATGCCAATCTCTGTACAAGCAGTCACTTCCTGCTGTCGTCTCTCTTGTAGCTCCCACCTCTTCCTGCTCTAAAGGAATCTGATTGGGCTGTGCTGCTTTGGGCCACTTACAATCTTTGTAGACTGGAGCTTGGCAAGATGGATATTAATCCAGGTGGATACAACTGCTGCACAAGGTTATACAGCGTTAGCACACAGATGTTTTATATTTTTAATTTGAAGTTGTATTTATTCCAGGCTGTAAACACTGTGTGTTTAATTAGGCCATAAAATCTGTTTCCCACACATGATCATGTCACATCCAAAGTTCATGCAGCCAGTCTCAAGTGGACACTTCCACGTTGACCTCCTTTTTCAGCCCTGGAGGTTGCTGCCTGATCAGCACTCGTGGCTTGTCTCTTCTCCAATAAGAATATTCAGTTAGAGCAAACTTTTATGAGATATACACATCAGACATTGTCAATTGGAAGGTTAATCTTGATTTTGGGAGTTTTCCTGCTCTATACAGCAGAGCTTCATG
The DNA here is from genome assembly GCA_037902135.1 of Cetoscarus ocellatus. Lineage (NCBI taxonomy): Eukaryota > Metazoa > Chordata > Actinopteri > Labriformes > Labridae > Cetoscarus > Cetoscarus ocellatus. Next base: position 1,027,302 of record JBAMNC010001086.1, read on the forward strand.
ACCACAGTTCTTGATATAGCTATGTCCCTCAGTGTAAGTTGGGATGACATATAAACATTTCTGGCTCTAGTAGTCCACAGATACATTCCTCTATTACTATTTCTAGTGATGCTGCAGCAGTTGAGCGCTCTGGCCCCTCACCAAAGCTCCTGGGATCCGCCGCAATGACCAAACATGGCCATCACTCCTGTCAAACTGAAGATAAACACACCGCAGTATGAGAGGGAACCGCAGGGGAGACAATGAAGGAAGAGGGGGAACGTGATGAAGTACAGAAAAGGGATAGTAAACGGGTTTGAGCGGAGAGTGGTTTGGAGTAAGAGGTTGAGTTGATTTTGGTGGTTCAGACCTGTTTGGTTTTCTTAATGGTCTGTCACACAAACAGAGGACCATTCAGCCTCTGAACTGATCCAGACTTTCCTACATATAGTAACCATTTAGTAACCTTTGCTGCTGAAGAGGTTCACTACAGCTGCTCTCTGAGGCTGCTTAAATTAGCTGTGAATGTGTTGACACTGTGAAAATAAGTTCCTGAGGTTTCTGGGTTGATGGTCATATCAAAATAGACAGCTTGAGACCAGTCCAGTCAAAAATGTTTATCCATTACTCAGTTCTTGATGCAAATTTATAAAAAGTAATGATGGATTGTGTAAAAGCTCATGGCTTGCTGGTTGTGAAATATGCTCCTCTCACTTCCCTCTTTAAGTATGAGTCAGCTTCTGCTTTTCTCCCTGAGCCAAAATCAGATCAAAAACATTTTTTACAAAAGGGCTTTAGCAGAATTCATGATGAAAGCTTACCAAGCAGTGTGACCTCCTGGGTGATGCCGTAGATGTCTATTATGGCCCACAGTGGACAGCCGATGCTGAGCCCACAGTGGAAGAGGATGGGCTCTCCTTCGTTGATGCTGTAAAAGACTCGTCCATGGCGATCGGCCCAGAAAGCCAGCACGTTGTCCTTCAGGGCTAGTCTCTCGGGCAGAGCTTTGGCCCAGTAGCCTGGTCGGGTCACCAGGTCCGGGCAAGCATACTTTGGGATGTCTGTAGCCACGAGTTCACTAGGGTCCAAACTGGTGAAACCAAAGCGTAGGGCTCCACTCCAGCCAGTGTGCACACCAGTTAGGCGAAGACGCACCTGAATAACACATCAATCCAAGAACATTTCTTTACCTTAAAATTATGAGCAATTACATTAGGGATGTACAACTTTAGGGGGGTGCAGCAGGTTAGTTCGCCTCATAGCAAGAAGATTGCTGGTTTAACTGTCTGTGTCGATCAGTCTCTCTGTGTGCACTCGAATGGTCTCAATGCCTGCATGATGACGGGCACTCCAGTTTTCTTCCACAGACCAAAACATGCCTGTTATGTTAAATAGTTACTCGAGCTGAGATCACCTTTTTCAGGTCACCTGAAAAAGGGGATCTCAGCTCACTTCCAATCGGACCCTGTTGAGGTTTGTTTGCAGTGAGGACACAATCACCCCAGGAAATAACATTAGCTGGGTGACGAGTTACCTCGTCACACTGCTGTAGTAGTACAAGCAGCAGTAAGTAGTGATAATAATCGCATTACAGCTACCAGGCAAATGTCAAAGTACCACTGAATATAAATGTTTTGGATACCACAAAGTTACAGCAGACAAGGACTGATGCAAAGACTGGTTTAGTTTCCAGAATTTAGTCTAGCTCGATCAAGCAGGAGAACTTATCCATCTTAAAGCTGCTCTACTTTTCTGCATTGTTGACAATTTATATGTGAACAACTCTACAGGTGTTGTGTTGTATTATGTTACCATGTTTTCAGGTGTCTGCTGGAGACAAAAGTCCCTCTTTTTCCTGCACAGTTTGTTTCCACTTATACTTTCAAGTATAAGTGGAATACACTCATCTTTGTAATCTTACATAGGGCATTTAATGTCAGCTATTATATTTATTATATCAGCATATGTGGGTAGCTTATCCTGCTGGATTTCTTCTAGTAATGCAGCAAACAATACCAAAGCATAGCTAGCTGTGACATAATGACGCAAGGTCAGCTCTGGCCTTTTGTGTGACTACAAATGGCGCTGGTGTGGCTCGGCCCAGACTTGTCCCTTTTCAAAACACTACCAACGGCACATGAAATGATTCAAGCGAAATATGCAAATTGGTCACCTAGGTCCATTTAATGAATGGAATAAGTCTGGTGTTAAAAAGTATAACACACACCTTCTCATAGAGGTGAACAGGCCTGTGGCTGAATGTGATCCCATTGCAGAAACTGTTCTTGCGTGTGGCCCGGCGAAGCTGCCCATCCAGCCTGATGTTCTTGCCTTTGGCGTGAGGGTGAAAGCGAGGTGACTCTACGTTGACAGGAGGAGCTGACGTCCTTCTCTCCACACCTCCCCCATTGTTGGGCAGGGTGTAGTACTGTCTACTGGCCACCGGGCGTGGTTGTAGGGAGGCATCTGTTGGCATAGAGAAGAGAAAACTATCAGTGATTGAACCTGATCAGAGCAGCGTGGTATGTGAACAGCAGGTCTGCATGACTGTGTGACCCCGGTTGGATCTGCCATTTTAGAGACACCAGCTGTTGGAAAAAGAGACAAACATATCAGCACACTACAAATCATTAGCAAGTGTTCGGTTTAGAGGGCAGAGGCCGGTTGTTAAGGAGCCCACAGTCTCATACACTTCCTTTCCCACACTGACACTTTTAAGCCTCTCAACAAGTGCATTAAATAGTCCCTTTGAGCATATAACCCACATTTACAGCATAAAAAGGCAGAGCGGCCCAAATCAGTCCTCTCACCACAGTCATATGGGGTATTTATATCACAGAAAAAAACAAGGTGAGTTTAGGCAAAACCTCAGAGCATATATCAGAGGGAACATTTGGTTTATGTAAAACCAACATGGATCACAGCAGAGCTAATATTAGTCATGTCACAGAAAAGAGGAGGCATTAAAATAATCCACAGAAAGTCGACAACAGGCGCAATAAGACCTCATCTTATTTATGGGATGCATACACCCTTGGCCTAAAGCATAAACAAACCCTGAATGGCCCCTTTCATTCCTCAACGCTTATCTTCACAAAAATGAATCACACAGTGCTCGGCAGGAAAGAAGCACAAAGTTTAATCTCATCTTCATCTTCACAGGAGTCAGTGTCCCACTTCGAGACGAAGTTTCTTTATCACCAAAAAATCGAATTAACAAGGGTTAGAAATCAAACCAGACACATTGAGCTCTGGTTTAATTTGGCGGTTTGAGCTTCACATGAAATAGAATTAAACAGCAGATGAGTGTTTATGGTATAGACTGGCTGAGGTCCAATACTCAAAGGGAGTCGGCGTTTCTCCCCCGCTCTGAGCTGAAGGCTGATTACATTTCTGTTTAAACTTCACTGTGATCTAGTGTAAAGACAATAACTCAGTGAAATGTTCCACAGTACATTTCCTAAATTAGACATTATCGCTGATTATATTCTAAACTATGAAGTAGCAGCAAGAACATCTGTAATGTCTCAAGTGTTTAGTGGGTGCCCGCTTTTCTTTGGGCCAGCTTTAAGTACACTTGTGTCAGAGTGTAACATATGAAGCCTGTAAATCTTTGGATCAACTGGGTCGCTGACAGAGTGATATACATGGTCTCTGAGGTCAAAGGAAACACAATGAAGACCGATATAGACACTGGCCATTATTAGATGAAAGGCATGGCGACAAAGGTCATGCAGTACAGGACAGCTCAGTGTAAGCTTAGTTTGTGTACCTCATATACCAAAATAAATTTGAGTCACACATTTAAGCATCCTGTGTCCCAAAAATGAAATATCTGCCGATCTTAAAAAACAGGCATTTCATGTGTCAGCACCCATAGAAACTTAGGAAGCCATATGGGAATAAGGTTTGTCGTAAATGACAAAGTTCAAACTGCGCTCAACAATCCAAACAAAGATGGAGGCCAGAAATGATGTATTTGCTTACAAGGACAATGAGAACCAAATCTGAAGATACCCTGTGGAGATTCTGGCCTATGGAGGTGATATGAATCAGTTTATTTAGGACAGAGTCTGCAGTTTGTTTCCTGACACGTCATAGAAAAGAAAAAAAGTGAGCGTAGCCACTGTGTCCTGACCCGTTGTGTTTATTGTGTTTGAAGCCTTGAGTAAAGATTTGTGGCAGTCTCCATTTTTGTTTTTGAGAGTCAATTAGCAGGGCGAGGTACTAGACAATAGCCAAAGAAACGGCTGAAAGGGCTCCCAGCAGACTAGCGGCAAGGTTTACTGCTGTTGGTGGATACAGTTATTTTGAATACTTGTGTGAGTTTTATGTAAAAATAAGCCACAAAACTGTGTTGGGTTTACTGTACTATTAGGCAAATTATTTTTGAATGCTTTCTCATGTGACAATGATGTTCCTTCTACTGTGGATGCAGGGTTACCTTTATGAACCAGAGACTACAAAAGAAGAAATTCTTCAGAGTGAGATTCTGTGGACTGAATCAATGCACACAGAACACATAGAACACAGAGACCTCCTGGCTAAAGCACTCAGACATTTTCCGTCAAATCCTTCAACATCGTTTCATGGCTTGTTTTTTTTTGTATAACTAACACAAATATGCCAAATATCTGGACCTGCCACAGCAGTGTACGTTAGAAGTGAGCTTAGTTACACAATGTGGTGTATATCCAGGTCTTGGTGCAACAATATGCCGAATGGCAGGCATGAAGACACAGTTACAGCCCCAACTAGTGGTGGGTGGCTGTATTATTACCTCCGCCAAGGAGGTTATGTTTTTGCCAGTGTATGTTTGTCTGTTTGTCTGATTGTTTGTTTGTTAGCAAGATGACGTAAAAACTACAGGACGGATTTCACTGAAATTTTCAGGAGATGTTGGTAATGGCCAAACTTAGAAATGATTAGATTTTGGTGGTGATCCAGATCCATTAGCGGACGATCGTTTTTGTTCAATAACTGTCTAACTAATAATGAAATCAACATGCTTCCAAGTGCTAGGCGTGGGTTTTCAGGGCCATCATATTATGATGGTAACTTTATCATGGAACTATTGCTTATAGCTGTAACAGCAATGTGTGAGCTACCTTGGCAGAGGTTTGCCCTCTCCAAGAGCTTTATAGTTCAGAATTTGACAGGATTTGGTCCACCTAGCAAGGCGCAGTGTAAAAGAAAACCAAATAACTCAATGCCCCCCCAAACAAACCAAGTCTGCAGAACTTTTGATGTGAGACCTTAGATTTGAATAATGAAGTCACATAAGACACATTTCAGTCTCCCAAATAAGAAAATGTATTTGTTTGATTAAAAAACGACTTAATGAACATATAGATGAAAGTACTTTCATCTTTCCTTATTCCCCAACAAAAAAGCCATATACAGTTTACTTTCAAAATATAGTCAATTTTCTCCAGTATTGCTCAGCTCTTCCTTTCATTTGTCCACAGAGAGGCATTAAATAAACTGAAGCTTTCCTCATTGGCTTTACAAATGTGATCATAGACTGTATTAAGCAGGGGTGTCCAAAACTCACAAAGGGCCATATTTAAAAAAAAATGTAAGGACAACTTGGCCAAGATGCTGAAAGTCAAGTGGGTCGCCCACTCTCCATGCCTGGAGGCTCTTGACTTGTGCAAAAGACCCGCGGAAAGATATTCTCAATTACTGACAATGCTTCAGACAAAAACAACACAATTTAAACTGTAGTTTCCAATAATGACCTGACAAAGCAAATAGTCAATCACACCAAAAGATTGAGGTGGCCAAATTGCAGGGGACCCACTGGATTGACCCCTATAAGATGAGAATAACCCTCTGAGCATCTGAGAAGAAATACTGATGGCTCTTCTTCATTTTCAGACTCAAAACAAAAGCAAACTGCATAAAACCTGACAAACTTTGTTGGAGCTTCATAGGTATTTAAAAATGATGGCACAATATTCTTTGTCAATCAGACCTCAAGATGGAGAGGATAGAGGAGCAAATGAGAGCAATTAATGATGCTCCTCAATACAGTACTGGGTTTGTTTTTATTTATCAGTAAGGCACAAGCTTTCATTGTTAATGTGGGGCAAATTTCAGTTATTTTTACTAAATTTGGACCGTGTGCCACAGTTGGTCCCTGGGCTGTCATTTCAACACTCCTGGTATAAGGCATAAAAACAGTCTATGTAATGTCCCATACTGTTTTATGAAGTGCAAATTTTTGGACCATTTGTGGCGGCCACTGTTTTTGGAATGCTGATTCAGTGAAACTTAACCTCAACCTAGAAACAGGGAAAAAAGTAAAAGTAAAGTATTTCAGTTGATATTAGGATTAAACATGGTTGCATCACATGTTTTCACTGATTTTTAATACTCTAGGCACTTTAAAGTACTGAATGCTTTAAAAAACAGTTAAAAATAATTACTGCAGCTTGGGCAAAAGGTCAAACTCATGTTAACTAAGCAGCTGGAGTCTGATCAGCTGTTTTAAAGAGTCTAAATCAGTCCTGGAAATGTCTTCAGAACAGTGGAAAGTGTTGTTTATTGACCTTTTGGGTTTCTTAAAGTTCACTGAGGGTTTTATTTTTTGTAAAAACCAGACACTCTGCTCAAAGGTCAATTATAGTGAACTACTTAATTTTCTACTTCCATTTTCCCAGCATGAGTCACAAATTTATTCGGCTTTGCAGTCTTTTATGTGAGATATCCATCACACTCAACCTTAATCTCCAATCATTGATTAGATCTGTAGTTATCATGCAATAGCTCACTCAGACATACAATATAACGGACCCCTTAGCATGGACCTCAGCTGCTTTTAGAAGAAACAGTGCAATCACGAGACTTCACAAGACACACTGCATTCCCAGAGAATCTATTTGAAATGTAAAACTGATTATGTGCATCAATCAGAGTTATGATCAGCCACAAGTAGAGTATACTTTTTATACTTTATTCATCTTTAATCTTATCTCTAGGCTGTGTGTGATGATCTACTGTAGTCCATTTGGTGGGAAAATCTTGGATCTCTATGTATTTTAAGGGAATTTAAGGACCTTCACTAGGCTGCACGAGCTATGTGCTATCTAGATCAAACATAGCCTTGTTTAAAAGGAAGTTCTTATTAACCACAGAGTTTTAACACTACTCTAATTTATGCTGTTGAATCATCAGCAATAGTTTCAGCCTAAGCTTTTGAGACTACTAAAATCTTATGCCTACAACCCAGTAGATAAAAATACTTCTATAAAATAAAGTTGTAATTGTAGTTGTCTTGGAGGTGGAATAACATGTGGATAAAGCTGAGGGTTCAACAGACTGTTTGGTGTTTTCTACAGAAAATGTAATGAATGTGGGTGAAAGGGGTCCCAGCTGGTGTTGTACTGCCCTCCATAGGTTTGTATTTCATGTTTCTGCTCTTTCAACTGTTTCTATCAGCAGCTCATCAGGTAAAGGCACTCAGATATCATTACCTGTTACCTGAAGTGCTTTCTTATGTGATCACAGCAGGTGAGCCATGATTGTGACGGCATAATGTCACTGAGAAAATATAAGAGGATGTCGGAGGATGAGAATGTTGAGCACGGATGGCGGTTATATCAAGATTTTAGTGTGGGGATGGAAAATCGGTCCAATACAGTCTATTTGTAGAAAAATGTGTACTGTGTCCATAGTAAGGCTGTTACCTTATACTCCATATTTGAATATCCATTCATACTCAAGGGTAAAAATATGTACTCTAACTGTAAATAAACATTCAAACTGAAAATATACACTGCAGGACAGATTAGGGTGCCCGGGGCAGTGAACCACACGATCCAGCAGAAGGCGCCCTCAGCACAACCCAACCGTCCACTGCACCTTTGACCCCTACAATGAGGAAGAATAACTTGAGAAAATGAAGGATAGGCAAAGCCACTCCCATCTGACAATAAAAGAATCAGAGGAGCGCCATGTAGAAGCACTTTGGGCTCCACACCACCGATGGCAAAATAGTAAGCAAAGGCCAGGCCGTGTGTCTTCATCCACAACAAATCTGCAGGCCTTGTCAAATGCTCTGCCCCATATGAATATGTCCTCCTCTGCAGGCTCCATTTTGATACATTTGACTTATGTCAAGATTTGGACCCTAACTAATCAGCAGTAAATTCTCATTTACAGAGATTTTTGAAAAAGTGGTCCTGGGGATGACTTACACTTTAAAATAGATTTTTTTTTTTTTTTTTTTTGGTAACACTAAGTTTGTGGAAGCTCACAAATAACTCAACCATTTGACTAGCAGTGTCTAATGCTGTCGGACTACACTTTTTTTTTCATTGGTTATGACAGTCATTGTCAGATTAGGTGACCACAGGGTCATAAAATCGTGACTTGCATTTCTCTCTTTACAGTCTGGTGGTAGCTTCTCTACAACACATCAAAAAGGCAAAGGTGTTGTTTTCAGAGCTTAACAAACACTCCTGTGGCTCTCGAAGCAAGAACTTCAGTCTGTTTACATCCATTGTCTCACATGCAATGCTCTCAATGCTCTTATTGGTCAATGTCTCTGATGTGTAGAAACTGTAGAAGGCAGGCCAAAAATTAAACATGGTAGATTTTCTGTCGCGGAGTCATGAGGCATCCCAGAGTGGTCTTTCACTGTCAGTCACTATTAAACAAGATGACAATCTGATTTTTATGGCTGATGGGTAATAATCATGCAAACATCGTGTAGTCTGAACTCAGCATAAACTCATAGTTATGCCATGACCTGCACAAACATAAAGATGCCAGTGAAGAGACAAGAATCTGAGGAAATGACCTGTCTGCATCTGTTGTTGAGTAATTATATATACTTTATGTCTTGTATTATCTGTTAATGTAAAGCACTTTGTGACATCTGTGTTAAATGCAAATAAACTTTACTCCCCTACTCAAACCCTTTAACAAACTTTTCAGCTCCAAAATGAGGCAAACATCAGCCAGGAGGCTCGTAGAACCACCACAGTTGATCCAACACATGGATTTGGTGATGATTTTTTTTGCTTAAAAAAAAAAACAAAACACTGAGCCACTGAGCCTTGGGTCTCTTTCCATTGCTGATTTGAAGAGTTCTTCATCACTTATATGCTATCAGGGTGACCTTTCAAATTTAGAACTTAACCTTTAACAAATTGCTTTAATACATACTATAGCAGATTCCAATTAAAACCCTTGCTGAAGCAGATATTCTATTAATCTAATGTTAATCAAATCCACACAGAGCGAGCGCTGGGATCCAAGCTGCTCCTGCTCCTCTGTGACTAACTGTTCTCGGTCTAAGTTGCACGTCAGGCAGCTCTTGTGGTACATCATTAAAGCCTTTGAGTGGGTCTTTAGGGGCGTGGGAGTGGGAGAGAGATAAAATTAAAGAGATATTGGGAACTGATTCTCAATAATCTGCTCTAAATGTCAGAGAGTGAAGAGTCTTGGAGCTCATAACGACAAATTCTAAACATAATCAGATCAGCGCCAAGAGAACTCAAAAGCAATCATTTGATAATGTAGTTTATATAAGACAGCCTCGCTACAAAGGATAAAAACACAATAATGATTGGGAAATATATCTGGAGTATGGTCTTATTTGTGTGATTTATGTCTTTATTAGTCCATTGTTTTGGTTTCCTGATATTGCTGTAGGTTTTGATTGTGATTTATGTGTGACCTGGCTCCAGTAGTGCTGCAGTTTCAAACCAGATTTAGAGCTACTGTGAGGGACTATTTGCTTTTGTTGGCCTTTGTGACCCCTGTGGAGAAAGGAGCACCAACTGTCTGAGTATTTCCTGAAATAGTCATTATATAGGTTAGCCACATATAATAATAACATCCATCTATCCATCATCTATACCGCTTGTCCCTTTTGGAGTCGCAGGGGGCTGGAGCCTATCCCAGCTGACATTGTACGAGAGGCGGGGTACACCTTAGATCAGACGCCAGAGTGCACGGAGAGAATCCACGAACACAGTTTGAACCAGCAAACCTTAATATTCCCCTTTATTGAGCTTTAATGAAGGCTGAAAACACATGGTACCAACATTTTATGGCAAAAATCCAGAATATTTTGATTTACTGCAAAATTTTGCTTAAAAGCATGGCACCAAGAAAGTAGTGACACTTAAGAGACTTGCACCACATAGGTCTGCCACCTTTACTCGATATTGGAATATCAGTTTTAACTTGGGGTTGAAAATTCATATCTGAAATGATGCATGATATTGGATTTTTGTCGATATGCTGATATTTCTGAACTCAATGAACTTAATGAAAATTGACTTGTTAGTCTTTTTATGTGAGAAACAGATGCGGTCCAAGAAAAACAACATTGAACTCTTTAAAAAATAAAAATCTTGATTTTTAATTTACCAATGCAGGGATAATAAGGTGAAGTATTATGGTATGGTTGTGTATTTTGCCAGTATTGCTGCTAATATATGGATGTATTGGCAAAAATATTAGTATTGGCCGATACTGATATTTCAATTTTTAGGCCAATATCTGCTGATACCAATATCATACCTATAATAAATAAAATTTTAAGTGCAAATAAACAGTGCAGCAGCACATTAGGGCACCTGGAGCAGGTCCAACGAAGGGCATCCCCAGCACAACTGGAAAGTCCGTTGCTCAGAAAAAGGCCATCACAGACATGATTACAAGATTCATATCCAAAGTAGTAACACAGTAAAATGATCTAATGGAAATGCCTCTTGTCAGTGTTGCAGTTGCAGGGGGTTTGAATATTTTTGAATATTAGCATATGATATAGATTTTTGGGAAATGTGACAGCCCTAGTACTACATATGGCGACATTGAAAAAACATTTCCCTCCCCATGACAAACGAAAATGTTTTTGTATGTATCAGAGCCAGTAAAGGAAGTGAAGGGGGTGACCCACTTGGAATGGTAAGGTGATTGGAGGAGAGGCATCTGCAACACAATTCAATCCTGCTAAGAAAACAAGATAGTGTAAGCACTACGTCTGCACATGCACAGGCTTACTGGAAATAGGCAGGATCACTTCCCCACCACTGAGTTTGTAAATGAAAAAGGGATGTTCTTCTGATGAGATGCTCAGTGTTTTTTTTTTTTATATAACTTCAGGTTTAAAACAAGATCAATTGCATCTGGTTATCTGGTTACAAATAAGCATGAAAAATATTAGGGATGTAATAAAGTACTGTCACAATATTGACATCAGCAGATAACAGCTTAAAAACATGATCAGTGTTTTGGCAAAGATCAAAATCTTCACCAGTATGTATAGTGAGTATGTCAGCCATAGATGTCAACAATACACATATCAGCTGTTATATCAACAGAATGTTTGATAGTATGAATATTCCATCTTTTCATCTCTGCCTGTCTACATTTGAATATAATACAGTACTTATTAGAAAATCAAGTGATGTTTTCAAGTTTCTCATCTGCTGTGACAGAAATATGAAAGGACCGGGTCAGATCTAGGGCGGGAAAGACTTTGTTTTTTTGACTTAATGTAAACATATCAGTACTAATATCAGTATTGGCAATAATGAGTTCTGAATCAGTGGCTAATTTTAAGAAATAATATTCTGCATTCACATTAGCATGCAAACACTGTCATTGCAATAGCTCACTGGACTCGATAACACTACGAATTCTAAATGCTACGTCCATAAGATACAATATCATTTTTACAGATTTTGATCAGATATGTGGCTTCTAATGCTTGTAATGTTATAACCAGCAGCACATGTTCTCATTTATTATTTTGTAGGCATGCCTACTACTGATCTCACTAAGTTTTATCTGAGACTGTTTTTACTCATAAGCCGATTAAAGTATTTGAGTAAAATATACTTTGATTCATGCCAACACTTACATGGTTGCCTTGCTCTCTGCAAAATGCGTTTGCTTTTATGAATGTCAAAATAACCCTCCAAAATGATCTTTTCCACATTTTCACTGGTAACGTATTAAGTTTACATTGGATTTGGCTGACATTTTCAAAGAATGTTGACCATGGCATAAGGGGGAACTTATTACATTGTCGCGTAACGTCCAATACAAGGGACAGAAACTTGCCCAACAATGTTGGATATGCCTTGGCAGAGGTTCGTGCTCTTGGAGCACCCTGTTGGAGATTTAACATTGATGCTGATCAAGTACCTTTTTTGAACAGGTTAACATACTTGTAGTGTCCTTCAAATTGTCAAAATGTGGCCTTCTGGCAATGAGGACAATTTTAATGCGGCACTCCTGTGTACAGGGCATTTGTACAAACCTCATTTATATGGAATGTTACCTGTATGTTTTTGCATAGTTTAGACAAAACAAAAACGTGAGCAAAGTTTGGTGTCTGTCATGTTATCATAGAGTCATCAACGTCACCTTTTTAATTTCAATCATTACAATATTTATAACTCTGGCATGGTGGCACTTATCATTTCTCTTCCTCTTCTTAATCTGAAGGAGGAGGAAGAGATTTGGAACAATATTAATCCTTGTAGCCAGTTTTAAATCCCCAGACCCATCAAAAGGAGATAAACAACTAAACAACCCTTGTCTAATCAGACATGAGGTGTCTTTCACATGTGTTTGTCAAGACTGCCAAACAAAATTTACCTGGTTTAAGTTAGTTTGGAGATCTTTGGGACAAGTGGAAAACTGTATACCCACTCTTGGTCAAAAAAGTTGCCCATCCCTTGCATATGACATTTGGACAACCTCATTATGGAAGTGTTGCCTGTATGACGTTGCCTAGTTTAGACAGTCTGTAGAAATACAAGTGCAGTTTTTGGTGACAAAAACAATTATGTGTGACCCTACTTTTTGTTGCCAAGGTATCATACTGTTATAAAAATAGATTTTATTGCAATCATTGTAAAGTACATTACTCTGCCATAGTGACAGATATTTTCTATTTCTTAATGGGAACGTTTTCAGATATTTATTTTGTATATTTATCCTTCAGCCAATAGATATTGTTATTATGCTTTTTGTTCCATCTGCCCAGCCCTAAAGTGACATTTTCCTGGAGTAAAGCTGCAGTAGGAGCTCTGCTCTGGTCCCTCTCTCCCATGATGAGGAGAAGTACATCTGCAGGTTTACATTGCCCCTTTAGTATCCTTCAACTTGTAGAAATTTGTCAATGAGGACAATTTAAACGTGGTACTATAGGTAACCCAAGTTGCCCATCCCTGGTATAGGGCATCTGAACAACCTCATTTTTCAGAAAAGTTGCCTGTATGTGTTTGCCTGGTTTAGACCCTGTGTGGAAGTAAAACTGCAAATTTGTTGACAAATACGAATACGTGTCTTGTTGTCTGGGACTTTTTTGTTGCCATGGTATCAAATAATTGATGAAATCTCCTAATAACCTTCACTAGGGAGGTTATGTTTTTGCTGGCATTTGTTAGTTGTTTGTTAACAGGATAACTTCAAAAGTTTGGAACAGATTTTGATGAAACTTTCTGTGGATGTAGGACATTTTTCAATGATTTGTTAACATTGGGAAATAGTGCAGTTTTCCCCACTTTTGCTCATGACTAAATAAATTCTCAATGGATTTTGATTGCACTACCAGGCAATGTTGGTCATGGCACAAGAAAGAAGAGATAAGATATGATGATCTGAATCTAGGTGTGGATACAGGATTTTTTTCAAGGAATCATTAACAATACAAGAGAGGACATTTTTTCCTAATTTTGACAATGCTGACAATGCCTTGGAAGAGGTTTGGGCTCTCGGAGCACTTCTACTAATTTCATCAACTTATTGCAATATCAGTGTACCAAGCTGTTTTGTAGTTTGTAAACAGTATTACTTAAAAAAGTTAAGTAGGAATTTTCACAATATTTTTATATCAGAAGAATGAAGAAGTGACACTGAAGAAGTGATATGATTATGGTGGTGAGCTGAGCCCAGATGTGTATCCAGGAATGTTTTGAATGATGTCTTAACAGTACGAGAGAGCAGTTTTCCACATTTTGACAATAACTCACCTGACGATGTTGGAAATGTTTTGCTGGATGATCTTGGAACACTTCTCGTTTTTTTTTATTACAATCATAAAGTTTATCAGTATGGCATATCCATTTATTATTTCTTCATGGTAAAATTTTCAGATATTCATCCTGTCTTGCCATCCAGCTGTCAGATTTCATTACTGTAATTTATGTTGCATCTGCCCAGCCCTAAAGTGACATTTTTCCCGGAGTAAGGCGGCAGCAGGAGCGCTGCTCTGGACCCTCTCTCTCTGGGAATCACGCTCAGCTCCCCCGTGATGAGGAGAAGCGCTTCTGCACGCAGCGCAAACACAAGTATCAGAGCAGCCAGGACCAGCCATGTGTGCATATCTGTGACTATTACACTCTATTTCACACTCCACGCTCGCGCAGCGTCACCTCATGCCTCGTGAGTGACACATTCACAATCACAAGTCTCACCTATTAACGGCTTCGGTGTCGTATTCCCCATTATATCCAGAGATTCCCCTCACCGGCTGACAACTTAAATCCGATCTCAGTATCTCTGCGTCCATCCATGAATCCTCGCTTAGATGTCAGTCCTGGAAACACTTCTTCAGTCTCCAATTCTGCAGCCGGATCTCCTCGTTGGAGCATGCACGCGCTCTTCTTAATGTCAACCTCGAGCGGCTGCGACAGGCAGACACCTCCAACTGGCGCACAGCGGAGCAGCCCCCTCCCCTCTCTCAGCTCAGCCCGGGCTCCCCTCTGCTCTGCACGACTTTAAAGACACAGTGAGCAGAGATTCCCCCGCGCTGGCATCACACAGCCTCTGAATAATTCAGTTAATTATTCACTGTGATGAAGGCTAATGAGTGTGGAGCCTATAGGACAGACTGCACGTCAGGAGGGGAAGTGGGCTCTGAAGGAGGGATGTTTGCATATAGAGACTGGTGCCGACAGCATGGGGCGAACTTTGATAAGAGGAAAAACACTATTGATCATGAATGTTTGAAGGAAGCAACCGTCCTGAGTGTAATCTTAAAAGGGTCAATTTCATCTGGAAGAGGAGGAAGAGATTTAGAGAGATATTGATCCTTGAAGCCAGAGAATCAAAGACCCCAGACCCATCAAAAGGAGAAAAACAACCCATTTAATCAGAAATGAGGGGCCTTTTAATTCTGTTGTTATGTCTACACAAATTACTTAGAAATTGTCTGGTTAGTGTCAGCTTAAAGGGACTCTGGGACGCCACAGCTGTGTGCAAAATGGCGTTCCTTTGTGTTTTCAGGGACCATTTACACAACAACGAAAAAGTCAGAAAATGGAGAGTTTTCGTTGCATTTGTGCCATTGATTACACGAGAACGGTGCCCAGAGTGCCTGAATGCACAAACTTTTGAAACCTGGTCCAGAGTGAACAGTTTAAGAAACATTTTCCTTGTCGTGTCCGTGTGAACAGGAATCGTTGTTTTCAGGGAAAACGGGATGCGCAGTGCATGCACAGTATTCTTTCAGATAAAGGTTACACACACACGTAGGAACAATAACAACAGTTATCGCTGACTACTGAGCAACATGTGTGCTGCTAGCTGTGCTAGGTTTGTTATCGCTCCTCTAACGAAATGTAGACTTGCTGCGTCAATAGTCTGACCAGTGGAGATGCATTTGTTATGTTCGCCTAGGATACTACAAACTTACATCGCCAACTACATTTTCAGTCGTTCTGGCGGGTCTGTGTAAACACGTATCGTTATCACACCATCTCTGTGTGTTAAATTGAGTACATTCCCAGTGTTGGAGCCTATTTCAAGTCAGAATTTTTAAGTATGAAATTAACTTGAGCTTGTTTAGGGGCATGTGTCCACTATTTGTCTTCAACTTTTACAATTCAAAACTATGTAGTCCAGCATTCTCTGTTCAACGTCCTAAGTATCAGCTGATTTTTGTGCCGGCATGACAAGTGTTCTCGGGGCTGTCCCCACAGAGATGAGCAAGTTTTTAACCATACAGGCCTTCTGTCCTCACAGATACAGGGTTTTGGGGGCCCGAAAACATACATTTTTCAAACACATCCCAGAACAAATAAATCTGAACATTGAAGGTCTTGCGTCTCCGTAGGTATGAGTGCGGATATTTTCAGAAATGATGATGTCCTGCGCAAACCCTGAACAGAAACAATGACAAAACAAATGGTCCTTTTCCATCAGCCCTACTCTACTCGGCTCGGCTTTCCCCGACTCTACCCGGCTCTACTCTACTCGCTTTGGGCTGCTTTTCCACCAGCCCGGTCCCCTATCCAGCGGGGGCGGGGGCGCCGTGAAACAGCTGGGCGACACTGCGTTCATGTCGTTTTGAGCGCCACACAACAACCAAAACAGTGGAGGACATTAGAGGCAACAGTATACTTGCTGCTCGGTCTGTGTTTCTTGTTACAAAGAGGAAAGCAGCAGAAGGCTGCAGGCGGCGAAATACCCTTGAGAAGTACAGGAGAGTTTTGGAAGCTATACAACAGTTTGAAGCCGAGGACGAGAGCAATCGGGCTGCGAAGAAAAGACGTATGAGGGTAAGCTAATGGAAGCTACCGCTAGCTTGTTAGCTAGCTCGTAATGATAAAGTCCCGTGTTTAACAATGTGATGGCAGCAAGTTATTGCCATAAAGTAACAAAGCGTATGTACTGCAGTCCTGTTTTGGATGTCGCGCTCATGACCCATCGGTGACGACATTCTCTGACCAATCAGTAGCCGGCAGTCGGTCGACGTCACCTTTTAGTGTCGACTCAGCTCGCTTAGAACCAGAGCAGAGTAGGTACTAAAACTGGTTTGTTTTAGGAGGTACTGTGCTGGTGGAAACGCAACGCAAACCGGGTAGAGCCGAGTAGAGTAGAGTAGAGTAGGGCCAAGGCGGGCTGGTGGAAAAGGGCCAAAAGTGTCATGTTCATGCTGCAGAAGCTACTGAAGCACTTTCAATGAATAAGGCTGCTTTTTCCCCTGAAGTTCGGACTTGGCTCGGATGGAGGGTAAATTATTGTTTCATTTTTCACTTTTGTTGGTTTGCTTTTGCACCGGTATTTTTTTCAAGGTGACTGAAGCCTGTCTAATGATGTGTAATCTAGCCTCCCGCCATCAGTTAGAGCTGTAGTTTGCGGTCTTTGCTTCTGCCATCCAGCCCATTAATGCACTATGACCCAGAAATACACACCCGACTTTGCTTAATAACATCGCTAAAGCTGTATTCAGACTGAGAGGCACTTGCATACAGACTAGATTGGAGTGATGTGTAAACATATTCAGAGAGGTCAACCTGTTTAGAAGGCTTGTGGTTGGCAGTCCTAACAATGCTAATCTGCTTGATATATCAGTGAACGCCACGTTAGCTTTTTTGTTGTGATACTGTGATTTTGCCAAATCGAAGCCACAATTCCCTCCATTTTGGTTCGCATGCTTGTTTGGTCCTTGTTTTGGATTGGATTGCTTTAGCATTCATCTGGAACCAAACTCTAGTCCACTTGGAAGTTAACTGAGACCCCTGTTTTTTGGCGGACCACAGTTTACTTCTTTGGTCCACATTAGAGTTCATGTGAACTGTCACATAACCCCAAATGAACTGAACTTTACGAGAAAGCGAACCAGAGTTTGTTCAGTCCAGACTCCACGTGATAGGTGTGAGGGTAACATAAAATAGACACCTTTTGTATTGTTGCTGTGATGGAGCAGAGGTGGAACAAACACATCTGCTTTCGAGTATTAGGAGTTTATTCTGAAGTGCTTTGTGCTAAGGTCAGTGACACTTGTGTCAGGTGGTGTGAAAATCAGAACCTCAGGAGGACCAAACTTAAAATGTTGGATACACAGCTCGACACTGTTCCATGATTATCAGTTGTGCAATGTTTAGTCCGTATTCTTAAGCCTCTATAGGCTACTGATTTACCTGAAAAACATGAATGACATGGATGCAGAGTACAGACAGAAGGCATGTACATGTGGGTTTTCGTATCTTGTTTATATGCCTTTTATTGCATGCACTAATTTTGCTCTATGTCAGTGGTAGACAACCTGAACTGGGCAAGGACTTAAAGGGATAGTTCAGTTTTTTTTGAAGTGGGGTTGTATGAGCTCCATATGGCCACTAAGTACAGTAGATGCAGTAGAACATTCTCTCCTCTCCCTCAGTAAGCCACAGTCTGTAAGAGTCTGTTACGCAGAACTAGCCGCAAACAGGTAAGTATTGTACCAAGCACAAAGGGTATTTTCTCTGCCTACAAGAACTCCCATCAAAAAAATAATACCACAGTTTAAGAGTACGCTACCTATGCATGTTTTTAAGTGCATTCATTTTTCGGAAATATAAAATTTATCTGGAACTAACCGAGTCATGTCACGTATTCCTCCGCGCAGCACTGCCGCTAGCTGCGCAATGCTAATACACACAACCCCTCTAAATACACAACAGCAATGGTTATGTGTGTGTGAGAGAGAGACACACACACAGGTAGTCTGCAATGTTATGGTAAACAGCCTCCTCTACTCTGCTTGTTTGTCTCTGACGGATCATTATTACTTACTTTGAGGATAAACTGTCATTAGGTCCTGCAGGTTTGGGACATTTTTTTCCGGTTTATCTTCGGGAAATTGAAAAATATCCACAAAAAAGAGGAGGAAAATCTGTATGAGTGATACAGACTGTGTGACGGTTTCCATCTGCAGCAGCTCTTCTTCTGTGAACTCCAGTTCATCCAGATACCCTCTTGGCTCCAAAGTGAATGGAACTTCATCATCGCTGTCATAATCACTCGTTTTTAATTTCCTACGTTGTCTCTTCCTCACACAACTAAGAGTCAAAACAAAAGAATTACAATACTTGGTAAAAGTTACATGAGGCTACAACCGGCGTCTGAAGCTGCTAGCTTGTTATGCTTACAACAGCTGAGAGGGAGGTGGAGTAATTCAGCGGGTCGCGGCAGCGCTGCGTGGAGGAATACGCTACATGACTCGGTTAGTTCCAGATAAACTTTATATTACCGAAAAGTTAATGCACTTAAAAACATTTATAGGTTGCGTACTCTTAAACTGTGGTATTATTTTTGATGGGAGTTCTTGTAGGTGGAGAAAATACTCTTTGTGCTTGGTACATTACTTCCCTGTTTGCGGCTAGTTCTGCGTAACAGACTCTTACAGGCTGTGGCTTACTGAGGGAGAGGAGAGAACGTTCTACTGCATCTTATGTACTTAGTGGCCATATGGAGCTCATACAACCCCACTTCAAAAATACTGAACTATCTCTTTAACATGGAGGTTTTTGTCTTACTTTCCTTGCAAGCAAAAAAATTGTGAATAACAAAAAAATTCCATTATTGCAGCACATTTAAACTCCAAAATGCAGAAGTCCATAAATGAATAAGATTAACAGATGGGTTAATAAACTGCAAACTTTCAATAAAAGTCCAATCTACCATGTGAGGAAATCCCCTTCTCTCCCACCCTATCCTCTGCCCTCCTACAGCCTTGACTGCTGGGCTTCTCTCAAGCTGTTTCCTGTCTTCTGGACCACAGCACTCTCTGAGGAGCCATGGCCTGCAGGGTCTGAATCACTCAGAGCGTGAGTGAGGGGAGTGTCTGGAATGAGTGTGTCCAGTCATGGAGGGAAAGAGGAGCCTGTGGGGCTACAGCAGTTTATCACATATACAATTGTCGGGCAGTGAAAGTACAGCGGTCGGTAAAGTAGGAAAGCTGGGGTGGTTTGGTGGTTGTATGATTGCTAGAAATTGTCCTTCTTTAATGGTGAAGGTGCCTGTTTTTTAGCCAAACTTTGAATTACAATATATTGGGTCAAGTTGATGCAAAAATAAAAATCAGTCACCATGGCAGTTGGTGGAGATGGATATGCCTTTGGCCACCTTTCAACTGGTCATTATTGACATTCTTCCAGTTGACTTACAGCTAAAGATGAAAAATAAACATAAATAAAGCTCTTTTTACTTCAAATTCACTCCATGCGCGACCTCTGTTACCAACAAAACTGGAACTATCAGGGTCACTCAAAGAAATGGCCAAGCCCCTGTAGGATCCAGTGGGAGCCCTTTAGAAGTAATTTAGTGTAAATTACACTGCCTGGCCAAAAAAGTCACCACCTGGATCGAACTAAACAAATAGGTATGAGCCTCCTATTGGATGAATACTGCATGGGTGATTAACTTTCACCTAGCAACAAGCTGCTTAACCCCAGCTGATGCAATGAGTAGCTTCTCATTTCTTAAACAACCATGTCCAAAGACACATCTTATGGTCGTGGAAAAGATGTTGGTCTGTTTAAATCATTGGCATGCATCAAGCAGAGAAAATATCTAAGGAGATTGCAGAAACTACTAAAATTGGGTTAAAAACTGTCCAACACATTATTAAAAACTTGAAGGATAGTGGGGAACCATCGTCTTTGAGGAAGAAATGTGGTCGGAAAAAATCCTGAATGATTGTGATCGGCAATCACTGAAACGTTTGGCCAAATCAAATCGAAGAAAAACAACAGCAGAACTCAGGGGTATGTTTAATAGTGAAAGTAAGAGCATTTCCACACACACAATGTGAAGGGAACTCAAGGGATTGGGATTGAACAGCTGTGTAGCCTTAAGAAAACCACTAATCAGTAAGGCTAACCGGAAAAAATGCTTCAGTTTGCAGGGAGTTTCAGGGAGCATAAAGATTGGACTCTGGAGGACTGGAAGAAGGTCATGTGGTCTGATGAGTCCAGATTTACCCTGTTCCAGAGTGATGGGTAAGGGTGGGGGGTAAGGGTAAGAAGAGAGGCAGGTGAAGTGATGCACCCATCATACCCAGTGCCTACTGTACAAGCCTGTGGGGGCAGTGCTATGATCTGGGGTTGCTGCAGTTGGTCAGGTCTGGTTCAGCAACAACCAAAGAATGAGGTCAGCTGACTATCTGAATATACTGAATGACCAGGTTATTCCATCAATGGATTTTTTTCTTCCCTAATGGCCAGGACATATTCCAAGATGACAATGCCAGGATTCAAATTGTGAATTCAAGGCTCAAATTGTGAAAGAGTGGTTCAGGGAGCATGAGGCATCATTTTCATACATGGATTGGCCACCACAGAGTCCAGACCTTAACCCCATTGAGAATCTTTGGGATGTGCTGGAGAAGGCTTTGCGCAGTGGTCAGACTCTCCCATCATCAATACAAGTTCTTGGTAAAAAATTAATGCAACACTGGATGGAAATAAATCTTGTGACACTGCAGAAGCTTATCGAAACAATGCCACAGTGAATGCATGCTGTAATCGAAGCTTAAGGCAGTCCAACGAAATATTAGAGAGTGTGACCCTTTTTTTGGTGGCAACTGTTTTTTTTGACCAGGCAGTGTATATCCTCTGGCCAACATTAACCCCCTGGCCTGGATTTTTATTGTCCTATTTGCTGCCATGCCAACATTGATTCTGGTCCTTAAATAGTAATCCAGAGCCAAACCCTGAGGGCCTAGTGGTTAAGTCCTGTTGACCTCACTAAATGATAATATGACCAGAAAAAAAGCACTGTAATGTTAAAGACAGGCTGCATTTTAGCAAAGGATACAAGGAAGTTTATTGTCATTGTGCAATATATTGTGGATCCAAAACAAAACAAAAACAAACAAAAGAAACAAAACCATATGGAAGAGTGCAGATGGTGCATTGAGTAATCTGACAGCCTGAGTGAAGCTGCTCTGCCGTCTGGTGGTACAGCGGATACTTCTGTACCTTTTGCCTGATGGCAGCAGGGTGAACAGGCTGTGGCTGGGGTGGGTGTTGCCTTTTAGTATCCGTTGGGTCCTGCACAGGCATCTCACCTCCCTGATATCATAGATGCTTGGTAGATGTTTACCAATGATGTTTTGGGCAGTTTTAAACACTCTTTGCAGAGTCTTCCTATCCTGGAATTTTTGCTTTCTTAAGTTTCCTTAAGAAATATAACAATTTCTGAGCTTTTTTTTTTAACCAGAGCAGAGACATGTGAAGTCCATGACAGGTTCTCTGTTATGTTAAATAGTGAAGCGCCTAAATGTGTATTTTTGTTTCGTTGATAGGAAATGTAAGCATTTGGGGACAAGCAAAGTCTGGTCTCCTTGAATGTTGGATGGACCACTCTTAAATCTGAAACCTCATGAGGTTAAGCCCCAGAAAGCTTCCTCCTATTTCCGCTTCTTATGGGTGGTTTTTCTCTTAAGGCAGATAAATAGTACCTCGTGGTGTAGATAATGGATTAATGGAGTAATTTCGCCTTTTTAATGTGAAACTGACCTGATTAAAGGTGAGCCAAAATGGTAGGGTAGTCTGACTAGAGCACCTACAACACTCAAATTTTGGCAGTGGTTGTAAAACAATAAACAAAAAGTTAGACAAAGATCTATTCTGTCTTGTAAAAATGTATTACTCTGCCACCATTACAGCCCTGAGCAGGACAACTACATCCTGCTTCCTGTATTGCAGATTAACCAAACAACACAGATCTATATCACACATTCAGAGAAGTGTGATATGGCTCTTGGTGCATATGATCCCACTCAGATTAGGGGCAGCTGTGTCTCGTGAGAGACGCCTTTTGAGTGAATGCAGACTGGATCTAAATATAACCCAAAGACAAAAGCATTTGTTTCGACCTCCTCAGTGCTGTTTGTTTTAGCAGGATATGTTGGCTCCTTACATGCGCCGTGGGTGAATGGTGTTTGGGGTGAAGCAAAGCAGAAGTGAAAATTCCCCCCACGCCCTGGCTGCAGCCAAAGAGAGAAAAGAATCTGCTAAAGCAAAGGGGATTAACACAGGAAGTGAATATGAGGCTGCAAAGAAGTCTGCAATCAAGCACTGGCTGTAAACACAGCAGATCCACAGAAACAAGTGCTGCTCCCCCTGACGCTCAGTTTACTGCCTGAGCTCAGACTGCAGGGTGTTAATGACAGCGTAATGATTACTGGGACAAGTTTATTCAGAATGCAAGACACTGTACATAAAAAGATCATTTTCAGCTCAGTCATTGCCTTGACTGTATGTTTGAAGAAATATTGAAACAATGCAGAGAGAAATCAAATGAATAGCTCAACAATTTTAAAGCTATATTTATAGAGGGTATGTATTGACGTAACAACTTGGGCGCCAGACTGGCATCTCCACCAGCCGAGTGCCAGAGAGCAATGTCTAGTAATTGACATAGGTGGTAAGACAGTAAAATTTACCTGAGCAGCGCTGTGTTTTTAGTCATTTTCAGAATGCCTAAATATTCTTTACAATCTTCATTATGGTAAATGTAGATTTAACTCTGATTTACATTTTAAAATTACTAAATAAATTTTTGGAGCCCTAAAGTTACAATTAGGGCAGCATTTATCTAAATATACTATATGATAAAGCCTGAAAGTGACTCTTAAGCTATGTTCACACTGCAGGCAAAAGTGGACCAAATCCGACTTTTTTGTCCATATCTGATTTTTTTTTTTGTCAGTCTGAACGGCACATATTTGAGATTTCAAATCAGACCCAGGCCACTTTCATTTGTGGTCCTAAATCAGATACAAATCTGATGTTTCAACTTTTATGTTGTTGAACTGAGGCAGACGTCACAAATAACTCAACCTCCAATATAAACAAGGGACAAAATAATTATAGATGAACTCTGTCAGTGAAGCCTCTCATAGCACAGTCCCACCACTCCTGGCTCAGACTCTGCATCCACACAGACCTCTGTAAAGAGGTAGCAGCCACTGCTCCATAAAAGGCCATTGCTAAAATATGTGCTCTGTTTTTTCTCAGTCCTCTTCTCTTTATCACTTTGTCATAATTTCATCAGTTCAAATTACACAACTTCATAACTGATACACACACTCTGACATGTGAAGCATCCATATATACTCCTGCAAACACTGCTGCATGTGACGTCACGTCTTGCCATTTTGTTAAATTTTACAGCTGCATTCACACACTGATCTTAATCATGCCTTTTTTATTCTTACAATGACAAAGAAACCAAAGGTTGCTATCTTACTAACTATTATGGCAAAGGTGATTCCTACTCAGCAAATAAAGTTCAACAAATGATACCAAATGTTTATTTAGAGACTACTAACTTCTACTTTTAGGCTTTGGTTATTTAAAACAAATCCACTGAAAACCGAAAGGTGTCACATTTAGACAAAAATTGATTTGATGAGAACCACATTGCAAACAGATTAACGAAGTCAACCAAAACGATGTTTACATGCCAATCTGGTTATTGGTCGTTTGACTTTGTCATAAAACAACGCAAGCACACTCACAAACACTTTCCCTCTACAGAGTACAATAAAAATGACAAACACAATGCAGTGGGATTCCTGTTCAGTGTGATGGTGCAGTAAATCTGTATCCTGTTTGAGAATCATGGTTTAATTCAAACCTGGAGAAGTGCAAACAGATCTCTGGGGTCCACCATTATTGCTGTGACTTGCCAAAAGGCTGATTTACACATCTGCACTGAAGCTTTGCTGTAACAGGGCTGTCTCCTTATACTCGATATTCAATTATGTGTAAAGCTTTGGTTTAAAATCCATAATCTAAATGTAAATATACATTTGAATTGGAAAGGTACAGCGCAGCCGCACTCTGGAGCAGGGAACTGCTCTGATCCAACAGTTGACCCTTAAGGTCAACCCAAGCATCCATTGCTCTCTTGACCTCTACTAAAAGGAGTACACCTTGAGAGAATGGAGGACAGGCAAAGCTATTCTGAGCAAAAAAGAAAACATTTGAAGAGCACTACGTGGAAGCACTTTGACTCTACACCGTCAATGGCGAAATAAAGAAAAGGTCAGTTTTTGTGTTGAATATGTGTAAAGCAGCTGGCCCACTCCTCATCCATGACAAATCTGCTGGCCAGTTTGTCGGCCTTCCACCATAGTGTCCAGCAGCATCTTGTCAATCGTCAGCCTGTGTAACCACATCCTCCATGCCAAATATTCACAGTTTCGTGCTGTATATTTGCACCACCTTTACACTACAAATCTCTCTGACCATCTAGAAAACCACAACAAAATTCCTGTCATTACATTATGGTTATAATGCCCTGCAGCATTTCAGTCTCTCTCTTTAACTGTTTAGGAATAAAAGAGAAAAAGAGACTTATTTTAAAGAGACTTTTACTTTAAATTTAGTGTCCTGTAATCGCTCATGCCTGTTTAAGGCCCTAAACAGCATACATTTTTATTCGAGTGCAACTGATTCTTATGTTGAACAAGTACGAATCATGTGGAAGATTCAAGCTAAGGAAAATGTGTGATTCACTGTTTAGCAACAACTGAGCAGCCCTATATGCAGACAGTGAGATGTCAAATGCAATCATTTGGAGCGTATCAGCGGCTCGTCTTACTCAACCAGAGCCTAAATAACAACCCAGCATCACCCTGAGCTTGGACCTCTGGACAGTGTTAACACAGATATGTCAGTCTGATTCCTCTGACTGCGTGACTCAAGCAAAGGTGCCTCTGGAAGAGCCTTCATCTTTGGTTTGACCTCTGGAGTTAAACAGATTAAAGACATCACTTCATTAACATTTCAAATCAGGAGTCCACGTTTTCAAAGACTTTGAAGAAGACTGATGCAGACCAGTAAAACTAGGTGAAGGACATGAGCATGCGCTACAAATAGACTGCATCTATTTTTATTTTAATGCATACAAACAGAAGTCATTTCCTCTAACATGAACCATAACGCACTCTGTCCTCCTTTTGGGTATCAAGCATCTGTGATGAAGCGATCTCACGAGGGGCCCCTACAGCGCATGCAGTTATTTCCAGAAGAAGGAGGGCAGACGTGCCTCGTTTGCTCAAGGAAACTTGGCCCTCAGCGATGTGGCTGCTGCCACGCTGAGCAGCACAGGGACCGCTCCTTGGACAGCAAAGTGTTACATTTGCAGTATTTTAATTCTCTTTAAAGATTCAAAGGCTGCCTAGAAATGTCAAGCAGATGGCTGTTTGGGGAGATTTGTATGTAACGCGGTGGTCTTAGCATCAGGGGAGGGCTGCGGCTCCATCCAAACCCCACCACTGATCTAATGGATGAAGTGAGTCATACCCACCTTCAATGTGAACACAAAGATCTCCATCAAACACACATGGGCCAGCACAATGAGACACAGTCACATAAGGGTGAAAGAGCACAAAAATATAAATCGAATTAAAGGCTTTTGCTCTTGTAAAAGTATCACTGTATGAATCTACTCGAGTAAAAAGAAAAAAGTACTTCATTTAAAATGTTCTCAGTACTGAGTATTTTGCACTTGTATATGTTGTATAAAAATGACAACAGCTGAAATGTAATGAGTCAACCAGTTATTTATTTTGATATAAAAGAGTGTGTTAACCTTTTGGCAAAAAACAGAACCAACTAGAAACACACGCAAACCTCCGCCAAGGTAACTCAGATATTGATGTTACATCTATAAGCAATAGTTCCATGTTAAAGTTACCATCATAATATGATTCCTTGACCCTGAAAACTAAAATCTAGCGCTCGGAATCATGTTGATATCATTATTAGTTGAACAGTTATTGAGCAAAAACGACTGACGAATGGCAGTTATCTGGATCACCACCAAAATCTAATCATTTTTAAATTGGGCCATTACCAAAATGTCCCTGAAAATTTCAGCAAAATCCATCCAGTAGTTTTTGCTAGGGATGCATGAAATTATCGGTTTGCTATCGGTATTGGCCAATATCAGCCTATATAAGTTGAATATCTGTATTGGCAGATCTTGAAATTTTTGCAGATATTTGCAGCCGATATATCAGCCACTCATATTGGCCATATGTCGGCTGGAATATCGGCAAATTATACAAATGTACAATATTTATGCACCTTCTCATCAGTCATGGCTACATTTAAAAATCAAGGGCTTCATTTTTGCAAGAGTTAAATACTGTTTTTTTGGTTATACATCTGTTCCTCACAAAAATATACTGTAACACTGAAGGAAAAAAACTTTTTTTTTAAGTACAGAGCTTGAGCTCTTGACCAGAAATATCTGTATCAGTATCAGCGATACTGAATTAAAAGATATCGGCAAAAATCCAATATCGTGCATCCCTAGTTGTTGTGCAATCTTGCTAACAAACAAACCAACAAACGTACACCGGCAAAGATATAACCTCCTTGGCAGAGGTAAAGAGAGGCAATGTGTCCTAATCCAATCAATCCAATCCACTTTATTTGTATAGCACATTTAAACAACAATGTGCTAGTACAAGAGGGAGAAATCTCTTAAAATCTATTATGTACACTTTGTAGGTCAAAGCTTTCTATAAGCCAGTATTTCTCAAATAAGGTGGGGTTGCAGCCACATGCCCAGGGGGCTGTGGTCTGTCTGGACAGGACATGTCCATACTGGGGTCAGGAGCCCCTAGAATTGGTTGATTGAATTGATTTGCCACCCCAAGTGCTGATCCAAAATCCTGCACTGTGGGTTTGGGTTTGTCATGTCAGAGGTGGGATATTTTTTGTGACTCTCTCCTTACATTTTCTCCTCTAGGTGGCCACTTTGCTGTTCTATCATTTTTAAAAAAATAGGATGGGGCTAGTTTTTGAATGATTCTTAGTGTTGTTCTCAAAAGGGCAAAGAAATACACTTGGATTTGCTTTTAACAGCTTTTAACACGCTGATACTGAATAAAGAAATCAGTATAATATTTTGCTTGTAGCTCAGCCCTTTAAGCAACTTTGTGGGTTGTGGGTGGGGGCAGTGGTTAATATTTATCTCAAAGGGGGGCATGACAGAAAGTTATTGACACTGCTACAAGCACACTTTGTTTTACCAAATAAATATGTAAGACATTAATGTTGGAAATTTTCCATAAAAAGTATGAAATAAAAATGAAATAACTCAAATCTAATCATATATATTTTCTTCTCTTAAGATTGTACAAATCCTTGATGACGTATATTTCCAGTCCATTGGCAGTGTTGGGTAGCAGGCTCCAGCGTACCTGAAATCCCTCATCCAGGTCTACATGCCAGTGAAAGACGCCTAGACTCTTCTCCTCTGTTTTCCCCAAGCAGTGGAATGAATTACCCAATGCCATACGATCTGCAGAGTCCCGATCTACTTTTAAGAGAAATTTGAAGACTCAACTGTTGAGGGAACACTGGAGTACTTAGTTTGACTCTTCTCCTCAGATAAAGTGAGTTTGAAGGTTTAAGACCCAGCTCTTTGTCAGCAACTCAGCCCTGAATATGCTGATGCTTGATATGATGCTGATGTCAATGACACACGGACTTGATAATGATGGTACTGAGGTGACTTGTCGAGGTTTTCTGTCTTTTTCTTGGATTAAAAAATAAATAAATAAAATAGGCCTGTGCTAGACTGCCCCTAGCACTACATGGCAGCACTTGTGTCCAAACCGACTTATAGTAGTTTACTGTACTTATGTTGTTCCTTCTGGTTTAGATCCTTGCTTGTGTTGTACTTACCCTCAGACGTACATCGATTTGAACAAAAGCTTCTGATAAATGACATTGTTCTTTAGCAAAAGTAGCTGGTTACTAAATTACATACCACAACATTTCTTATGTCAAAGTACTTCTGCATTTTCAAAAATCCAACCCTAAAATCATCTGTTCCAGCATGTAGCTAACAATATATTTATTACAGATGATCTGATCGGGCTTTTTATGGCCAATACTGATCCCCTGTATGTGATACTGGAAATCCAGTACAGTTACCTGTGACTGTCACAAGCCTGTTTTTACTGGGTTGCAGACTGTCAGACTAAAATCACTAACATGACTGTGTGTGGAGCCGTCATTACTGTCCCTCCTTTATCTTTAAAAGCAACTTTGCTCATACACATCTGCATGCTCCTTCTGGCCCGACAGTGCAAGGAACAGTGAGTCTGAGTGATACTCCAGAGTCCAGTCTCCAAGATGCCAAGCTTATAAAGACAAGCTCATAAACTCCAGCTTTGCTGAAGCCTTTGGGACGTGGCAGAGAGGCTACAAGATGTTTAATGAGGGTATGAGCTGAAGGTAGCCCGTTGACAGTGGAAAAGCAAGTCACCTTAAAGGGACAGTTCAGGTTTTTTAAAGTGAGGAAAATGGCATGAGCCTGAACGTGTGCCACAGTGTCACAGCCAAGTTCTCTCTCTGTTCAGAATTTATACAGATACAGCAAGGTATAGTATTATACATATACAATACTATACATTGCTGTGCATAGGGCCAGAGTATCTTAAATGAAGGAATTGTGGGAGAAAAAAAGCCACAAAAACAGAGTTGGATCCCCACATTGTGACATAGCCACAAAGTGTGTTTTGGGGAGGCACTATGGTTTTGATTCGGGGATGTGGGGATGTATATATATTATAAAAATCCTTGCAAGGTTTAATCCTCTTGCTCGCCCTAATAACTACACTTGCTGATCTTGAGTGGTGAAGTCTGTGTAGATGCATGTTCCTGGTCAGGTGACCTGCTGCAGCCAGGTTGGGTCAGGTGTGAAGAGGGGGGGGGGAAGGGCAGAACAAAGGAGAGGAGAAGGAGAAATGTTTGTGGGGGAGACTTTGCTGGTGGGAGCCGGAAAGAAGCTGTGCAGCTTGACAAGGGCAGTATTCACCAAGTAAAGAACGAGTGGAGTGTTCTAGGGCTGGGGAATTAATCTCATCAGATAGAAGTTTGGTGGCTGGAGAAGATTGCCAGTGGGCTTTATCTCAGCAGCAACTCAGCAGTTTCCTGGGACTGGTGAGTCTGCCCCATGTGGAATAATTTTATTTTTTTCACTTTTTTGCAATGCATTGCCTTTTTCATTTTGATGGATTTTTTTTCGGTTTTGAGTTTTGAGTGGACTGTCTTTTGGACATTTTAGTTTGGAGCACAACCCCTTTTGGATTATACCCTCTTCTGTTAAACAGACCTGAGACTTAAGAACCGCGTGGAAGAACTTTTTTTTTTTTTTGGTTTTGTCTTTTTTTTTGAACCAGGATTTCAGGGGCTGAGCCGATATAATTTGAGTTGGGGATTTTTGATAGGGGTGGGAAAATTTGTGTTGGGGATTCTGTTAGGGACGGAAAAATCTGTGTTTAGGGATTATATTTCTGAATAAAATTTAAACCGAATTAAGAGTTTGTTGTGGAGACATTTTTTTTAAACTACTATTTAAAGGGGTTTCGTAAACCTTTTAAAATTTAGTGCATACCTAGTCTAAATTTCCTGGTAACTAACAGTAACTTTGAACCCGTTATTGTAACTAAGCTTAGAAAATCAAGCTAATTGGTATAACATGCTACAAACAGATTGTGTACTAAGGCTGTCAGTTTTCCTCAGAATCAGACTCAAATGGTTTTTGAACAAATATGCAAATAACCAAAGATTTTGGGTTATTTTGCCACCACGCAGGGTTGAACACTTGACAAAGTGCTGCTGCACTTGACTGCATAACTTGGATGAAAAGCCAATGGTTGAGCCCACAAATCTGATGTGGAGGACGAGTGAGTAAGCTGCTTTGCTCACACAGCCCAGTCTTTGATTTTAAAGTTGCCATCAATGGTGTAGAACCCAAAATACTACCACACAGCGCTCAGAGGATTCGGTGCTGTTATTGCGTTAAACACAGCACAGCTTACGTGTCCTTCCGCCAGCAACACCAACTAGTTTGCTTAACAAGAGGAAACAGCTACCAACTACCAAACAAGATAGACTGACGATTTTTGCAGCAAATATGAGCACCTTTTACTTTGGATACTTTGGAATAAAGTGGAGCACACACAGAAAAATGAGACAGGGCTTCAGCTGAAATCACACATTTGAATTACTTGATTTGAGTCAAAGCATATTTTACAAGAGAACATTAATTAATTATTCATTTTAAAAACCACATCTATAACACCTACCAGTAAAACATAGTTCAAATTTGGCTTCCTCATATTCAGTAATACATGATTAAAAAAATGAATAAAATATAACAATGTTTCCGACCTGGCAATACCTAAGTCAGAATATTTTGTTCAAGCCGGTGATAATTTTAATGATCAGTTATAATTTTATACATTAAGATTTAGATTTTAAAATTAATTTTGTATGTTTGGGTCCCAGGCTGAGAGCAAACCTCTTTGGGCCTGAGTCTAAACGTTTGAGTGAGAACAATATTTTCTCCAACAGCAGTCACACATCTGTCTTAAATAAGTCCTTCTCTCTTCCATTAGGTGGACTCATAACAGATCATCAGAGTCAAGCACCTGCTGTTCAAAAACAAAGTACGTGTTCAACTAAAGCAAGAGACCACGTATCTGTAAAAAGTCCCTCATGATGGAACAAACTGTTTGGCTTTTGTTGCGTCTCAGCAGCAGTTCAGCATTCGTCTTTAATTGGAGCCATTTTAAGGGGAGTTTCTTGCCATGTGCTCGGTGCCCTCACAGATTGTTCTCATTTCCAAAATCCTCAGATCATGAGACTGAATGCTGTGGCTGTCTTAAGCAGACAAAATGCATGCATGCTTGGTTTCACTTCTGCAATTTCTGATTTCAGCAAATTAAAAACACCACTGTGAAGTGAATCACTGGCAAGTGGGGAAAACAAAAGCCCTGCTGCTCGTGTGCACTGGGTAACGCAGTGAACTGACAATCGCTGGATAATTCTAAATTTGTCCGCTTTATCTCTCTAAGGATTTTGAGTTTCACTGCGCCGCTGTGTATTTAGACCAAAAGTTTTAAAGCACAAATCTTCAGTTTTTTTTTTATTTCACAGCCTCAAAAATAGGTTCAAGCACATTAAAATAAACACAGTGAATTGTTCTTTATTGCATTATACACTCACTGGCCACTTAATAAGGTACACCTTGCTTATACTGGGTTGAACTCCCTGTTGCCTTCAGAACTGCCTTAATTCTTCATGACATTGATTCAACAAGGTGCTGGAGATCTTGGTCCACATGATAGCATCACACAGTTGATGCAGATTTGTCAGTTGCCCATTTATAGAGCAAGTCTCCAGCTCCACAACATCCCAAAGGTGCCCTACTGGATTGAGATCTGATGACTGGGAATGGCCACCGTCAGCATCAATATTTAGGTAGCTTGAGGTTTCAAGGGGCCTGATTTCTTCCAGGTATGAGCCAGCTTGGAGAGCTGCGGGTATCTGGCACACCCAGTGTCTCCACCAAAGCAGGGGGTTGCTGTCTGCAGAGAGAGGGGTCTTCCTCAAGTAGGTTTGCATCTCCTGAATGGAGATAATTTTAACTGTGTCACTCAGTTTGCTCCCAAACAGAAAGTCCATCGCTCCAAGGGAGCTGCCACTTCTTCTTCTCTGGACATATGGGTGATCAAGTTAAGCTAGGGGCGCCCTCTGTTGGATCATTTTGCAAGAGTTAAATATATATATTTTTTTATTTAACATCTGTTCTCGACACAAACAGACCCTCACCTTGAAAGCAACAAGTCAATATTTATGATGTTAAGACTCTCTGCCCTTGATGAAAAATATCAGTATTGGTACCGGCAATAATATGTTTGGAAATATCTGCATGTTGGATACAAGATAAAATCCAGTATCTTGCATTCCTATTGTATATACACTCCCTCTCTCCATCTCTTTCCAGCTCTCTCGATGTGATCGTGTACGTGTGGTGGAAAGCCAGAATGAAGATGTCCCTCACACGCTGGAATGACTCTGATTGCCCTTGTTGGGACACACAGAGATAAAAAATATTATTCGCCGCTTTATCTACTGCCATTTAATCTGAATAAAAGGCATCAAAATACTCTCAAACAATCTGAAAGAACTAAAGGCAAAACATCTTCTTCTTGAAGAAACCTCCAGACTTTAGTCCAGTGGTTTTCAAACTTTCTTTCATCATGGCACACCCAATATCAAGCAAAATCTCAGGGCACAACATTTTGAAAATAAAGCAAAGCCCCTTTAACATGCAATACATCTTATGGAGATCACCTTTGAAATACTTTTCCAAACAGAAGCTAAATTAATAAGAAAATGTGTTGAAGCTTCTAGTTTCAGTTCTTATAAATCAGACAAAGACAAACTTTATAATGACCTCCAACCTCTGCTGTTGACTGCAAAAGAAGGCATTCCTAAAAAATTACAGAATTTCAAGCTTGATGTAAAAACTAATGCATCAAAAATGAGCAAATGGTAGTAGCCATTTGTGGTTGGACAATTTCCCGAGGCACATCTAGCCTTAATATAATAATTGTAACTTTATTTGTATTATGGATGCACCAAATTATAGCTATGATATCAGTATCAGCAGATAATTGAATCAAAAGATAAATATTGGTTTTATAAGATATGAACATTCCTGCAGATACTTCTGCCTGATATTTCAGCCATACATATTAATTCTAAATTGTTAGTACAAGCTCCCAAAATAGGGCAGGTTTTCAGTAAGCAGGTATTTAAATCAGTGTTTTAGCTTTTAAAAGGGCACATGAAGCTTGGTTTTACTGTTACCGTCAAAAATACATTCAATATATGATGTAGCTGTAATCCAAAGATAAATACTCTTAGCCATTTTTATGTATTTGTATCAGTATCGGAAAAACTAAGTTTTGAAATATTAGCATATCTGAAATCGGCAAAAATCCAATATCGTTCATCCCTAATTTGTATAGCACTTTTTTAAATCATAGGTTTACAAACTTTGTTAATAAACAGGCAGGAATACACAGAAGTCCAAGATAAATATGTACAAGAGAAGTACAAGAGCTTCAGACTCAAGATTCAAGGCACACCAGTGTTGCTTTACCAGAACAACATTTGAGAACCTCATGCTTTTTTGATGAATGCATTGTTATATAAGTCCCCCTTTTGTTTGTGACAAATTCACTCCTCTGGTATTAAGAGAAGTAAGTGTTCCTGCTCTTAAGCCATCTGCCGTTTGGTGAAATGTTTGCACAGCCATTTGTCATAGACTAAAAAATTCAGGGTTCCCGTTTACAAATATATTTTCATGCTCAGTGTTGCAGACGTCTGTAGTATTAGTAATAGTAACAGTAACAATACTGGACAGATATGATGACTGTGATTTGAGGAATTTCCTTCTTCATTTTTCCATTGAGGGGGTCTAAATCCTGAGGTTACATAACATGTCAGCTCTTGACATTAAACGACCCCTGCCGCTCTCACACAATGGAAACAGTTGGGGGCTGCATTGCAAAAGAAATGTGTTATTTGAATTTCTTTAATGCTTTATTGAGCATTTTACAGCAGACTGAAACATCAATAAATCAATGTTCTACTTTCTTACAAAGACCAAAATACTCAGCTTGTGGTGGTGGAACATGAAACAGTGGCTCGGCTCCACTAAAATGTTGTTTTAGGCCTCTTTGTCAGTGGGAGACGAGCTAAAAATGGCCTTTCAATGCATCTAACCAGATGCACGGACAGTGTTCT
Organism: Cetoscarus ocellatus; assembly: GCA_037902135.1. Classification (NCBI taxonomy): domain Eukaryota; kingdom Metazoa; phylum Chordata; class Actinopteri; order Labriformes; family Labridae; genus Cetoscarus; species Cetoscarus ocellatus. The sequence continues at coordinate 1,061,663 of JBAMNC010001086.1, forward strand.
TCCTCCATCTGTTCTATTGTCTTGGTGTTCTCTGGATGAGGAGCGGATGCACCACCGAAGGAGATGCAGGAAATACTCTTGACCCAGAACAACACAGCCAACTTCTTCTGGCCTTCTGCAAAGTGCAGCAGCTTAAGACTTATGCAGAAATGACTAATCCTTAATGCTTAATCCATAATGCCTAAAAAATGTTCTATTGTTTCACGAGACGTGCTGTCAGTCTTGTTTACAATGATCTAGAAGGAAAACATTGTTCCGCACGTGGACTCGAGGCTTTCTTCTTCTAATCTTTCTAGCAGTGACTAGACAGTAGTCTGCTTGATGTAGTGGAAAATTTGTGGAGCTACACAGCTGTCACATGGCTAATCGGGAACAGGAAGGTCTTTCTGGTGTCCATGTCAAGGTCTATGTCATCTTTGACTCCACACAAACAGCAGCAGCAGGCTCGCTCTGAGCGGCTGTTAGGCACGTTCCAGAAATAGATATTCTGGTCGAGCACACTGAAATGTACAGGAGACTAAAGCTTTAAACTATTTTTTAAAAAATGCATACATAAACACCAGAATGAAGAGATGACAACAGAGAAGAAAAACAGGCAAAACAATCTACATGATGGCACGGATTTATGTGCCTGGACCAGGATATAAAAACCCAAATTGCAATGAAGGAAGGACATCATGTAAAACTAAAATTAAAACAGAATGCAAAGATTTGTTTTCAATCTTTATATTGATTTTCATTCATTCTGAATTTGATGCCTGCAACATGTTCCAAAAAAGTTAGGACAGGAGCAATAAAAGCCTGCGAAAGTTGAGGGATAATCAAATAACACCTGTTTGGAACTTTGCACAGGTGAACAGGTTAACTAGAAACAAGTGAGTGTCAAATTGGGTATAAATGGAGCAACAAACAACATTCCTCATTGTACAATTGCAAGGAAGTTTGGGATTTCATCATCTACAGTCCATAATATCATCAAAAGATTCAGATAATACAGAGAAATCTCTGCACATTAGCCATAAGGATGAAAACCAACATTGCATGCCTGTGACCTTTGATCCCTCAGGCAGCACTGCCTTAAAATCCAATATAATTCTGTAAACGATATTACCATGTGAGCTCAGGAACACTTTTGAAAACCATTGTCAGTTAACGCAGCTCATAGCTACATCTTAAAGGGCAGATTAAAACTCTCTCATGAAAACCAAAAGCCATTAATCAATAACACCCAGAAATGTTGCTAGCGTCTGATCTATCTCAAAATGAATCTGAGATGGACTAATGCAAAGTGTGCTGTGGTGTGACGAGTCCACAAATCAAATTGTTTTATGGAAACCATGGAAGTCCTCCGGGCCTAAAAGGAAAAGGACCATCCAGATTGTAATCAGCGCAAAGCTCAAAAGCTAGTATCTGTGATGGTATGAGGGTTGGTGCTCATGGCATGGGTAACTTGCACATCTGTGAAGGCACCACGAATGCTGAAAGGCACAAACAGTTATAGAGCAACATATGCTGCCATTCAAGTGATTCCATTTTCAGGGACATTGCTGCTTTTTTCAGTAAAACAGTGCCACAGTCTGCATGTGTAACAACAGTGTGGCTTTGCAGTAAAAAAGTGCAGGTACTAGACTGATGTGCCTGCAGTCCAAACCCGTGTCCTTTTAAATTTTCCCAAACATTAAGTGTTGTTAAGAGGAAAGATGTAATACAATAGGAAACATGAACCTGTCCCAGCTTTTTTGAAACCTGGCATCAAATTGAAAATGAGCGAATATTTTGAAAAAAAAAAAGTTTAGAATGATTAGTGTGAACATTAAAAAGCTTTTCTTTGCAGAGAAATCAATTGAATGTGGGTCAATGTGGGCTTCGATGTGGGAATTGGGGTTTGTAAATTGGTGCTCAATTTGGACTGCTTTCTGATTGTATAAAAAACTTCATACTAGCCAGCTAAAAGTGATTTAAATTGACATTTAGATGAACTTCTTAGTTCTGAAACACCCTGATTGAGTTGTGTAATTAAAGGTATGTGATGCTAAGCAAGGAGAGGGATGTGTTTATATTAAAAGAGGTTGTGTTGTGTGTAAGTATGTGTGTGTGTGTGTGTGTTTTGTGGGACAATATTATTGAAAAAAAGGACGCCTGTTTTTGACTCGCAGCATTTCATTGTTGCACCACACTTGTAAAACTGTCTCGTGCCATAGTGGCATTAATCCCGTCAGGCGTTCAGGAGGGAAAACAGTGAATTCTTGTGGCGTATATCAAACAACAAACCTCGAGTCAAGAAGATCCCAATTAAACCTGTTAACATCATTAGAATTTATGACACAGTTCAAAAGGAAATCGCTTCCCAAGCAATTTAAGGCTTGTCAGAGTTTGCCTTCAGGCTCCCAAATCCTAGCCTCTAAATTGCTTCTCTCTCAAATATTTAGCTGAAGGAATCCAAGATCTCATTAGAGAAAAGCAAGTGGTTTCGGGGAACTGCTGAGCCGCCCAGTTTGGGGCTTTTCAGCAACAGCCATTTTAATCCATTTCTTTATGTTGCTCTACTTTCATGTGTGGATCATGAAATATAAATTCTCACTCCAGCTAAGGCAGCGGTTTCTGAAAGTTAATGTTCCTCAGAAGTGGAAATAAGTTTTCAGTACTTACTGTAATAAACTCTATTATGGTAGGAGGGCGAAAAGTGTTGATTTTCTTCTAAATATGCCCTCTGCTAGACACACAGAAGCAATTAAGGAGCTGTAAACACTCAACCATATAAACACAATAATTTTTTGTGAAGTATGTCATCTGCTAACCACAAACCACATCATGGAACAAGTTTAGTTGTAATAAAAAGAGGAGAATATAAACAAGATGTAAAGCCTCATTTGGTTGTTTTCCAACATAAAATATTAACAGATCTGAATATTTCTCTCATGTTGCCAGAGGTAATAAAATGTTGACACACCGCCCGGTGCCCTGGCTGATGTAGACCTTGACCGCAGAGGGCTCAGCCACCCATTGCAGGCCCTGAGGTTATGACACTAAATACTTCTGCTATTATTACCCCATGACGCCCCACAGCGAGCTAAAAAAGACGTCAAAGCCCACTTTCAACAACAAGCTTGGACAAACTCTCAGCTCGGGTACAGATTCCAGTGTTTCCACGAAGTGAAAGAAGTTCAAGAACAAGCGCCAGCAGCTGTCATATTATATACACTGCCCCTTGGTGTGCATGCCCGTTTTGTCTCAGTCACACAGCAAGAGGGCATATAGGGATAGCACAGAGCTCCAGGTACTGTTACATAATGGCATATTCATTCCAAACCTCTCTCCAGCCAGAGACATTAAGGCAGACATGAGCCGTATGTTGCTACGCTAGCGTTTCCTGTCTAATGTTTTTCTACCAGTTGCCCCTTCTCTGCCCCTCTCTGGAGATGATGAGTGACACTGAAGCTGTCGGGCTCCAATTTTCCCATACAAGGCAGAAAAATCTGAGTGGACAAACAGAACAAGAATTTACAAGTCAGGGGTCAAGGATGATATCTAATTGGTCTTGTAGTATTTAACTGTATTCAAATAAAATCCAATTAAGTTGGGGCCTTGTGTAAAACATTAAAAGAAAAACAAAATACAATGATTTGCAAATCCTTTCTAACCTATATTCAATTAAATGCACTACAAAGACAGGATATTTAATGTTCAAACTGACAAACGTTATTGGGTTTTTTTGGTAAATATTTGCTCATGTTTAATTTGATGCAAAAAAAAAAAAACAAGGACAAGGGCATGCCTACCATTGTGTTAAATCACCTTTCCCTTTAACACTAATCAAGTGTTCAAGGAACTGAGGTCACATGTGCAGAATGTGGCTCGGAGTTGTCTTGCTGAATAAAGCAGGGACAGCCATGAAAAAGTCACTTGGATGGCGCGTATGTTGCTCCAAAACCTGCACGTACCTTTCATTGATGGTTTCTGTACAGATGTGGAAATTACCCATGCCATGGGCACAAACTCCCCCACACCTTCCCATACCATCACAGATGCTTTTGAGCTTTGCACTGATAACAGTCTGGATGGTCCTTTTCCTTTTTAGCCCAGAGAACATGACGTCCATGATTTCCAAAAACAACTCAAAATGTGGACTCATCAGACCACAGCACACTTTTCCACTTTGCATCAGTCCATCTCAGCTGAGCTCAGGCTCAGAGACGCCGGTGCCATTTCTCTGTGTTGTTGATATACTGCTTTTGATTTGCATGGTACAGTTTTAACTTGCACTTGTAGATGTAACTGTGTTAGCTGACAATGTTTTTCCAAAGTGTTCCTGAGCCCATGTGGTGATATTCTTGACAGAATGATGTTGGTTTTCATTGCAGTGCTGCCTGAGGGATCAAAGGTCACAGGCATTCAGTGTTGTTTTTGACCTTGCTGCTTACTTGTAAATCTTTTGATGATATTATGGACTGTAGATGATAAAATCCCTAATTTCCTTGCAATTGCACATAGAGAAACATTGTTCTCAGTTGTTCACAAAGTGATGAATCTCACCCCATCCTTGCTTTTAAATAACTGAACTTTTCAGGGATGCCTTTTATATCCAATCATGACACTCATTTGTTTACAGTTGACCTGTTCACCTGTGTTCACTGTGTTTTTTGGACATTTCTCAATTTTCCCAGTCTTTTGTTGCTCCTGTCTCAGCTGTTTTGGAGAAATCAAATTTAAAATTAGAAAATATATGACAAAATAAATGAATAAATAAATGAATAACTTCCTAGTTATAAGCATGTTTCTTGTTTCCACTGGCAGGGGTTTACCAAGAGGAGTCAACTTTGTCCATTTATTTCTATGGGAATCTCTGTTTTCTATACCAGTAGTTCTTTCTTTATGTTAAATTTTAATATAGCATGTACCCTACGAACATTAACATTTATTTCTGATGGACTGTATGGTAGTGTGCTACTGTAGCCTATGGGCTATTCCATTCAGTTTAGTAGTCAATGATGATTTTTTAGTTTTTTTTGGAGTTTTTGTAAGATTTCAGCCAGACTTTACTTAAAAGTTCCCTGTGACTCAAGAATATGCTGATTAGATTTCGTAGGGTTATGAATCAAAAGTTATTTGGTCTCAAGATAAAGTTGATTTGTTATAGATACAGTGCCCAGGATAAATGAGTACACCCCCCATTAAAAGTAATGTATTAATCAATATCTAAATGAACAAAAGAACAATTTCCAAAGTTTTGACAAGTGTGAGTTTAACATAACATTTTTTTTTCCGTAAGATGAAAATAAGGCTAACAAGATAACTGAAATTTAGCTTTGCTCCCGCCCCTTTGATTGGGGTGTCCTCATTTTTGCATCCTGATCTTAAATTGAGAAAAACACTTTTTGTGTACAACTTAAAAAATCTTGTTCTTCTGCAATCAATGGCAAACATTTGGGGCAGTATTTTGTGGTATAGTGTGCCATAGAAAATGTTGATTTTGAAAGGAAACTAAAAGTTTCCTGACAAATCTGAAGGGGTGTACTCATTTATGCTGAGCACTGTATGTAGCTCAAAAATGACGTGAGAGATTCTGTAAAATGTGCAAACTGCCAGGTGGTCGATTAATTCACCTTACACTGTATGCATTTTTAGTGGACATTTTTATGATTAACAAAAGATTATAAGTGTATTTTTTAAAAAGTCTTGAACCACTAAGAATATCAAATTTGATGCATTTCTCTCAATGTAAAACCTTATGTACTGGAGTTTAAACTTGACAAGGTTTGTGAATGTTCATATGCCTATGAATAAACTTTTTAATGTGTCCAAGAAGAACTGGTTGTATTCTGAACACATCTTTTAGGTATTTTGAGACATAAACAAACATATAATACCAGAGGCAGTGTCAAAGAGATGTTTTGGTTCTCCACTAGGCTGTATATCACTATAAAGGACAAATAATTTACACTCTGGGGGACATAAGTCAAGCCTCCCCCTCCAGTGGGTGCATGATTCACTCATGTAAACAGCCATAAAAGACATTCAGGCCACTGGTGACACTGCGCCATGAGGTCCGTAAACATTACACTGCTCTTGTGGTGTCAAGGACGATTTCAAGGCCTGCAGCTTGGTCCCAGGATTTAATAACAACAATGCATGACTTAATGCATGTTGTCCACAATTACTGTATGTCCTTTGACACGGAAAGCAAAGTCATGCTATGGCCTTATCAACAGATCATTCAGGGGAAAATTAAGAGGAGGAACAACTGCAGTCCTGAGGCAGAAACACAAGGCCAGCCCCAGAAGTGAGTCAGAGGCCCTTTGCATTTACACTGAAGCGCCACAAAGCTCTGCTGCTCTAAGTCTCAGGATCAAATAGGGTCAGAATTTGGCATAAACAGCATAAAAGCATGGATTCTTCTCTCCTTGTATCAAAGATTTAGGCTGGTGGTGGTATTACGGTGAGAGAGATATTTTCTAGGCTCACTTTTGGCCCCCAGTACCAAGTGAGCATTGTTAAATGCCACAGCCCACCTGAATATTGTTGCTGACCACAGTGTATGCATCCTGTGATGGCTACTTTCAGCAGGATAACGCGCCATTTTACTGAGCTCAAATCTTCTCAGGTGGTTTTCACACCAAAAGCTTGGTAGTTTGGTTGCTTTGTTCCAATCAGTTGAAAAAATGTCACAAATTTGCATATTTCCTTTGGACTGTTTCATGTTCACACAAAAAGCTTGAGCAGCCCTTAAGGCATTACATCACAGCCAGCATTATTATGACTACAACTCACGCTGTTCATTATGGGCGCTGTCTGGAATTGCTTCCCACAAAATGACTTACCGATTTATAGGTAAAACATACTTTGTAAGATTATACAGAAGGATATATTTAACATTGTGTGCCTTACAATAGAAGTGTAAACAAACTATGCACAAAGAAGTGGGGCTTAAAATGCTTGCTAGTGTCCACAGTGGATCAGAGAAGACACCAGATAGCATGGCAACTTATTATAACGTAACACCTGTAGCAGTTTCTGCAGAGACACAATGTTGAAAAGTAAAAAGCAGCTTTAAAAAGGATCAATTTTGCTGCCTGAACGAGCTTTACTAAGTTCAGAAAAGTAAACAACTTTCTGAATCAGCTGATTTTGTTGAGTCCTTTGATGATCTGCTGGAGAGATGGTGAGTAATCAATGTGTTGATATATTCATGGCATGTTGTGCCTGTGCACAGAAAGTGATTCTGTGGGATCCAGAATATTATTAAGAAGAACTTTGTTATAATGTAATGTATTTATTATTACTTCTGCTGATGCTTATACAACTACAGCTGCGTGACGAGCTAACTTGTCACCCTGTTTGTTTCGATTTCTTGATCGATAGTGTCTTCACTGCAAATGAACCACTTCAGGTTGATTGGAAGTAAGCAGAGACCACCTTTTTTAGGCAAGCTCGGCATGATTATTTGTGCTGAGGGATCAATTGTTGTGTTCTTATATTCAAACAAACCATAGAAAACACCCTCTTGTATTAGAACAATGCTCCCAAACAACCATGTTTGAAAACAACCTCAAACTGGTTTCTTGAACATGGCAGTGAGTTCACTGTACTCCAGAGGCCTCAGCCGCCAGATCTAAGTCCATAGAGTTCCTTTGGTGTTTTTACTTTGTGGAGGATCTGGAGCCGTCAAGAGACACGCGAATGTTTTTGTCTTTTGTTGTCTTTGCCAGAATATCAAACATGGTCAACGAGGTGTCAAGGTATCCTTCAACAACTGTTTCAACACAACCCAGAGGTTCACTAGTGCCATTTGCACTCTCTGCACCTTAAAGTCATTTTTAATGTGACCTGTCAGCTTCACTCTACTGTCCTGCCAGCATTGTGTCCAAAGAACATTAGTCACTTCCTTTCCTGTCCTTCAGTCCTCAGCGCGTGTCCTTCTGCCTTTAGGCATCTCTCTGTCAAAGTCATTTAGAAACAAAAGAGCAACACAGTTAAAGAGATGTTAGCTGTTTCTGTGGTAAGAGTCTATGAAGGCATGCTCCTTGCTGGGCAGCTGACTCAGGTGGGTGTAGGTAATTAGAGAGCGGGCCCTGTTAGTCTATGTCTCCAGGGAAACAGCTGCCATCCATCCCACTGTTCCCGTGGAGCAGCCTGTAGTTGAGGTGTGTGCAGACTCCACAACCAGCTCCCACTCTGTTCTGGATGGATGCCCTTCACTAAACACGTCAACGCTGCAGCTCCTCTCCAACTAATACCTTCAGGATCATTGATCACCATCACAGATTCTGACAGCACGAGACAAAAAGCATAGCACATCTGTCTGAGCCAATCAAATGTCAGTGATCTGTAAATGGAACAAGATATCAGGGATTGCCGGTCAAATAAAGACCATCTGTTACGATGCTTCCCGTCTTTATAACTATTACTGTCACTGATTTAAAGACTGATGTTTCAATTTACGGAAAACTAGGAGACAGAGGGGGAAAATGATCTGTGCTCCAGTTGTGTTATTAGATTACCAGACTTAGAAAAATAAATGATGTACACGCACAGACAGTTCTTTTTCATGATGGACGCTCTACCCCAGGGCTGCAGCTGCATCAGGAGAGCAGAGACAGAACAGCAGAAGAACGGCCTCGCTCTGTTTTCATACGATTCAGATCAGATTGTTTTGGCTGACCCAACACAGGAGTCGAACAGTAAAATAAACTCAGTTAAAGCGAAGGACAGGAAAGGAGGAGAAAAAAAGAAACTGACAATAACAACAATGTGATGACTGACAAAGATAAAGAACACAATCTCTGTAGTTTATTTAGAGTAAAGATTTCTGGATAAAACACTCAGATATGATTACAGTTTTCATATAATCTCACCGCTTGAACAATGAAGGACAGGCAAAGCTAACCAATATAATTATAATACAATAATAGCATCTGAGGAGTGCCACGTGGAAGCACTTTGTGCTCCACACACCCAATGGCAAAAACAAACAAACAAAAATAACTGGGCTGTGTGTTGATTATGTGCAAAGCAGCTAGCCCACTCCTCATCCACGACAAATCTATGGGCTCAATTGTTGGCCTTCCTCTTAAGTGCAGGAGCTGAGGTGTGCTCAGCCACATGAGACCATATCCTTCTCAGCAGGCCCCAAACCAGAGGCGCAGAAAAAAGCCATCATAGAAAAGACTGCAAGATTTAAATGCAAGGACATGCAGCATTGAAATGATCTAATAGAAATACACTGTGTCCATCTTGCAACTGGTCTCACAAGGGGGAGGGTTGCTGGGGTTTAAGTATCTTTGGTCATTAGCATGTATGATCAAAAACCTTTGGAGTTAGATTTTTTTTTTGAAGGAAAGCCCTACAGCACAAGGATTTTAGTCATTTGACCTAAGGCATGTCAGGCCACCACTCTTGTTATCAAAAACAAGTACAACACATTCTGATGTATTTATTTCCTAACTTCAATAAAACTCTGTCTGATATTAAATGCTGAGGCAGAAATATGGTCTGTCGATGGCACATGTACCACTGTTTGTGTATTTTCAGCTGAAGGTGCTTTACATGGTGAAGATTCACAGCCAGACCAGTAAGCTTGGGATACTTTCTGCCTCTCTCTTCTTCATAATTTTTACAATCCGCGCCTGTATTACATAAATTACATAAATGCCTGCAGCAGATGAAAAATAGGAAAGACACCTGCACTGCTGAACAAAAGCTTTTCTCCAGGTGTATGATAGGGCTTTGTGATATTAAACTTAACACGCTCATGCAGATAGATCTCATATATCAAAGCCCATTTTGTTTATAATGTTCAACATCTCACTTCACATATTTTTTCTCCTATATTTCTGGCTTGGTTACACACAGACCTTGGAACTGATAACCCATAGTAATCGTAAAGCGTCTGTGAAAGAACAAATTTTAAAGAAGGGACTTTTATCTGAGGCCTTGTACGGGGGAAGTCTGCCAGTAAGTGATGTGAAATAAAGCTGATAATTATCCTGCTGTCACAATCAAACAATCTTGGATTGGACTGTATCTGCTATCTGTGGACTCAAGCCAAAGACGGGACGCATACCAGACATCAAAGACAAACTGTCACATCAGGATACGAGCCAATGGGAGCTCTGTAAGCTGATCTCATGAGCGGGACACTTTGAGATGTTGTAATGTACAGTATGCAGCTTTAAAATGTGAAACAGGTAAACAAGCCGGCTCAGCAACAGGTAGGGGTTACCCTCCTGAAACACTTCATCATCGAGTGGAAAGACAAAGACGTGGGTGCCGTAAACACCCTGTTACATAACTATTGCGTTTGCTTTGAGGGCAGGAGGGGGGACATCGGAGTCAATTTCACAGTCACTCAGCTCACCTTTAACACTTCTACACAGCTGAGTGTTTCCGTCCATCTGTGCCCCCTTATCCCGCACTCCAGGTCCCTCTACTGCCCTCAAGTAACCATCAGAAGCCTTCAGCTCAGCCCAGCTTCTCCTGACATGAGCCTGTAAGCCTTTATTTATCCCACACATTATTTTCTTCCCCTCTCCTTAAGCATATCTTGCCTTCTTCCCCAGTCCCCGGCCCCCTCTTCCTCTCCTGTCATGACATTGGCCTGTGACACGTGTGGGAAACTTCTGCGGGGCCCCTGCTTCAGACAGGACACTGATATACTGAGAGTGCTGGCTGACACGGCTATTTCGGGAACTTGTAAATATGAGAACTTCCTTAACTAAAGTCTATCTTATATCCCTGAGGAATATAAACAAGAAGAAGTAAAACAGAGGGAGATATAAAGAGCTTCTAAAACCACATTTCCTCTTGCTTATTGAGTTTGAATCGACGTTACTGATAAGACAAAGCTCATGAACAGCGGAGGCCATCTTGCTTCAGGAACAACAACAAATAAGACAAAAACTGGACATTGTTCTCACTTTCATGCTGACCTTATCATAAACTGCTTTTCCTCCGAAAACAGACCAAGTTTGTCATTTAAGCTGTAAGAGAAGACAGAGCAAAGCAAGGGAGGAAATAATAATGAACTGGAGCTCAAACAGGAAGTAGAGATTACGATAAGAAAGATCTGGAGTCCACTGAAGCCGTTAAGCCGCAGACAGATCAGTCTTGATCAGATGAGTGAGTCTGGGCAGCTTTTCTCCACAGTTTACGGAGATTTTGTGATTTTCCGGGCACTGCAATGAAGGTCTCACTGACTTCAGTGTTGGATTTATGTAATCTGAGCAGAGACAAATTACTTAAATATGAAATATAATTTCAAATCAGCTAAATACAGAGTTAAATGGAGTCCAGTAGAGATGTCTTGAGTAAAAAAAAAAACACTTGTTCGACTATCAAAATTAGTGACGGCCAATACCAAACTATTTCAAATCAATACCATACTGGCACCTTTTGCTGTCATGTTTTCATACGGATACCGATACAAACCGTTGCCTAAATAACATCTACGAATTTGTCATTCTTTAATGACCAAAAGCACATAAAGAAAATGTGTAGTCTGTGTAGTCAATACCATCAGATATTAAAGGTAAGTTGAATTTTAAAGGTCTAAATCAAAGCTGCCCTTGTCCTGCAAGATGCAGTCTATAAAAACTGCTGTTGCCCTTGTTTTCATACGTAATAGCAGCAGCCGTAAACAGGAGCAGCAGCGACTACCAGTGGTAGGCAGATGTTTGGTCTTTAGCCTGACCCATCCCTCAGGAAGATATTTTTCATCGTTTTATGATTTCGATTTGAGGAAGTCATGACGACCAAATTTTTTTCTTTTGTCATACTAAAGTGAATTTGGTACCTATTATCCTAAGACCCTGGAGGAAATGAAGCACAAACTTAAGGTACTTGATGTGACCAGATTCTAAGATATTACCTTCAAACTCACTGAAAGTCCCAAGAAAACTAAGACATTGTATGAAATAGGGCTGTCAAAAATAGACTTTTAATTGATGCATTGGGATGTGGACGTAAATGAAGATGCATTGATAAAGAGAAAATCAATAATTATCTAATCTTGCCGAGGCTGCTGCTAGACTGTAGTATCAGTTTATACTCTGGGGGAGAAAAAAATAGTGTAGAAAGATGAGACCTATGGAATTTTTTTATTCTGGTTTACAATAAAAAGACATTTTTGCTGCAGTTGACTCAAAAGCCATTTCTAATAGATAAAAGGTGTTCATATTTATCTAACTGCATGTATGTTTTTGTCTAAAAGTACCCTGGTGCAATAATATAAAAAATTAAGGATATTACTCGGCATTATTTCGTGATGCATCGTGATATTGAATGAAAATCAATTTTCAAATTAATAATTTTATTCAAATTTAACTGAATTGTGTGACTGGTGAAGATGCACAGCTCCAACGTGAAATATGTTATTAAAATACAGATAAATTTACACTTATGATTGACTTGTTTACTGTTCATCATTCAACTGTTGTCTGTTTACTTTTTTTTCTTTTGATGGAGTCACTGGCGCTATCCTCATTTCACGTGTAAAACACTTTTCCCAGCCTGTAGTATTTACTGTAAGCACAGCGTTCATAAATATGTGAGCACATATAAATGAAGATTCATGTTGCATGGGAAACTTTGATTGTGTGGTTTTATTCTTGTGGCAGGTATGTGCACTGATAGGGCCCAGTGTTATCACAATACTGAACAGTGTTACAACATATATTTACTATTTCGACCTGTTTATATCCTTGCTGTTATTACCGCCGCTCAGGAGTTAATGTGTTGCGTTTGTTTGTGAACAGGGTAACTCTGGTGATATTTTCAGGGAATGTTGGTGAGCTCAAGTAAGAAGTGATCATGCTTTGGTGGTGACCAGAATACAAATGAAGATCAATTTATAAGGATTTGTTAACACCCCGAGATAGGGTAGTTTTCCACATTTCCACTAATAAATCAGAAAGTTCTCCACATATTTTGATGACATTTTCAGGGAATGTTGGTCATGGCACAAGGAAGAAGTGATTACATTTTGGTGTTGACCTGAATCCAGATGTGGATCCAGAAAATCCTTTAAGGATTTGTTAGCACTGTGAGTTTGGGTAGTTTTCCACATTTTTGCTCATACATTTTAAAAAATTAGATGGATATTGATTTTATTTTCAGGCAGTGTTGGAGATGGATTTCAGTGGTGATCCAAATCAGGATGAGGATTCAGCAATTTTTTCAAGGATTTTGAACACATAACACCAGACAATGTTGGAAATGGTTTGGCAGAGGTTTGTGCTCTTGGAGTACTTCTAGTTGTATATAGTGTTATTCATACCCTCTTTAGTGGCAAAAGCATCTTTTTCTTTATCATTTATATATGTGCTTTTGAGTCAACCATTGTTCTTGCATCGGTAAAGGTTAGACAAAATAGAGGCACTGCCTTCAAAAATCTTGAATGAAAACCCTCAAAACTCTGTCTTTATCAAAGTCATCCTTTGCAGCACAGTAAGAAAGGCTGAACAGCTGCCATGACCTCTTCATTAAATATAAATCAGCATTATTAATTTACAACAACTGCTCTGACGCCTATGCTCTGATCAACTCTCTATCAGAGAGGATCATTAATATCTATTTTAAGAATGTTTCTAGTAAATGCTATTTATAAAATGATGTGTCTCATAATCTCTTAAATATCTGCCAGTCTCAACAAGCACATTAAAAACACACTTTTACAGTCATAAATCTGTTCACAGTCATGCAGTCTTGCATAATTAAGATGCTGCTGAATGTTTAACAGCCTCCCCCTTATGCTGCCTCAAAGATCTTCATCACATGTCAGAGAAACGTCCGAGGTCACACACGCAGGACACATTCCTGTTACCTCCATACATTGAGTTGAGCAAACACTCGGCTCATGCAGAGATAACTGAGATGTAATCAGACAACAACAGATGAAGTCGTCACAATGATGGACACCCATGTGACCTGAATACTCTGCTTCCTCTACGGACGACTCTTTTCTCCTCTTATCCTCCTTCAAACCCACTCAACAGTCCGATGTTATCAGGTTCTCTGTCTTCTGAAAGGGGTTACAATTCAAAGACTGGCCTCGCTGCCACTTAAGAAACAGAAACAGATCACAGCAGGCATTACACAATCACACCTGTCACTAGAGGAAACCAGAGGTGGTTTTTTCCATCAGGCAAAAGTTGGCAACTGCCTGAGACCTTGTGCTGCAAGGGCCCAAAAGATACAGTCATTATAGGTAAGCATAAAATAAGGTTATCCTCTAAAATAACTTTAAACTTCCAGGACATGTATTTCAAATATCAAAGGGCTGCAATATGAAATGTCTGTCCTGATCAGAAAATGACAAGGCTTATCAGTGTCCTTATACGGACAGAGAGGCAGTATGTTTAGCATGAGAAGTGACAATCCCTCTGATTGGCCCTTAATGAATGTGACAGATGGAAAATTTGTTCAGTGACTTTCTTCTATTTCTCTGGAAAGGCTCTGCTTTTACTCATTACTGTCTTTGGAGCATAGCCTGGATGAACTAATGAATTACATAATCTCACTGGCCACCTTTAGATACACCAATTCAACTGTTCGTGTACACAAACAGCAACTAGAAAGCACTTGGAGAGTGCAGACCTCCGCCAAGCATCACAGTTCCCCCTATTTGTCATTTGCACCATAAATATTAGTCCCACATTTATTTTGACTACATTTTTAGATTCCTTGACCATGAAAACATACCATTGGCAACTGAATTCATAATGACATCAACATTAGTTCAGCAGTTATTCACAAAAATCGAATTTTCTTTAATGGCGGTTTTCTTCTGGATCTAGCTCCTTAGCTTTTGAAGATACAGCAAATCTGTTGGCACCTTCCAAATTCCACAATGCCTTGGCTATATAATGGTGTTTGTTGCTTGTTTATAGCTTCATTTGTTCTCTTCCTATGATGAAAATTCCAAAGGTCCCCTATTTTTTCGTATTCTGGATCATAGTATCCGGAATTATTCCTTTATCCAGATCAGTCTTTGATATACTGTAGAGCATGTTAGAAACTTGTCCTGTATTTTTTTTCCCAAGTGCCCTGACCATTATTTATGGAGTTATATGCACAAATGTCCAAAATGGCCCTATCTCCCAATGTTAAAGAATCCTTTAAAAAATTCCTGGATTCAAGAGGAGATCCGGATCGCTTCTGAAATCTAATCATTTGTTTCTTATCCTATACCGGACATTCCCTGAAAATTTCATCAATATCCATCCAGAACTTTTTGAGTAATGTTGCTAACTAACTAACAGACAGACAGACAGACAAACAAGCCCTCCCAAAAACATAACCTCCTTGGCGGAGGTAATCACATGAAGGCAACTCAATGCAATGACCTGCTGAAGTTCAAACCGATTATCAGAGTGCAGTTGAAAGGTGATTTAAGTGACTTTGAACAACATGAATGTTGGTGCGAGATAGACTGGTCTGAGTATTCCAGAAACTGCTGATCTACTGGAGTTTTCACACATAACCATCTTTAGGGTTTACAGAGAGGGCTTTCACACCGGCCAGTTCTGGCTCTTGAACCTAATTTTGAACTGGCCGGTATTTTAAGAACGTAAAAGAATTGGTTTGGAACCTGAAAAGTTGGTTCACAGCTGGAACAGCTCGCGAACCATGACATCATCGTTGACAAAATGAGCAGGAAGTAGAAGAAGGAAAATGGAGAAGAAGAGCGTGCAGTGGTTGAATGAGGAGATGAAATGTTTGATGGTAATTTAGGCATCAAAAAAATTTCAATAGAAGCTCGAGAGCACTGCTTGATTGCTGGATGAAAAAAAAAAACTTAAGTAAAGCAACCAACGCTTTAAGAATAATTATGTGATCAGCCATTTTGCCAGTGTGTTGTTTACTTCCACCTGAGTAACACAGAAGAATTTTGATCCCATTCTGGTTCCACTTAAACTGGTATGAACACAGGCTGGTTCGCTAGAAAGCACCAAGGTTCTGAGAATCCAGAACGGAACCGGTTCCAGAACTAGAACCATGCCGGTGTGAAAGCCTTCAGGGTGTAGTTCAAAAAGAGAAAATATCCAGTAAGCAGCAGTTGTGTGGGTAAGAAATGTCTTGTTGATGCTAGAGGTCAGAGCAGAACGGCCAGGGTGTTTCGAGATAAAAACTGCCACTAATAAAGAACATGAAAAATAATCATTTAAAACTCAGTATATTAGTCATCATCTATACCAGTGCTGGAGCCTATCCCAGCTGACGTTAGGCGAGAGGCGGGGTACACCCTGATCCGGTTGCCAGCTGATCCAAGGGCCACATAGAGAGACAGACAACCATTCACACTCTCACTCATACCTGAGGACAATTTGGTGTCACCAATCAACCAAATGAGCATGTTTATTCATCTATGGGAGGAAGATGGAGTGCCTGGAATGAACCTTTGCATACACCACAGAGCATGCAAACTCCACACAGAAAGCCCTGACCAACACGTGGATCAAACCAGCAATGTTCTTACGGTGAAGCACGTGCACTTTCTGCTGCGCCACCATGCTTTCCTTAAACTCGGTACATTTCATCAAAATTAGAGCTGCTTTTTTTCCAAATATTGACTTATTTGAGACATTTAGTTAAATGTGCAGAGCCTCACAGACCTCCAACTCACTTAAACCACCTCTGACGTGGAGACGACAAAGCATAAGCAGTAAAGTCCAATAAACCACAACATAAACACATCTTCATGGCAGCGTGGTCCCAAACAATGTCAGTTCTTAATGGGTGAATAAAATTTTTAATGGACACAATGTTCACAGTTTGATGATCTAATACAAAGAGGAGAAACTTATGGAGCTTGGAGCTCAGCTTGGCCACAATAATCCACTGAACTCATTCCTGAAGTAGCCAGAGTTTGATTATGAAGGCTTGGCTTCCAACAAACGAACTACAACTGTGCCTATTTATTTATGAGGTGGCACCACCTAGTGGAGTATTTTGGGATGTCACAGAAAATGACTTAAAACCTGTTGTCTAATTGTGAGGGGAGGGAATGTACACTGTTATTGCATTTGTTTAAAAAATGTGAAGCTGAAGTGATTTTGTGCAAAAAACCTTCATCTTAACTTTGCTTGAAATTCAAAATGATATTGATGTTTACTCAGACAAAGCAACTTGGGATGCACGATAATGGAATTTTGTTGATATATTACTTCCAAACGTATTATCCCTGAAACTGATTTCATTACTGATGTTTTTCTTAAAGAGCATAAAGTCTCCACTTAATTCAAAATGGTCTGTTCCTGCTGTGGTTATAGTCTATGTGTGTTGAAAACAGATGTGAAGCAAGAAAAACAACATTTTATTCTTATTAAATGATACTTTTGATTTATAAAAGGGGACGTTCAGTGATGATGAGGTACAATTGTACATTCTGCTAATATTATAAGAAAAAAACAAACAATACTTCACCCCTGTCATCTGACGGGGCAATGTTTGGGCAATTGAGCTAATAGTTGCATCTGCCAAATGTTTGATGGACTCTGTGTGATGGGAGGATGTGCAATATATATGTTTTAGTTTCTTTTTTACTTGTCTACTGTCCTTGTGCTTGTCCCACTGTATTTAGTCTGTATAGTGTCTTGTATGTGTATGCTACCATCAACCTGCCAGGGGGTCTGCAGATGAAAATTAGTCCAAGGCTATAATCTGGCATATTTACATTTGTAAAAATGTTCATTAATATGCGCTGTTCCCTCTTTAAAATCAATAAAGAAAAAAAAAGAAAAAGAAAAAATATGGAACTACACTGGTGACCGACTAAAACTTTAAAAATAAAACTTTTGATGACACAAACAAGGAAAGCATTTCATTTTTGGGAAAAGAATTACAAAACCCAAAACCAGTGAAGTTGGCACGTTGTGTAAATCGTAAATAAAAACAGAATACAATGATTTGCAAATCCCTTTCAACCTATATTCAATTGAATACACAGCAAAGACAAGATACTTAACGTTCGAACTGGTAAACTGTGTTATTTTTTGCAAATATTAGCTCATTTTGAATTTGATGCCTGCAACATGTTTCAAAAAAGCTGGCACAAGTGGCACAAAAGACTGAGAAAGTTGAGGAATGCTCATCAAACACTTATTAGGAACATCCCACAGGTGAACAGGCTAATTAAGAACAGGTGGGTGCCATGATTGGGTATAAAAGCAGCTTCCCTGAAATGGTCAGTCATTCACAAACAAGGATGGGGTGAGGGTCACCACTTCGTGAACAAATGCGTGAGCAAATTGTTGAACAGTTTACGAACAACATTTCTCAACGAGCTATTACAAGGAATTTAGGGATTTCATCATCTACGGTCCGTAATATCATCAAAAGGTTCAGAGAATCTGGAGAAATTACTGCACCTAAGCGGCAAGGCCGAAAACCAACATTGAATGCCTGTGACCTTCGATCCCTCAGGCGGTACTGCATCAAAAACCGGCATCACTGTGTAAAGGATATCACCACATGGGCTCAGGAACATTTCAGAAAACCACAAAAGCCAGCATCTGCGATGGTATGGGGGTGTATTAGTGCCCATGGCATGGGTAACTTACACATCTGTGAAGGCACCATTAATGCTGAAAGGTACATACAGCTTTTGGAGCAACATATGTTGCCATCCAAGCAACGTCTTTTTCATGGACGCCCCTGCTTATTTCAGCAAGACGATGCCAAGCCACATTCTGCATGTGTTACAACAGCGTGGCTTCGTAGTAAAAGAGTGCGGGTACTAGACTGGCCTGCCTGTAGTCCAGACCTGTCCCCCATTGAAAATGTGTGGCGCATTATGAAGTGTAAAATACAACAACAGAGACCCCGGACTGTTGAACAACTTAAGCTGTACATCAAGCAAGAATGGGAAAGAATTCCACCCGAAAAGCTTCAAAAATCGGTCTCCTCAGTTCCCAAACGTTTACTGAGTGTTGTTAAAAGGAAAGGCGATGTAACAGTGGTACAAATGCCCCTGTGCCAACTTTTTTGCAATGTGTTGCTGCCATTAAATTCTAAGTTGATGATTATTTGCAAAAGAAAATAAAGCTTCTCAGTTCGAACATTAAATATCTTGTCTTTGCAGTGTATTCAATTGAATATAAGTTGAAAAGGATTTGCAAATCATTGTATTCTGTTTTTATTTACGATTTACACAACGTGCCAACTTCACTGGTTTGGGTTTTGTAGAAGGGAAAAAGACAGACACAGATAGTGAGGGGCCACTTCAGTCCAGCAGTTTAAAAACACTCTGAAACCATTTGTTTTCTTTTCTTCCAGATAATATTGGTTCAAGTCCAGTGACTTCCTTTTCTGTTCTCACACCCATTTTGTCTTTTTCCCATCACCCCGCAGGAGTCTGGGAAAGTGATGACATCACTGAGGCCTCTGTAAACCTCTGTCAGCCTCACGGGGCCCAAAACCACAGTGAATGACAGTCAGGCATTTCCCGTCTCTCTACAGCAACAAATATGTCTAATTAAGATCAGATGTAGTTATGACTATGGATGTGACAGTGAGGCCTCTAAGCTGTAAATGTCCATTTTGTGATACTGTAACCAGTAAGATAATGAGCCCTATTCTGATAGGGTAAAGTACTTTGTCTCATGGGTTTGGCTCATGGCAGTTTGGGACTTTTTGGTCTACATTTTGTTATTTTAAGGACACATATCCTCAGTGTAAATGCAGGCGCAGAACGCAAAGAGAATGCATTTTGTTCTCTTATTTTATAAAGGTCATTCCTCTTAAATCAGTGTATGCTAGGCAGCAGGCACTTTGCTATCAACACATCAAGTCTAGTTGTTTGGTCAGCTTGATTATATGATTTCTCTGCCTTTATTGAGCCTCTTTACTCAAAGAACACACACAGAACACAATATGAAATATGTAAGAGCTCAGATTCAAGTGCTTTTTTTTCCACTGAAGCATCCGGAGCATAAGGAACAATCAAAAAGACGAGTCAAGACACTTCTGCAGAAACACAACAGTGACACCTCAGTAATCATTCAAATTCTCAGAACGGACAGGATCAGAAAGGTTTATGTTTGATAGATCTGTTTACTGAAAATCAATTACCTGTGGGCTTTAAGCAATTTATTTTCTAATTTTCTTGCATGAATCCTTGGCTCTGTTTTCAAATGCATACTTAAAATAAACTGGACAGCCTGTTTTATTATCTGTGAGCATAATGATTGCCCTGATTGATTAGCATGTATACAAATATTAGAAATATAGCTCAGTGTTACCAAAAATTTTTAATTCTATGTGCGTTTGTCTTATTTCTAGGTGTATTACACGAGCTGGAGCAAAAAGGGATGGTGCACCGAGAAGCGCTGCAAAAAAGTCACACTGTCTCTTAGCTCTCCCATTTGAGGAAACAGGCTCAGAAAAATGTGTATTTTGATCTTATGGATGTGTGTCCATCTTCCTAATGCATCCTAGAAATAGCAGAAATACTCAGTATCTGTTACTGTTGTTGTCCTTGCTCATTTTTGTGTCTTTTTTGTTGATTTGTTTCTTTCTTTGTTTTGGCACTGTTGCATATGGTATGTAAGCTTTTTTTGAAAAGTTAATTATATGTTTATGTCTAGGTTGTATTGTTAAGTTGTAAATAAAATAATATTAAAAAAGATTTATCAATGCTATATATACATATATATATATATATATATATGTGTGTGTATATATATATATATATATATATATAGTTATATATATATATATATATATATATATATATATATATATATATATATATATATATATATATATATATATATATATATATATGTACATATATATATATATATGTATACAGTGCTTAACAAATTTATTAGACCACAACCTGATATAAGGTTTTTGCCACAGCTGTCCTAAATTAACCACACTGGTGATCAGCAAAATCATTTCAAGTTTTCACGTATTTTAAAAGATTTTAAAAATATTTAAGTTTTCTTATTTTAAAGACGGATGGTCCGGTTAATATGTTAAGCACTTTGTATTATCCTGCTGCTGTCATGATGTATCATGATATGTCATATCGCCCATGTAAGCCCATAAGTACTGCATCATCAGATTCTTGCCGATACACATCCCTAGAAAGTTCATAAATATGCCCATATGCCTATTTTTATTCTGGCACTGGTGAAAACAGTTTAAACCAATATCTAGTGTGTATAAATACTTGATATGACATTTTGACAAAGACTTTGCCGTTTTAAGTAAAATAAATATTGTCCCAGGAGCTGCATAAATGACCTCAAACTTAGTTTACAACAATATCCCAGTTTTTGTTGTTTTAATGGGACGTAAACATGAGTTGTTAAAAAAAGATAAAAATGAGAAAGCCTGTGCTGCAGCTCCACCCTGTGGTCAGTGCTGGCTAACAGGCTTTGCCCTCCAGGCCTCCACCCTGGTCACGTGACTAAAATCTATCAATAGAGTTATATTTTAGGGTAATTTATTGTATATTGTATTGTATCTTATCATACAATATTGCTTCTTATAAGATTTAGCGTTTTAAAGTATATCTAGCTCTCTCTCTCTATATATATATGTATATATATGTGTGTGTGTGTGTGTGTATATATGCATGTTTACATATATATATATATATGTATATATATATATATATACATATATATATGGTATTGTGTCATATCATATAGTACTGTATCATATTGTATGACATGTTGCTCTGTATAGACTTGCAGTGTTTTGGATCACGAGTTATATCATTGTGCATCATATTGTATTATATTAGAATCAAAACACATCATAATTAATATTGTATTATGCATCCTATCATATTGTACTTTGCAGAACTAAATTATTCTCTGATTATGTGTAATACAATGCATCTTTATTTAAGTTTTTCTATTCAGTGAGTGTTTTTATTATTAATTCATTTTTTGGGGTTTTTTGCACCACATATTGTATCCACATCTTACACTTGACTATGTCATTTACTTTTTATGAGCTGATGTAACAAACTTAACTCTCTTGTTGTTGTGATGCTTATTTTAGGTCATAACTTCTTTAAAGGGAATAAGACATCGTTATATATAAATAATAAGGTGGTAAAAACTGTGATGTTTAGCTGTGTAATATTAACCTGATGTCACCCTGGCTAAGCCCCTCTCTCTGTCGTTTAGGTAATGTTTAACAGTCTGAAGTGAATCCATGGATGAAAAACACAGCAGACTATAACAGAATAAAGAAAGACTCACCCTGTGAGCTGTGGTGAAGACTCTTGCCTTTGTTGGACAGAGGCAGACTGTGGACAATGCACAGGTTTGAGGACAGCTTCTGTCCCATGTTGTTTCCCAGGAAAACTCTAAAATAACTTGTAAAATTAACAATTAATGCTGAATAACGTCCTTCCTGTAGCTCTCTTGGTCTTCTTGGTCGTGTCCTGCTGGTGTGTGTCTGATTTTTGAGGAGAAGTCTGTTTTAGTAACTTTTCCAAATCCCGCCAGAAATTTGAAGACATGTAAACATGGACACGTGGACCCTGCTATCTCTTTATTCTGTCCAATAAAATCCAGCGTGGAGGGGGGAGGACTTTGGCACGAGCTGTCCTCAGCAGACCGTTAAATGTGCTTGTTGAGGCTCGTGCCTCCTGCTACAGACACGCGCACGCGCACGCGCACACTCAGCAGTTTCTTTTAAAAAAAAAGGTGGAGCGCGTGCAGCGGCAGCAGGCTGTCCTCGGTAGGTGAGCGCGAACCGGATGTTTCAGGATGTCAGGACAGGTAATTCTGTTTACTCTGAAAAAAAAAAAAGGTTTAAAAATCTGTTTCCTTCAGCTGGCTGTTGGTCGGTGCCGCTTCTTTTTTGCATCTAAGTTACAAAGATATTGTTGGCTTTAAATTAACTCTCTGAGAAGTTAATCTTTCTAAATAAACAGAGGCTACTAAAATAATAAGTTACTGCAGAGAAGCCGCTATTGTCAAATTCATTGATTAGGTGCCACCGTGTCAACAATTTGATAGACAGGATTAAAATAAATAAATAAATAAATAAGTCATTGCAAAAAAACATCTTATGTTATTGTAAGAGTCATAATAATCAGAGAACTTTGTAGAGCTGAAAAGCTGAAAAAAACGAAATATAGTTTCAATATGAAAACTAAAAAAACTGGTCATTGTATGTATCTCTCTCTCTCTCTCTCTCTCTCTCTATATATATATATATATATATATATATGTATATATATATTTATATATATATATATATATATATATATATATATATATATATATATATATATATAATCTTTTAGTGAAGTTTAGAAAACACCTCAAGCTCTTTGTTTTTGTTTTCTAAATCCTGCACAATCAGGCACATGTTTATATTTCTCAGTTACTCTGTCCCTATATCCCAAGTTGACCCCCTGAGATCCTCTGACCAGGGTCTGCTAGCTGTCCAACAGGTCAGACTGAAAACAGAAGGTCACCACACTTTTGAGGTTGTTGATCCAACACTCTGGAATTCTTTTTCCATTTAGATAAACTTTGCTGCTTCAAGTGAAATCTTGAAGCAGCTGAAAACACGTTTATTTGAGCCTTGAACACCAGAACCTGTACTCTGACTACCTCTTTGTTTTGTTGTGTTTGGTTTTTATGACTGCTGTTGTTTTGTTTGTGAGGTACTTTATGAACTTTCCTCTGTGAATTGCCTGCTTAATTTCACTCATTTTATGTTTTAGGTTACAGAATAATGTTGCAGTTATGAGGGATGATTGTTGACTTGTTTACACAAGTATCACTGTAAAGAGGTTCCTGAGTGGTTGGATATCCCTGTGGCATGCTCAGCGCAGCAGCAGTTACTGATTAACAAACTGGTCCAAAGTTAACCGTTTGAATCAGAGCTGTTTGAATTTGAACCAATCAGACTGCAGCATGTTTCTCAACTCAACCTGCCGAGCTCAGCAACTTCTTATCTGAGTTCATATTAGGATTTGAAATACAGTCGACGAATCAGCAGAGGGAGCAAAAGGTCAGATCGATCTAACTTCCTGTCCTCCTCCTGTAAAGTGAGCCTCTGTTTGACTTCGAGTCATTGATTTATCTTTACACCCACACTGACCAATTCATTTCACAACCTTTTCTTTAGTCAACAGAGACTTTGGGATCAAATAACATTGATTTCTTCATGTGTTAGGTCATAGTGGATGTCAGACATTGATCTTGTGTTCAGACTTCAGTGTGAGCTGCTTTAGTGATCTAAAATGACAATAAGATGCAAAAGAAGCTCATTTAACTGCAGAATCTACTATACATTCAATCTCATGTAAGACTGTACTTGTAATATTGTAGTAATAAATATCAGCCATGAGATGGTGCTGACACCTAATGAATTTAAAGGAAGACTGCTGTGTTTTTTTGAAGGGAATTTTCTACTTTAATTTAAGAAAAACAGCAGATTAGAGAAACAATTAAGAAAAGCACATCCCCCTTTTCAAAAACTTCATAAATTTAAAGAGGAATGTCCAATATTTCACAGCTTTAACATGTACTAAGTTCTAGTTAACATTAGTAAAACTTTATTTACACTTTAACACTCAAACTACCAGAGTGGTCATTTTAAATGCTTATACTAAACATGTCCATCAAATATAGACCATGACAGACCACAATTTTAGATTAAATTTATCTTGAATATTGTGATAGTCTGTAAGGGTCTTTGCTTCAGCCTGGAACCCTTAATGTAGCTTCATAAAATGTTGTTGGCCAGTAAATCAGTTAACAAACTATTAACCAATCAATTTGTTTTTCACAAACTAGGTCAAACACAAGTACATGCACAACAAAATCTACATAGAAACTAACACTGTCAGAGTAATATTATCATGTCTTAAGTGTTTATATAGGTCCTCACCACAAAGTGCTGTTTTCACTCTTTTTGTGGAATCGGTGTTTTAATTCTCTTCAAGTGTAATTATTGAGTCTTTGTGGACTTTTTTTTTTTTTTGGAGGGGAGACTCACTCTGATTATATTTTTTAACCACTTAACTGTTAATTCTATATTAACACTACAAAGTGTAAACCTTGTGGTATTGAATTAGTGTATAGGGGATAATTGGCTGAAATAAAGATGCCATGTTTGCTCAGAGGGCAGCACAGTGGCACAGTTGGTGCCTCACAGCAAGAACGTCCCTGGTTTGATTCCAGGATTGATTGGGACTTTTCTGTGAGGAGTTTGCATGTTCTCCCCGTGCATGCACTGGTTCTGTACAGGCACTCCGGCTTCCTCCCACAGACCAAAAACATACTTGATGGCAGTGTTAATTTTGTTGACTAATTGTTTTCGTCATAGTTCGCGTCAACAGCCTTCTTTCCGCTGACGAAAACTAGACTATAACTAAAAAAAAGACAAGTGCACATGGACTAAAACTAAAACTAAATTAACTGACATTTTCATCAACAGATAAAAACTAGACTGAAATGTTTGACAGAGACTAAATCCAATCAGACCTAACTGGTCATGTAGAAAGTAGGAACAAGTTAGGGATATATCCAATCACAGCTACTTTGGTTGTGTTTAAAGGTTGGATGAGTTAAGAGGGACATCCTATTACAACTGCTTTAGCTTAGTGGTGGCTGGATCCAAGTGTAAAACATGACTTCAGGAATTCAAGGAAACATTAACAAATGCCTTACACTGACACTTACAGTGACACTTTCAGGGTCAGAGTTCAGAGTTAATAGTTCAGAGTTAAAAATCCAACAGTGGCACCTGTGGATACACCAACACCTTTCAGCTGAGAGTAAATTTTCGTGGATTTGACTCCACCCAGAGTGTAATAAACTCTAAACTTGTTGAAATGTTGCCAACACCAAAATGTTCAATTTACTGTGTACATCACAATTTCTCTTTTGTAAACATGGACTCCCCAAAATCTAGCCAGACGTCATGATTGGAGGCACAGACATGAAGTAATACACACAATCAAAACACGTCAAACATATAATTTATTTTTTGTTGCTTACCACTCCACCAAACCAGCACCCCAAATATGTAATACTAACTCCAGCCTGGTATTCACCTGAAAACCTAAACATTTCTAAGTAACTTAAATATCCGAGCTTATACAAATACAATACACTTAGACAATGGCACATAGAAAATTACAATAAAGTGAATCTAAGTTTTCACTAAATTGCTATTTGGACTTCATTTTAACATCTTCTGACACAGAGTTGAAGTAATTACTTTTTCTTTAGGCTCTTTTTTGGCTTATTCCAGATTCGTGCGTCTCTACGGGTCACACTCAAGCTTCATTTTAGTAATTTAACCAGCTGTCTTGTATCATACTATACGCACTGTTTCAGATTATCGAACATCGTATGAAATTATTTAGTTATATATCACACCATAATGTATTATAATTTGTTGTACTGTACTGTCATGTATTATATTGTATCATATTGTACTGTACCCCATCTTATTGTATTGAAGCATATTGTATAGTATCACATATTATTTTACTTTGTATCATACTGTATTATATAATGTGTACTCTTGTATTGCAATGCACTTTATTGTATAAAATTGTATTTTATATTAAATTATGTTTTGTTCGATCATGTTGTATAATCTCATATTGGGTTTTATTTTGTCCCACTGCAAAGCATTTGACTGTGTTTTATTATTTTGTATCATGACGTATTGTATCAATATTATATTATCAAATAGAGTTTTCCTGCCATTTTCATCCCTCATCAAAATATAATGGTTCCTGTTTTGATATGACACTGCTGCCAGAGTAATTGTCACCTCAGCCACATAATATCACTATATAATTTCTTTCTTTCAGTCAAAAAAATTGCTGTTTATGTGCTATCTATTCAGTATGTGGGCGTATCTGAATAATTTGTTATAGATTAACCAGTCTCCTTCACACCATATTTGGAAATAAACCTAAAAAATAACTTGTACTGTATCATTTCTTTATTGAAAAAAGTATGAAAGTAATGAACATCTTGACAGCCTCATAGTGTTGACTTAATGAATGGAAGTGAACTCTGATGAAGAAAACCACCTCATGTTGCTGAACAAAGAGCTTGATTGTCAGTGCTCCAAGAGGAAGATCATTTAAGGCCACAGACTGACTCATTTAGGTCAGTAACAAGCATCCTCTATCTAATCAAATTAATCTTTTAAACCATTCAAGTAATCAATTCTACACTTTTCATGAGGTATCCTCACTTAAATCAAAGTTTGAAACCTTTTACACCCGTCAGAACTGAACAAATCTCATTAAGAATCACATTCTTTCTTCTATTTTCTTCTAGCAGCTAATGAAGTTGGGAGCACCATTCAAATCATATGAGCGCTGATCATTTCTCAGTCATGTGGGATGTGCCGCAGCTTCTAAAAGAGCCTCTTGTTCATGGGGTCCGTCAGGGTCTTATGTTTGCTTAAGCCTGCAACCCTCAAACATCTGAGGCAGGGCACCAGCCTCTGTAAGTGAATTACTTCAGCACTGATGAAGATGAGATTGCAGATGTTTTGTTTCTCTTGTTTGTTGACAATGCACGCTTCTTCTTTTAGTTCAACCACAATGGCGCACTTTCAGTTTCATCATGATGAGCAGTTGATGATGCTTTGAGGTCACAGACTGCTGATAAAGTCAGACAAACAGGCCACAAATAACGAGTGCAGTGTTTGTTTATATGTCTGCAGATGAGTCATGACGACATTAAACAAAGGTCTGAGGCACTGGGGCCAATCGGCTTAAGAAATACCCTTTTGTGACCTGGATCATGCTACACCACAGCATTGGCCGGAGACAAAACCAAGCAAAACTGATGGCAAACACAAATTGCACCAAGAGGTTAGCAGGAAGCACAATTATAGAACAAGTATTTTTATTTACTGACAGAGTCTCTGTCCCTGTCCGGATATAGATTGAGGTTAAAAAAATGTTTTGATGTCAAAGAATTTTTGTTCATGATGATCTGTGTAATGATCAAATTAAAAATTTCCTTGACAAAATACAGTTTATGTACCACTTTCTTTTGTTATATTCTGTTTCTGTGTTGGTGTAGTCTCTCATTTTGGCAAAATGTATGATATACGATTTTTGTTTGTTTGCATGTCTTTGATGACTAGGATTTAATGTCTTTTTCCATGCTTATTTTATGGGTCCTCCAACAGGATAATGACCCAAAACACATAGCTTGAAAACATCCAAGAATGGCTCAGAACAAAACATCGGACTATTCTGAGGTGGCCTTCTATGAGCCCTGGCCTAATCCTATGAAACATTTGTGGAAGGAGCTGAAACATGCAGTCTGGAGAAGACACCCTTCAAACCTGAGACAGCTGGAGCAGTTTGCTCATGAGGAGTGGCCCAAAATACCTGTCAACAGGTGCAGAAGTCTCACTGTGAGTTACAGAAATCGCCTGATTGCAGTGATTGCCTCCAAAGGTTGTGCAACAAAATATTAAGTTAAGAGTACCATCATTTTTGTCCTGGCCAGTTTCATTAGTTTGTATTTTAAAATAATTCTGTTGAACCACAATTCAAAAGCAATGCCTGATTTTCATTAGTTAATTTTCAATAAATTTTTATTTGTTATTATTTTTGTCAGTTTCAAGTTATTTCAGTGACCACTGTGGGTTTTTCTTTCTTTAACAGAAGGGTACCAACAATTTTGTCCACGTGTGTATGTGAGGTTTGTAAATAAGCCCACATTGGGTTTCTACCTCACCTGCACATGTAACTTAATCTTATTCACTGTTTTCTGTGACTTCTCTTTTAACTATGTGCAAATAAACAAAAGAAAATAAAGCAAAACAAAACAAGAGCCTGAAAGATGTTGTCTCATGGGTGCCATAATAAATAAGGTAATAGTGAAAGCTTAGAGCTGAAATTTGTGGTTTCCTTGTCCATGTATACCTTAATCCAGAACCATGACCACTTGTCATCAGACTGTCCTGGTCCCCCAGCAGCTGATGTGGACCTTTGGCAATGTGTCTTTAGACCAGGGTGGGCAGGTACTTGTGGGCCCCCATTCTCTAATTGTGGCCTGCCATTCAAGTCAAATATAGAAAAATATAAACATATTTGTTTGCAATGAAACATAAAATCTGTCAGAAAATAATAGAAATATAATATATTTTCAAGACAGATGAAAAAGAGCCTTCATGAGCTGCAACTGTTTCTGAAACACTTTTAAATGCATTTTTAAGGAATTCTGTACTTAAATAACCAGCTAAAACTCTGTTTGTTGTGTTGAAATTGTAGCTGAATTTGGCCTGAATTCTGAATCAAGCACATTAAATTAAAGCTGGGGTGTCCAACTTGAGTGAGACTACAATGGAAACAACTCCCTCCTCCCTTTCATGCTCCTAGCCACGCCCCTTCCCATATGCACAACCAGTCACTGTGTTTGTCTGCTTTTAGCTGCCATTAGCATTATGCCAATGTAATGTATTTGCAGCCACAAAAGAGCCACGCACCACATTTCCCTTAGCTGTGCAACCTAAAAAACAACTAAAGCTCATTTAGATATTACAAGCACACAAACCTTAGTAGAAGACCCAGAACTAAGCCCTGATTGGCCGAAAAAGTGGGTGTCCCTTGCAAGATTTTCTCAAGGCTTAATTCAGAGCAAGGAGGGGGCACAAATGTTTAATGATGTCTCATGTGGTATCAGTAATACAGTGCTGACTGGTTATCATATTTTGTAAGAGCAGTGATGCAAAAAATAAAGAGCATACTGCAGCTTTAAGTTTAATAACTTGAATTTGAGCCCAAACATATAATTACTACTATGGCCAAGGAGGTTATGTTTAGGATTATGTTTGTTTGTAAACTAGACAGCACAAAAAGTTGTGAAAAAATGTTGATGCAACATTTTTAGGTTATATCAGTCATGGCACAGAGTGATTCGATTTTGGTGATTATCTAATTCTGAACGAAGGATTTTTCTTTTTTTAGTGTTTCTTAAAGTTGCAAGATGTGGCAGTTTTTCACATTTTTGCTGATAACTCCATAAGTTCTCAACAGATTTAGATGACGTTTTCGGTGAATGTTGGTCATGGTGCAAGGGAGAACTGATTAAATTTTGGTGATGATCTAAATCCAGATGTTGATCATGGAATATTTTCAAAGATTTGTTAACAGCATTATTGGGCAATTTTCCAAATTATAGTGGAGGTTTGAGCTCTTGGAGCACTTTGCAGCTTTTTTGTTCCCATTGTTAAATCATAACTAACTGTGACTGTGATTGCGAGCAGTCAACAGTTGATTTTGCCCTCTTGCAACAAGAACGAAGTCAATGAGTTGTCGCGGTAACCAAAATTGCCCATTTCTGATTCAGACTATGTCTCTTTTCTTACAGAAAAAAAAATTGACATGATATACCATGCGATCTTACAAAATCGCACAATTGGAATTTGGGCAAAAAATGGTGAGAACCTTCCTGCTTTGCAGGTTCCACCTACTTATCCAAACATTGCCAACATATTTGCACAATTTGGCATCAGGAGTTCTTGAATTTTTTTTTTTTTTTTGTCATTTTGAAACATTTTTTTCCGAATTTGGATGGAAATTTGGAAATTTTGATTTTACTTAATGTTGGCAACCTATACGTGCAATTTGAAAATTCTCTCTTTTAAAAATAATTGTCAGAAGCCCCATTTAAGCTGCTGTTTTAAGCCGTAATATTTTCCGCCCCCGTGTAACTTTGCCTTCACTCTGAAAGTTGCAGAGATCAAATGGGGAAACGAGTTGACCCCCTATATGCTAAAGGTGTAATATTGGAGAGAGGAGTCACACGGACTCAGCGAGAGTCAGGAGCCCTGCGAGCGAGTGTGTCTGCCTTTGTGTGTAGATGAGGGCACACACTGTGTCGCTGTCATCCAAGCTGTATTGAAGAGTGTAATAACACAGATATTACAACCTCACAATTTACGAGTATGTTTCAAAGTGTAAATATGATGGGGCTTTTCTGCAAAAGCACAGTGAAAGGTTAAAATTGCACAATTATGTTTGGACCTCTTTGAAATGTAGGAGGAACTGCCAAGAGGCTGTCAGTTCAACTCACTTTTCCAAATGTTTGCAACATATTTGTGTTTTTTAAATCAATTTAAAAAATCTAGTTATATTATCTGGTAAAAAAAAAAATACATAGATATATGAAATAGATTTCCAAAAATGTACCTAACACTCTAAATTGCACAACACAGCTGAAAATGTGTGGACAGATTATGGAAACTCTTTTCCTGCTAATTTAAACCTTATATCCAAATATGACAGAAGATCATCACATTTCTCTTCTTAGGGACCCTTCAAAAAGTATTCTGTTTTCCTGCTGTGATTTCTTTTGTGTAAATGAGGATGGGTCTCTTGTTGGTCTTGTACTGGAGTCTTCAGATAATTTAAACCACCCCTGATCATCATAGCAAACTTTACTTTGCTCAGTGGGTCGTATTTCTTTGATTAAAAATGCTTATGCAGGACCAAAAACACAGCGAGGAATTTTAATGCTTTTAGCTGCTGAGCACATCTGTCGTGGCCCGGGGTGATTTACGTCTGCTCGTTTGTAGTTTCTTTGGGTGTGACATCATCTGCTCAGAGTGCAGCCGCTGCAGAAGACAGGATGCCAGACATTCCTCAAATACTGCACACAGGATCTCACTCCTGCTTGTGAACACAACCCCGGACCTCCAGCCAGTGGAAAAATACAGACTCTGTTCAGACTCAGTGAAGTGAACGAGGCTGCAGGGACACTGATAGAGGTGCTGTTCCAGTTTTAATGGTGATGGTGATGCATTTTTAAAAGAGATAAAGAGTGGGACAATGGCCTCTGGATTAATAAAGTTTTGACATGATGTTAATAAAATAAAATAATGGGCCTAATGCTGTACCTTCAGTAAGATCCAACAACAGTAAGAAAGTTTGTTTATAAAACACTTTACACAGACAAAAGCCTCAAAGTGCTTTGCAGTCAGCACAGTCCATTCAATGCAAATGTCCATGTGTACCCACGTATACTCAAACATGCCACACACACATATACATACAGATGGATGTAAGGGTGCATATAGAAATTACAAATACAGTTTTTAAACTTACAAATCCCATTTCTAATGAACTTGGGACATTTTGTAAAATGTATATAAAAACAGACTACAATGATTTGTAAATCCTTTTTGACCTTTACTCAATTGAATACTCTACAGACACAAGATATTTTATGTTCAAACTGATAAAATGTAATGTTTTTGCAAATATTTACTCATTCTGAATTTGATGCCTGCAACACATTCCAAAAAAGCTGGGACAGGGTCATGATAACCACTGTTACATCACCTTTCATTTAACAACACTCAATAAGCATTTGACAACTTTTGTTGAAGCTTTGTTGGAATTCTTTCCCATTCTTGCTCGATGTACAACTTCAGTTGCACAGCGCAGAATGTATCTTGTCTTGCTAAAATAAGGTGGTGTTAAAACAACAACGTTTTCAGCCAAAAAACAGGGACTTTTCATTGCGTTTTCACCTCCAGTCTACACGAGACCCGTGCCCCGAGTGCCTGAATCCACAAACTTTTGAAACCAGGGTCCAGAGTCGAGAGTTTTGAAAACGTTTTTATGTTCAGCTTTGTGTAGACGGGATTCAGCGTTCTAGGGTGAAACGCTGATGTCACCGCATGCGCAGTACTCTTTCACATGAAGGCTGCGCAAGCATACCAGGAACAACAACAGCTTCGGCTACCGAGTAACATGTATGCTGCTTACCGTGCTCAGTTTGTAATCCAGACAAAACTATCCAGATAGATTCGGTGTCCAGTAGAGAAACTTCTGCTTCTACGTGCGTCCACTCATCATTGTTGTTTGTGAAAAGTTTGTCTTCATCAGAAAGCGTAAGTGTGTTGTAACACCGCTGTTTCTCTGCAAACCTACATCGCCATCTACTGGCCTGGCATGCACGCCCCAGTGTTTTCAGTCATTCTTACATCTTCGTGTGGATGTGGATCGTTTTTGAAAACGCAAAGAAAAAAACGTTTCTGGTGAAAACCTTGTCGTGTAAACGTGGCCTAAGCAGGGACGTCCCTGAAAGAGACATTGCTTGGATGGCAGCATCTTTTACTCCAAAACCTGTATGTACCTTTCATGAATGGTGCCTTCACAGATGTGCAAGTTACCCATGCCATGGGCACTACCACACCCCCCATACCATCACAGATGCTGGCTTTGGAACTTTGCTCTGAAAACAGTCTGGATGGTCCTTTCCCTCTTTAGCCCAGAGGACACTAGGTCCATGATTTCCAAAAACAACTTGAAATGTGGACTCATCAGACCACAGCACACTTTTCCACTTTATGTCAGTCCATCTCAGATGAACTCAGGCTCAGAGAAGCTGGTGGCATTTCTGTGTGTTGTTGAGAAATGGCTTTGGCTTTGTATGGCATAGATTTAACTTCATGTCGTGACCAACTGTGTTCACTGAAAATGGTTTTCCAGAGTATTCCTGAGCCAATGTGATAATATACTTTACAGAATGGTGTTGGTTTTTAATGCAGTGGTGCCTGAGGGGTTAAAGGTCACAGGGGTCCATTGTTGGTTTTCAGCTTTGATGCAGCGATTTCTTCAGATTCTCTGAATCTTTTGATGATGTTATGGACTGTGGATGATGAAATCTCTAAATTTCTTGTAATTGTAAGTTGAGAAACATCATTATTAAAGTCCTGGACAATTTGCTCCTACAGTTGTTCACAAAGTGGTCAACCTCACCCCGTCCTTGTGAAAGACTGAGCCTCCAAGCTTTTTGTGTGTAATGTGTAGCAGCCATCAAATTAAAACAACTGAATATTTGCAAAAAAGAAAAAGAAACAATGAAGTCTATCAGTTTTAACATTCAGGGTCCATCTCAATTCTACCCATTAGCCCTTGTCTTACCCCTTACCCCTTGGTTTTGTGCGTTCACGTCTAGTGAAGGGATGTCCCAATTATCTGTAGGTCTAAGGCGAAGGGCTAAGACGAAGGGCTACACAGCTCTCGAAACGAAGACAGACTGGGACCTCACTTAGATGGAAGGGGTATGAGAATTTCCCATAATACACCACGCCCGCTGATAAGAAAGCAGAGCGGAGATCGAAGGAAGCGCATAATTATAAGTAATTATTAAATCATCAAGTAAATATTAAACATCTTTTGAACTGTTAAATTGAACTATTTTAAAAATTCTTGTAACGCTTATGACAAGCTAGCTTTCGCAGCTGTAGCTACGGCTACTGTCGCATCTGCCTAAGACACAGCCAGCATGCGGCCCTGGATGATGACGTAGTGGGATGAAAACAAGCACAGAAGCTAAGGGAAAGGGGTAGACAAAGGGGTAAGACCAAGGGGAAGGGCTAAGGGGTAGAATTGGGATTCACCCTAAATATCTTTAAGTGTATTGAATTGAATATTGGTCCAAATGTTTTGTAAATCATTGTTTTCTGTTTCTATTAAATCCAAACTTCATTGGTATGAGGGTTTATGTGGATATTGTTCGATTTGTACTGGAATAAAATCATAGTTAATAACTCTTTACTGTGAGAACCTTTTATTATTCATTTAAAAATAAAAAGGATATATATTGTATCTTTCAACATTCAACTTTAGAGGATCAATCCTAATGCTGTTCCCTATTGGACAGTCCAATCTCAACAGATGTCAGAAATATGTGTTCAACATCTAATGTAACAAAAAATAAATAGCAAAAGGATAACTTCATGTGTGCACTAGTTTATTCCCCCTTGTATACTTGCAACCTACTTTAAGGGCCTTTATTGACCTCTTTTATGTAAAGGCGTAGCTGCTCTATCTTATCAGACAGGTTGAGCGACTTCAAACACAATAGGAGATAAAAGTTATACAACTTCGTCACAGATGTCCTGCATGATAAAATAGCACCAAAAGTCTTTACATAGTTCTCCTTCCACCGTCATCTTACATTCCTAACTGGGCTGTTGGAGGATGAGGAGCCGTGCTGTGGAGGAAAAACCACGTCTTTCTTTGGCCATATGTAATGTCCTGAGCCTGACATTCCTTAAGCTTTACAATCAGAGCCGCAGATCTGACCTTATCTCAGTCCCTGTCACGCACAGGCCGTCTGGCTGGTTTCTTCTGCAGGTTTGATTTGATCAAGGTGTTTTAAACATACCTGAGTCAGTACGGTGCCTAGAGTTACAATATGAGTACAAACCCCAATTCCAATAAAGTTAGGGCACTGGGTAAAACCTATATTAAAACAGAATACAATGATTTGCAAATCTGTTTCAACCTATATTTAATTGATTACATTACAAAGACAAAATATCTGATATTCCAACTGATAAACTTTGTTTTATGTAAATATTCACTCCTTTTGAATTTGATGCCTGCCACACGTCCAAAAAAGCTGGGACATGTCCCGTGCTGTGTCAAATCCCCTTTCATACTGTACTGAGTTTAAAACTGAGATTTATGTCCACTGTAAGGTTTTATGTTAAGTTTGTGATACTTTTTGGTTGTTGTGTTTCTTCAGGTTGTAGTGTCTCATTAGTTGTTTCTTACACTTGCTGTCGTGATTTAAAAAAAATCATGAGTTTTATATTTGCTGTTGTGTTTTAGTAATTTGTAGTGAACTTTAATTCCATTTTGATGTTCCCTTTGTGACTTTTTGGCTTTATGTTTTTCACTTTTGTTATTGTGTTTTGTTTTCTTAATTTTTGAATATGTTTTTTCATTGTCTTGCTTAGTATTTTTTTGTTGTGTCTTTCTTTTTGGTATGTTTTGTAACAATTTTTTCTCTATGTCTGTATACTTTATAACTGCTTGTTGTTCTGTGATTTGTTGTATTTTTTCTTTTTTTTTGCTATTTGTTTTGTAGCATACTTAAGTTAACTTGTTTTGTGATTTGTTGTTTTCCTTCCTTTTTTTTGTTATACGAGAGGACAAAAGAACACAAACCTCCACATTTCCAACATTGTCAAGCAAGTTGTTGTAAAAAAAATTTGGAAAACTGCTTTGTCCTGCACTGTTAAGAAATCCTTGAAAGAATCAATGGATTCACATCCTGATTTGGATGACCACCAAAATCTTTTAACTTCTCCCTCATGCCATGGCCAACATTCTCTGAAAATGGCATACAAATCCATTGAGAACATATTGAGTGATCAGCAAAAATGTGGAAAACTGCCCTATCTTGCAATGACAACAATTTCTTGAAAAAATTCCTGGATTTGCATCCGGATCTGGATCACCACCAAAATCTAATTACCTTTTCCATGCCATGTTAAACATTCCTTGAAAATTTGATCAAAATCTGTTCATATATTTTTGAGCTATCTTGCTAAAAGACAGACGGACAATAAAAAATGCAATAACATAACATTTTTGGTGAGGTATTAAGATAAGAATCCTTTGTTGATCCCCAGAGGGGAAATTCAATGTTAAGAATAGATAAAGTTCAATAATTTCACAAAAGCAGTAAAAATACACTAATTATAAAAAGGAGCACAGTTTCAATACAGGGAAACATAGAATAATCTGTTAAGTTGAATCCTGTGCATTATGTTCAGTTAGATGGAATAAGGGCACATATTGAGTGAATAAATGTCCCGTAAATGAAATAAAGTGACAATATGTTGTCTAAAAACAAGCTACTATGTGCATGTGTCCTTTTCATGGAAATATCCATTCCATTTCGTCTTCATAGACTATTTACATCATGTCATAGGTGTCTATAGGGCAAAGACTTGGCTTAAGCTGAAAAAAGGGAAAAGTCACATGCAGCTCTTTTCCCCTCCACTTTGGAAATGCTCAGAGCACAGAGGGTGTGAGGGTCTGTCACTGGCACATTTCTGTCATTGCATGTATAGAAAATAGAGGAGATGATGTTACTTTGACACTCAAATGTTTTTGCGGGTTTACTGTCTAACTGACAATTTCCAGGAAAGATTAATTTTCTTGTTGTAGCATAATGGTCCATGTCCTGGTGTGACTGTTTACATCATGTATTGGAAGTCTATTAAAGAGGGATTTTATTTAAGTTTCATGAAAAAAAGTCTCTGTACAGGATCAGATGCAGCTCTTTTTCCCTCCCCTTTAGAAAGTCTCTGATTTCAGAAGGTCAGAGTCTTTAGGATGCTGTGATAAAGAGCTCTGCGCTGATGCACGGCCCAAATGATGTTTGATGGGAAAGTGGAGGATGCGTTAAAGGCCACGGAGCAGATTATTTGAACTGTTCTGGTGTCTGCCTGTGATAAGCAGAAAAACACGTGTAGGTGGAGGCTGTATAACTATTACATCATAAACCCCAGGAAGTAAAAAACAAAGCATTTTAAGGGGCCTGTTCTTTAAAGAGGAACTGAGAGTTTAGCAAAAGGTGTCATGTTCTGCTCCTCAAGCCCCTTCAAACAATGGAAGCAAAGAAAATTGATTCTGCAGGACATGGGGCCTTTTTTATTCTTGATTACTGAGGATAAGGGCTGAAATTTGAAGGGTTTGATTTTAACTTTGTATTTGAATGTGTGCTTCAGTCTGGCCCTGGCTGAGTGTGAGCTACAAAAAGCTACTTCACCATTTCTATCAGCAGTCGAGGAAAAGTAATTATCAGTATGTTAGAGGCTTACCACGAATAATCAGCTATGCCATTCTTATTCCTTTACTAATACAATATAAAATATTTTACTGCTTTGCTAATTTCAAATCTGTAAACTAGGTATGGCTCTGACATTTGCCCTCTTTCACGGAAGAGTCTCCTAGTCTACATCAGCAAAACCAGCCTGAGATTTAGCATCTGTGCCAACAGACTGTGCACGTACGTCTGCACCGAGATGAAGGTAAGAAGCTGGGACAACCCTCCAGTCTGTAGATTTTACACAGGCCTCCCCGTCACACTTTTAATCCTCTTACTGATTTACTGCAGGTGAGTGCTGTGCCGTGACATCAGAGCGTGGGCTCAATCTCCTCACTCAGGATATTGCGTGTGAGTGTGAGAATGGAGGTGTGTATGCATGAGAGGGACTTAATCCAGTCTGAAGTTAAGGTAAAGTGGGAGAGGT
The DNA here is from genome assembly GCA_037902135.1 of Cetoscarus ocellatus. NCBI lineage: Eukaryota > Metazoa > Chordata > Actinopteri > Labriformes > Labridae > Cetoscarus > Cetoscarus ocellatus. Next base: position 1,099,703 of record JBAMNC010001086.1, read on the forward strand.
GTAATCACCCAGCATCCTCTAGTAATACGTCTGGTAATTGCATTCACGCTTTTGGCTCTCTCACACAGGAAGCCGTGTGGAGCTATGTCGGGTTTGTGGTTGATCAGAGGCAGTTTGCGTCAGAGTGTTTTTGTTATGTTGCCGTGGTAGCACTCAGCTGAAACACTTCTGATTTGACGGTTTTTGTTTGTGAGAGCTGGTTGATTTAAGAAGTCAGATGATGTGGAGCTTGAACCGTGTCATTGATTGGAGTGACCTCTTAGATGGAGATGAGGTCTACAGAGCTCAACATGGACTGTAACATTAAACTATAATGTGTTTTCATGACCTTTCTTAGATTGTTTGTTGACTCATAACCAAACAGCAACCTCCAGCTTTGAAAAAGGAAACCCCAATGACCCAAGTGTTAAAACAATGCTGTTGGGTACGCAGTTTTTTTTTTAACACTGCCTGCAAAAGCACCCAAAGCCACACAAACGATCTTACTTATCAGGATAGATTGGGCTTTTTGAAGCAGGGCTGCTCAAGGCCCATAGCATTAGTAAATATGACTGCCATACGTCTTTACAGAGAATGTTTTCAAAAGGAATACATTTCGTCCCCGTGTACAGGGCCACAGTCTTAGACTGTTTAGATTATTTGACCATGAATTTGTTCCAACTGATAGATAACATTTAAATGTGTTGTTGTTTTCAACAGAGTGAGACTCTGTCTTTATTTTCAGCATTTTTGCAGTGCATCCTGTTATGTGTAATCTCACACTGAGAGCACCGAAAGTCTGCTGCTCCACTCCAACACACAACGGAAAAATGTTTGTCAAAGAACTTCTGAATTTACAGGAAAACTTTCAGAAAAGACGACTGCTTTCTATTTTATCTAAGTGTCTGTAACAAACAGCTGCACATTCAGTCAAACACTGGAAGCTGCCAGCTGGTTATTTTGTTTTGGATGGCTGAACTATGTCTGGATTATTCCCCACCACTGTGTTCCCCATGCAAGTAACATGGATAGGAGTCAGAGCATCTAAATGCTGCACTAGCACTAATCTGCTAAAACAGCTCTTAATAAACAGTGATGATGAATTATGTTTGACTTAAAAGACACTTTAAAATACAGCTGAAGGTATCTAACATGGGATTAGACTGTATGCATTATTTTGGTGCATTTATCAGTGTAAATTATTGTTGTTGTTTTTTAAATCATAGTAATCTGGAAGTGCTCTGATTATCGAAAATGTGTATAACAGAGTTTTAATAAACCTTCCAAAAATTTCCTGGATCTACAACCGGATTATGTTCAACACCAAAATGTATTCACTTCTCCCTTGTTCCAAGACCAGCTTTCCCTGAAAACTTTATCAAAATCTGTCAGGAACTTTTTGAGTTATTTTGAAGGATGGACAAATGCCAACAAAAACATAACTTCTTTAGGGAAGGTAAAAAGAGGAAGCAAGGGTTAAACAAGTGCTTTAAAGACAGATTTTGCCTGATGTTTGCATGTCTACCAACATGATTAAGTTTATTTAACTTAAGATTGTAAATGGAAAAAATTAAATCTAAACTGACCTGACAGGTTTTTTTTTTAACTTTCAGCGTGTGTCATGTTATGCAGCACACACTGTGGTTGCCCTATTTTCAAAATAGGTCACTTCATCACCACCATATGACCCTGCACCTAGACAAACACAAAAACAGTATGCCCTGTCACTCGTCTGCCTGGTGTGGTTTGACATATTTTATTTCTGACACGTTTTGCTAAGTGGTATCAAAATACACACATTATTGTGTGTGTGGGGGGGTGGGGGTATTGTTTTCCTCTTCAGTAATAAGCACAGCCATCTGCAGATCATCTATAAGCTGTCTGGTTCAAATTATTATCATCACCAGTTTTAATCCCAAAGTGATAAACAGTATCCCTAATAATACACGTGTTTAATGTTGTCTTATGTCTCTGCTATGGGCACATGATACCAAGCTAATATTCAAACTTACTTTTGCGCTATTTAAACAATTACCCTCTGTTATTAAGTGATCAATGGTGCTGGTAGGTCTAAAGCTTTAATAGAAAAGACATATTTAAAAAAAAAAAAAAAGGTCCCTGAGAAAAGAGTGAATCCATGAAAAACGCTTTAGTCAAACTCTTTCATGGTCTTAATTGCACAAACTTGACAATAGTTCAGTTTGCCAACTTTTTGTGAAATTTTGACAGTGTGCAGGAGTTTGCCCTCGAGTTTGAAAACTGAAAACAATCAAATTCCTGATACTGGTGCCTTGGATGAATGATGAATGATTTCATTTCTGTGTTGCCGTTGGTCATTCTGTTGGTGACGGCTCCAGTCCTGGCCTGCCCTCTGATGTTTTCCTTGGTTAATGTACTCCAGTGTTCTTGTTGGTCTTGTGGTTGACTTGGTGTGACAGTGTTTTATTGTCTTTTTTACCTGGCTGGAAAGCAAAATTGCCTGAGGGGACAAAAAGTTGAAGTTGAAGTTAGATTTTTATTATTGCCATGGTGATGAATTTATCACTTTTGTTAACTTTCTGAAGTCAGTTGTTTTCATGAGAAGAGACAGTTTGCTGCACCGACTGCTTGACTTTTGTTGGTTTCTTGTTGCTGACTACTTGTATGATTATCAAAGAGGCCTTTGGCACTTTGTTGATTTGTCATAATGAATGATGCCATGCTGCAAATGCCAACTCAACCAAACTTTACCCCAACCCACTCACATTCTTAGAGGCTGTGTGAGATGGGACTTAAGCCTGTCTGACCGGTAGTGACTCCTTCCTCCATTTTCCGATGCTAAAATCATCAATACTAGAAATCAGGCACTATCTATCTATCTATCTATCTATCTATCTATCTATCTATCTATCTATCTATACATACATACATACATACATATATACATATACTGTAGATAGATAGATAGATAGATAGATAGATATGATCAGTGTACAATGTATATACACTAATCAGGCATAACATTATGACACTGACAGGTGAAGTGAATAACACTGATCATCTTCATCATGGCACCTGTTAGTGGCTGGGATATATTAGACAGTAAGTGAAAATTTTGTCCTCAAACTTGTCCTCTATGTTAGACACAGGAAATATGAGTGACCATAAGGATTTGACGAGAACCAAAGTGCGATGGCTGGACGACTGGGTCAGAGCATCTCCAAAAACTGCAGCTCTTGTGGGCTGTTCCCAGTCTGCAGTAGTCAGTATCTATTAAAAGTGATACAGGGAAGGATCAGTGTTGTGGTCTGTTGGATCGGACCACCACAACTGATCCAACAGACAAGCTAAGGTTGCTCAAACTACTGAAGAAGTTAATGCTGGTTCTGATAGAAAGGTGTCAGAATACACGATGCATTGTAATTTGTTGTGAATGGGTCTGTGTAGCAGCAGACCTGTCTTCTGCACTGGCATCATTGTTCAGCCTTTGCAGTTACATGACCCTTTTTGGGGTCTTGTTTGGGGAGGTACAGACTTGTGACATCTGATGCATAAGGTCAACTTACAGTCGACTTGCATAATGGCGGCAGGGAGACATTATGAATCTGCAATTTTTGGTTTATATTTGTTGTTGCAAACAAGATTAAAAAAAACTCAGTTTCTTTTTTTTAAAGTTAAATGGAAAATTAGCCTTAACACCCAGATAGATAGAGTCATGGCTCCTTTTAGTGAGAAGAACATTCAAGTTTTTATAAAACCATGAGGGCCTCCTTATTGCTGGGATAAAAAAGTCTTTATTTTAGAGAATATTAGTTGAATGAGCCTCTTTCTAACCAACTATTGCTAATTTAAGTGTCTGAATTCACCCAAACCCAAACTAATGGATTACAAGAAGAACAGCTTCTTCATTGAACTTTGGTGTCATGTTGTTTTGATTAGATTTCATGATCACGTCATTTTAACTGTGACTGGATGACCGCAATATCACAGTCATTTTTCACACTTACATCAACGTTCAATTTAATGTTTTGAGCATGTGATCTAATTGATCTCAGCTTTACCACCCCTGTTCTTTAAAGACGTGGGAATGTGTCACCTGATGTGATAAAGTCATGAGTCTTACATAAGAGCAGCCTGTATTAGATCCAAAGTGAATGGTGTAAAAAGAGGGGAGTGGGATTATGTCCCTTCCTGTCATGGCGGCAGAGTTTGACTCGTTATATAACCATTGTTTTCTGAATATGGTGTTAATTAAAATGACTTTGATGTTGAGTCAGAGCTCAGCTGTTAACTGAGACAGCCAATGGACAACATGGTGACGTTATGAACAATTCTGTCTCTGGATGTGCTGAAAATAGAGAAGAGGATGTTTCTTTGTCATGTTAATAAAGTACCTATCTATCTAAAACTGATTTTGCAAGACATGGAGCCTTTAATATGATACAAACTAGAATTCAATATGTTTTATTCAAGAAGCAACCTCCATGTTAATAAAGGAAATCAGCTGAAAGGGCCAAACGCCTGCAGGTCCTTGAGCATCCACGAGAGGCCAGCTGCAAAGCACTGAAGGTCAACACCTGATTGTCAAAATTGAAAATAAGAATATACAAAAGAACAATACGTGTTTACAGCCTGCTTTAAGACATACTTCTGTTCTGATTTTAATCTTTGAGCACATAAACAGCTCACATGGGCAGCAGAGTGAATTTTCTATTACAGGCCTGTTTTTATTTTTTAATGTTTCAAGATTACAGTTGTCATGAGGTTTGAAGTCCAGCCTCAGCTTCGACACTTTGGGTCATTCTTGACAACAGGAACTAACTGCATGTTCCACTTACCATAATGCTTGGATGTCGAAGGTGAGAATTATGTCATCACCAAATCATCCTAATTTAATCTACAAGCAGGTGAACCTGGTAACAGATGATCCTCTGACCTCCTGAGCTGGGATTCTGATTTACAGAGGCAGTCCCTGTGACGTATCCCATTTGTGACTCTGATTTTATGACTTCTGAGGACAAATGGAACTTAATATATCCCCCAAAGCGAGTTTCCTTTTGAGGAACTATGGACATTTTGACCACTGGACTCCCTGCTTGGAGGGACACTCTCAACATGTCATGGATTTTAGTTCTGTGTGAAAATGTGTTGCTTTTACAATTTTTTTTTATAATTTTGAGTACAAGCCTTGTTTTTCTTGTGTCTGTATTGTAGCTTTTACTCTCTTTAATCACTACACTCATTCATTAAAACTGACGTGTCTGTGACAAAATGTAGAGATAAACAATGGGCCTTATCCTTTGCCCAGCACAAAGTGTTTCGACATGGTGTCCTGCCAAACTTCCTCTTGATGCAGGTGTCATTTTTACACCCAGAACTCACGTCTGCTGTACTGGTTGCACCCAGAGGTGTGTTTGTTTGTAAATGAGGAGTGGTCAGGTGTAAAGCTGCCATGTGCCTAACTTAAGGATGCAGAATTTGACTGAGCTTTAAATCACACTTCTACCTGGTCTGAAGTCTAAAGCCTGCATGTCTTAAGTGTTTCCACATTAGAGTGATAGACTCACATCTGCAAGATCAAAACACTCACGTTACTGAACTTGTTTCACTCACACAGGATTCACAGCAGCACACATCTAAAGATAAATAACACTGCATTTGTTGAAAAATTCACTTTGAAGTTCATACCAGGGTAGAGAGCTAAGAGACAGCCAGGCTTTGCAGGATTGTGTGCTATTCCCATGTGCTCTGGTGCACACAATACTCCAAGAAACAGGAAGAACACTCATCAGATTAAAGAGTGTCTTGAAACACAGAGCTATAATTTTAATATTTGTAAACACACAAATGACTCTCACTGATAATTATGCTCACAGGTAAACAGGCTGTCCAGTGTGTTTTACACACATACTAGAGAACAGAGCCAAAGGTTGCTGCAGGAAAATGAATTTCTTAAAGCACTCAGGTATCTGATAAACAGTAAACAGATCATATTGAAGTGTAATTCTGTCAATTTTGGCTGAAGATTTAAATAATTAATGAAGTTTTGCTTTTAATCACATGTGGAAGTTTATGGCTCACCTTTTGGATAGTTTCCTTTTGTTGGCATTTGTCTGTTTTTGTGCAAGAAAACTTTTCAATAGATTTTAATGAAATCTTTTTTGAATGTCTGCCATAGCACAAGGAAGAAGAGATCACATTTTTGTGGTTCTCTGAATCCTGATAAAGATTAATTTTGTTTTGTTTTTTTTCTCGATATTTTTGATATTAACTTGTTATATATCACACTCCCCTCACAAAATTTCCACACAAAAAAATCATACTGAGAAGTAAATATTACAAAAAAAGTCCAAAGAACGAAAATAATACATTTGCTAAAAACACATAAATAATTGAGTTAACAGCAAACCCTGTTAACATGAACTCTGACCCTCTGCTCTGTGTTTGTTGAACATTTAGTTTATAAAACGCAAAAGAAGAATGATTTAAGCATTTAAGTCTAGTACAGCCTTATGAAACACTTATACCTTTCCTTAAGTAAATAAAAAACGTGCCTGTCCTCTGTTTTCCCTCCACAACCCCCTCATCAGATCATAAAAGACGCCCAATGACTTCACACACATGCAGACACACACTTCTGCCAGCCTCCCCCCTGACAACAGGAAGTCTGAAGACACAAAGGGTGGGCTGCTTTTGGGGAGGGGGTGTGGGGAGGCTCACATATGTCACCCAAACCACAGCTTGTCGGAGGAAGCTGCTGAAGTAATGAATGAGGCTTTCATCGAAGGCAGCGTCACAGTCCCCGTACTCCTTTCAGACTCAAACACTTGAATGGCTGCCACGGGTAAATGGTGTGTGTCTCTTTAAAAACAAACATTTGGCTTTATTTACAGGAGAATATATTGTAAATGATAGCGTTTTTGTTTTGGCAGCTTTGTTTTGCATAAGGAAGTATTAATGTTTTAGTCCAATATTAATGATATCCTTTTAGTCTGGATTTTGTCAATGGAAGATTGACATTTTGTCCAGTTTTGGTCAACAGCATGCCCTGAAATTTTAGTCTTTTTCTTTTTTTTTTTTTCAAATCATTTGTCCCATTAAAGTCACTCTGTGAGCAAAAGTTTAAAATGAATATAGAGAAACAGTATAGCTTTAAACATTTAAGTATACTGAAATCGTATAGAAATCTATTTGTAAATAGCACACTAATGGAAAAGAGAACTTATCTAATATACTACAAGTTTATCTCGAGACATACTCATTCAAAACCCTATTCCAATGAAGTTGGGACACTGTTTTCAGCATTAGAAAAAAAGACTACAATAATTTGCAAATCCATTCTGACCTATTCATCTGAATATACTACAAAGACAACATATTTAATGGTCAGGCTGATAAAGATTGTTTTAAATAAATATTCACTCATTTGAATTGATACCTGCAACACATTCAAAAAACATTGGACAGGAGCAACAAAAGACTGGGAAAGTTGAGAAATGTTCAGAAAACACCTGATTGGAACATTACGCAGGTGAGCAGGTTAATTAGAAACAGGTGAGTGCCATGATTGGGTATAAAAGATGCATCCCTGAAAGACTCAGTCATTCACAGGCAAGGATGGGGCGAGGTTCACAAATAGTCCAACAGTCTAAGAACAACTTTTACTAAGTACTAGACTGACCTGCCTGAATTCCAGGCCTGTCTCCCACTGAAAATGTGTGGTGGATTATGAAGTGCAATATATGACATTGAAGATCCCAGACTGGAGCGACTGACTTGTGCATCAAGCAAGAATTGGAAAGAATTCTACCTACATAGCTTCAACAATTAGTGTCCTCAGCTACCAAACGCTTATTGAGTGTTGTTGAAAGGAGGTGTTGATGTAACCCAGTGGTAAACATGCCCCTGTCCCAGCTTTTTGGGGCATGTTGCAGGCTTCAGATTCAAGATGAAAACTAAATATGTTGCCTTTGAAGTCTATAAACTTGAATATAGGTTGAAAAGGATTTGTAAATCATTGTTTTCTGTTTTACTTATGGTTTATACAGTGTCCCAACTTCATTGGAATGGGGGTTTGTAAGATTTTCAATAAAGCGAATCACAATTTCCCTAAAATGTTTAAAGGCCCGTGGATCATTCTTCATCTTGCTAACTGACCCACTGATATGCCACAAGTATCTTAGTCCCATCCCTCCCTGCTGTTGTCCCATGTAAAGGAATCCTATGATATATCTGCACAAAGACCGTGCCCTTATCAGAGGCATGATGTCATGGCGTGGGCCTTTGTTGGGGCCACGCTCCCTCTCTGTGAACCCGTGTGAGAGCGGGGCAGCAGCAGGAGGCCCAAAGAAACAACCAAGGAGCACCTCCCTTCGTGGCCACAATAGGAGCAGCTGCGAGGCGTTTGGGAAAAGTGTGACAACTAAAGAGCATTCAGGGCTCAGTCAAGCGGCGGCCTTGTGTCCCAGGCCGCACACACCAATGGAGAGGAGGAGACGGAGGTGACCGTGAAAGGGGAAGGAATATGTTTGGTTTGCAAATTAGCCAAAACATTGGCTGTGACCCTCAGAGGGGTGTGAGAAAAAAGAAAACTTCCTCCTGAGGTGATGATAGCCGACTACAAGGCTGCATTTGAGTGTCTGCCTTTGAGAAAGAGATAAGATTTAGTGAAAGAAGAACCTCACATTAAAACAGTGTTATTCTTTGACTAAATACATGATGAAAGTAGGTGTCATGACCTTATTTTTCATCAGAAAGATGTGGCAACAACCGAAAAAAAGATTAATAATTAAAACTATTTAAAAATTTATGTTTAAATGTCATTAATAAAGCAGAGCATAAATGAGGTGCAGAAAACTGAATTTCCAGTCAACGCGCACAGTTATTGTGTTAAACAGAAAGGTCTTTCACCCAAGATACTATAATAATAATAATAATAATAATATTAATATATTTTACTTATAACACCCTTTATATTTGAAACACATCAAAAGTGTTACAGTTTTAAAACAGAGCATAATTAAAAATATATAACCCGACAATAAAATGACAAAAATAAAGACAGATTTCAAATCACACTATTAATAATAAATAATAATAATGATAAATATGGACGACTAAGTCAACCTCTGTACTTCAGTAAGGCTATGCCCTTTTGGATGCGAGAGCTCTTACCTCAATATTTATTGATACAAAATTAACTAAGTGTTGATGATGTATTGATAAGGTATTGATGGTGTATTGTGCTTTAAAATGTTGACCGTGTTCACTTGTGAAATCTCCTTGCAATAAATATAATATACATGTATATGTGTAGTTTAGTATATAGTAAGTACAGTATGTTACAGGTTCTAATTAAGGTACACTGTAGTGTACTTTATAATTGTTAAGGCTGAACTGTCTGCTTTTTACTCATTTTAATTTGATTGTACCAAAATAAAACAAAAGCTTATTTCAGTTATATCAGAAAAACGCAATTAATTTAACCCTTGCAGCTGACTGTCATTTTATGGTAGTTTTAGTTCGCCTGATTTTTTACATAAATATGGCATATTGCATATTTCAAATTGATGAATTGAAAGTTGTATGACCATAAAAACAAAAGAAAAGAAAAACAAAATAATTTTAAATCCGGCAGAATTGTATATAAATCAGATCAATGATCAATGATGACCAAGCCTTTTCACATCTGAGCGTGTTCTTTTAAGCCCTGACTAAAAGAGGAAGAAAATGAAAGTATGCAAAGTAACTTATAACAAAAACTAGACCAGACTTTAGACCAGGTGGGACAAGGTTTAAAGTCAGGAACATACCAGCTTTGTGCCTGACTACTCCTCAGTTCCAGATAAACAAACTCCTTTAACAGTGTGGCATGCATCAGGCATCAGGTGGAAAATTCACAACAGACAGCAGAGTGAACAAATGAACAAGTGGCGACTTATAAATGAACAAATGGACGACTGACTGAATGAAAACACGGGTCTTCCTGCTCGAACTTTTACCAGAAGCTCCATGTTTTGAATCCTGAGCTCTGCAGTTTATTTCACTTTTTCTCATCAGGTTAGTTCATGGATTGTTCATTTTGTGCTAGTGTTGATAATTTTAAAGATGTTCACTAGCATGGACCACAACAGAAATAGTATGCAGATGAACATTTAATGAAGAATTTGGAACATGTGGAAAGAGAGTGATGAACGTGTGACATAAGATGTGTGAGTTAGGCTGGTCTGGAAGGACATCGTAAAGCTTGGCAGAGGGAGTCTCAGGATGGGGTTCAGTCTCAGGCATATCCTGCCCAAACTGATCTCAACCCCCCACCCAGAATGAGGTGGGCATGAAGCTGAGCGGAAAAAGATGGAGAAGAATTAGTAATGGAGAGTAAAGGGTGGGAGGGCGAGTTGAAGAGTTGTAGACAAATGAAGTAATGAAGGATGGCCGAGTAAAAGTAGTAGGCTTGTCAGCTGACTGGAAGTGTGATTTGTGTAACCTCATTTATTTCAAAAGGGACATTTAAAGTTATGTTTTATTCATGCATATTTTAGAGGTTTACCTGCAGGCTTGTATCTTTAATAAAGACTGAGAAACAGACAAAAGTCAGAAACTTGAAGAGATGAAGAGTGGGGAATGACCTCAAAGAGTGAGGAATGACCTAAAGGCAGGTCCAGGTGTACCTTGGGAAGTTGAACTTTAAAAAGTTCCTATGAATATTTTTAAGAGTTCCTTAGTTTTCTAATTCAGATGTAAATTTAGTAACTTTAACTATCTACAGAAAAGTCTCAAGGGAATAAGTTCTGATGCAGGTATTAGAATCAGAAGGCGATAATAGTGTTTTTTCTCATTATTTATAAGCTCTCTTAATGTTTAAAATGTGGCCTGCCATGATTCAATGTTAGTTGAAGAATTTTAAGAATTTTTCCAAGTTCTATATGATTTCTTTATATTTTTACTCCCAAGAAATAAAGCTTTCTGCCTGATTAGAAAAGACCTTACTTATGAATGAACTTGTACAGACCATTAGGATATTGCAACCATGTTAAAGGGGCTATTTTGCATTCCTATAAATCTGGTGTGCCTTGAGATTGAAGCTTGAATTTGAGCTTGGTGTTACCAATATAATGAGGGTGGCACATGCCTCACAACAAGAATGTTGCTGCTTCAATCTCAGTGTTGGTCAGGGCCTTTCTGTGTGGAGTTTGCATGTTCTCCTTGTGCATGCATGGGTTCCCTCTGGGCACTCCAGCTTCCTCCCACAGACCAAGAACATGTTCATTAGGTTGATTGGTGACTCTGAATTGCCCTTAGGTATGAGTGGCTGAGGGTGAATGGTTGTCTGTTGACCCCGACCCCAAAAGGGAACAGCAGTATAGATAATGAATGGAAAGATAAAATAAAGAGTTTTGCCACTCACTTTACAATTTATTCCCCTAAATTTTCGGTCAAATTAAACTTCATGTGTGGAAAGAAGAAAATCAGAAAACTGTTTACGAAAGTCAAATGAGATTTATTTGATGGTATAAAAACAACATTCAGACAAATAGACAAATAATAGAAAAAATATATTACTTTAGTTAAATAAATATGTCAGAATGCAGCCTCTGGTGACCTTAAGTCCCCTCTTTAGTATTTGTGGGGGCTGTGGTCTCAGCGCTGCAGCACACAGTACAGAAACATGAGGTATTTAATGGTCCATTTCCCCGTCAGTGTCAGGATCGTCAAGTGTTCATGATATCTTGAAAGGCAGGTTTTGTTTGCATTTGATTTGGCAACCCCTACGACTCTCAAAGTGAACATGAAGATCTCTGCCACATCTGAAAACAGGGGGATACATTCATTGTTCGAAACATGAAGGAGCAACTTTCATGCCGCTGATTGATTTCTTTAACGACTACAGGATGCTATGCAGGCATTTTAGGGTGTAAGGTGACTTTCCTGAGACAACTTATAGCCCACTACTCTTTGTTTGATTGTGATTATCAAAAGCAGTTGCCTTCATGTCAATAAAACAGTTCTTTGAATAAAAAATATTCAAATACTTCAAATTTCTTTTAAAGGAAGAAGCAGAACGTCCTTTTTCAGCCATTCCCGAAGACAGATGAATTTCACATTGAGGAGGTTTAGCTAGAATACTGCCTGACGGTAGTTCAATCTCCCTTTGAAACGATAAGGCCAACACACACATTTGACCACAGAGTCAAACAAAATGACCCCAAACAACAGCTCCCAGTCTGTTTAGTGATACCAGTATCACCACTAAATGTCAGTTTATTGTCACACTTCAAGTCCAAGGAAGAGTCTCTTCCCCCTGCCCCGTTCTTAGCAGCTCGGCGAGGTGGTGATGGGACTATGGAGGAACGAGAGCTGACCAGCGGAGGTGTGTACAGGGATGGAGACGGGGAAGTTAAAGACCGTGCTGTTGTTGCCAATGGCCGGGCTGCCCGCCTCCGAGGAGCAGGTCGAAGAGGCGAGGACCTGGGACTCGAACTGGAGGAGCTGACCCATGAAGCTGAAGTTGGGGGAGATGATGCTGCGGCGCTGCTTGACAAACTCGAAGGCCTCGTCGAGCTTCACGCGGTTCGTTCGCATGAGGTAGGCGAGGCAAATGGTGGCGGAGCGGGAGATGCCGGCTTGGCAGTGAACAAACACGCGGCCTCCTTTGTTTCTGACTGAATCTGGAGAGAGAGGAGAAAAACAAACATTAGCTGACTGTAAACATCCATCAGGTGATGCAATGTGTTTGCTGAAGATGGAGGTGAGACTCATGGAGGCTCTAAATTTGTCTTGGCTGCAAATTAAATTCAAGGGTGCTTATTATGACACAGGAACAGTTAATAGGGGTGCAGGGTGTGAGGCTGTGGGGGTTATTCCCAGAGGAGGCAGTCTGAATGGACAAAAGAGGGGAGCAGACCCCTGCTGGGGGTATTGATCTGAGAGGAAGGCCGACAGTGAGTGAGGAGAAATTGCCTTTTGTTTGTCCGGAACAAAGAGCCGCATGGAGGGGAGCCATTTAAGCCCGGCCAGCCTCCCCACTACAGGACTAGTTTGGGGGGCCGCTGCCTCGCAACTCATTGAGTGGGGGCATCCCTTTTTCAACGCCTGGGAGGTTGGGGATGATGTAACCGCCATTGTGGTTGAGCGGGGAGCCTGGGCCGAGCCAGCTGGTCGGTTTTGGAGGGAACTTTTTAAAATTTAAATCCAGGAGTCAAAGGGAGAAGAGGAGGAAAGAGGGGGGTGGGGTGTTTGTGTTTCTTTAGCGGGCTCAGGAGGTGACAGCTGTGAGGGTCGCTCACTTTTGGCAGTTGAAGCAGTAACGTAAGAAGGTGTTCGCTAGGACTGGGCAACCGATTAAGTTTTTGTTCAAGTCAAGATTTTGGCCTCCTTGATTATGAGATTCAATGGTTACTGCGCAGCACATCATGGAGCGCTTGTTTTGTTCACAAGTGTTGTTTTATGTGACAAAAACAATCACCACCACCTCAGACACAAAGTAAATATATTAATACTGCCATGGGGTTATGTCTTTGACAGCATTTGTCCGTTTGTTAACTGGTTAGCTCCAAAGTGTAAGAACAGAATTTAATGAAAATTTCAGGGATTGTTGGTCATTGCTCAAGGGAGATGGAAATGCCTTGGCGGAGGTTTGAGCACTTTGACTTTTCTATATATATATATTTTTATTTAAACATCTATTTTTATTGTTTCTCATAGTGATTTACAGAGTGTAAGTTAAAAACATGTGATGATGTGTTTCTGCCATAATCGTGCAGCCCTAGTGTTTGCACTCACCGATAAACTCTATCGCCTCGTTGAACCAGGAGCTGATATCAGCCTTGTGGTTGTCCTCAACGGGGATGCTCTTGTAAAGGAAGGAGTCCTCAAAGTAGTTGGGACAGTTGGCAGAGACGTTGATTAGAGCAGTGATACCTAGCATGTCCAGCATGTCTTTTCTTGAAGCGTGGTAAGCGCTGCCAAGGTACAGGAAAGGCAGGATCTCTACAGGACCGCCCTATACAGAAGAAGACAAACACCCTTTAGTAAGCTTCATCATCAGCAACCAGATGTAATAAACAAACAAGTGTTTTGTGGGCTCAAATGGCTACAAACCTGGTCATAAAGAGGAGTATTACATGGGCTACAGCTTGGGTCTGCACTGCCCGGATGGCTGGAGCTCAGGGGTAAACTGAGCCCCTGTGGAGGGGAAGGTTTGGTGCACATGTCCGGGTACTCAGAGGAAAATGTGTCAAAACCACCTAGAAGGAGAAAAAGACAGAATGGGTAGATTATTAGACAGCTCAGATATACATCCACATTCAAATATAGTTTCTAAAATGGTGACAACTGCTCATGGGGCTATTTCTGAGCACTGTTTACTCCGGAGCCAGCTGGTATGGTGACAGCTGTGATGCACATTTGCTGCCCGTTGTTAAGGTAAAGCCAAACAGTTTGAGCAGGCGTTTCACTCAGGGATAGGACTAGGAAACTATCACAACTACACTTTTACAAACACTTTTGCAGATAATAACAGCCAATATTTTGGTCTCACAAATTGGCTAGTTATATCCCATAACATGGCAGAATCTGCAAATGTATCAGGATTTATGTCAAAAGCATTGTTTCATAGATTTCTGCATTTATTAGAGAATATGCTGGGGTTTTTTTTTAACACAAACAAATTGTCATCATGAAAGGAACAGATCGATTTTTTTTAACATGGAGGGCTTTGCTCTTGACAAAAATATTTACAGGGGGCAGTAATGGGAGGAAAAGTCAGGAGCCCATGACTGACAGGGGCCCTTTAATATTATTATATTTTCAGTATTATTTTAATACCAATTTGTAAAATTTTTGGGCTTTGGAGAACTCCTGCTCTTCACAGACAAAAATGGCAAGCTTCTCCTGTTTGTATCTACAAAAAAAGTTGATATTCAGGCATTGATTAACTTCTATAAAATAATCTATATATATACATGTATAAAACAGGCCTTTTTAATGCATTTATTAAAAGGATATTATTTTCATTTAAGCTTTGACTGTACAAAATAACATGTTGGAATAATTGAGTCTTTAGAACAAGGGTTACAGAGCATGATAAATGTATAAACTGCATAAGTTTAGGAACATATTAGGATATTTATGAGGACTAACAAAAAAAAATACATTTTCAAAGCCTAAATGGTGCAATGCCAGAAAGATCTGTATGATGCTGTTCTGTTAGAATAAAGTGGCCATTAAACATCTTTTTCACAATAATTTATCAATTTGCTTTGTTTGAGACACTGTGCAGAGCTGCTTTGGGATATGGCCCAGTCTGATATGGTGTCGATGCTAATATCGTGCATTCCTTACCTTTCAGGATAAAAACTCTGGCTCCACATGGGTCACGGCACAGGGCTGTAACAGCGAGTATCAGTGTCCCGTCTTTTTTGGCCTGGCTTAAGTCCACACTGCGGTCGTCAAGCAGCACCACAGACTCGTACTCTCCCGAGAGCAGCCTGTTTCTGGTGTCCTCGTTTGGGACGATGTGCTCCAGTCCCAGGCCCCCCCTGGCCCTCCGGCGCACTATGGTGCTGAAGCGGACATTGGTGGAGCCTGTTATGTGAGAGGAGTTAAAGGAGAGGAAGGAGCGGCAGTCCAGCACCAGGCAGCCCGGGACGTCGCCCTCCAACGAGTCACGGAGGGACGCAGAGTCGATGGTCGGGACCTCCATTATGACCATAGTAGGACAACTGAAGTAGAGGGTTAAATCCAAATACATAAAGCTTGTGACGGCAGGAACTCTGAGGCTGAAGTTGTGAAGTTGACGCTTTTTTTTTATCCCAGATGTAGTCGGAGCCCTTTGTTCCGGTTTGCTTGTTCGGTTAAAAAGGGACAAAAAAACACAATATCAAGAATTAAAAAGTTGTAAGACTATCAGAGCTGGTCCTCTTCTGCTTCTGTTCTTCTCGGAAGTATCCGGTTGTTGAATTTCGTCTTTAAAAGTTCAGTTTGTTGGACTTTTCAGTGAGTAGTTTCTACTTTTCGGAGCTCCGAGAGTCCTTTATATAGGGTTCGTGCTTGTGAATGAGAGGCTACTGACGTCAGACGTCCGCCCTTTCTGGCTTCCTGCCACAACAGTGTACGTCAGCATCCCCCTTCCCCCCCCCCCCTCTGAGTGCGGCGGGACAGAACGGAGCGCGCGCGCACGAGGGGCATTTCTGTCACAACGTAATACACGTACGCGGGCACGTGGTGTCAAGCAAGTTTGAGCTGGGACAGAGGGAGCTTTGTTTATGTTGTTTTATCCCGCCATTTTACATTTGTATCAGAAAACATGAGAGAATAATTAAAGCAGTAGAAGTTGTATCCCAATACTTTTATAAATCTGATTTCTGTCTTGGAATTCCTTTTTACCATTTTGTTGCTTTTGTGTGTTCTTTATTTTATATAATCTATTTTGATTTCTTAACACTTTATTGAAATAACATATTTTATCACAATAGAGCGTTTCATTGCTGTAACAGAAGGAATGTAGACAAATAGAAAGACGTTGGGTTGACTAAAAATTCTTCATTTCATACAAAAAAGCTATGTTCTCAACACTTTTTAAAATCTCATTTTGCTATAAGTCATCTCAAAGTTTTACCTGTGTATTTATTAACTAATGAATGGCGTGCCCCAACGCCACAAAAGGTGCCACAAACAGTACACCAGAACACAATGACAAAGGAAAAAAACATCCAAACAAAACAGTTATCAAAAGAATCAGTGTAATCATAAATGATGAAAATGAAGAAAGTTGACAAAATAAGACAAAACTATGAGATAAAAACAAAAGCTAAGCTATAATTTTTGATAGAAACTCGGAATTAAGTCTCTTTAAAAGTTTTAGTGCAGAGTTATAATTCTGTTGGAACTTAAATTGTATTTTTCAGCCTCTCTCTCATTGATGGCAAAAACCCGGAGGGATTTATAGGGATGTTTTTAAGTGAATTTGCAGTAGCATGTAGAGAGTAAAGCAAATACAGTACAAGTAGAATAAATATAAGGATAATTGCAGTAAGAACGCATAGTTGTAAAAATTCCCATGGCACACCTAGACCTGCCTCAAGGCACACCAGTGAGAACCACTGAATTAGCCTATATATATGTGATTAACTACAATAGATCAATCACAAAAACACACACCAAATGGCACTGAATGTAATAAGACAAAAATATTAACAGACTGCTTGCAAAAATAAACAGTGTTGGATTTAAAATGTTTGATAACATTATTTATTGTTCACCCTGTTAATAACAAATGGAAGGGAGCATAGTAGAAATTGGTATGCTCTGCTCTAAATTTTTGCCAACATAATGTACAATAAATTTGAGAAATCACTAAGATGGGGTCTGCATAAAGGGCTAACAGTATATGAAGGGGTTAGTGGAATTGCCATGTTTAGATAATCTACTGACTGAACATGTTGAGGCAGAAGCAAACAGCTTAAATAAGCCTATCCCACAATCATATCAAATAAAGATATCAGCTTATGGAGGTTTAAGACCAAAACAACAGATGAGTCATTCTCAACTATGGTCCAATCGGATTTTTTTTTCAATACCAAAAGTGTTTTTTACAACCTCAACAACAAAAACAAAACACTGTTCTTTCATTTATTGCTCAGCAAAATCATAAAAGCCTCCTAAATCACAGGGACCTTCACAAATAATTATCTTGTATGAAGAGCAGTCACTGCTCTAAAAATATTTGCATTATTTTTTAATTAAAGAACATTTAATATGGGAGTTATTAAAAGCGTGTTGTGTGAGAAAAACAGTCAATCTAAGTTATTTTCTGTGTGGTTTCTTTCACCAATGAATTTATTGTCCTTTCCCGTTAGAACCTCCTCAATTTAAGGAAATGATATAAGGATCAATAAGAAAAATAATGTGTGAGGTTTTGTTATTTAATACATTTGTTCATACTTATACAAGATAAATATTGGCATGACATCAGACCTCTGTGATTACTTGTTTGTTCATTTAAAAGAACAATATATTAAATTCTGATGTGTCAGCAAATAAGGAATTTACCAAATTTTCCATGATGTTCGTGTTTAATTAGATTTCTATTTTGCCTCTTCAGCTGAGAGTTGACAAATAACAAGATAATAAGTAAATATCTGCCCGGGGGGCCATAAAAGTTAATTCTTTGTTTTTATTAGTCAGAGGTACATAGTGTTCAATGCGCCGAGAGCAAAGGCTAACCATAAAAGTTAATCACTGTATAGAAATCTGAAGTCCAGTAAATTTCCACACGCTGAGAAACAAAACAGAGCTCTACCAGGAAGACAACAACAGATGGAGAACTCGAAGTGTGTCAGTTTTCCTTTCATTTGTGACCACGTTGAAACAGATGGGCGAGGAGATTTTTCCCTGACTGAAAATTTTAATATAGAAGTTTTTTTTGTTTTTTTTTTCTTAAGAACATGAACGTGATTACAGTCACTCTGGGAAATCCTTTCTATCTGCTGGTGCTGACTCAGAGTGGGCAACACTGCTGCGTCATAATAAGAAAGCAAGGGGATCAGAGACAGACAGCAGGCGTCCACGTACTGTCAAAGGGGTGTGTTGAAACCACACAACAAAGACACGTCAAGTTGTTTGTTGTGACACAAATGTTTATTGAGCACACTCAAAGCAGGTCATGTTGCGACATATCTCTCAGCAGAGATTGTTTTGTTAGTAGATCAGAAAAGCAGTTTTACAATTAGGCCAATAAAGGCAATAACCTAGCTTTATGCTACAATGGGCAGGAGTGTTGCTGGGCCCCGTTGAAATTGGGCCCCATCCCAATTGAGCTCTTAACAGTTTCATATATGAAGCATCTGTAGAGAAAACTGATAAATGAATATGACAAAATATATACTTTTTAATAATCCACTACAGCCAGGTTTTTCTGTTTCAAGACACAAATCAGGTCAAACAGAGGAGAAAACACACCCCGGCTGAAATTATTGAATAAATAGTGAAATAAAAATGCACCATACAGAACTTTCTGGCATTTGGACCATTTAAGATTTAAAAATGTTTTCACTGATCATCAATCCACACAAATCACTAATATTTTATTTTTGATAGATTCTAAACATATGCAGGTTATGGATTTGTCTTGCTCTACAACCATTTTTCTAAAGGCCCCAACATTTCAATCTGTTGTTTTGCACAGCAAAAGCATAAATGAAATGATTTTCCTCTAATAAATGTTTAAAAGAGACCCTTTTTTGTTTCAATGTTGTTTTTTGGAAGTTAAAGATGCCTGAATATTAAGTCTTTTCCAGACAAAACAAGAAAAGCTTGTAATGTTTTGTAAGTTTAGAGAAGGAATGGCTTTAAAGGCCTAAAGCATAAAGTAAATAAATTCAATCCCTTTATCAATCCATCCAACCACTCATCTGTCCTTCCATCTGTCCATCCATCTCTCCTGCTTATCCCTTTCGGTGTCACGTGGGGCTGGAGGCTGTCCCACCTGAAGCCAGGTTTAAAGTCCAGCAGATCACAGAAGCTAAATAATTGAAATTTATGATTAAAGAATTAGTTGTGGGCCGTGCCACTTTGGGCCGTTCACAGTGGTTGTAGATTGGATCTTGGATCTGCCTGATTACAGACTTTGAATCAGGCAGATCCATCTGCACTGCAAGGTTTTTTTCACCATTTATTTTACCAATATGTTTGTGCAATTTCCTCATCTATTATGGTAAATGAATACCAGGGAAATGTAATTTTCATCATGCACAACACTGGATTGTTCTTATCCAACATGCTGCTATTTCCTAAATCATTATCCCCTGTGCAGATCCTGATAGAAGCACCAATGCATATTTTTTGTCAGGGGTAAAAAGAACTACTTTGCTAAAGCTGATCTGCTCCTCTCACTGTGACACTTGTTTTGTGTTAGAAAAAGATGTGAAACAACAAAACAACATTTCAGTCTCTTTTGAATGATGTTAAGTTTTAAATATAGAAATTCAGTGATAATAAGGTAAAGCATGATGATACATTTATTTATTTAGTGGATGTTAGAGCTGACATGTGACATATATTCTGTAGAGTATATATCGGACAATCCATCTTAGCCAATGCCAGAAACTGACTTCTTGACTATCTTCTATTGTTATCAATACTGATGATAATGTCTATCCTCCAATTTTCATTTCTTAAGAAACTAAAATCTAAAGAAAGCATTCTGACACTGTCTTCTTTATAGAAACCAGGAAACTCAAGCAGCACTCACACTTTAGGGAACAAACTTCTCTGGAAGATTCCAGTTTCAAGAACATGTATAACTGGACTTCTGTGATTTCTTCATTGCCAATTTATCTTGCAGCATAGCCGGCGCTATCTGTATTGGTTAAAAGGTTGTGGCTGGTTCTCTGCTTTGGCTAAAGTGCAGTAGAAAATAGGATTGAGGAGGATTTTCCCCCATTTTGCATGTGTCACCACTTATTCTCAATTTTTTAATACATGTAGGCAGTGTAGTCACTTATTCGGGCAAATTGATAAAAAAAAAAAAAAAAAACTGTTCTTTTTACTATGCACAACATTGTATTTTTGCTCTTATCCAATGTGCCGATAGTTTCCAATTCCTTATCCCCTGTGTCTATAGTTAATACATACAATCAAAAATTATCTTCTATTTTCCTTGATACTGATAATATTTTCTATCCTCCAATTTTCATTTCTAAATGGAACTTCAGATCTAAAGGAAAATACTGACACTGTCTTCATTATAACAACCAGGAAACTCAAGCAGTGCTCACACTTTGGGAACAAGTTTCAAGTTTCAAGTGCACATTACTGGAAATTTCCAGATTCTTCATTGCTAATCTATTGTGCAACATATAGCCAGCCCTGTCTGTGCTGGTTAAAGGGTTGTGGGCATTTTATCCATTTTCAGTGTTTCAGCACTTATTCTCAATTTTTACAAATATATTTCTGCAATTTTATCACTTATTCTGTCAAATTAATACATCAAATATGTCATTTTCTTTATGCACAACATTGGATTTTTACTTTTATCCAACATACCATTTATCCATCCATCCATCCATTACATAAACTGGTCACAGGGGGCTGGGGCTGACATTGGATTGGAGGCAGGGCATACCCTAGACTGGTTGCCAGCCAATTGCAGGGCCACATAGAGAGACAGACAACCATTAATATCCCTTACATACCTAAGGGCAGTTTAGAGTCACTAATTAATTTAATGAGAATGTTTTTGGTCTTTGGGAGGAAGCCAGAGTGCCCAACATGAAGACATGTGCACTACCTGCTGCGCTATGGTGCTGCCCTTTGGATATGCCAGTATTTTCTAATCCCATATCCCCTGTGCCAAAACCAATTATCAACTTTATCTTCTGTTGTCTGCAGATTCTGATGATATTTTCCGCCCTCTAATTTTGTTTAATAAAAGGAACTCCAGATCTGAAGGGAAATCCTGACACTGTCTTCATTGTAGAAACCAGGAAACTCAAGCAGCACTCATACTTTAGGGAACAACTTTCTCTGGAGGTTTCTAGTTTCAAGTGCTTGTGTAACTGGAACTTTCTGAATTCTTTGTGAACTTTGTTATCTTCTGGAAAATAAACCTTTGGTTTTCATGCCTGAATTGCACAAGTTTTTGGGAAATATTTGGATAAATAGGTGAAACTGATTAGGAGTGAGCATCACTCTTTGTCACTTTCAGCCTCTTGTTCAACACTTCAGGCACAGTGGAGATTTTTGTGCAGTTAGACAGTGCTCTCGTTTTTTTTTTTTTTTTTTTGGTAAATATCTTTCTTTCTTTTTCTTTCAATTCCTGGATGCTTGCTTGTATATATTCCTGATGCATTTTTTTAATTTTTTTTAAATACACTGTATTTGTTAAGAGTTTTGTTAATTTATATTTCTTTTCATTTTATTTATTCAATCTTATCCTCTATTTTTTATTTTACATTTACCTTATTTTTATTTTGTCTTGTTCATTTACCTCTTGTACTAGAGAGAAAACAACTTCAGAAGTCAAATTCCTTGTATGTGTCGCATACTTGGCAATAAAAAACGATTCTGATTCTGATTCTGATTTCTTAAATAGTGAAGTTTTGTATCTTTAAAACACCACAAAAAAGCCTCAAAGTTCTGTTCTGCTGCTCAACAGGGCTTCATAACGATCAGACAATGTCATGAAGTTTCCCTGAATTTAAATTCATAGGGAAGTCTTTTACTGAGCCATCATGGGAGTTTTATGTGTTTATTGCTTTAAAGGATCAGACTGACACACTCTATGTAGGCCATGACATCATTCTCACTTCACTGTGACCTGAACGACTTTCAGCTCGCTCAATCCACATCCGGGCTGTTTGACTGTCCTGTTTAACTTCAGGCCAAAAGGAAAACATGGATCTGTGATGTGAGAGAGGAAGAGGGGGATGGGAGGGGAAGCTTTCAGGACATAATCGTCTCCAATCACAACAGAGTGCCAAAACTCACCAGATAGTTTAACCTCGCACTCTTGTGAGATGAGTCAACTGTGAGGCACATGCCACAAAGCAGGAATGTTACACACTATAGGAGGAGGAGGAGAAGGGGGCCGAGTCAAAACAGACTGTACCCAAACATTTTGTCCTCATTCTGGCTGCGTCTTTACCTCGGCCATGATGAAACACTTGCGTGTTGTGGAAGAAATCCAACACCTAAAGACAGATAGCCAACACCGGGGGGTGGGGGGGTGGGGGGCAGTTCAGCAAGAATGTTTAACAGTTCATTTTCCCGGTCTTTCTATTTTTTCATTGAAGCAGATGGGGATGTAATCTGAAATCTTGACGCCCTTTAAATGTTCTTCAAACAACCAAAAGGTCCTCTTACTTCTTTTTTTCTGTTAGGTATTTTGCCGTGATAACAACAAAACGGGGTTAACTGAGGACTGGAATGGAATCAATGCTTCTGAAAAGGCTTCAAAATGACCACAATTGTGCAAAAATACAGCCCAGGAGGTCATGGTTATGCTGGCTTTCATTTGTTTGTCTATCTGTGAGTAAGATAACTCAATAAGTTCTCACTTGAATTGATTAATTCTTTAAGGAATATTGGTCATAGCTCAAGGAAAAAATAATTGGACTTTGATGGTGAAAATCTGGACCACAGTTGAGAATGACTCTGAAACTGGAGACAAATCTAGGATTTATTTTAAGGATTTGTTAACATTATGAGACAGAGGAGTCCTCCACATTGAAGCTAATTACTCAAACAGTTTTCAGTGGATTTAAATGGAATTTTCAGGGAATGTTGGTCATATCAGAAGGAAGAACTGGTGGGATTTCAGCTTTTCTGAGCTTTTTTAAATAATCAATAATTCTGCAGCTGCAACAGATCATGCTCTCAAGAGGAAACTCTCAAACAAGAGGTCACAACAAAACTTTAAATGTTGGAGTTTTTGTAATAGCTTCTAAGTCAAAACACTAGATGTTGTAGTTCCACAGCAGCTTAATGATAGCCTTTTACTCTCACATTAGAGCTAATAAAAAATCATGACAAGCTGTTTTTTTTTTTTCATTATGATTATCAAAAAGAACAGAGCGTATAAGTTTAAGAATGTTTTTGTTCACCAGCAGTGATCTAAGAACACAGTGAAAAATCCAAAAGGCTAACTGTCGAGAGAACCAGCACGAAAAAAAAAAAAATATATGCCATACCTGCACAAAGGACCAACTCCCATCTGACAAATAACAAAGCTATGTGGGTTTGTATGTCAACCATGCCCCTAACTATGAGCAAGCTTAAGCCTTGGTAAAATCAAAAGAAAATTATTATCAAAAACATCAACCACATACGGTGTGAGTACAGTGTGTTTTGAAGGTATGAACATCCACTTTTTAACTTGAAGTGTGTGTGTGTGTGACTTTCAGTGCTTCAGCAGCTAGCCTCAAGTGGACACAGTGTGAACTGCAGCTTTTTGAACTTTTGCATTCTTTTAACACGGGGGTTAATGCTTGGTTTTGCATTTTCTCTTTGTCCAGTTTTACAGAATTAAAAACAGAACTTTTATGACATTACAAGAATAAAACGACAGCAAAAGGACATTAACTTTGAATTTATACTCCTCAAAATAAATCTAGATATCTTGTTTTGGTCAATTGTTTTCCCCCTTCAATAATACCAATTGGTATTGTATTTTATGTCACTGGAAAGCCTGATTAGTCACCTTGTCAACAAGGTTCAACTTGTTAGGGTTGTGCATTCATGGAATGACTGACAAAGGTAACATGTGGATAGTGCCCTCAAAAAATCCACTCTTTTCCTGGAAGGAAGCCTACAGTTGTGAAGCAAGGTTGAGGAACTGGTCTTTTTGGGATGCCCACTTAATGGTCTGTTTTTGAATTGACCAGTCTCAGGGAACTTGGTCCTAAGTTTGAAAATCTTACCAGGGCTGACACCAAATAATGCTGCCACTATTTGGCATTTCTTTGGGATTTTGAAACATTTTTGGGCACTACCAGTACGTTCAGCTGTGTTGCTTATTCCACTAATGCAGGATCCTCACAAGTTGTACCTCATGGTAAAGATGAAAAATCAGGCTTTCCAGTGATATAAAATAAAATACCAGTAAGTATTATTGTAGGGGTGGAATTATCAAACAAAATGATGGAGAGATTGTGGTGGATCCTGAGGCCAGACCAGCTGAGAACACTGCTTTAATATGCTCTAATAAGGTCACATCATATTTTCCATGTTGCTGTTTGGACACGATAACCATCAATATAACCAAAACCTTCATTACAATAACAGTAGATGTGCTCCTGTGCAGTGTGACAGATTGTTGATACTGAGGTCTGAAAATAGAGCCTGAGTTGCTGCTCTGTTTTGAATTCCCATAATTATGGCGTGTAACCAACTGCAGCTCTCATCCAGAAAGGGAAGTGAAACAGAGGATGACAAAAAGGCATTTCCTGTGGTCCGCGCTGCTGTCACTCGCTGTCATCCCCGGCCTGTTTACTGTCACCGTTGCTGCGAGCAACAGCTGAGCCAGCGGTGGGAAAACACAGGGTCTGTCCTAAATTCTAGTGTTTCTATAACAGAAGAGTTATCTAACCTAGAAGTTTTGTTTCATGCATGTTTAAGCGTGAAGAGATAACTAACAGTTGTGTTGCCGTGGGAAAAACCTTAATGAAAGAGTTTGTGGATTTTCTTTCAAAATATAATTTTTTTCTGTCTCTTGGTTGTGACAGTAATAATACTGAATAAGAAGATCATTATGTGACCATTTATATCTGTTGTACTTCACATTCTTCAGATAAACTACTCATGAAACCAATTATACTATACAGATTCTGGTAACCTGATACCTCAAAAACGCTTCTTCAAACTTTGATCAAATGTGCTCATGGATTTAAGGATTTAGTATTTTTATTTTTAAGGTAATAAGTCAAAGGCGGACCTTGCTGGGCCTCCTGGTTGATCTTTGCTTGTGAGCATTGCATTTGAAGAGATCATGAAGGAATTTTCATAAAACTTTGCACAAATTAAACCCTAGCTCACACACTAATCATTCAGTTTTGAGGGCCATCACTCAAAAGTCAAGGTCAGGGAGCCTTGTTATCATCCTCTTCTCATGAATGTGATATCTTAAGGACAGTTCAGGGGGATTTTTTGCAAATTTTGTATGAATATTAATTCTGTCTCAATGATGATTCATTTAGATTTTAGGTGTTAAAGGCCAAAGGTCAAGGCTATCAACCCTCATGGTCAACATTATTTCATGATTGAGAAATAATTCAGACTGTTCATGAGAGTCTCTCATGAACAGTTTAAAGAATTTCAGTAGGGATGCATGATACTATTGGTACAATATCAGGTCAGGTTTGGGAGCACATGCACGATTCATCATTCCTAACGACTTGTCTGCACCAGCAGCAGCATTAACTCTACTTCATTCATAGAAGTGTATATGCAATGAAATATGCAATGAGACACAACCCCTTTCAGCTGTGTTACCAATTGCCCCAGTACGTAAGCTTGCATCTCCCCAGCTACCAAACCAATTTCCAAGTGCATTTCGATCCGGATATGAACTGGTCACCTTCTGATCCCAAGCCCAAGCTCTTACGAAGTGAGCTACACTGCTGTCAATATCACTATACTAGTTTTCAGTCATTAAAAAGCTGAGGCTATATTTCCACTAAGTGGTCTGGTTTGGTTCAGTACAATTTGGTATGTACGGTGCAGTAAGCCCTCAGCTCAGGTTTCTACTATCAGCTGTACCTGCACCACCAACTCACTCTGCATTTCCTCCTTTCCATCAGTAGCAAGGAAAGTGAAGTATTCCATGGAGCATTGTCCAGTGTGGACATTCATTACAGCAAAAGTAGTAAAAAAGTTTATTATTGGAAGATATTGGCCTAAAAAGTCAAATATCAGTGCCAGCCCAAATCTAGATTTTTGCAGATATTTACAGCAGATAAATATGACCGCATATATCCCTTATGTCAGCTGTAATATTGGCAAAATAAAAAAAATGTTATGTAATGCTTTACCTTATCATCACTGCATGGGTGCATTTTAAATTCAAGTGCCATTTTTTTCAAGAGTTGAATGTTGTTTTTCTTGTTTTACATCTGTTCCTTACAAAAATGCCATCACATTGAAGATAACAAGTCAGTTTTCTTAAAGTCAAGAGTTTGTGCTCTTGATGATTTTTGGTATCATCGATAATGAGTTCAGAAATATAGGCATTGAGGACATAGACAAAGATCAAATATCCTGCATTTCAAAATAAAAAAATTCTCAAAAGGACTGTATTGTCAAGGTCATGAAGCCTTAGGATCATCCTTTGCTTCTGAAGGGATCTTGTGAACACAATATATCAAGAAAGCTTTCAGGAACTTTAAAAAAAACAACTTTGAACAAATGTTAGTTTAAGGATGGAAAAAGTAACGAAAGGATTGGGATGATTTTATGTCATTTCAGGGAAGCTTGGAAATGCCTTGGCCAGGGTTTGTGCTCTCAGAGCACTTCTATCTTTTGTTATTTTTTAACAGACAAAAAATGGAGATGAACATTGTACATCATCCTTCTCAAAAATATCAAGGTATGATTTTTGCTCCCAGTCTTTGTTTGTACCACCTTATATGCTATGTCACACTCTTTTCCTTGTTCCCCTTATTGAGTAATCCAACTCTGTGAATCAAGCTTGCTTACTAAAAACCAAAAAAGCCTTACGATGAGTTATGTTAATGTGTGTTGCCATAGTAAGGGGGCCAGCAGTGGCCTTAAACCAGATGCCTCCACGGGAGTATAAAAATGAAACTAAGTTCAGGAAGGACTAAAGAACTCAGTCATAGATAAAAACATGGATTATGACCTGCTGTCTACTGCCAAAGGAGTTAAAACAATGATTGACCCTGAAATATTGGCTTACTTATACAGCACGTGAATAATCAAGGAAGGGTCAAAGCCCCTCCAGCCACCTGTGGAGTACACAGCTTTATTGTTTTACTAACGTCATCATTTGGGGATAAAAAAAGACTGAATGAGTCATGAGGTGCTTTTACCTGAATCATCTCATATCTGTTTCTCTTTCTCTTCCTCAAACATGTTGGTCTTTTCATACAGATGTTCTTTTGAGCAGTTTTGTTTTGGTTCAGTGCAGTTTGATAGGGTTTGCTGGTAAATGCTTATCTGTGGCTTGTGTGACCGGTCTAATATACCCAATGGACTGAAATGTGCCCTGCTCCACCCTTTAGGGTCTGTTAAGATACTATTTGTACCCCTACAGCAATGTAATAAAGTAGGATGTGCTTATTTGTAATTTTGGTACTTTCCCAGCTTTTCAGTGTAGAAATGCAAAAGACAGATTACTGGACAGAAGCACTCAGTGGAGAGGCAGCTGAAGGCTCACTGTACAGAAGAGTTACTCAAAATTCAGAGAGGTTGTTGGTACTTTTATTTAGGCAGTTTGACACTCAGTTCATAATTAATCCCACAGTTTGATTGATGATTTATGTACAAAAAAGTAAAATGTTGATACATTAAGTAATGTAGATAATTTAAATTATCGTTACTCTATGGCAGGGGTGGGCAACTGGCAGCCTGGGAGCCACTGTGGCCCACCACCTCACAAGTAATTTTAAAAAGAAAAGATCATAATGTAAACATTAGGAAAACAACATAATATACCTACTGTAATTCAACCTGAGAAGCAAGTTCATCATGCACAGCTTAGGGCAACTTTGGTAACTAATGAGGTCCCATGAAAATGATCATCATTAGCCACATTTTTGCAGACTGAGGGGTACTTTAGGAGACAAATGGAGAAGTTCCTTTATTAACATTTAAAAGTAATTAAACCTAAATGCATTTTGCAATATTTAATATAAAGGGCTTGACATGGAAATACAGCAAATTCTAGTTACTTTTGATGCAAGAAACAGAGAATGTACTTGTTAATGTATATTTTCCTTACATTTTGATTTCAATTTTGAAATAATGATAAAAGGGACTTTCACATAAACAATTACAGACAGTTATAGCTCTGTTTTTTTTTTAATAGTTTTTTGTACTTTTTTTTGCAGATCTTGTCACATTTTCTATCTAAATATTTTTTGTTTATTATTTTAAACTTACTGGAGGGCCTCAGAGAACAGGAGTCACGAGTTGCCCACCCCTGGCTTAGGGTAAAGTAGCTGTAAGTAGAAGTGAATAAACTTTTCTGTGATGTTTTTTGTTTTAAAGTTTCAGTAGAAAAAACCTTGATAAATTCACACTGCTGAAGAAATAATGATAACATTTGTACTTCAAAATCTACTTTATTGAATGTGCTTTATTTAATTGCCTTTCATTCTGTTTTAAACACAGTGAATCATGCAATATTATTTGAATTATAGTAAAAAAGGTAATTTTAGTATAATTGATTCTGATGACAGCTTTATATTTGAATATATCTTAAGTTTTGGTACTTTTTTATTGAGGGTATGTCACAATTTGTTATCACGTGGCCCTCAGACAGTGAGAAAAGGTCTTGTGTGGGCCTCTTGGAAACTAAATTTGCCCATCCCTCCTTTCTGGTTTTAACGTTATTTCACATAGCCAGTTTCAAGATGAATACTGGACAACAAGTCAGCCACTTGGTTATGTCATTCCATGTATATATTTGGTGTGTTCCCACCATTTATATATAGATACAGTGCTTAAATATGGTATTTTAAATGCAAAATATGATTGTTTCTGTAATCCTTGAATTTTCAAATTTACCTTGTTACTTATAAATAGAAAAACAGCAAATCACATTATCATTTCTTCATTAAGGTGTCAAATTATGGTTATTTACTTCTGAACAGGAAAAAAAATGTTTCAGTGGTTGAATGTTATGCTTGATTAATTTCTGACTTTTCAGAGAAGTGTGGGAGCCCGCTCAAATTTGGGTATAAAATGGTGAATTCAGTTTGAAGTTCCTCATTCCTGCTCAAACTAGTAAAAATAAATAACATTTTTTATTTTAAAACAATAATTTTAAGGCATTTTAATATATTGATCTTGATAGTGATGCTCATGATCCAATGCACAGTGAAATGGCAGTGTCAGGTAGGAACAAATAACAATGATATGCCTAAATAAATAAATCAATCTGACATATTTAGTCTGTTCTGGGAATTCAAATGTTGTTTTATTCAGAGGGCAACAAACTTGTTGATTATTTCTATGCTTCTTTACATGTAAATTTTGACATACTTTGCAGCTGGCTGTGAATCATCTAGCTCATGTGATATTTGGTTCATGTGAATCTGGCTCAAAAGTGACTTTTTTGTTCTTTCTACACTTAATAGATACTTTTTCCAATATTGTGTATCACAATAAGGCTATAAAAAAAATCAAGACATTATCTTTTTGTGTTGTCTTAAAATGCAGTTCCCGAGAAAAGTGTGAAACCCGAGAACAAAACAAAAAACAGTTAATATAAAGTTAATTTTAAAATCCTCATAAATGCATTATTTTACTTGTCATCGACAAAGTTGTAAATATGGGCAGAGAAGAACAGAAAAGAAAAGCCCTACGAACTCTCAGTATTTTTGCACTTATAAAATAAATGAATCCGACATCTTCAGTAATTGTTGTGTTTTCGTTTCTACGTTAAATTAAAAACAAATAAAATTATTAATTTGACGGAAAAAAAGCAGCCGCGAGCTGAGCGGAAGTAGAATCACAGTAACCAGGAAGTCGTTTTCGACCAATCAGCTTTTGCAAAGCGTCCTAAGCTGACGTCAGCCCGGTACCAATGAACCACCGGTAGCGTTGGAGGGAGCCGTGTGTGCCCGTTGTTTGTAGCTTTGTCTGCTAATCACCCTCATACCCTGCAAACATCATGCCTTTCGATGTCCGGAGGTGAGTACGGGGTCTGCTCTGTCTTTGTTGGAGGGATGAGGGGGCGGGGGTGTTTGTTTCTCAGTCTGAGAGCTGATGATGAGTAAACGGTGTCCGCAGCATCCGTCACCAAACAGCAGGGAAAGTTGTCACAGGTGTGGGTCACGTTTGGCATGAATGGGCCTCTGTGTGGCAGAGGCTGCAGACTTTTTGTTGAGTCTTTGGAGTGATGCTCAGGTATGCTCACTGAGTTTTTGTATGGGTTCCTTACTGCGCATGTGCAGATTTCCTCATCCATCCTCATGCAAGATGTGAGGCTGATTACAGTGACCTGAGAGCACTGAAGGCTTCACTTTCTGACCTCAGGTCCTCGACCGTTTCATCAGGACCCCTTTTTGCAGATAGAAGTATTTTAAAGTCCCTGACAGCTCATCATACAGGTCAACAGATTTGCAGTAAACATGATTTTTATCTTTTCTTTTGCAAAAAAATATCTGAATGTTTAGAAATAAGATTTTTATGAGTTTAGTTTTTCTAAAATTTGCGTAACAGATGTCTCAGTGTTCAACAACAATCTGCCATTTTATTGATCTTTTATTTCTTGTGGCATCTGCTGTTGATGGGTTGTTAGCCATGCTTCAAAATGTTATGTATTGCTCTGCCCCCGCCCCCTTAGAGACCACAGCCCCTTCTTGGGAATCAGCACACTATAGCCCTTTTCACACATGAAACAGTGATATTATCAGGATAATACTCGGGCAGCCCTCCCCACTCGCATCAGTGAGGGTCTGTTTACACAACAAAGTTGTCACCAGAAACAAAAGGTTTTTCCTTTGCATTCTCAAAGTTGCTCCATGTTCACGTGGATCCTCAAGAATAACTGAAAACACGGTAGTGTGCATGCCAGGCCAGTAGTTGGCGATGAAAGTTTGTAGTGAAACGCTTTCTGGTGAAGACAAACTTTTCACAAACAATGATGGCAAGTGTGTCTCTGCTGGTCAAAGCACTGACGCAGCAAATCCACATTTTGTTGGAAGGGCGATAACAAACCTAGCACAGGTATCAGCACACATGTTGCTTGGTAGTTGGCCATAGCTGCTGTTGTTTCTAGGTGCATGCCCTACCTTTATCTGAAAGAGTACTGTGCATGTGCCGCATGTTCCTGTTTTCCCTGAAAAACGCGATTCCTGTTTACATGGAGATGAAACGAAAATGTATTAAAAATTTTCACTCTGGACCCGGGTTTCAAAAGTTTACACTGTTCTTGTGCAGGCAATTTGCGTAAGAATGGCTTGCAAATGAACGGCTCACTTAGCTGTGAATTGGTTCTCATCGTTCACTTAAAAGAGCTGTTCTAAAGACTCAACTTGTTTGTGAACGACACATCTCTAGCGCAAACAACCGCAGAAGTAGTTCACAAACCCTCTGTTTACCAGTAGAAGAAGATAATATGAAGATGGTAGAAAGTAATGTAACCTAACAAATCAAGCCCTCAGCAATGTTTCGATCTGCTGAAGAGTTTATTTGATGACTGTAGGCAGAGGCAGGCTTTCTATACCTATAGACTCCCAGTGTTTGAGCTAAGCTAACTAGCGGTAGGCGACCTTTGGCCATCTCTTTCTTGTTACTGCAAGCACAGTCAAAAGAATGGTGTCTATCTGCTTGTCATGGACTCGGGAGTGAGGCAAGACATGAAAACAAAGAACATTTTGGCGTATCCCTTTAAATAGGAAGGGGCCTCATTTTGATCTTTGCCTGGAACCCTCAAATCACCAAAACCATTCCTGACCTCAAGGCATAATACAAATATATACTGTAAACCAGTTTTGCTGTAACTGTCTGTATTACCAAACAAGCCTGACAGCCTGGCCTTGTCTTATTTTCAGTCAAAATGCCATTCTGTTACCAATACACAAACAATTCTGTGTCATTAAAGACCAATACACATCCTGCTTTCTAACAGGTGATGAGTATCAGAATACACCTGAACCCTGTCATTACAGAGACAATGGCCTTATCTCCTGATACTCTGGCAACAGGCTCTGAGCTAATAGTCTCATGCCAAGGACGGTTGAAACTGTCAGTAGAGCACACCCTAATCAAAATAATGGACAGGATGTTTGCCCAGATCAAGATGAGCCAAGTGACAGATACTGAGTGCTCTGTCAGGCCCTCATGAATACTCAACCCCAAAACTGAGAGGAAAGTAGAAAACTGTGATAGAAAGGCTGAGCTACAGGTAGGAAATGAAAACTTGGTTTGATGATAAAATAAATACATCATTTTAAATTGATAATTTAGTAAAGTTTAAGCAGAGAAAAAAATACCAGGAGGTAGCAGGACGGTAGAGAGCAAACATCAGATCAGGATGTTTTTTTCCTGAATGGCCATATACAATATATGTTTATTTTTTTGTACAAACCCCAATTTTCTATGAAAAACGCAAAATAAAACAGAATACAATGATTTGCAAATCCGTTTCAGCCTTCATTACATCACAAAGACGAGATATTCAGTGTTCAAAATGCCATACTTAATATCTTGTCTTTGTGGTTTAGTTGATCATGGGTTGAAAAGGATTTGCAAATCAATGTTTTCTGTGTTTATTTGTGTATTACACAATGTTACAACTTCATTGGAATTGCTTTTTTCTTTGCCCTTATACAATTTCCGTATTTAGTATTGTGTAAAATAGAAACTATTTCATATCACAACCCATTTCTCGACATTTTCCTGAAAAATATTTAAAGAAAGGGATTTTCAGTTGCAGACTTAGAAAACACAGATCCTCCATGTTTAACTATGTTTAGATCCTGGAGTCTTTCCTTTAAACCAAAGCTGTATTTTAAGGACTGGGATGAACTGTGGTAACCCATCCTATACCACAGATGACCTGTCTTTGATAGTCTTGTGAGAGCAGGGGTGTCATAAGGTTAGAGTGGGCTCATATCCTGTTCAGATGCTTCCCTGACTCAGTGCTCAAACGTGCGTTGCAACAGCTTGAAACAGTTCAATTTACCAACTTACTGCTTGTATTGTGGTTTCACCCACTCAGAAATATCACTGGATTTGTCAGAAGTGTGAGTGTGTAACAATAAGGGTTACCGTTGATTACTGTATGTATGTCAGCATGTATTCCCAGAAGGATGGAAGTATTTGTCAATTTTACATTAACCACGTACAGTGCTGTGAAAGTGTCTGACCCCTTCCTGATTTCTTATTTTTTTGCATATTTGTCACACTGAAATGTTTCAGATAATCTCTCAAATTTTAATATTGGACTAAGATAACCTGAATAAATACAAAATGCAGTTTTTAATTGATGATTTTTTTTTATTAAAGGAAAAAAGCTCTCCAAACCTACATGACCCTATGTGAAAAAGTAATTACCCCCCTAGTTAAATCATGAATGTACTGTGATTAACCACATTTTTTGAAAGCTGAGTTCAATTCCATTGACCACACCCAGACCTGATTACTGCCAGACCTGTTGAATTAAGAAATAACTTAAACAGAACCTATCTGACAAAGTGAAGTAGGCTGCAAGATCTCGAAATGAAACACATCATGCAATGGTCCAAAGAAATTCAAGAACAAATGAGAAATGAAGTGATTAAAATCAGTCAGTCAAAGCCATTTCTAAGGCTTTAGGACTCCAGCGAACCACGGTCAGAGCCATTATCTACAAATGGAGAAAACTGGGAACAGTGGCGAACCTTCCCAGGAGCCTACCAAAATTACACCAAGAGCACAACGACAACTCATCCAGGAGGTCACAAAAGAACCCAGAACAACATCTAAAGAACTGCAGGCCTCACTTGCCTCACTTAAGGTCAGTGTTCATGACTCAACAATAAGAAAGAGACTGAGCAAAAATGGCATCCATGTGAGAGCCCCAAGGCCAAAACCACTACTGACCAAAAAGAGCACAAAGGCTTGGTTCACATTTGCCAAAAAGCATCTTGATGATCCCCAAGACTGTTGGAAAAATATTCTGTGGACTGACGAGACAAAAGTTCTCGTTCACACACGTTCCAAACTTTTTGGAATGTGTGCCGTTACATCTGGCGTAAAAACAATACAGCATTTAATAAAAAGAACATCATAGCAACAGTCAAACATGGTGGTGGTAGTGTGATGGTCTGGGGCTGCTTTCCTGCTTCAGGACCTGAATGACTTGCTGTGATTGATGGAACCATGAATTCTGCTGTCTACCAGAAAATCCTGAAGGAGAACGTTCGGCCATCAGTTTGTGACCTCAAGCTCAAGCTCACTCGGGTTATGCAACAGGACAACGACCCGAAACACACTAGCAAGTCCACCTCTGAATGGATTAAAAAAGAAAAAAACAAAATGAAGGTTTTGGAGCGGTCGAGTCAAAGTCCAGATTTAAATCCAATTGAGATGCTGTGGTGTGACCTTAAATGGGCAGTTCGTGCTCGAAAACCCTCCAATGTGTCTGAGTTAAAACAATTCTGTGCAGAAGAGAGGGCCAAAATTCCTCCACAGCCTTGTGAAAAACTCATCACCAGTTATCGCAAAAGCTTGATTGCAATTATTACTGCCAAGGGTGACACAACCAATTAATAGGTTCAGGAGGCAATTACTTTTTCACATAGGGTCATGTAGGTTTGGAGAGCTTTTTTCCCTTAGTAAATGAAATCATCATTTAAAAACTCAGGTCTTACTCAGGTTATCTTTGGCTAATATTAAAATTTGAGTGATGATCTGAAACATTTAAGTGTGAAAAATATCCAAAAAAAATAAGAACTCAGAAAGGGGGCAAATTCTTGTTCACAGCACTGTAAAAAGTAAATCTTGTGTTTTATTCTGATAAGCAATTAATTCTTTTTAGTACAAAACAGCTCTTTATCTTGCCATTTCTTGTAGATGACAATCACTCCCTGATTTAAGGATCTTTAATAATAGACCTTTACCTCAAAAAAGGCTCAAAACTTCATAAAACAGGTGGACATTGTGGTTTTAGTGTTATCTATCTATCTATCTATTTATCTATCTATCTAATGTCTTCTTTGAGGACTTATTTGGACTGTGTATTAATACATTTGTATTTTAAGCTGCTGAATATTTATTGCAATCTTGAGAGAACAATAAATTTAATTTTCATGACTCCTAGAGTATGTCCACAATCACCAATGTAAAAAAAACAAAACTGTTATTTTGACGCCTCCTGTCCCAAGTGAGATGAATTTCTTCTGACTGGTCTACTGATCTATGATAATTGGTTAGTTGAGAGCAGCTCAGTGCCATGTTTTCAAAGGATCTGCATTCTTCCTTCAGTTTATGCTCTGCACTGGGCGTGCCATCCTTAGGCAATGATCATAAACTACTGACTAACAGTCGCAGGGCATCCCCAGTCTTTTGGCAGCTAATTGTGCTGTTCACATGAGGGAGAAGTCCCAGTGCCACAGGCTTTGCTTACAGACTTGTAAAAACACACCCGAAGGCATATAAAACCCCAAAAAAGATGATATTACTCCTTAAATTTCTTGACTCATAAATTTTCAATAGAAAACAATTCAAGCAGAGAGTATAGGGCTGGGTGAAATGGACCAAAAATCATACCTCTTTATTTTTAAGTTAAAAGGCAATACAAGATATAAATTTGGAAAGAAATAATTAAAGGTGCCCTGTTGATTTATTGATAGACCATTTTTAAAAACACATGACTGGATGATCAAATTCAATGCTTATAGTCACTATTTATATTACCTGTGGTTTGACTCTATAAGTTAAACAATTTCAGGATGTCAACAAATCCCTGCCCTTTCCTCCAGTCATCTGTCTGCTCCTCCGGCTGATGTGTCATTCTCTTAAATAAACTGTGGTAGAATCCAAAAGAATTTGTTTTCAGGGCTGTTAGTTAGCGTGCTGAAGTGTGTGTTGAAATTTGTGCAGAGGGGATAAAAGTTTGTCAGCGAAGCTAAATGAGCTTCACAACATACGCATGTTGTGTTTTGTGATGCATTTGAGTTGCAGTCGTTAACTTTATGATGCTTTTGTGTTAGTTTGATGAAGGTTTGTGCTTGAGTATAGGGTTGTCACGATACCAGTCAAAGAAAAAAAAAGAAGAGATATTCAGTACCTGTTTCGATTCTGCTGCAAATAAATACAATACATTTCAAAACTAGACCACAAAATGAGATCAATTTTTTCGACAGCCTCAATTTTTTCATAAGAATACTGCCATATAAATAAAGTTGAGTTTGGCAGACCCATTTGTTGGCCTTCCACCAATGTGTTGCGGCAGTCCTAAGCCCCATGTGACTGGTCCTCCTTGGCAGGCCCCCCAAAAAGAGGCACAGAAATATAACAATAATGATAATGAATGTCTTTGAAGAGGAAAAGATAGATTAAATGGTAATTCTAGTAAGTAGCTCTACTTAAATCTTTTTACTATACATTAAGCTAAGCATCTGTTTATTCTTCAACCAGTAAACCATTTACATGATATTGTCTTACATTGTATCTTTTTTAAAATACAGTGGTCCCCCCTCCATCACGGGGGTTTGGTTCCAGGCCCACCCGCGATATGTGAAAATAGAAACACCCAATTTAAAGATACCCTAGGCATGTTTTTAGAACTTTTATGGTACTTTAAAAAGAATTTTAAGGTCTTTAAACACATATCAATAAAACACACACACAAAATCAATGCACAAAACACTGAAGTTATGCAAAACACCGATCACTGTAGAGAGAGACGTGGAACTGAGAGAGAACAAAGCAAGCATCTCTCCTCCCTGCGAGATGCGAAGCCACGTGATACAGAACAGCCAATCAGTGGCTGAGAAAAAAATACAGACACTCTGATTTGCTGCGGCGTTACGTACAGGCATTATATTGTGACGCACGAGATTTAAACTCATAAACAATGGTGCAGAATGTCGCGAAATGGCGACAATGTATGAGATATCAAAGTTGACAGGTCTTGCAGAACAAAAATCCAAGAATACCAGGACCGCGGAAACTGAACTATAACAATATCACGGGGGTTTACTGTACATCTATCTGTGCATGTCTTTCAAACTTAATGTGTTTTTCATCCCTGTCTAACCTTGCACAGCAGCTGGATTCGTCTGATTCAATGTCTGTAATCAGGCCGATCCATCTTGCCAAGCTCCAATCTACAACGATTGTGAGCAGCCCAAAGTGGGACAGCCCAATAAAAACCCTTTAGAGCAAGAAGAGGAACCAGCTATGAGCAACACGACCACAGGAAAAGACTGCACGTACAGGGAGAGAACAACTTATTTGCTAAGTTTCAGTAGGATTTTTATCACATCTGGACCCCATTTCTTGGTTAATGAAAAACAAATACCAACACTACAAACTTCTCTATAGTAAGGATATTTTCGCTCCACCTCTGGCATGTTTTGATGAGAGTTTGTTTTATGAAGTGGCGGACCTTCTTTAGCGCAGTAGCACCCACCTACGACATTATCTGATTGGCCAATAATAAATGCTGATTGACAGAACGATCGACTAGGGAAATATATTGAATGGTCCATCTGGTGTGCAAGGTTATAGTTATTGTAATAGTACTGGCTCTCACTGCTTTTCAGTGACGTTTCAATACTACCACCCAAGAAAAATCAGCTTCCTCTAAAGATAACCTCGCTCAGGATGACTGAACGTCTTTTCTTCAGAATGAATGAGTCGACACCAGAAAAGCTTTTATCACTGAGTGTGACTGACCCTCAGCTTATGTCATTTATTGACTGAGAAGGTTTGGTCTTTGCTGACCTGCTGATGCTTCCTTCTGTCATGATTAAATCACTGTGACTGAAGATCTACAATAAGAAGAGTCAGAGGATCTCTTATCTTTACAGTGACTGCTGTTTTTGACGTACACTACACACAGACGACTCCACAGAAATAATAAAGATGAGTGTGTAAGTGCTGCATTTAGCTTGTATCATGAGATGGCCAAATTAAAAAGAGGAACACTGACCATCAGCTGAGTTCGCTTCTGTAAGAATAGCTTTAAAGTCATAAAGTTTTGACTCACTGTGACTCATGTGTGACGTACGTATGTTGTAAATTGTAAATTATTGATAGATTGCCTCCTGAGATGAAGTGTTTTGTGTCAAGGGGGTTATCATAGCACAATAAAAAAAACAGTATACAAATGACGCAGATGCATTGGACCGTCAGTGCTGGGAAGTGATTAATTTTAATATTTTCCTGTAATAATAATATATTTTCAGTAACTGGTGTTGTTTGGATTACAGTTTCTAAAACAGTAATAATTAAATATTAAAATGATACTGAGTAATTAGTGTAATGAGTGTGTGCAGAAACTAGCAGAGGTTTATGATGAAAGTGTACAACTTATTTCTCTAAACAATATGAGTCAATAACTTAACTTGCTCATTAAGCTAACAATAGGGTAAGAGTGTAACCTGCTTATTCAGTTATGTACTATGATAAAGTTATTCTGAAGTATGAAATCTGTATGAGCCTTATTTTCATCAGCATGGCAGTGAAATTTTACTTTGTAATAGTACAGTCTGTTTTCCTCATGACTCAGGATGGGAATCCAAAACCAATTCCAGTTGAGAATCGATGTCAGTTCCATCATGGAATCAATTTTTTTTTGCCTTTTTGCTTACAGGGGTCAGAAATGGTCAAAATTGCATCTTAATTTTTGACTAAAAGACTTTTACAGTACTGCACAACTTTCAGTAATTAGAAACATCAGGCGCTTACAGAAGAATCTATCAATGCAGCACATCAATATCAGGTTGACTGGTCGACTCTTAGATGTGACAATACACTTGAATATTTCTGTACATATGTCCCTTTTTTAGTCATGTTTTTTTTTTCAGTTTGGTTTTGACAACCCTAACCATCAAGTGATTTTTTTCTGTACCAGTCTGGGGTGTTGTGGAGAGATTTCACGAATATTATCAAGGATTTAATTGTGAAAAAAATAGCAATTCTTTTATTCGTAAACATTTTTTCTTTAATTTGAGGGTAAAAAACATTTTCATTAAACAACTCTGATGCAGTTTATGATATATAATAGAAAAAACGAACATACACTTTTGTGTCCCTTTTACTCCTGCTGAACATCTGCTGTATTTTATCACACTGTGAAATAAACAACTTTAGTCTCAAAAAGCTGAAAATATTCAGGTTTTGTCAGTAGTAGAGGATCCCCTATAGTTTTGATACTGATCAGTTTTGGTTGTTTTTTTGGCAAAATGTGATCAGTTAAACATAATAAATGTCTGTAAACACAGATGCCTACCACATTCACCTGTGGATTAAACTACTTGTGGATGCCATCCATTTGTCTGCTGCTCCTGCTGCTCTGTCATCCTCTTAAATAATCTGTAATAAAGTCTCTAATACTTTGTCTTCTGTCCTTAAGTCCAAAATACTAAATCAGGACTTATGGTTTAAAAAAAGTCCCCTTCCCCACACAAACACATAAAGTCACCGTAGAACGCTGTTGCATGTCCATGATATGCAGCTCTTTTTGACAGTTTTCATGCAAAGCAGTTTAATTTCATACAGTTTCTATTCTTACCACAGTGTTTAATTGGTGTTGGGGTTTAACTTGTGGCTATGTTACCTGGTGTTAGCAGGCATGCTAACTTGATATTTCTTTGTTTTATTCCATTTTAAGACCTATGTGATCATCTTGATCAAATCCTGATATTAAAAAGTTTTGTGGGTTCTCCTGTTGGTTTCAACAGCTGTTATAACCACGACAACCACAAATGCAGGCAGCCATGGGTCACCAGTCAACATGGTCACGTGTTAAACAATAACACCGGGTGCCGTCCAAAACGTCTGCAGTGTTTGGATTGTCGGAGTCTTATAATCCAGCATCAAAGTGAGGGAGGGACAGAAAGTCTGTGCGAGTAAATAGTCCATTTATCAACACTTAAAACAGCCAACAGCTTAACAACGTCCATGCAACACATGTAAACAGTGCGATGGTGGCAGAGTGACATCACTCCGCAGAGAGGTCAACACAGACTGGGATGTTTTAGGCACTAAAGGCTGTTTCTCTTGTCCATACAAGAACACCCTAAAGGGCATTTTTAAAAATCCTCACCTTGGCTGCAGTTTTCCAAAATATGCCGTTTCAGTTAACCTTAAATGCTGTTTACATGTGGACAGAAGGACAAAATGGACAGAAAACTAAACTTTTAAAAAACACCTACCTATGTGTACACAGCTTAAGTCTCAGTGCTGAGACTGGCCAAGTTTCCCAGACACCCTTTTGCTGACTGATATGTTGCACTTGTACCTTGTAATATTTTACCAAAAGAAAGCAAAAACTCTTATTACGAGATCACGTTAAAAGAGGAACACTGACGGTCAGCAGTGTTGGTTTTTCTCAGAATAACTCAAAGCCGTGAACTTTTGACTCAGGCTGACTCATGTGAAGTAAACTGGTTTATTTAGTGGGGGCCCTTTCTTAAAAAGCCTCCCTGTGGTGTCAACACAGAGATGCCGGTACGCCGTGTCCTCACTTATCACAAAACATCTGAGCCCCTTCACACTCTGCTGAGCAGTAGGAAGTGACGGAGGGAGATGATGTTCTGACTGTAATTCAGGAAATTACAAACACTGAGAGGTGAACCTTCAGTCAACATTAACATTCATGACTACAAAGTGTTCTGAGCGCAGCTAATGAACTGAAACTGAGACCCAATCCAATCTCTAGAGAGGAAAACCATCAACTGAGTGAAGAGTTTAAGAACGTTTTTCACACAGCTGGAAGATGCCAAATAATATTTAAAAAAAAAGTGTTTTAGGCAGTAGATTATAGGTGAAGTATTTAATTTTATTCATAACATCTTTTCTCCCTCACTAGGAATGCCCCCATTAGACTTTTTGCTGCTGATACAGATCACCTTTAAGTAAGATTGACCAATACTAATGCTGCTCATGTTCTGAACTCTAAACAGTTCCATTATCATGCTCATATACCTTCATAGAGTCACCAATCAACTTAATGAGCATGTTTTTGGTCTGTGGGAGGAAGGCAGAGTGCCTGGAGAGAACTCACACAAGCACAGGGAGAACTTGCGAAGGCCTTGACCAACCGAGGGATTGAACCAGCAACCGTCTTGCTGTGAGGCATATACACTACTTGCTGCACCACTGAACCACCGCACACTGTAATGATAAACTTAGGCCCTGTCCACACGGAGATGAAAACATTTTCAACACGAAAACGTTCTCTGTGAAGACGGCATCATTTCAGTCAATGTGTCCGTCCACATGAAAACACTGCAAACTCTGCAGTACATATGCCAGGCCTGTAAGTGGTGCTGTAATGCTACTGTAAACATATACCAAAACCAGAGAAGAAGACATGGAGCATGTGCATACATTGTGAGAAAAGTCAACGAACACTGGAGTATGTTGTTTCTCTGTGTCCTCTTGTTGATAACAGTGATCGTAGAGGAGCAGAAGATTTTGCTGTAAAAGCGAAAACATGCTCAGAACTATCTGAAGCACGAACACAACACTGTATTCTGCCATTATTGTCAGGGTTCATGCATGTGGTTTTAGTGAGAGGTGGGGCTGTGATGTCGTATTTCTAAAGCTAAGCTTGTTGTGCACACGACAAGCTTGTTGGCCAGTGTTTTTAGATTTATTCAGTCTGGGACCCGTTTTCAAAAATGCGTTTTCTGGCACCTGAAACGCCGTATCTGTGTGGATGAAACGCCTATATGACGAAAAACGTATATGGATACGCCTGAATTTATGTCGTTGTTGATGGCCCCCTAAAATGTAAGGCATTAAATACATTTTTTAGTTCACAAACCTAAATGTTTGATTGTATTATAAATAGGGCTGTCAAAATTAACAAGTTAACACGAATTAATCCATCATAATGATTAATCTGATTAAAAGTTTTTACGCATACAACCCATCTGCCGTGCAGAATGGCTCAAAATCCCTTATTTGTGTCTGGCAATGCTTTCAGGCAGTTTGTCCAAGTAGACATGCTGCCACAGATGTGCACATGGGCAGTTGAGCCAGCAAGGCCCTAAAAAACAAAGTGGCCCTGGCCCTCGGTGGGAAATTTGAATACAAAAACAACGCAACACTGAACCGTAGACTGACATACAGTTATATGCACTCTCTGCAGGAAGGAGTTTTCTTTTCACAGAAGCACTTCCATCTTAAAATACCACATTAACGTGAAGCATGTGTCAGTTGGGGATCCTGCTAGCACTTCGGCTAGTGCGTCGCCCGGCTTGCAACAAACCACCCTAATGCAAATAATATGATTATGAATAAATGGTATTTAATTGTGATTAATCAAAATTTATCCACATCAACCCTGCGATTAATCTATTAAAAATTTTAATCAATTGTCAGCCCTATTTATAAACTTGATCAAATATTTTTCTCAACTAGGTTTTTATGTAAAGTGGGTCTCATTTCTGATCTTAAGTTGGCAAAACTTAGAACAATTGGTTTGAGGTCAGATGTGGTCAGGTCAAGTCCTGTTCTAATAGTTTGGGTAAAGACCAGAGTTTCTGGGTGCTGGTTTGGCGCAGTGGTAAGCAACCAGAAACATCCTGGGTTTGATTTGTACATGAGGTTTTCTTGATTTCATGTATTTTTCTCACAACTTAAAATTATGAGTTGGACCCTAAAACCAAAAGTGCAGTGCAGACAGTTACCTTGGAATTTAGAGTTTTTGTAGCTTTTCTGTTTTTACAGTAGAGCTGAACAATATGGACAAAATTTCATAACTCGATATTCATGCAAGATATCTCGATATCGATACGATACTATATGACTACGGGTTCGGTGAAAACCAAGCATTTTTCAGAGAAATAAAAACGGTTTGAAAATAAAAAAGGTTTGTGGTTGGCTGGCCTTAGCGGTGCATTCAAGGGCAATCATAAAAATGAAATTTGTTGTGACTTCCAGAGCTGTACATGCAGTGTGAGCGCGGGGGAAATCTATATCGTTTGTATCGTTGCTTTTTCGATATTAATATCTTGAATGTTCATATCTCGATATCGATACGATAACAATATATCTTTCAGCCCTATTTTACAGTGTATCAACCTGAAGTATTTTCAATTTATTTAAACATCTTTTCAGTGTATTTTACAACACTCATAGCTCTGTGTCCTTATCCTGCCCTTCAAATCAAAGAGGTGTCTCATTTCAGGTCATTGCTGACCTCTCTGTTTGACTCGACACTGAAATAACGTTCTGCTTTTCAGTAAAGCATTAAACCTCAATCTAAATTCACACTGTATCCATCCTCACAGTGTGACAATTATGAGGTGTGACATTCAATGTTTGCCAAGGCTTAGTCAGACTGTCATCAAAGCAGGATGTAAACTGAGAGGGATATTTCTTTATACAAGGTAATTGCAGGGTTGAATGGTTTGGTTTTTAGGTGGCTTGCGAGGGATTCTTTGCGGCCTATCCTGACTGTGTTTAAGCAATGACTATGTACAGTCCACATGCAGCATCAGTTCCCCCCTCACGTGCTCACTTGGTGACCAGAGCAGGGAGATTCTGTTTCCTCCATCACATTTGAATTTAGAAATGGGAGGCTGTGACAGCTAAAAATATCTGTGATCCCAGAGCGGGGACTGACGATCTCTGTAACTATTAATATCCTGCACTCATATATAGACTTCAAAACCACATCTGAGAGGTTTACCAGCTGTTTGGGTGAAACACACTGCCCCCCTTTACAGCTGACATTGAACTTCACTTTGTTCAACTGAATGTTGTTTATTCGAGGACACATGCATAGAAGTTGTATGGTGAAGTTTTTGTGAACTGTTTTTATAACAAAGCTATACAAGAAGCATTCGAGAGCTGTTCACAGTGAATTTTAATATCAGCATAAATTAAACATGGTTCATACTTACATATTGCTTAACAAGTTAATTAGAGCACCGCCCAATGTACGGTTTATGCTACAGCTCCCCTA
Organism: Cetoscarus ocellatus; assembly: GCA_037902135.1. Taxonomy (NCBI): domain Eukaryota; kingdom Metazoa; phylum Chordata; class Actinopteri; order Labriformes; family Labridae; genus Cetoscarus; species Cetoscarus ocellatus. The sequence continues at coordinate 1,143,978 of JBAMNC010001086.1, forward strand.
ATGTAACAGCACTGGTAATTACAAAATCATTTTTTATGTTTCTGTGATAGTTATGTTGAAAGTCTGTAACTGAAAATATATTTTTGATGTTAAAAAGTAGTTACCTCCGCCAAGAAGGTTATGTTTTTGCCGGCGTTTATCTGTCTGTCTGTCTGTTTGTCTGTTTGTGTTAAAAATAACTTGAAAAGTTCTGAACAGATTTGGATGAAATTTTCAGGAATTGTCGGAAATGGGATATGGAAGAACTGATTAAATTTTGCGGGTGATCCGGATCACCGTCTGGATCCAGGAATTTTTTAAAGGATTCTTTAACATTGCCAGATAGGACCATTTTCGCCAAAGTGGACCGAAGCTGCTTGGCGGAGGTCTGCGCTCTCTGAGTGCTTTTCTAGTTATAATTGCTATCACTGAATTTTCAAATCCACTTTTTTCACATAAACAAGTGTAGAGCACACTATTATTTCTTGATTAAGACATTAAGATTTGCATTCCTGAACAGAAAAAAAATAGTTTTATTGGTTGAAGGTTAGGCGGCACGGTGGCACAGCAGGTAGTGCACGTGCCTCACAGCAAGAAGGTTGCTGGTTCAATCCCCGTGTCAGTCAGGGCCTTTCTGTGTGGAGTTTGCATGTTCTCCCAGTGCATTCGTGGGTTCTCTTTGAGCTCTCCAGCTTCCTTCCACAGACCAAAAACATGCTCATTAGGTTGATTGGTGACTTCAAATTGCCCTTAGGTGTGAGTGTGAGTGGGAATGGTCATCTGTCTCTCTATGTGGCCCTGTGATTGGCTGGTGACAGTTTTAGGGTGTACCCTTGCTAGGATAAGCTCCAGCCCCTCCGAGTCCAAAAGGAATAAGGGGTATAGATGATGGATGGATGGATGAATGGATGGATGAATGTTATGCTTCCTCATTCCTGCTCTAAATGTTTGTCCAATACCAAATCATCCAATAACAATCCAAAAGCAATTTCCAGTTTTAAACAAGTTTTTGACAGATTTCTAAAATACTTAGGTTTTCTTGTTTTTATAATAGGTGGTCTAATAAACTGGTTTAGTACTGTATCTATAAGAATTCTATGAAAAAGTCAAAACACATAAAAAAGGGCTGCACAATAATGGATTTTTGCCAGTATCGCTGACAACGATACCTATACCAGCACTTTTTGTCAGGAACACATGATCTTTACTTTACGGAAACTGACTTGTTGCTTTCAGTGTGGTAGTCTAGTTGTGTAAGGAACAGATGTAAAACAATTGAACTCTTGAAAAAATAAAACTTGTGGTTTTTAAATGTCTTAATGCAGTGATGATAAGGTGCGGCATGATGATACATTTGTGTATTTTGGTGATAAAACAGTGGATGTATGGCAGATATATTGACTGTAAATATCTGCGAAAAATATACAAAATATTTTGGTCGATACCAATATTGTACAGATAATATCATGCTTTCCTAACATATACTACATCTGATGAGCATTTTCAATGGCATTGTACCTCTTTCATATTTATGTCATAGGTGCAGCTGCAGGGAAATCTGTTGAGAACACTGAATATATCAATAAAAAATATCCATATTTGGCCCCATTAGTTAAATAAATGTTTAGCAGGACTATAGAAGACAATATTTGCTGTGCCTTTTTTTATTGCACCCCTAGTTGTTTTCATGTGATATTTGCATCTACATAGAACTTGTTTAAGTTGGCAAAGTTGAGATTGTAGTCAAGATTCAATATTAGCAATGATAAGTGCAGAAATATTGGCATATGGATATTAGCAGAAATCCAATATCATGCATCCCTAATGAATTCTTGAATAACTTTGTGAATATGTATAAAAATAAATATTTCATGAGTAGGTGCAGCAAATCAGTGCAAAGTTTGCTTGCTCTCCCTGTTCCTGCGTGGGTTTTCCACAGACCAAGAAACTCCCTTGTTAGGTTAATTATTGACTCTAGTTGCCCGTAGGTATGAGTGTGAGCATGAAAGGTTGTCTGGCTCTTTACGTGGCAATGTGATCAGCTGGCAACCGGTTCAGGGTGTAACCGCCTCTTGCCCAATTATAACTGGGTTGGCTCCAGACTCACGTGATCCCAAAAAGGATAAACGATATAGATGATGGATGGCTGAGTAATACAACAGTTAAACAAATTTTATTTCTCATTAGTGATTAAAAAAATATAATTTGCATTGTGATCAGATATTGTATGTTAGAGAGGCTATTTTACATGGATATGAATGTGGTGTGCCTTGAGACTTTGGCTTGATTTTACGTGTGCTGTGGGAAAGAAAACCTCTGATCTTCAATTATCATTCTGTTCAGGGTTGTGGGTAATTGGAGCCCAGCTGTTATTAAGCAAGAGGCGTGGCACACCCTGGACTGATCATCAGTCAACTACAGGGATGACACGCAGACAAACAACCAGGTACACACTTGAGGGTAATGTAGAGTCACTAATCCATCTCTTAAACATTTTTGGTCTGTGAGAGGAAGTTAGGGTTCCCAGAGAGAACCCAAGGCTCAGTTGTCTACAAGCATGAATGAGCTTGGGTTCACCACTTTGTGACCAACTGTGTTTAGAGCAAATAGTCCAGTTAAGAATATTTCCCTTCATACAATGGCATTTCATCGTCTTCAGTGCATAATATCATCAAAAGATTCAGAAAATCTGGAGAAATCTGATGAAAAGTGGAAAAGTCTGCTGCGGTCTGATGAGTTCATAATTCAGATTGTTTTCGGATATCATGGACATTATGTCTTCCGGGCTAAAGTGGAAAAGGACCATCTAGACTGTTATGAGTGCAAAGTTCAAAATCCAGCATCTGTGATGGTATAGGTGTGTGTTAGTGCCCATGGCATGGGTAACTTGCACATCTGTGAAGGCACCATTAATGTTAAAAGGTACCTACATACATGTTTTGAAGCAACATATGCTGCCATCAAGGTGACATCATTTTTCAGGGACGTACCTGCTTATTTTAGCAGGACAATACCAAGACACATTCTACTCATGTTACAACAGCGTGGCTTTGTAGTAATAGAGTACAGGGACTGGACTGACCTGCCTGCAGTCCAGACCTGTACCCCATTGAAAATGAGCAGTGCATTGTGAAGTGATTTTGACAATGGGGGCTGCACACTGTTGAGTAACTGAGGTTGTACATCAAGCAAGAATGTTAAAGAATTTTACAGTGCTCAGCATAAATGAGTACACCCCTTCAGATTTGTCAGAAAACCTTTGGTTTCCTTTCAAAATCAACATTTTCTATGGCACAGTATACCACAAAATACTCCCCCAAATATGAGCCATTGATTGCAAACAAGATTTTTTAAGTTGCACACAAAAAAGTATTTTTCTCAATTTAAGATCCAGATGGAAAAATGTGTACACCTCAATCAAAAGGGTGGGAGCAAAGCAAAATTTTAGTCATCATATTACCCTTATTTTCATCATATGGTAAAAACAACAAATATGTTAACTCAGCTTTGTCAAAACTTTGGAAATTGTTCTTTTGTTCATTTAGATGTTGATTAATACATCCCTTTTAATAGGGGGTGTACTCATTTATGCTGGGCACTGTACCTATCAAGTTTAAACAACTACAGCCCTCAGTTCACACTTGTTGAACTGTCCCAGCTTTTTTGGAACATGTTGCAGACATCAAATTAAAATGAGTGAATATTAAAAGACAAAAAACAGTTTGAATGTTGAGTATCTTGTCTTTGCAGTGTATTCAATTGAATATCGGTCAAAAGGATCTGAAAATCATTGTGTTCTATTTTATTTATGTTACATTTTTCACAACAGCTTAACTACGTTGGAATTGGGATTTGTTTGTTATTGCATAACTATTTCAACACCCCAGTTGTTTCATTTATACTGAGGATGTTCCAGCAGTCTCTCTCACACACTTTCTCTCATGCAGATGGCGATTATGTAACGTTCAGAATGAGAAAAATGACCGGCAAACACACTTGGGTGGTGTACCTGGACAGCCCACTTAAGTATGCAAAGGAAACAATGACAATATCTCTAAAATAATAAAAAAATACATCACATATCCCTCCCATCCTTGGAAAAGCTGGACTTAGGTGCTCATGCCACTGTTTAACCAATGAGATTTGGTCCTAAAAGATGTTACACAACTTGCCTCATGTTTTTTCTGCATGAAAGCGCCAAACTGAACCTCCAAGGCTTTGACATGATAATGGTGCTCCACCTGTCTGATACTCTCAGGATGTCTGTGGCTCGGTCGGGTGGATTTGAGTGTCATGTCAAAGCTCAACATTCAGGAAGTGTGTTACTCTGAAAGTTCTTCTCACCATGATCCACGAGGACCCCACCCTTAGCGCCTCCACCCAGCCCCTCTCCATGCTGTTTGCTCTGTATATCCTGTGAGGCCTTCTATTGGCACACAGTGATCTCATACAAGTGGGACATGGGTGAAGGAAGCTGTATGGATGTGGATCACAGGGAGAAGGAGACACTAAGGGGAGGCCAGCTGAGGTGTTTAGGAATCCAGGGTCTTTGTCCCGAACATAAAAACAAAGGAGTGAAAGCAGGAGCAGCCGGAGCAGCGGGGCCGGGGTCGGGACTGGACAGGAAACTCCCCCTCCCTTTTCCTCCCCCGCCCCGCCCTGCGTTGCATTAACAGTGTCAGTTTCACTGGCAGCTCTCGGTGGAAGAAATCTGACCAGATGTGAGTGTTTTGGGAGAAGATGAGGAAGGAGAGGAGAGACGAGTGGGCGGGGTTTTGCAAAGTCAGCGCAGTTTGGGGTTAAATATGTTTCACTCCCCAAAAAGGACATGAGCACATGAACTGAAATACTTTTGGTGTTGAGCAGCAGAAAATATTCCCCTCCTCAGCTCCCCAAATAGGCAACAAAAGTTTCACAAGAGGAGAGGTGGTTTTGTCAGGTTGCTGAGACCTCACTCTGATTCACTGAAATCTTTTAGCAAATGTCAGAGGCTACTTTTGGGGTTTTGTCGAAATTATGTCATGATTTCTGTCAGTGCCGAGCAGTCACTGATTTTCTTGTTTAACAAAATTGGCCTCCTTGAATCATGATGAATGCTGTGTGCAATAAGGCTGTCACTTTTCTGAAAAATCAAACAAATGTTCTCAAGCATACGTGCTATGCTGCGTCCCATCGACCTTCGGACTCACATCACATCCTGCTCCAGTTACGAGCTGGTAAAGTCAGGGTACCAGAAGATCGTCCGACTTCCCTGTAGGGATTCGTAGTGACATATCTAATTTAACACTTGGATAAACCAACTTCCAACATCAACTGAAACACACCATAATAACCGATGATATTCAGGGGCATAGCTGTTAGGGGTGCTCAACGTCTATGTTTTTCTTATCTTCTTTGAAAACAGTTTTATCATGATAATTCACACAGTCAAGACTACCAACTTGAGGTCATAGTAAGAAAAAATATCTTGGTTGAAGAGGTATGAGTGTGAAATAAAATGGAATACCAGCGGCCTGCTCAATTTTACCGATAAATATTGATATTGGCAGAGAATGGCCTAAAAAGTTGATAGTCCGTATCAGCAAGTATGGACATTTTTTGCTGGTATTTACAGCTGATATTTTTGCCTTACAGATTGGTCACATATACTCTATATATTGGCAATAACGTTGGCAGAATGTACAGATCTACCACAATGGTTTGTATCATTATTCCTGAATGTTCACTGTCAGAAACAAAGAATACCATTCACTAAAGAATGAAGTGTTTTTCTTTCTCCATGTTTGTTTTTCACACAAATACCGTCACCATGAAAGTAACAAGTCAGTTTCAGCTAAGTTGAAACTTTATGCCCTTGACAAAAATATCAGCATTTGTTTAATTGGTAATGACTTCAGAAATAATTGCATTTTGGAAAGTAGCAAAAATCCCATATCTTGCATCCCTACTTGTTTTGTTCCCTCTGTGCTCTTGGGTTCACATCCTCTCCTGTGTTTTCTTCAGTGACCCAACTATGTACGTGTGGATTGTGATAATGATACTGAAAATGTTCTCAGTTTTTATACTGGCAGGACTTTGTGCACAGGCACCTTTCTAGGCTTGCATTTGTTTTTACGAGAATGAAGAATGATAAGAGAGTTTTATGTTAGTGTTTTGCAAAGATAGTGCAGCTTTCAGTGTTGATGTTGATTAGCCTCCCTCACTCCGAACGACATTGTGTGCATCTGATAACAAAATAACAGCATACTCATTTCCCATACGGAAGTTAAGTGTACTTCCGTGACATATTCTGATAAAACAAAAATAAAACTTTTGTGTAATTTCTTTAAGGAAAAAAGAGTGAGATCCACACAGCAAAAAGCTCCAGTGAAAAGATTTTATTGAGCACAAGTGACATTTTGAGCCACATGGCTTTTCTTCAGACTAGCAGTGTGGCTCCAAACATCACTTGTGCTCAATAAAATCCTTTCAAGGGCGCTTTTTGGTGTGCGGATCTCACTCTTTTTTCATACTTGTGCTTTTTTTTGATCCGGCATCCGTCATGGGTTGTGTGTGTCTGAAGAGTTTTTGAGCATTGTGCAGTTTCTGTTTCATTTATGTTTCCTTCTTTGAGAGGGAAAAAAAATAAAATTGGAAACTGAGTTTTGTGTGGATAAATGGGAAATGTTAGTTTGAAGCCATACCTATCCCAACAAGACTTAGAAAGATTGATTTGGGGAATTAAGTTTGCTAGTGTGACTACTTTATTTACACTAGTAAGTGATCCAAAAATCAATTTTAGAAACTAAAGGTATCACAGATCAACATAAAATGAACATGATGTGTTTTTATGTAACTTCTTGGTAATATGAGATAATTTCATCTGTTACATTGTGTAAATGTTTTAATATTTTTCAGTGTTTTGCCTTGTTATTTATTAGTCTGTTTACTCATTTTTTCCTGGATAAAATAAATAGTATTTGTTGATCTATTGATAATTCTGTTAATTCAATAAATTAAAAACAAGTAATAAATGAGTCAATACATTGTGTTAGTCAGATGTCCTAGCTGTAGTATACTTAATTGCATGGCCCCATTATATCTTTTCGTATGTCTTTGACACTAGTTCTTAAAACAAAAAACAAACAAAAGAAATTTGTATCGGCCAATCTCACAAACAGACGAATCAGTAATTGGTTTCAACCAAAAGAAGCCTGATCAGGGCATACCATGTAGACATCCCCGGGCTTTTTGTCAGTGAAACCTGTGTAAAGCTGACTTCTTGGTCGGCCTAAAAATGAAGTCACTCTCACACCAGTATAATCTGAAAATACTCGTGTAGTTGTGTTAATACCTGTTTGTGTGTCTTCTGTGGTGTGTGTTTATGTCAGTTTTTGGTTTTCCTGTGTGTATGCTGAGCGTCAGAGATCTTTGTTGGGGTCAGGTCAGAATTACAGAGCACACATTCAGAGGAAGAGGTGTAACCCTGTAAAAAGTGTGTATTTATGTGTGTGTTGTGTGTCCACGGTGTGTGTGTTTGGGCTGGCTGTCTGGATGTGTTTGTGTGTGATGGCGTTGGTCCAGAGCTAACATTCCTCCGGTCTTCTGTAATATTGCACAGCCTTATGGGTACAGAGTGTGCTTCTTTTCACAGCACGTAGTGTTGACATTTCTTTTTTTTTTTCTAACTCTCCTTCCTCTTTTTTGTTTCTTCCTCTCTTCAGATTCGATATCTACAGGAAGGTGCCAAAAGATCTCACCCAGCCCACATACACAGGAGCCTTCAGTGAGTAAAGACCTTTAAGGACAATGGAACAAAACAACTTTTTAATTTTTCTTGTGCGTATGTGATCGTGTGATGGATTCATTTGCAAGAACAAAAAGTCACTATGCCTAAGATACATTTTCAGTTAAAAAACTAAGAGTATTTCATTTTGATAAGGGTTGCGCAGTATAGATTTTTCCTAATATCCAATATGCTGTTCTTTCCAAACTCATTTCAGCTGATACAGTACACTTAATAAAGATGCACAATTAATCTCAGTTTTATCGTTGTATGAGCCTTTGACAGTGGGGTTGTGCTGGGAGCATCCTCTGTTGGACCATTCCCATTCAGGCATAACATGATGACCGCCTGCCTAATATTTTGTTATTCAGCAAACTGCGATGCTCTGTGTATTCTGACACCTTTCATCAGAACCAGCATTAACGTCTTCAGCAGTTTGAGCAACAATATCTCGTCTGTTAGATGTCCGATGTACTGGCCAATCTTCATTCGCCACTTGTGCCAATGAGCCTTGGCCGTCAATGACCCTGCCGTCAGTTCACCACTGTTCCTTCCTTGGACCACTTTAGAGAGATACTGACCACTGCAGACCAGGAGCACCCCACAAGGACTGCAGTTTTTGGAGATGCTCTGACTCAGTCATCTAGCCATTACACTTTGGCTCTAGCCAAACTCACTCAGACCTTCAATTGCCCATTTTTCCTGCTTCTAACATCAAGGCAAGATAAAATATGGGTGAAAACCTCAACTGTTTGGGTTCATACATACAGCTCGGGTAAAGTCAGGATAATTTCAAGGTTTTTTTGCAGGTGTGAATGGGGTTGATGTCTCTGTTCCTTAAAAGTAAGGGTTTTTTTATGAGTGATCAGTCAGTTGAACTGTCTTTTTTACTTGCTCCAACTCCTAACGAACATTATCTTCAGACCCTTTAGAGAAGAGCAGGTCTAAAGGTCCATTTTTAATATGATTTGATTAGGCCAAACAGTAATCCACTTTAGGTACAGCACAAAGCAACTTTAGGAAAGATCCAGACTTACAGTGTAGTGAAAAAGTATTTGCCCCTTCCTGATTTCTTATTTTTTGTGTATTTGTCACACTTAAATGTTTCAGATCATCACACAAATTTTGATATTAGACAAAGATAACCTGACAACCCTACATGACCCTATGTGAAAAAGTAGTTGCCCCCTGAACCTATTAACTGGTTGTGCCACCCTTGGCAGCAATAATTACAATCAAGCGTTTGCGATAACTGGTGGTGAGTCTTTCACATGGCTGTGGAGGAAGTTTGGCCCTCTCTTCTGCGCAGAATTGTTTCAACTCAGCCACATTGGACGGTTTTCGAGCATGAACTGCCTGTTTAAGGTCACACCACAGCATCTCAATTGGATTTAAGTCCGGACTTTGACTTGGCCACTCCAAAACCTTAAATCTATTTTTTTAAGCCATTCAGAGGTGGACTTGCTAGTGTGTTTTGGGTCGTTTTCCTGTTGCATAACCCAAGTGAGCTTGAGCTTGAGGTCACGAACTGATGGCTGCACGTTCTCCTTCAGGATTTTCTGGTAGACAGCAGAATTCATGGTTCCACCAATCACAGCAAGTCGTCCAGGTTCACACTACCACCATGTTTGACTGTTGCTATGATGTTCTTTTTATCAAATGCTGTGTTGTTTTTATGCCAGATGTAACGGGACAATCCAAAAAGTTCAACTTTTGTCTCATCAGTCCACAGAATATTTTTCCGACAGTCTTGGGGATCATCAAGATGCTTTTTGGCAAATGAGAGACGAGCCTTTGTGTTCTTTTTGGTCAGAAGTGGTTTTCGCCTTGGAGCTCTCCCATGGATGCCATTTTTGCTCATTCTCTTTCTTATTGTTGAGTCATGAACACTGACCTTAACTGAGGCAAGGTGAAGCCTGCAGTTCTTTAGATGTTGTTCTGGGTTCTTTTTGACCTCCTGGATGAGTCATCTTTGTGCTCTTGGTGTAATTTTGGTAGGCCGACCACTCCTGGGAAGGTTCGCCACTGTTCCCAGTTTTCTCCATTTGTAGACAATGGCTCTGACCGTGGTTCGCTGGAGTCCTAAAGCCTTAGAAATGGCTTTGTAACCCTTTACTGACTGATAGATTTCAATCACTTTGTTCCTCATTTGTTCTTGAATTTCTTTGGATCATGGCATGATGTGTTTCTTTTGAGATCTTGCAGCCTATTTCACTTTGTCAGACAGGTTCTATTGAAGTGATTTCTTAATTCAACAGGTCAGTAATCAGGTCTGGGTGTGGTCAGTGAAATTGAACTCGGCTTTCAAAAAATGTGGTTAATCACAGGTAACTCATGATTTAACAAGGGGGTAATTACTTTTTCACATAGGGTCATGTAGGTTTGGAGAGCTTTTTTCCCTTAATAAACAAAATCATCATTTAAAAACTGCATTTTGTATTTAATCAGGTTATCTTTGTCTAATAATAAAATTTGTGTGATGATCTGAAACATTTAAGTGTGAAAATTATGCAAAAAAATAAGAAATCAGGAAGGGGGCAAATACTTGTTCACAGCACTGTATGTTCAGGAGCCAAAGCAGAAAACTGCACGAGATGGAAGGAAGGAAAAAAGGAAAATTGGAAGATTTCAAATTAAGTTGAACAGGATTTCGTCATGTATGACAGTGTTTTTCCTACTTCATGTGACATGTCATGCTGACATTACAGTGCATGCTTTTATAGGGATGACTATTAACTTTTCATCCTACCAGGATGTGACCTAATACTTAACATACCTGTTTTAAAAGCAGGCTTTTCTTGGCAGGAAAGGGAAGGAAAGAACCTAGAAAGAGGTGTCAGTTACAGAGCCTGGATGTGTTGAGGAACAGTTTAGTAAAGAGAGGAGCTGACAGCTGCAATTCAAGTACCTACCTGTCAGAGCTGCGTCCTGCTAGAGTCATTGAGCGAGGGGGGGTGTGTACCTGTTTTAGCACGAGTATGGTAAGAATGTTAATGATCGTGTTCTTTCACTGCTGCAGGCACACAAGAAGTCATCAGTGGAAACCTGAATGTTTTTCCTGTCATGTCATATGCTTTCCTACTTGTCATTGATAAGTCATTGTGTAATCAGGGCTTGTATTGATTATTCACAGCATGAGAGAAGACAAAGGATTTGATGACACATTTTCTTCTTTTGGTTATTCATCAGTCAGCTGATGGCGGATCAAGGAGGAACAAGAAACACTCAAAATGGACCAAACGGGTGACAGATTGGATACACAGTTTTACACACATTATAAACACCTTCCTGGAGGACGGGGAAGAGAATGGGTTTGCTAAACATATACGCCCGGGAGGAGGAAATGGATGTTGGTTCTTCCTGCCCGTGGTAGACTCCCTTCCTGTCTCCATCCAGTGTCTCGCGCTGAGGGCATTGAGTTGATTTGGATGTAAGACGTGTCTTTGCTTCACCCGCAGCACTTGAATACATTTTTTAGCTTGTGTTGTTCAGAGGCAACCAGAAACACACTACCCCCTCCCCTCCACACAAAGGTCAAATATTTGACCTTGTCTGCTTTTGTTATTTTGTTTAAGGGCCACATTCCTTTGGCTTCAATTATTACGGTATTTACTGTGAACTCTACCTCTGTTTGGGCCAGAGTGTTTTTGTAGCAATCTAGCTTTACCATTCGATATCAATCTGGCAGTTGGCTGTTCTTTTACTGTAATAATTATTTGTTCTGCCAAGGTTGTTTAACATTTTGTTTTTGTACTTGCTTCGTTTGGGAAACCTTTGAGGCTGTTCATGAATAAATGGAATATCTGATTATGAAAATGAAGCCCAGTTTCGGATGTTTTTGACTGATTCATTGTGTTGCTTTGGGCAACATTTTATCCTTTTCACAGAATACGGGAAGGGTAAGCTGGATAAAATAAAAACCACCCATGTTGCGAAGTCTTTGTAAATCACTCGGCTTGTCAGTGTTTCCATAGCAAGGCTGTAAAAGTCTAAATCAGTAGCAGCCTTTTGTTTTAATCTTTAGTAATCCCCCTTCCAGTATTTCACTCTCTGAAGCTCAGGACGATACACGTCTTTTGATGAACCTGAATTGATGACCTATGTGTCATCACGACACTCCCTTTTTTGTTTGTTGGTTAAACATTACCTTATGTAAAGCCTCCACCAGCCACAGCTCTAGCCCAGATGCCCTGCTAACCACAAGGTCATGTGACTCTGAGATCCTTGGTGACGGTTGCCACATAAACAGGGCTTCACCTGCTGAGTGAGGGCTTCCTAACTGAGGCTGTCGCCATACCAGATAGACCGCAGTTGTGCAGACACAGATCAGTTCCTTCCATATTTATCTCTGTAAACACATGACAACACTAAAAATGATCTTTTGAAATAAATACCACAGGCCAATTCCTTCTCCTTTTAAGATCTGACTTTATTTTGACCCAGATTTAACAAAAATGCTCAAAATTTGGTCATAATTTACTTTTAAAACTGTATGTTACCAGAGGTCAAGAAAAAGGATGATATGATATAACCAAAACAAATATAAGCCACTGCTATTGAACAGTTAGCTTAGCTTTGCTCAAAAATTTAAAATACATGTAAAATAGTCAACTTGTGAAAATATCTGCCAATCAAAACCTCACCAAATTTCTGAACATATTAAATCATGGTCTGTTGTAATTTCACACCTGAAACCAGAGTATGAAGTTATCAGTCTGGCTAGCATCAGCTTGTTGATTAATTCGTTTTTTATAGCATAGTTAAGTTCAAAGCTAACAAAATCCACTTACTAGCATCCACTTGACTCTCATTTTACGAAAGCATGGAAGTGAGGATTTGTCATTTTATTGAAGTTTTTGTCACACTTTTTGGAGTCGTAGAGATAAAACCTTATGAATTAAGAAGTTATCATTAGCTTTGTTAAATCCACATCTTACAAACTAACTAACACCTATAAGTAACATTACACATCAGTAACTGTGGCATTTTTGTCTCTTTTTCTTTGTCTCAGTATTCTTTTGTATGTCTTACAGAAACATGATATTAAGTCATGAATGATCTTTAGCTAGGTATTGTTCAAAGCTAACAGAATCTATTTTGACACCTTATGTACAAGTTTTTAGTAAATTAAGATGTGGAATTGAAAATAAACGGTGTATTTTTCCTTTTACAATGATTTATTTTCTTTAGTTGTGTTTTTTCAGGAAGAAAAGATGTCATTGGTCATTAGTGTTAGCTTGGTTTAAGTTTCAAACAAGCTAAATCTTCTAACCAGCACCACTGTCATTCATGGTTTATTTTTGTTTAAATCTTTAGCCAAAAAATCTACTTTTTGTTACTTGCTGTAGTTTTTTTAATTGCTGTTGTACATCTTTCAAACAGAGAATTTATTAGTTTTTATTAGTTATTAGTTATTAGTTATTAGTGAGTAGGGATTGACAATATTATTGGACCACTATCTGTATTGGCAGATATGAACATTTTTCCTGACATTTGCAGGCGATATTTTGACCATAAGAATTGGCCATAATTATACCATTTATTAGCTGTACTATTGGCAGAACATACAATTGTACTGTTATGTTTTCCTCATAAACACTGAATATCCACTTAAATCAAAATAATCATTTCTTAAAAAATGAATAAGGTAATGAGTTTGGAAATATCAGCAAAAATCCAAAATTGTGCATCTTCCAAGCATTAGCTTGCATGATTCTAGACCTAGCCAAATAGGCTTACAAACACCTCTTTAAGTCAGAAATGACTATTAAAGTTTATAATGTTATCTTGTGGTTTCACATCAAGGTGAATCATTTTATTTTTGTTTCAATATAAACGTTTGTACTGCTTAGAGGAAACAAGACATAATCATATTTGTAAATGTTTCCCTTATTTGTATCCCGAAGCTAATAATTTTTGTGAATTATCATTGATAATAAGTAAATGATCCTCAATCTATTAACATTACTATTATTATTATTATTATTATTATGTATATAAATTAGTGAAAAGGTTGTTTCTTTGTGTTAGCCTAGTCAGAAGCTAGCAAAATTTGCTGATTATCACCTCTATAACTCAAAATAACTGCCAGAATCTCAATATGGTGTAAGGATTTATTTTATTTTGCTGTTTTAAGACTTTTGTCTGTCGAATGAAATCAAGCTCTAAAATAAGTAGTAATCATGAGCTTGGTATATCTTACAAAGTATGTCAAACTAAGTTGCTGACATCATATTATTTGTATTTATTTGTTTATTATTATTATCATTATTATTATTATTCATCATTAGAGTAACAAGATTTTAAGTTTTAAGTTAGAATTAGCCTGGTTGAGTACAGTTTGCACTTTTAGCTAACCAATACCTCAAACTCACACATTGTTGTCAAAGATGTGGCCAAGGAGGGATCAGAAATGTTGAAATTTTATTAATACCTGTCCCTTGTTGAGCCCTTTATCAATTCCTGTGGGTTTTCTGTTTTGGAAAAAAAAGTTGTCTGGGTAGAGGCATGGCATAATTGGGGCCTGGGCCCCCAGGAATTATGATTGGCCAACCTATCTGTTAGTCAAAACTTCTGCACTTTCATTGTTTTTTTTTTTTTTTCCTGTCAACAACTGGATTCTTTTGGGTTTATTTGTTTTACGCTAATAGTTTTCTCTTCTTTTTAATATGCTTTATTTTGACTGTTTTTTTCACATGTCAGGACTTTTCAACCATTAAGGGGAAATAAAATTACAGAGAGTTCAGGACTGCCTTATACCTAGAACATTTGGTACACAGACATTTAATAATTTAGTGTTTATCTTGTCATTGGAATGTAGGCACTGTCCTTTATACCACTTTGTGTATTAATCTTTGTATGTTATTCCTCTTGGTTGATCTTTATGTGGAAGTTTTGTTGTTAGAACTTAAAATTGTGACTCAGAACCTAAACATTTCTTGGACTCTTCAAAGAAAATAATGACTGGTTTGGAGAAATTTTCTTAAATAGGATTTGCAGGTTCCCTCCTTTTGCCATTCTGTGGATGCTAAAATGACTTCATGTTTCTGGTTTATCTTCCTGATTTGGTGTCTGTCTTGCCTTAAATTCAACCCTTAAAGCTCTTTGTAGAAGCCATTTTTGGTCTGAGTTATTGTCAGAGTGAGGAAACCTAAAATGAGCTGTTTGAAGGACCTGTGTTGCATGAGCTCACCTCACTAAAGTAGATCTGTTGTAATGGCTGCCTGCTGAGCTGGTATTTAATGTGTAATTGGTGAAGGAGGGTCTTTAAAGACGTGCGTAACTACAGGATTAACACTCTCTGTAAAAACAGCTATTTAGAGCGAGTTTTTTATGGTAGCTGTGATTTCATTAATGTCAATATCTTAGGTCAGCTGCTCCTTCAGGCTGTCTCATGCTGTTTTATCATCCTTTTAAGACCTGCTGTGATTTGAGTTTGATGTGAAAAGGTGACATTTTTATATTTAACAGCGAGGATTTAACAAAGTCTCGACTCAAACTTTCTTCTTCTCTGCCCACAGTCTCTATCCTCTGCTGCGTCTTCATCCTCTTCCTGTTCCTGTCTGAGCTGACGGGATTCATAGCCACTGAAATGTAGGTATCAATCACCACACGTCACCTCAAAATTGACCGTGTGTGTTAATATCCTGTGGTTTAATATACACTACACCAAAGATAGCTCGTTTGTTGGCACAGACACTGGGCTGACTCTGTTAGAAATATACCAGACACAGACTTAATCATGAATGTCAGTGCCGCCATAATGATGCACTCTGCTCTCCCCATGTTGTAACCACGAATGGAGTCACTTTTATTCAGGAAATTGGCTCTGCGTATGCGTCAGCCCCTCTGCGATGTGTAATAAGGGATGACTTGAGGAGGATGTGACATAAAGGAAATTACAGACAGACAGTAATGTGCCTCATTAATTGGCATATTTATCTACACCAGGGTGGCATCAGAGAGAAAAAGATATGTACAATACTGGAGTTTTGAGAATAAATAAACACTATTTTTACTGTCTCTCCTGTAATAATTTATATGTTTTTTATTTAATTTTGGCAGTATTTCTGTTAAAAAAAAAACAAATATAAAACAAGAGAAAAAAACCACTAAATTCTACAATGAATGATATATTAATTATTTTATAAGTTTATCCATTCCACTTTATTTATTAGAACATTTTAAAAACAATCAAGTTTCACAAAGTGCTGCACAGTGACTACCAAACAGAAGCATAATAAATTGAAAATACATTAATAAAAAACTGAGAAACAACACCAAACAATGTAGCTCTAGAAAAACATTAAACACAAGACAAATTGTAAAAAAAAAAAACTAAAATACAAATTAAAAGCCAAACTTAAGAAGAAATAAGAAACACATAAAACAGAGACCATAATACCCTGATGATGAATTAAAAGCAAAGCAAGTAAAAGAAAGTCTTAAGATGAGATTTAATAGTAGGCAGGGTTGGGAAATTCTGATTTCAAGAGGTCGTTCCATAATTTAGGGCCCTCCACAGAAAAGACAGTTTTTAGTCTGGCCCTTGGGACGACAAGGAGAAGCTTCTCTGCAGACCCAAAGATCTTGACAGGGTGTAGACTTTTAAAAGATCAGAGCTTTATCGAGGTGCTAATCCATTTAAAGATTAAAAAACAAACAATAAAATCTTAAAATGCATTCTTAAAATGAAGCAGGAACCAATGGAAGGAGGGGATTTGTTCCTGGTTTTTAGTACCTGTTGAAAGAAGTTTGGACCAACTGTAGACGTGCAGTGGACACCTGATTTACGCAGACATTAAGTGCATTACAGTTCTAAACAGGAAGAGATAGAAGCATGAATTACTCACTAAATGTAGACATCCATCCATCCATACTGCTTCTCCCTTTCAGGGTCGCGGGGGGCTGGAGCCTATCCCAGCCGACTTTGGGTGAAAGGTCAGGTACACCCTTAACAGGTTGTCAGCCAATCACAGGGCCACAAAGACAGACAGACAACCATTCACGCTCATACCTAAGGGCAATCTGGAGTCATCAGTCAACCTAATGAGCATGTTTTTGGTCTTTGGGAGGAAGCCAGAGTGCCTGAAGAGAATCCCACGCATGCCCGTGCCCATTATTCATAACTAATAATACGATAATAATAATATAATAATTCAAGGTCTTGTTGATTGCTTACTAGTTTTAGTTTAGTTTATTTTATTTGTCCCTGTAGGGAAATTAGGGTGTGGCAGGGATCACAGACATTTGGCAACAGAATCACCATAAAAAACAAAACAATGCACTCAAAAAGACGAGAAAAAAATAAAAAAAGGAAGCCATGTAGTGATGGACAGGCAGGTTGGTCTAGACAGCTGGACCTATTTTAACTGTTCCTCATTGTTAAAAAATTAGTAACTATCTTGCCCTCCAGCAGTTAGAACAGTGTTTGTGTGGTAATCAAAGTAGCTCATGCCTGGAATAGAGTGTTGGGTAAATGCCTGAAATAAGGTCGGTGACGAACACACGCATACAAGATTTTAATGTTTTATCTGATTCATCTGATGTTGCCAGCTTTTGAATTTTTAGGCCAAGTATGTTTTAAAGAGAGGTTGCTAACAAACTGCTTAAAAGGACTACAAAAATGGCCAGGGACCCTGCTGCAAGCTTTTCTGATTGTTGTTTAATAATCAATAATTCACAGACCTCAGCCACAACCATGGAAATTCTGAAACAAGATTTTAAAACGTGATGTTATACATCAGAAATACAGTAACTGCTATTGAGTTGAATCCCCATGTTGAAGTTCCAGAGTAGCTTAATCAAAACTTTTTACTCTGCTAGTTAAACTTGAAAAATCAAGGGAGTTAAATTTGTTTGTCAAGATTATCAGAAAGTACAAACCACTTAGGTTTCATCTTTTATTGGTTGGCTACAGACTTTATTGTCAACAATAATCCAAGACAACAGTGAAAAATCCCCTAGGCTTGTAGTCGAGAGAACCAGAGCCATGCTGACTTCCTGTTTGGCAAACAAAAATACACCCTTCGTGCATCACTCTATCACTTGCCGTTACAGATAACATGCTGATATTATTGTGCAAACCTAAGAGAACATCTCTTATTAAAAGCTAACTGTTGGTGTCACTTTCTCTAACAGACTTCTGTTCTCTCTCTTCTTCCCGTTGCAGCGTAAATGAACTCTATGTGGATGATCCAGATAAAGACAGTGGTGGGAAGATAGATGTGAGTTTAAACGTCAGTTTGCCAAACTTACACTGTGATTGTGAGTATATACATAATATACACATATATACAACTCTCAATTTCTCTCCATTACACTCCTTTGTATGTTTTTTTTTCTGTCACATTGTTTATGCCCTCCTTTCTCCGCTGTGGTTAGTGCTTCCTATCTGCTAACGCACCAATTTGGAAAAAATAAACAATGCCCTACTTCCACAAAAAGCCTCAGAAGATCATGATTGTTTGTTTACTCGGCTGTGTTGAGGCATGCTTGCAGATAACGTCAGATTTTCATTCAGCCTCCAGCCAGTGTCACCTCTTTTGATCCCCCCAGCCGCCATCTTTGATATAAAGTTGCCTCGGCTGGCTTGTATTCTGCTCAGATGTCAGCG
The DNA here is from genome assembly GCA_037902135.1 of Cetoscarus ocellatus. Classification (NCBI taxonomy): domain Eukaryota; kingdom Metazoa; phylum Chordata; class Actinopteri; order Labriformes; family Labridae; genus Cetoscarus; species Cetoscarus ocellatus. The sequence goes on from JBAMNC010001086.1 coordinate 1,162,337, forward strand.
AGGTGGGCAGGCCGGGGGTGCAGCTTGCCAGGAGGGAGAGTCACCGGTTATTTGCTCCTCATGACTCCTGTCAGAAACTATGCTCAATGACAAACTGTACACAAACTGACTCGCATCGCATATGTATACGCACATTTGCGAGGCCGAAAACACACATTTATCGGATTCAAGCGATTTCCAAAAATGGCAAAGCTAATAAACGCCTGTGTGAAAAAAAAAAATGTGGTCCAGATTTCTGAAGAGAGATTCGTTGGCACGCAGACGCACACATGCCGGCCATGTGTTTAGACCGGCTCACTCATCGCATACCTAAACAACGGCCTCCCTCCTGCTGTTTCCAATTAAAGCTCTTAAAGATTGTGTGCAAGGTGGTTTTGTTTATTTGCAGTATTCAAACTTTTTTTCAAGCATGTGGGGCCCTTTTTAATTCCAGCTCAGGCCTGTTGGTCTAACCACACAGCTGCCGCTGCATGCAATGAGCAGAAATGCTCCTCTGCTGCTCTCCCAGAGGGTTAATATTGGACTTAGGGTTAGTTTACTTTAGCAGGTCATCATCCTTTACAGATTGACTCAAGAGGAAAGATCATTTCATCATGGAAAAGCTGGATTTGCCTTCATATTTTGTTGCTATTTTTATGCCTCCAGGTCAGCTGTAGCTAAGGCCAGAGGCATTAAAGCTACATTTCCGCCAAGCAGTCCAGTTCAGTTCGGCACGCATTTACTGGTGCTTCCACTGTCGGATTCAGTGTTAAGTTTGACAGCAATTTTTAATTTAGTTTTAGTTTTAGTCTTTTGCCTAAAATATCTTTTAGTTTTAGTCATAATTTAGTCATCTAAATTGTTTTAATTTTAATCTAGTTTTAGTCGACAAAATCTACTGTAAATTTAGTCGACTAAAATATGAAGTGTAAATTGTAAGACATTTTTTAATGTTTCCTTGAATTTCTGAAGTCATGATTTACATTTGGATCCCAAAGCTAAGGCAGCTGTGACTGGATGTCCCTCTTAACTCATCCAACCTTTCCACACAACCAAAGTAGCTGTGATTGGATATATTCCTAGCTTGTCCCTACTTTCTACATGACCAAATTAGGTCTGATTGGATTTAGTTTCTGTCAAACATTTTAGTCTAGTTTTTATTTGTTACAAAATTGTCAGTTAATTTATTTTTAGTTTCTGTCAAAGTACACTTGTTTCTTTTTAGTTTTCGTCAGGGGAAAACAGTTGTTGACGAAAACTATGACGAAAATAATTAGTTGACAAAATTAACACTGGTCGGATTAGGAGAAAAGGTTCTCGAATAATTGACCTGTGCTATCCCACTTTTTGAGCATACCAAACCAACCCTAAAAGGCCGAGCTGAAAGCACTGCAGTCTGTTGATTTATCACAAAAATTGTCGGTTCTCATGTGACAGCAGCAAAGATGGAAACACAGACAGAAAGTTTGAATGAGCCATGGATTTAGAGTGATGCTGTTCCTGCAAAGAACCCATCCATCCATTTCTACACCGCTTGCCCCTTTCTGGGTCGAGGGGGGCTGTAGCCTATTCCAGCTGTCATCGGGCAAGAGGCGGGATGCACCCTGAACAAGTCGCCAGCCAATCACATGGCCACATAGAGAGATACTGACAACCATTCGCGCTCACACTTGTACCTGAGGGCAATTTGGAGGCACCAGTTAGCAAAATGAGCATGTTTCTGGTCTGTGGGAGGAGGCCGGAGTGCCCTGAGAGAACCCACGTGAGCACGGGAAGGACATGCCAACCTGCTGTGCCAATGTGCCTCCCTACTGTAAAGAATGTGCTCCTGGAACAACCACTGAGTACTGGACTGCTGAAAGTCCTCCATTGTTTCTCTTTGTTCACAATCGCGCTCTACTTCAGACTGCTGCACGGTGTTGTGCCGCTGTCAAGCATCTATGTAGCCGGCGCAACACTCACTCCCCGACTCACACCTCCATTCTCAAATGAAGGTACGGGTGCAGCCACTTGAAACATCCCCATGTTCCCTGATAGGGTCTTGGCTGGTCCCTAACAGGTCCATGACAGGGCCTGCCCACCCTGACAGTCGTGGATTATAAACTCTCGGCCATAGTTGGGTGAATTTGTGCTGTTAGGTTTGCTCTCAGTTGATTTGGCAGCTGATTTACTAACTAAGGAGAAGACTGAGGCTATGTCATCTTGTGACATGGAGACACCCTGAAAATGCATGAATGGGCCTGTTATCAATGGATTCTAGGCACAACCTCAGAGACGTGGAGGGGCTTCCAGTTGCTGGAAGTCGGCTGGTAACTGGCTGGAAGTTGGCAGGCAGCTGGAAGGGAGGGGACAATTCTAGTGGCTGGATCTGTATAGCTGGCAGTGGAAATGCAAACAAGATCACGGTTTAGTGCTCCAAACCATACTGAGCTGTATGTTTAAGCTTAAAACATTGTGAGTAGTAGTTTTGATTGTTAAGTTTCATAATTTTTGTTCGCTACAGAGCTTATTATCAGCAATGATCAGAAACACAGGGAAAACTCCAATAGGCTCTTAGTAGGCTTCTTGTTGAGGGAACCACTGTGATGCTAACTTCTGTTTGCCTACAAAAATATGGCATCCCTGCACCACTATGTTGATGTCAGATTTGCCTAAAACTCCTCAGATTGGAAGAGGCCTGGGTTGTCAAAACCAAATTGAAAATGGTGACCAAAAACATGAAGTGTGCTCAAAAACATGGGTTAAGTGTATTGCTGCATCCCTAATGTGAACTCTGTTTCTGAACGAACCAACCAAGCCCTGATTGCTTTGAGGAGGTGGTATCGGCTTGCTTTTAATCTGACCCTGGAACGGTTTTGCATTCAGAACATGATTGGCCCAAAAGCTGGAACCAACAGGCCAAAGACTAAAGTCATCACACTCCAGTTTAAGGCTCTCAGCAGCTGCTGCTGCAGTAGTGGTAGTCAAATGGCTTCTTGGCAGTTGTGATCGACTGATAATGGGACGTTAAAGGTGTTAAGAATTTGAATTTTCAGGCCCTTACTTGAATGGCCGGCAGGATCCCCACTTAGGTTTAATCATTAATAAAATTCATGTGGGGTGCCACTATGGCGGGGTGGGGAACAGCAGTGTACTTACCACATGCTGGGGCTCATGTGGGCTGCCTGAGTTAGAATCTGAGATGATGCCCCTTTGCCATGCATCTACCCTTACTCTCTCATGTCTTTTCAAGTCTGTCCACTGACTCTCCACTATTAACAAAGGCCTAAAAGCCCTCCAAAACACACACCTTTTTAAATCCTTGATTCTTGGAATCTTGGAACTCGTTCCAATCTTGAACTAGCTTTTGGTACTAGTCACCACAAAAGCTACACAAGCTGATGTTTTTGACCTGCTCATGTACTTTTACTGTCCAGTAATAGAATACCCCACAAAGGCGTGGAGCTGCCAGTCAGTGGTTATTGTTCTGTAAGTGAACTGTTGTGCTGTTTCAGAGTTTAGCACCGTCTCCATCCTGTGACCTTTACAGGTTGCTAGGTTTTAGTTCATGACTTCATGGAAAAGCAGAACCAGCTCATAATAATCTCATAATAATCCACCCACACTTACTAACTTGAAAACACATCAAGGTCTAAATGTCTTAAAAAGGAGAAACAGGCTGCTCACACACACTCGCACTGACTTAGCTTTCATTTGTGTGCTGTATTTAAAGATGTGGATAGATGAGCGGCATGGGGGTCGAGCTCGTCTTGAATGTCAAAGTTCAGTTGGATGGCATGTGGAGGTTTTAGCACAGAGCCAGGAGGCCTCTCTCTCTCTCTCTGCAGCTCACAGAGCAGAGAGGCCTGAAAATAGGCCAGTGCCAGTGTGCCAGTCCACTGAGGCCTGCTGCAGGGGGGAGGGGGGGTAGAGATGTCGGGATGGAAAAACACAGACAAAGAGGGCAACAGGCAGGATAGGTGGTCTGTTTGGTTTTTCTGTATTTACTTGGAGGCTACACTCTGCAGGTTCATCAAGATTTCCCCTCTTTAAACCTCTTCAGCTTTAAAATACTCACATTATTTGTTTGATAAAAAGTACTGCTGCTGATTATTTTTTCTGGATATTTAGTTAATTGTAAATGTTCTGATAATCCCCATGATGATGTCTTTAATTGACTAGTTTGTTGTGTCTAGGGAAAGTTCATTAGATTCATAATGAAGATTTACTGAAGACTGTCCTCAAACATTTGGCTTCTATAGCCCATTGAAAGTGCCATGTTGAAAGTACTGTTGTAAATTAACTTCAGGCAAAGGGATGAAACTGAGGAATGCCCTGTGTCTCCTAATCAGCTACATTGTACTCTCCCCTGCCACTTTATTGGGTACACCACTTGCTCATAACGTAACTAGCTAATCAGCCGATAACATGGCAGCAACTAAATGGTAAATGGACTTTAGCGTGAATATTCTTTCTGACTACTCAAAGTGGTTTTGCACAGCAAGTCGCGTCTACTCATTCACTCCCATTCACTTTGACATTCGCTCAGTGATGGCGAGTGTCTAAATTTAAGTGTCTTGCCCATGAACACAATGACATGTGACACCTGAAGCTGGGCTCCAGCCTGGAACATTCTGATTACTGGTGTGGCACACTACTCAGACTGAGAATGGGGTTGGAGATGATAGCAAGGCAACTTACACAATCATAGCCAACGTATGCAGAGATCCAGTTTTAAACGCCAAATTTGTGGCAACTGCAGCAGAGGATACCAGGTGCCACTCCTGCCAACTGAGAACAGAAAACTGAGGCCACAGTTTGCACAGGATCACCAAAACAAGACATTAGAAGATTGGATATATGTTGTCTGGTCTTATTAGTCTTCAATTCTGCTGCAACATATAGTTTCAGTAGGTTCAGATTTTGTAAGCATGGATCCATCCTGCCTTGTGTCAATAGTCCAGGCTGCTCTAGTGTTGTAATGGTGTGGGGAATATTTCTTGGCACAATTTGGGCCCCTTAGTACCAACTAGATACTTCCAAGATGCACCTAGTAAAGTGGCCTTGAGTTTATGTGCCAATCATTCAGGCTGGCCATGCCCTTTATAGATTACTCTGATCCCTCATAGTAATTTCAATCCACGAGGTGTAAAATAACCCCCCATCAGTGTATGCAGATATAAACATGAGGATTTCAGGTTGAGTTGGTTCTCTGTACCAGGCTGTGATTTATGCAGTAAAAGTGTTATTTTTGAATTGGTGAATGTTTTCTTTCTGATGTAAAACAATCAGATTATTAGCAAGTATTTATTAGACTTTAAGGCTTCTGCATTGAGCCGGAAGTTGTTGATTTAGGGGCTGCTGCTTTTTAATACTCATTGGCTGCTATTGTAATCATGGAGGTTTCCACTTGAATGTGCTGAAGCAAAAGAGTTTTTCTTGGAAGATTTTCAATGAACTTTTGAATCATTTTAGATTTAAAGTCATATGCTAATCAGGTTTGATAAAGTGTGGGAAGTATATTTAGAATTAAACAAAAATTCTGCAATAATCTGGTTTTAAATCCTTAATGAGAGAAAATCTTTTTGAATTGTTTGTGGAAGAAACCTCTTTTTGAATTACACTTTTAATACAAAAGTAATGAATTAAACTCAGATAACTTCATGGGTAGTTGAAACTGAAAACAATTTTGATATTTAGGACATCCCTCATTCATTTCAGTTGACATTGATTTATTTGTTGTTTGTTTGATGAAATTATATCCTGTTTACGATACCACTGTACATAGAGACATTAAATTATCAGCTAAAAAAACTGTCATTAATTATTTAGCTCATGTTCCTCCATGTTCATCAATCATTTAATCCTAACCTCGCTCTCCTTGTTTCCACAGTGCTCGGTTTGGACATCCAGGATGAGATGGGACGTCATGAGGTGGGTCACATAGACAATTCCATGAAAATTCCAATTGAGGACGACAGCGGCTGTCGCTTTGAGGGAGTCTTCACCATCAACAAGGTGAGGCTAAGGACATCAGGGCTCCCACACATCCTTGAATATGACAAATTTAGCTTTTGGGTTGAAAATCCAAGGAATGGTTGCAGGGAGAAAACAAAAAAAATGTGGGGACTTGAAAGATTTGATTTCAATTCTGGAACAATGTGGATATATTCTGCTTAGTTCGTACCATAATACATTCAAAAGCAACATCAATGCATATTTGAAAAAAAAAAAAAAAAACACAGGTCCTTAAAGTCCCAAGTTGTTTTTTTTGAAAAGTGTGACGACAGTTTAGATCAGTTGTTCTCAACTCATGGGTCAGCGGGTCATATTAGTTGAAGCCAGAGTGAGACATCTGCTTTCTCAAAGGGGCTTTTGAGTCTTATCCACGGTGGTCACTATTGGAGGTCAGAATCACCAGTGGCCCCACGATTCTGTATTTCTTTTTTCAGACAGCTTTATGTATTCCAAACAGGCTATTCAGTTTAGAGTTAGCAGGGCTTATAGTCAACATAAAAGGACAAATGTAACAAACACATTCACAACATTTATTCACTCGTCATTGGAAACAGATTCAGTATACCATCTGGGTCACTCATGAACAAAAACTTCTCAATTTTTCACTGATAAAAAGCACATTATGACTTGTGTTCGCAGATGTGCAACAAGCATAAATCCAAAACCATAATTTAACAGCCCAATAATTAAGGAATAAAGGAGTGAAGATTTGCTCTCCTTGGTGGGGCTGGATGGTGCTGCCCAGAGTGCATTAATGAAAAGTCTCCAGTATTTGTGGTCTGGTTGTTCCAGTATCCCTTTTGCCCTGCTCCAGTATCCCTTTTCCAATCTCGTAGGAGATTGGAAAGATGGATCTGTGTGATTTCAGACAATGAATTAAACAGGCTCTGAACTGCCGGGTTAGAGTATTGCGCTACTAAACTTTGCAATGTACTGCCATTTATAACCTTTTCTTGTCTGCATTTACGTCCAGAAAGAAAAAAAATTGCATAATTCTATTAAATGTATTAAGAGATACATCTCAGTATCATGTCACTTCAGTTTTATTAAAAACAGGGGTAAAACTCACACACTGATTTCAATGCAAAGCCAGTTAATAAACCTGCTCAGCTGTGCTCAGCTTCTCTTCAACTTTTAGCTTCACTGCTCTGTAGAGCCTCAGTACTGCTCTGTCGGTATAATGCAACAACGAGGCACATACCTGACCTCCACCCAGCAAAAGCAATTTTTTTCCCACAACGTGGTGAGGCCTTGAGTTTTTGCACATAAAGTTTTTAATGGATGGAGGTATTTTCTTAGCTCCATCAGAACTTGCAGCGTTGACAAGCTAAGCCTGTCAAGTGTTGGCTGGTTTATCAGCGGGGTTAGCTTAGCATTAGCTTTCCTGTGGACAACTTTCGCTCTCCCTGGGTGGTGCCAAGTGAGGTGAGCTGTATTTCCACAGTATTTTATTCTCATGTGTTACTCCTTACAAACTGAATGTGTCATGTCCATCTCTTGTGCCATTTTCAAAGTCCAAAGAAGGTCAACACAACAGATTAAATTACAGATGATTCATCTCTGTCCCTCTCTCCTGCTGCCATGTTTGATTTACTAACTCTCTCCTGCTCAATCAAGGTCATCACTGCCAACCTCATCTGCATCAAAGAGTACTTAACGATTGATTGATTATATTTCTATAGCACCAAAAGCTTTATTAAACTAATACATTAAAAATGCTATTTTTAGGGCACTGTTTTACAAAAATCTCAACTTAAAACACTTAAATTATAAAATATGTATTGCAAAAATCAAGGTTCAAAACCGTAACTTGTTTCGATAAATTCATTTGATTAATCGTTAATCTTTGGAATTTTGGCACTACATTTTCAGTCCTGAGGCTTGATCAGTTGAGAGCCACAGCTTTTCATAAATTTAAAAGAATTTACTATCTGAAATGAATCACTTTAAAGAACTTATTCGCTTTGGAGAGCTGCTAGAGTCTTTTTTTTTTCTGGCCAGTCATTACATAAGAGATTAGATCAGATATGAGGCCTGTTATTTTGCTTGACGTGAGCCCTTTTGCTCTGTGTTGTTTATGTTTCTTGGACTTGTAGTTTGACATCGAGACCCTTATGATGACTAAAGCAGACCTGCTTCCTGCTCCGGTCAAAATTGAATTATGTTAAGTAGAGGACCTCTGGGATCGCCTCGGGTTACTTTTGACAGTTTTTCTGGACCCGGTGAAGCCTTGTTTGTGCTGCCACCATCATGTGCGTCAGATTTTCCAGTGCATTCAAATGATTAACCCAGCAGTTGTAACTTTAACACTCTGACTTACGGAAAACTTGGAAATCAGTGAAACATGTTAAAAGTGGGAGGAAAGGACCATTTAGTGCCCGACCACCTCTGCAAGTGTGGTCACTAGTTAACTTAATGTGCTGCAGGTGCTGGTGTACTTTCTCACAGCAACTTACTGTCCCTGTGTGTGTGTGTGTGTCTGCAGGTACCAGGAAACTTTCATGTCTCCACACATAGTGCTACATCGCAGCCTCAAAACCCTGACATGACCCACATCATCCACAAGCTGACATTTGGAGAAAAGCTAATGGTGAGGACACACATTTAAAACACAGAAATCTAACAAATTAAAGAGTTCAGGCTTAATTCTTTTATTTTTTTACCCAGGTACAGAAAGTTAAAGGAGCCTTCAATGCGTTAGGAGGGGCCGACCGTCTGTCGTCCAATCGTACGTATCCTTCCTGCACATGTCCTCATCATAACCGCATCATGTCACATTTATATAAGCCTGCTTGGGTGCTGGATGATGCAATGAAATGAGACACCTAGTGGACGCATCGATGCCAAACTGAGTGGAAACTCTCCTCTCACTGCTGACACTGCAGCCCGCATAAAAAGCCCTCAGCCTGTTGCGTCATTAACAAAACTACATCCATTTTTGGACACTTTTGCTAAAATAACTTTTTTATTGCCTTGCAGCTCTGGCTTCTCACGACTACATCCTGAAGATCGTCCCAACTGTTTATGAAGACCTATCAGGCAGACAGAGGTTCTCCTATCAGTACACAGTTGCAAACAAGGTGCCTTTGTCCTGCTTTTATCCACCTTTTTCATTTGCCAGATCAGTGACGGGCAACTGGCAGACTGGGGACCACAACCGGCCCCTGTCCTCTCACAGTGTGGCCCAACAGTCACTTTCAAATATCAGTAAAGTCTAGAATTGGGTGCTTCCAACCATAAGCGATTTCAGCCTGTTTGCTGTCAAGGTCTGGTTTATTCTTCTGCATCAAATCTAAGCTGCTCCTACACTGTAGTGCCCTCTGCTGTCTTAAAGGAATAGTTCAGCATTTTTGAAGGTGGGTTGTATCCGATACTTGACAACAGTCAGTAAAGTGGCTGAAAGAGCTCCTAGCAGTGCTGTGCCTTTAAGGAGAACAAGCTGAGACCACCAGAGAGGCACACTATTGTTAACGTGTACATTTATCTCACGTAATTGTGTTTTATGTACAAACAATCCACAAAACTATGTTGGGTAGAATGTACGAGCATTTGTGAGCACTTCAGTTTTCATCGTGGAAGTCTTTGTGTTTGGTACGATTTAATGATGCAGAAAATGTCTGTGTTCTTCTGTTTGTGCTCATGGATTCTGCCAATCTGCTGTTTTGCTCATTTTGAAAATGAAAACATTTCTGTCTCTATGTGGACAAGGTCTAAGAGTAGTTTCTATGATATATTAACCCCCCAAAAAACAAAAAAATATCCACAAAGTTAGATAGGCAAATAAATCAATTAAAAGGAAATCCTTAAGTTATCATAATATGTGCTATTTTTTTTAACCAAATATGCCTAAATACCTTTTGTGCATATGCTTGTCTGTTCATTTTGGTGTGTGTCATTGGTGATCAGAGTGTTTTCAGGGCTGTTGGGCCAAAAGAGGTTTTCTTTTACAGTGTATGTTATCAGCTCTGAAGTCCACGCCCACAGGCAGGACTCTCTGGATTTGAATAATGAATAACGCCTGAATGTGCTTAGCAGAGAGCACCTGAGGAAGAGATAGTCCAGGATCATACGATGTGTTTTTTAATGAATTAAAGAAATAAAGTTTTGGCTATATTTGGAGCAGCAGTGTTGCAAAGAAAGTAAAGGTGACATCTGAGGAGTTGACATTTCCAGCTCTTGAATCAGCTGAGGCAGAGACAGGATCATTTAGCACATAAAAATTATATGGCCACTGAATAAATTAGTAACAGGTTATGTTACTTTTGCTCTTCCTTTGGGTGCAAGTTTTTTATTTTAGCTCTTTGTCCTCAGAGAACATCTATGAGGGAAAACAGATGGAAATTAGCCAATGGCCATGATCTGGCTTGTTTGCTTTTGTATGGTGATATACATGAACTTGCACTGTCACCTTTCAAATGAATAAATAAATCATGACAGAGGATATGTAGCCCTGATATAATAGCAAGTAGATTTGGTGTGTTGGTTTGTCTACTGCAGCCATTCCATTACGTTGTTGTACACCAAATCTTACCTGAGAGCTACACAGAGAGCTGCACTCACCTGGTGATGTTAATCATATTGCTTGACATGCAGCCATGAAGAAAGGTAAAATGCTGTGATAAATCTCACCTCAGCTTTCAGTCGATTCATTGTTGTTTCTTTGTGTAGTTAAAAAAAAAAATTGGAGGAATTCCAATGCTTTCAGCGGCACCATTGACTGCTATGCTGCATATCAGCTAGTGTCCATAGCCTGCTGTCTTCCTTCAGGGGCAAAGCTGGGCGGGTGCTTTAGTGGGATTATATTTACTAGTGCCACAGGGTACAAGCACCCCTACTTCATAAAAACAGAACTATCCCTTTAAAATAAATTTGTTTGGATTATTTTCTGTGATTGTTTCTGCGAAAGAAAAGACATGTTTGAAAAAAAACAACTATAAATATATATTTCATAAGCCTTGTTTTCTTGAATTATTTAATGTAAATAAGAAGCCTTATCTGTTTTTTATGCAGTGTTAAGCTCCGTGAGTTTAACGTAACTACTTGCATTTTAAAATTAAAAGTGCAATTATGTTACAGTATATCCACAATGCACCGCAGAGTGAAACAGGAAGTCATTCCTGCCTGTGGCCTCAGACTTCACATCTCCTTCCTGTGATATCACTCTCACTCTGTCAGGTCCTGGAGACTATAAAGCATTTCACTGTTTTCTCTCTGCGCTTGTATATTTATGTTCTAATGTGCTCAGATTACTTCCAATACACTGATAAAAACTTCTTTTTGGCTTTGTTCACAGTCTCACTTTTGCTTTTATTCTCTTCATTAAAGAAATTGTTATGTCCTGAAGATTCTGCATGTTGTAATTTTGGCTTATTTAAATTTGATTATTCTCTTATTTTAATCTTCATCAGATATTCCTACTGATATACTGTGCATAAGAGCAACTGGAACAACCCAATTTCCCCTTAAAGATCGATAAAGTATTTTATGATTCTGATTTTTGATGAGGAATTCTTTCATTAGAGCGTCCCACTATTTCTAACAATTGAGCCCTCTGGCTGTGAGCATATCTTTTATGGCCCTGAACAAAGTCCCCTCTCCGTACGTTCAGTCATTCCTCTGAGTCATGTTGTTTTTGGCACTCGTCATGGAAGAAGCGTGACCGTGCCAGCATATGGTCAGAGCATGTATTGTTGTGTTAACATGTGCACTCACCTGGAAGTTAAAGCCCAAGCCCTTGTGACTGGAAGCGCTCCCCAGATGTCAACAAACCATAAAATGACTTCCTAGAACAGTGTTGACTGACAGCTGGGTTTAGGAGTTTGGGGTAATAACAGTGTGGGTCAGCTGTGGGCTCTGGAGGATGAGGGTTAAAGCTAGATAGTCGGAAATCTCACCAGAACATAAATAAAGGTCCAAAAGAGGTCCATGTCACTGCTTTGACTACAGCCACACCCTTCTTTATTAAAGTGACATCAAATTAGCCTTAAACTTGTTTTGTAGATGTATCACATCTATAAACTCACTGATATCCGTCATGAAACAGTAACTAACACTGTGGCCTCTCATGCTTACTTCATGACTTTTATTGAGTCAACATTCATTGATAGTGAATCATTCATGACTTTTGAGTGACTTTATCCAATAAGCTCTGATGACTCATAAACACAGCAGGAGAAAAGGATTTAGTTCAGATTCTTTTCAAATTGATCAGTAAACAGCGTGAGATAAACCATCGAAGTGTTGATTAAATCAATATTCCTCATCAGTTAGAGCTTCAGAACCAAAATATTGACATTTGCAGCTCACTGTCATTATTTTTCTGTCTCACAGGAGTACATTTCTTACAGCCACACAGGCAGGATCATCCCGGCCATCTGGTTCAGATACGACCTCAGTCCAATCACAGTCAAGTACACGGAGAGGAGACAGCCAATCTACCGCTTCATCACAACGGTGAGGCAATACCCCTCTGGGTTTTTTATAAAACATCAGTTATTTAGTAAAAATAATAGAATAAGAACATTTGGACTACCACCAGGTTGTTGTGAAAGACAAAGATATGTAGAGAAAAACTTTATTTGTGCTATGGAGTATTAGTTTTTGTACTTTTTGTGCATCTGTTTCCCTGTCCAATAATCCACACCTCTGCCCCAAGGTCCTCCTGAAAGTGCGCTTAAGGGTGACGAGTGGACAAGAGGACAAAGCTGTTGAGAGCAGAAATGAGACTCTTGTGTTAATGTCACTTATTGCGTCATAGAGAGCTCTGCTGATTACATTTCTCAGAAATCACCAAAGTCCGTCATCGAGAAAATCATTTCTTTTCACACTACCTCAGGATCATAACTTTGCAGTGCAGATGGATCTGCCTGGTTCAATGTCTGTAATCAGGCAGATCCATCTTGCCAAGCTACAAGCTACAGTGATTTCATTTAGTGAAGTAATTCAGTCCAGATCTGATAAAACTGCTACTGAAGCTGTTAGCATCGTCGTTAATCTCTTTACCAGCAGTCACTACCTGCTAGACCAACAGCAAAAAAATTGAAGAAACAGAGGGTTTTACAGTTGGGCCAAAATCTCATAATTTAGGGAATTTTGATACAGAAAACAAGAAAAGTATGATTTGAGGACATCTGGGGTCAGTTTAAACTTCTAAAAACAAGTTAAACATGGACCTTTAAATCACTACATCCTGTTATGCATTTCTTTTACTTAAAAAGGGTTGTTGTATGTTGAACAGAATAGTTGCTGATAAACTGTTCAGGACTACAAAAATGGCTGAGGACCGTGATGCAAGTGTTTCCGATCTTTTTTCAATGATCAGTAATGAATACACCATTGCCACAGCCATGAGGACCAACTTTATCAGGGATTAAGAGGATTTTTTTTTAAACAAGTGGTCACAAGAAGACGTTATATGTCGGTCATATTGTTGCTACTTCGAAGTCAAATCTATGTTGTAGTTCCATTGTACCTTTTCACTCTCACCGATTACATTTCAACTTAAAATCGTGAAAACGAGGTTCATTCGTTAAGATTATGATCAAGAACAGAACATGTAAGTTCCATTTTTGTTACCTCCGTCAAAGAGGCTATGTTTTTGCCGGCATATGTTTATCTGTTTGTTTGTTTGTTAGTAAGATTATGCACAAACTACTCGACAGATTTTGCTGAAATTTTCAAGGGATGTTGGTAATGGACCAGCTTGGAAATTATTGGATTTTGGTGGTGATCCAGATAACTGCCATTTGTGAACAATAGTTTTTGCTCAATAACTATCAAACTAATAATGATATCAACATGATTCCAAGTGCCAGGTGTGGGTTTTCAGGATCAAGGAATCATATAATGATGGTAACTTTATCATTTAACTATTGCTTATAGATCAGGGTTCCCACGCGTCCTGGAAAACCTGGAAAATGATTGACCAATTTTCCAGTCATGGAAAACATATGGAAAATGAGGAAAAAACTAAAATGTCCTGGAAAAGCTTGAATTGTGCTGGAAAATTATTTATCGTCCTTCTACTTTGTTAATGAATAAAAATCAAACATAGGACATGAAGTTAAAATGTATTTGGTAACTAATGCACACTTAGCCATAAAATATGAGTAGATAAAATAATAAAAGTTAAGGAATAAAATATAAAAACTCAAAACAATTGCGATGAAAAGAAATACTAAAAAATGGCAAAATTAAATTAAGGCTACTTAGACAGTAAATCAACATAATCTTTATAAAAAAGCAGTGTAAATAACGTTAAAAATAAGTATAAACCATACATTTATAATAGTAAGACACGATATAAAAGCCAGACTAAAAAAGATAGCTAGCAGACAATGTTCATGCTCGAGAGTTAGAAATAAATAATGTCCTGGAAAAGTTCTGGAAAACTCCTGGAAAAGGATTTCTAGAAAAGAGTGGGAACCCTGTAGATGTTACAGCAATATGTGGGCTACATTGGCGAAGGTTTGCTCTCTCCGAGTGCTTTCTAGTTAATGTAGTTTTTGTGAAGTTCATGTGTGTTTTTCGTTCTAGAAACTGATGACTGGTGGCGGAGGGATACATAACCTCTATGTTGCATCACAAAAGTTCCAAACACAGGGGCTTTGTCGAGGAATAGTAAAACACTGTGAAGAATCTTACTGTAGCGTCCAGTTGAGCCAGTGTTGATTTTTGAGTAGTTTTAACCAAAAGGGAGGTAAATACGAGACTCTCTGTGGCACCATTGGCTAATACGTATCACCTGGCAAAGCTGGCTTGATGCTTGGTGGCTATCGTATTTACTGCTGCCATTGGCTTCAAGCTATTCCACTTCAAAAAATCTGAACTAACCCTTTAATCCTTAATCTTCTTCAGCTGTCTTATCTTTCCTTTCATCCCCATCTGACCTTGTCTGAGGAATTTTTGCTCAAGCATATAACAGCTCATCAGGAAAGCTTTCCGCTGACTGATAATGTGTTCAGGGTAATACGAGCTGCCTGAATGATGAGCTAAACTGTTATTTGTCTTTAGTGTTGTTTAGGTTTAACGTGACTTCAGGCCATGGTCGGATATGACGGAGTTTAGACTGTGATTATGACTCATGCTGAAGGATTGTGAGTCAAGCAGTCATTTATTCTGGATTCCTCCACATTCTGAGGAGTCACAGTGATCCATTGTTATGGTGTCATGTTATTAAAAGCAGCTGATATTTAACCGTTTATTTCCAGAGATCTAAATGTCAGAGTTTTTAATAGCCGGACTAACTGAGTGATTTGTCCCCCGCAGATCTGTGCCATCGTTGGTGGGACGTTCACAGTCGCAGGAATCATCGACTCGTGTATATTCACGGCTTCAGAGGCCTGGAAGAAGATCCAGATTGGAAAAATGTCATGAGGATGGCTCCCCCACCATCCCCCCTCCTCTCATCTTTATTTATAAGTGAAGTGTTGCTAGCCTGTTAGCTAAATCCAACCCCTGCTGAAACCATCTTCCTTTAGGAGATCGTATCACGGCTATGATGGAGCGGCTCCAGCAGGAGATCTAACTACCAGGCTACACGTCTCAGTTACCGACGGTCCTCTCAGGCTTCGTCTGATCATCATCACACATGGTCAGAGTCGAGAGGAGAGGACAGGGGAGCTCTTTTGTTACCGTGGGGATGAAGTCTAAAGTACTGTGTGTTTGTGTGTGTTAGGGTTGTACGGAGGCTGCACTTGATTTTTTTAAAGAATGAAGAAAAGAAAAAACAGATTTTTGTTCTTATTTTCATTGTTTTATAGTTGGTGGTAGCAGCAAATGATCCAGAGCTCCATCTGTCCAATCAAAGGGACTTTTTCAGTTTAGGGCAGGAAGACGTAGCGTGTTTTTATGATTTAAAAAGACAGTTTCAGAAGCCACAAGGGGACATACATTCATATTAATTATTTTACTTATATTTTCTCCAATGGCAAGTAAACTTTGTCTCTTTTTTCTCAAAATCTTCAATTATTTATGTAAATTCTCAAGATGATAACACTAATTTTCTATGATCATCACCAGTCATACCAGTCTACAGCCTTAGTGAAATATAATGAAACTCAGCCATCAAGCCTTGAAATGTTCATATTAGCTCTTTCAGAAAGTCCGAAGTATCTTTATTGTCTCCCTTGGGAGAAATTTGTCTTTGATAGAGGGGATGTGTTGAATGTGTTGCACAGACAACACATTCAACACATCCTACTCGTGCATCATGAATTAGTAAAAGAACACACAATTACAATAAAAAAATAAATAGCTCTAAAAAGCATCAGGTAAAAAGTGCAAGCCATCACTTGCACATCTCTGTTGCCACTGTGTTAGTTCTGGTGCTACATGGCTTTGCAAGAGCACAGGCTCTGTGCTCCCCCGTTGGCTCCGCTTTCCGTCTACATAAAGAAGTGCTGGAATGAGTCCAAGGGCTGGAGATAACTACACAGGCACATGACGGCCACCACGTGTCTGTCAGTGATTCAGAGTGTCAGTTGCGCACTTAATCCAGAATTTACACAACGCAGATGGGAACTGCAGTCTACATGTAACCAGTAGGATCAGTGCAGAGGAGACTCTGTTATGACAATTTTTTAAAAACAAACTTAAAAAACGAGTCTTCAGTCCACTTTAAAAATGATATCCAATTCAGAGATACAGACACAAACATGACTGTTAATCCAGCTCTGAAAGATAAATTGTCTTTTAGAAGTTGTGTTGTGTTGTGTTAGCTTAGCATCTATGGCAGTATTATCATATTAGCTACTGATCATTGTTTATTGATACAATTAAAAAAAAAAACACTTCATAATGAAGTGTTAAAGTGTACATTCTCTGCTTTTGCTGGTGCTTTAACTACACCGTAAATCAGCACACCAGATTTTTGCTGTTTATTTCGTTATTTTTACTCTCAGAATCGACATAATTGACACCATGTTTAAAGTTTACTTCTCACAGAACTGACCTGAAGTCTTTGTGTGCCCTCTAGTGGTATCCTCCAGTAGCACGCATTAAATACAGGTTACAAGTATAGGAATAAAACGGGAATACAGCTTGCCGTCATACTCTAGATGTATCGTTGCTGCTTCTTAATTGAACTGCCATGTTGTAGTTCTATAATAGACTGATAATAGCCTTTAACTCTCACTGATTATGTTTATGCTTAAAAAAATCATGAAAGTTCTTGATTTGTAAGGATCGTCATGATGACCAAAGGGTATGTGTGTTTTATAAACTTCTCTTCCCCTCAGTCCTTATCAACAATTATCCTAACATCTGAAAAAAAAGTCTCAGCCATTTAGTGGAGGTAACCAACCCCAGAAGGAAGATTTCCCTCAAAAACACTACATCCCTGCACCGCCCCATTTTATACTTCCTTTTGAGACAGCACAGAGAGGGGAATCAATTCATTTGCCCAGTGCGCCTCCCTGCACTCACAGTGAAGGTTAAATATTATAGAGGCAGACATATCACACTTGAAATAGCAATTTCAATCATACCATGCCGTCTGTTGTGGGGTCATTGTCCTGTTTTTTCCCGTGTGACAATTTCAGTTGTGTTCAGTGAAGTTCACAACTTGCAGTTTCTATGTAGGTCTTAAAGAGCCCATATTCTGCTTTTTGATTTTTTTAGACCCTTTAGTGTGTTTTATGTGTCTGCTCTGCATGATAGAGTATCTCTGTGCACAAGACAAAAAGTCTGCAGTATGAGGACTTCTCCCTTTCGCCCTCTTTATGGCACCAGCAGCTGCTTGAAATGGCTCCTTCCCGAGGCCCCCTCAAATAGCCCTACCAGTGTGATGTCATACCATCATTTTGTTGACAGTTTGCACCCACTGACTCAGGCTGAGCGACTGTATAATAAATATAGAGTTGTTGACAACATGACCCTGCAGCAGTGCTGAACTGAGCATTTTTCACAGAGCTAACCAATCAGGTCAGACCGGGCCCACATCAGGAAGGGAGTCTTAAAGGTGCAGGAGCTATAACAGCATGACAGGCAGGCTGAGTATTCATCTGGATCAGGGATACTCAGTATATGAAAACTAAAATGTTTTTGACTCGTTGTGGACACACAACAGGTGGTAACTCACAGCCCGTCCAAAAGAGATGAGGAATGTAGACAATGGATGTTTTCTGCTCTGCCGAACGAGCAGCAACCAGCAACGGTGTCATCGTCTTGCTCTCATGTGCCAAAATTCTTTAATGTTAAAGTGAGATTATTATTTTACAAAAATGTAACAAGCCATGGTGCGTTTTTTATTCTGTTTGTTAGTTTGTGAACAGAATAACTCTAAAAGATTTGAATGGAATTGGACGAAATTAAGGATATAACTTCTCAGTGGATTGTCCTGCCATTTTCAGGGAATATTAGTTATGCTACAAGGGGGAAGTGATTCGATTTTGGTGGCGATCCCAATCTGGATGTGAATCAGGACCTTTTTTAAGGTTTTGTTGACAGCGTGAGATATGACAGTTTTTCACATTTGTCAATATTAAAAATTCTGTATAAATATGTATTATGCATTATATAATAAATGTAATTTTTCAATGCCTTGGAGGTTTGTGCTGTAAAAGCACTTTGAATTTATTAATAGGATATCAAGTTTCTTTTTAACCCAGGATAATGAAAGAGAAGCAGACAGAAGAGAGCGTGAACTTGCATGTAGATGGCTTCCACTGCTTCAGCTTTTCCATAAGCAATCAATAAAATCTCAAATATAGGTTCCTAATTAATCAATTAATTAAAGTGCAATAAAGTTTTAGAACCTCTCACAAGTGAAAAAAAGACTTTTTAAGGGCTTAAACTACAAAAATCAAATGTGACTTTTAAGGATCTGCAGGAACCCCTATCATGTGGGATGCTCTCGCTCTTAAGAGCTCAGAAGCCAAACAAGAAAATGACTGAGATCATCTCGTCTTCAGGGGAGAGGAAGTAACAAAAGTATGGATGCATGTCCTCTCTGGGCTTCCATAGCTGTCAGTTGTTTGACCAGTGTCAGGGTCTATCTGCTCTGTTTTATATCCTCCATAATGGGGTCAGTGACCGTCTGAAGGACATATTGTGGGTTATAAACCTGTGCTGAATATCACAGACTGGACAAAACTTCAGTGTTTGATTCTCTAAATCATTCCATAAACCGTCGTCTCCTCAGTGTTTAAACTTTGTGCCTTTAAGTTTACTCTCCCAGCTCACAGGGTCATCGTGTTTGTTTCCTTTCATGCATGTTTCTCTCAGTACAACTTTTAAATGTTTCTTCTCACAATGATCACAATTTTCTACCTTTCAGTCCATTTTTACCAAACATTTCTTCATGGGTGTAGTTGTGACTCTTTTCTATTGGGTCGAGTTTCTTATTTTTTCTATGAGAGACTGATTTAGTTTAATTATTTTAAAATGGTACCTCATTCTGTTTCTATAAAGTTTGAAACATTTAGTTATGCAAGGAGAGGCCAAGATGTTTTATCATGTTTTCTTCTAGTTTCCTGTGTAAAGGGCCTTCATGATAGAGGACACAGATACTGACAGGCCTTCCAAATGGTCTTTTTACTGTGAAGGTCGTCAATCTTATGTTACGTCTTGTGATATATTAGTTCTGCCGTGTGTTCTTGGAGTAAAGGTACCATAAAATCACAGTGTCACGCTGCATTTCTTGAGATTTAAAAGCAAGCCACCATTCCTTGACCATTAGGTTCAGCACTTTTCCTTTATTTAGCAGTGCATTTTG
This sequence comes from Cetoscarus ocellatus, assembly GCA_037902135.1. Classification (NCBI taxonomy): domain Eukaryota; kingdom Metazoa; phylum Chordata; class Actinopteri; order Labriformes; family Labridae; genus Cetoscarus; species Cetoscarus ocellatus. The sequence goes on from JBAMNC010001086.1 coordinate 1,182,027, forward strand.
TTAATATAAGAAGTCATTTTCTTCACAGATGTCAAAAAGATGACTTGCCGTCCACATGAGGGTTTCTGAAGGTCTGATTTCTTCTTTAACTGTGTAAAAAGGAGAAAGTTGTGGTTACATAATATGAAGATCTGAGCCTTGTTACTCTGTCAGATGCTTCAACAGTAATGGCACCATAAAAGTGATACTTTTATGCTGCATGTCTGCGGTTTAGCTGCTGTTAAGCTTCAGGGATAGATTTTCTATTTTAAGAATGCAAAACTCTAATTAACAAAACTCTGGGACATCATGTGAAATATGAATAAAGCAGAATATTTCTAAAAATTCTTTTTTAACTCCTCTTTTGAAACAAAACAAGGACAAGATATTAAATTTTACCATCATAAACTTCTATTTTTATCAGAAATATACTCAATCTGAGTTTGAAGCCTCTAACATATTCCAAAAATGTTGGAACAGGAACATTTTACCCATTTTATCTCCTTTTAAGCCCACACAGGCTTACATTCTGTAGGCCTGTGTGGGCTTAAGACGCATACTGGTGAAGTGTTGAAATTCTTGCTTGATGAACTTCTTCACATGCCTAAGACTGCAGACTTTCTGTTTTTGAATTTTAAATTTAGTAAGTACCATAAATTTCCAATTGGATACAGATCCGGATTTCTTGCAGGCAGGTCTCTAACTCATGCAAAATGTGGTTTGGTGTCATCTTCCCGGTAAGAAAAAAAGACATTGTCTTTATGGAGGCATGTGTTGCCCCAAAACCTAAAAATACCCCTCTTTATTAATGGTGCCTTCACGGATGTGCAACTTACCCATGCCATGGGCACTAACACACCCCATCACAGATGCTGGCTTTTGAACTTTGCTCTGATAACAGTCTGGATGGTATTTTCCTCTTTAGCCAGGTGGGCTATTTATTACGTGTGTCTCCTTGTGCGTAGGTTCAGTTAAGGGCCTGTAATAGGTGGTCATGTAGTCGCCCATATGCCTCCGTTATATAGGAGTGACGGTCCTGAAGGAAAATTTGGCCTTTTTTTAATCCGCTGGTTTGATTATGATGTTGTTTTTCCTTCTTAATGAAGCCAGAGCTTGCCTTTGGTCCCATGGGATTTTACTATTAACAGCCAAGGGGACCTTCTACCTTCTAAAGACTGGGTGTTGTTGATATTTAGCTTTGGCTTTGCGTGGTAGAACTTGAACTTGAACTTGTAGATGTAGCGACAAACTGTCTTTACTGACAGTTGTTTTCCAAAGTGTTCGTAAGCCCACAAGGTGACATCCTGTACAAAATGATGTCAGTTTTTCATGCAGTGCTGCCTGAGTGATGGAAGGTCACAGGCATTCAGTGTTGATTTTAACCTTGCTGCTTATTTGTTGAGATTTCTCCGGATTCTCTGAATCTTTTGGTGATATTATGGATTGCAGATGATGAAATCCCTAAATTCCTTGCAATTGTATGTTGAGAAATGTTGTCCTTAAACTGTTGGACTATTTGCTCATACAGTTGTCCACAAGGTGTTGAACCTCGCCTCATCCTTGCTTTTGAACGACCGACCCTTTAGTGATGGTCCTTTTATATCCAGTCGTCACACTCACCTGTTTCCCATTAACCTGTTCACCAGTGGAATGTTCCCAACAGGTGATTTTGAGCATTCTTAAACTTTTGTTGTCCCTTTCACAGCTTTTTTAGATGTGTTGCAGGCTACAAATTCAAGATAAGTAAATATTTAAAAATAACAATGAAGTTTATCAGTTTGAACAGTAAATATCTTTGTCTTTGTGGTGTATTCAATTAAATATAGGTCAAAAAGGTTTTGGAAATCACTTTATTCTTTTTTTATCACATTGTGCATAATGTCCTAACTTTTTGGGAATCGGGGTGTGTATTGAAGAAGTGATGCAGTTTTCAAAATTCAAAAAGAGAGCTGAACATCTGCAATTAATGATGCACAATATTATTGGTATGATATCTGTATCGGCAGATATTGGCCTAAAAAGTTAAACCTCGGTATCAGACAATATTGACATTTTTGCTGATATTTACAGCCAATATATCCGCCATACATATTGGCCATATATTGCCAAAATACACAAACGTACCATGATGCTCCACCTTATCGTCACTGCACGGGTACATTTTAATATCATGAGTTTCATTTTTCAAGAGTTAAATGTTGTTTTTCTTGTTTCACATACTGTGTGTTCATTACACAAAAATACTGACATTGAAAGGAACAAGTCACTTTTCACTAAGACTTTGGCAAAAAATATTGGATATTGGTATGGGTATCAGAGATAATGAGTTTAGAAATATTGGCATATCAGACATCGGCAAAAATCCAGTATTGTGCAGCCCCGTCTACGGTGAAATTTCAAAAAGACGGTGTAAGATTTAATGTCTCAAAAGGGTATAATAAGAAGTTTGAAATAACTTTGGCCAAAATGTCAGATTGAACTTTTTCTCCCATTAAACTGTCCTCCTAGTTCCTCTTCTGTGCCCTGAACACTTAGGTGGAGAGCACAAAGATGGACCCCAGACCTTTCATTTCACAACAGTGCTTTGACCCTGGGGTCAGTAACTGTGTGGTGAAATGAGTGTGTACATTAGTGTGTTTGTATGTGTGAGGTTAACTTTGCACCCAGAAGCTGCTCACTTCCCTCAGCTGGTTGTCATTTTGTGATGCGAGCGTGTAAGAGGGTGACACAGCTGTCACGGCGCTGACGTCCAGCTCTGATAAGTGGTGCTTAGCGTGACTCACTCCTTTCTTCACCCCACATCGCTCTGTTTACCTCCAACACCGAGGCCTTTTCACTCTGTCACGTCTATGAAGTGTGTCCACCTCCGCAATGTGACAAAGAGCCACAAATACCCTCTCAGTGCACCCATCGGCTCTGTTAATGTTTCACAGCGTGACAAATTTCCACTGAAACAGGGACCGAGCGCACACTGATGTCGTACTGAGGCAACACAAACTGAATCATAAGAAAATTTAAGAGTACCAAAAGTTTAAAACTTAAATCAAACTGAGACTCTGCTCAAATATTAAAGTGAACTGTATTTTTTCTGTATCCTCATTGGCAACTCAGTGCATTTAGGTATGTAGATAAGGTCAAGACAGTCAGATAAAGGTCAAACTGAGCATCAGAATGAGGAGAAACGTGATTCGACTGACTTTAAATGTGACATGGTTGTTGTTGCTGGACAGGTTGTTCTAAGTTTTTTGAGAAACTTTAGATCGACCAGGATTTTTGTGCAGACACCACTTGAGTTTGTCAGTTTGAACATTAAATGTCTTGTCTTTGTAGAGTATTCACCTGATTAGAGATCAAAAAGTATATGTAAATCATTGTACTCTGTTTTTATTCCCATTTTTATCGTCCCAACTTCATTAAAATTTGGGTTTGTATAATGGATCTGTAATTTATTGAAAGGTCGCTGCATTTCAGTCAGTATCTTAAATGAGCTTTCTTGCTGCTTTAATTACATTTTTATCCCTCATTCATGATTGTTTGAAGAGGGAGTTTTATAGAGATTTATTTAAACCATTAAAAACACAAAGAAGAACAAACTTAAAATCCAAACTGTTAAAACTTTGACTCAGGACTGAAAAAACTAAAGAAGTACAAGATAAATCCTTTATTTTTTCCATATGAACCATAATTTGTACAAATGAAGGAAAAATACTCTGTATATATAAAAGATACAAACATAAATGTGAGGGTACAAAATACTGACGTAATGCTGCCACCCAGTGGCTCGTTGGAGGAACTTCAGGCACTTTAAGCTCAGTCTGTTTGTTGAGGCAGCAGCTCAAGAGGAGAGCGGACTGATTGTGAAATAAAGAAAGGTCAGCTCTGGTCATAAAAATCAATAACCTGATCTTTGATCATAGGTAACTTATTACTCATCGCTGGAATATATCTTATAGACTTCCAAGTAACATGAAGCTGCAGTCGCCGGGGCACAAACCCCCAACGTGACGAAGTCCCTGACATGACAGAAGTGACATATACAGTGATTATTTTAATTATCGACATGACTGATAGTCCTCAATATCTATTGTACAATTATAAAATAATGTCTTTCTAACTTTTAATAATGTAAGAGACATAAATGACAAACTCCAGCCATTCAGAGTATTTACACGTCAGTACCAATTACAATATCGGCAGTTCCACCCGCTGAGTGAAAAAGAGCAAAGTCTGGCAATTGATATTTGAGGAAAGAAACTGTGAAACGCTTTAATTCTCCTGAAATGTTCTGTTCGGTTTTCTGAAGGCCTAATAAGTTTTGATAACATCCATCGTGGAAAATGTAGATTTTAGTCTGATTTTTGTTTAAAAATTACTAAAGTAACTTTTGGAGCCATAAAGTTACATTTTTAATGCGGCATTTATCAGTCTATGCCTTTGTCACGCTAGGGGCTTTTGCCATGTCTGTGACACCAGGGGCTTCTGTCATGTCCGAAGCTATGTCACGCCGGGGTGTTTTATCATGCCCAGAGCTTTGTCACACCAGGGGCTTTTGTCAACCAGGGGCTTGTCATGTCCAAAGCTTTGTAAACCAGGGGCTTGTCATGTTTGGAGATTTGTCACACCAGGGGCTTTTGTCAATCAGGGGCTTGTCATGTCCAAAGCTTTGTCACACCAGGGGCTTGTCATGTTTGGAGATTTGTCACACCAGGGGCTTTTGTAAACTAGGGGGTTGTCATGTCCGGAGCTTTGTCACACCAGGGGCTTTTGTCAACCAGGGGGTTGTCATGTCTGGAGATTTGTCACACCAGGGGCTTGTGCTCCAGGGCTGCAGCTGTACTATAATCAGATGTCTCCTCGGCCTAAGCTGTCCACTGTCTCTCCTCTGGGCTGTATCTTTGGTGAGATTACACGTTGGAGGAGGCCAGGCAGGGGGCGTCGGGCGAGGAGAAGAAGTCGCAGAAGCCCTCCTCGGACAGATGTCCATACTCGTTGTTGTAGAAAGTTTGTCCTGAGAGCTGGCTGAAGAAGTGAGGACGATGTCTGATGCTGATGACATCACTGCTGTGACTCAGAGAACTGTGGGACGCAGTGAGAGGCTCCGTGCTGCTGCTGCTACCCATACGACTAAGAGAGAACGAAAATGAAAAGCTGAATATCGGGTTTAGCTGTGTTGCTTACGTTTTACCTTGTTGTAAAGGTGACTAATCAGGATTACCAACGACATGAAATACAAAACCAATTTGTGTTAATAAAGGGAAAAAATAGCAGGAGTATGTATCAGAGCCTGTTTACACGACAACGTTGTTAAAGGTTGTTCCTTTGCGTTTTCAAAAGCACTCCGTGTTCACATAGAGACAGGTTGACAACGATGCACATTCACACGGATCCGCGAGAACAGCTGAAAATGTGGTAGCATGCATGCCAGGCCAGTAGTTGGCGATGTAAGTTTGTAGTGTCCTAGGCGAACATAACAAATGCGTCTCTGCTGGTCAGAGTGTTGACGCAACAAATCCACATTTTGTTGGAGGAGTGATAACAAAACGAGCACATGTAGCCCAGTCGTCGGTCATAACTGTTGTCGTTGTTCCTAGGTGTGCATGCAACCTTTATCTGAAAGAGTACTGCACATGCGCCGTGTGTCCCCATTATCCCTGACAACGCTGATACGTGTTTACACGGAAATGACCACGTTTAAAATGTTTTGAAAACGTTTCACTCTGGACCCCGGTTTCAAAAGTTTGCAGATTAAGGCACTCTGGGCACCGTTCTTGTGTAAACACTAACAGCAAAACAAAAGCTCTTCGTTTTTGTTGCTGTGTAAACAGGCCCTCAGACTGTTGCTCACTATTTCCAAAAGTATTCTTTATGACTCTGCTGATCATTTTCAGATCTACTGCAGACTGAAAAACTGTTGTGGACTTTTTATTGTCTTTGAGCAGGACAAGATATTTTTCCTCACACTGACTTCCAAATGATAGATCTATGAATTCAGCCTTTAAAAACGTAACTATCTGCCCTGACATTGTGTTGTTTAATAGCTCCATCTCAAACTCTGGCATTAAACCACCATCTGTGTCTCTTGTGTGTCACCTTTACTTTCAGACTGTGACTCAGACCACAGCTTCTGTATTACTAACCTTTTTGAGGCAGCTCCCCGGTGATTGTGTTCGATTCTCTCAAATTCTTCAGAGGCCAGCACCATCCCGCTGTCTGTCTGGTTGTCCTGTAAAGAGACGCAGGCGGGCATTATATGGATTATATGCCTTCGACCATCCCCACAGCTATGTCCACCTCCACCAGCAGCTACAATATATTTGTAATTATCTGAGGCGGAATGAAAAAAAAAAAGTCAAATGTCACCAGTGGGTTCACATTTTCAGCATCTGATGAGCAGATGAAGCGCTTACTTGAGGAGCTTTTTGTTGGTTCATCTCCAGGGGCAACTCGTCAAATGTCTTCACTCTGGGCTGGCAGACTTTCGAGGGTCCCGCAAATGCACAGCCGGCAAAGGGCACACAGTTATAATACCTGCTGCAGAAGGACGAGGAAGATCAGGACATTTTAATGACAGAGTCTCAGGAGGCAGATGAAAGACAGAATGAACAGGGTCTGCATCAAATTTAAGCATTTTTCATGGCTGTCAAGGACCCTTACAGCTGTTATGATGTGTTTACACAACATCAAATCTACAAACTCAAAATAATAGTTCAGCTTCCTTTTTAGATTTAAACAGATTCGACTTTACTGCAGGCAAACACTATCTTTAAAGGTTTTGTTTACCAGAAGGATGACAACACACCAGAGAGCAAAACTAAGTTTCATGTTTTAAAATGTGTCTCCTTGAGACTCTGGACTTAATACAAACTTGTGGGTGATATAAAAACTAAGTTTTTTTTTAACATGTGCAAAGTAATAAATAAAATAATGCATGTTTTAGGACTGCAGACAATCGGTCTATTTAAAATACCAACTAGAAAGCACTTGGAGAGCGCAAACCTCCACCAAGGTAGCTCACATACTGCTGTTACATCTATAAGCAATAGTTCCATGATAAAGTTACCATCATAATATATATATAACCCACACCTAGCACTCGGAATCATGTTGATATCATTATTAGTTTGACAGTTATGAGCAAAAATGATCGCTAATTATCTGGATCACCACCAAAATCTAACCATTTTTAAGTTGGGCCATTGCCAACATTTCCTGAAAATTTCTGCATAATCTCTCCAGTAGTTTTTGCATAATCTTGCTAACAAAACAAACAAACAAACAAACATACGCCGGCAAAAACGTAACCTCCTTGGCGGTGGCAAAGATATGTGGAACATGAAGAAAAGGACAAAATCTGTTATGAAAACATAACAATTTCAATATTCCTGAGGAAACAGAGCTACAAGTGGCTGTAGCTGTTTATCTAAAACTCATTTTAAGCATTGTAAAATACATTTGTAAAAATAAAAACAGGAATGTTGGTCAACATATGTTGATACTTTTTAGAGAACATATTTTGGAGCATTGACGTGGGTCACTGACATCTGGTCAGAGTCGACATTATTTAGCAGGAACATTTCTCCTCCTCAGGATGTCTGACTGACCCTTAGAGCAAAAATGTTCAAACTTTTCAATGCACGAAAAACATCAGGGGCAGAGTCTGACATGCAGACATAATACATGTATGTTTATCTTTGTGGTGGAAATGTTTCACCACCTCATGACCCTAAACTTTACCTTGAGCTCTGAATACTGTGTGCTATATTTTCTCGACAGCTAGATTCAGTGGAGAGTTTCATAAGCTACAGAAAACATTTGGCCTTGCCTGAGGAAATACCAGGGACTTGGTAAACAACAGACTGACATGTTGTGAGAGGTTTAGGATTAGAAAGTGAAACTGTATGATTTTCTGTGGGAGTACAGCCTTTTTGGTTTCATAAGAGCCAGCGGGATTTTATAAACATGAGGTTATTAAAACCAGTGGTGTTCCTATTATCATTTTTGTAGGTGTTCCAGGGTTAAGAAGGTTAAGCAAAAACCTTCAATACATTTGTAGGTGGAATAAAGTACATCAGATTGTGATGAAGATGTGCACCTTTGAAGCTCTTTGGGGAGTTTTTAGCTTCTTCTGAGCCAGACTAAATTTTCTATTAACACCTCAAATATCGAACTTGACCAACAGCAGGAAGATTGATGAAACAGGGTTTTGTAGGTTGGCCACAATCTCATAATTAAGGGAACTTTGATGCAGGAAACAAGAAAAGTATGATTTGGGCCCTAATGCACATAGTTCTGATCTTTTTTTAATATCAATAATTAATACACCATTGCCACAGCCATAAGGACCAACTTTATCAGGGACTAAGAGTTAATTTTCAAACAACAAACAAGTGGTCACAAGAAGACGTTACATGTGGTCATATTGCTCTGCTTCGAAGTCAAACCTCCATGTTGTAGTTCCATTGTACCTTTTCACTCATGCCGATTACATTTCAGCTTAAAATCATGAAAATGAGGCTCATTTGTTAAAATTATTATCAAGAACAGAACATGAAAGTTTCATTTCTTTTACCTCCGCCAAGGAGGTAATGTTTGTTTGTCTGTTTGTTTTGTTAGCAAGACTATGCAAAAACTACTGGATGGATTTTGCTGAAAATTTTCAGGGGGTGTTGGTAATGGCCCAACTTAGAAATAATTAGATTTTGGTGGTGATCCAGATAACCGCCATTAGCAAATGGTTGTTTTTGCTCATTAACTGTCTAACTAATAATGATATCAACATGATTGCTAGGTGTGGGTTTCAGGGTCAAGGAATCATATTATGATGGTAACTTTATCATGAAACTATTGCTTATAGATGGAACAGCAATATTGGAGCTACCTTGGTGGAGGTTTGCACTCACTGAGTGCTTTCTAGTATTGTTTCTGCTTCAAAATCAAGCCGCCATGTTGTAGTTCTGTCGTAGCTTTTCACTCTCTTCCTCACCCTCAATTACATTTCAGCTTAAAAATCGTGAAAAAGAGGTTAAGATTATCGCACAGAACAGAATATGTTAGTTTCATTTTTTTTTTTTTTTGGCGCAGACCTTATTATCAGCAGTGATCCAAAACAGTGGAAAATCCCACAAGCTTTTAGTCGATAGAACCAGCGCAATGCTAACTCCCATGTTGGCCTACAAAATAACGTAATCTCCGCACCACTCTATCCTGTGTAGTATATACTGAGCTGTCTATCTGGCATCTCAGGTAAGCCTAGCAACAGCAGGGGAGGAATATTTGATAGGCTGACACACTGTCTGCTCTCATTTAACCTGTCACTTGCAAACACAAACCAGAATTGCTTGTTACAGTTTATTTCATCCAAATATTTATTTGAAAGTAGAATGTAAAAATGCAAAATAATGGAATAAAATAAGAATTCATTTCTCAGAGGGCCTGGACAGGTCCCCACTGTAGAAGCCAAAATGCCTAATTATCATCTGATCAGAGTATGCATGTTTAACGTGCTTATCATAAGACACATCCCGCTGCTGTCTTGGCCAAGACTCCTTTGAAAAAGACCTTTTTATATTTTAATTGGAATACTTTGGGTGAAAAATAAAGTTAGAAAAACAGATTCATTAATTACCTCTGCCAAGGAGGTTATGTTTTGTGAGCATTTTTTTGTCAGTTTGGGAAACAGGGTAACTAAAAAAGTTCAGAATGGATTTTGGATGATATTTTATTGGAATATTGGCCATGGTACAAGGAAGAACTGATAAGATTTTGGTTGTGATCTGAATCTGGATGCGACCCCAGGATTTTTTTAAAGGATATGTAAACACTGTGGGATAGGGCAGTTAACCACATTTTTACCAACCACTCAATAAGTTCACAACAGATTTTCGTGACATTTTTAGGGAGTTTTGGTCATGACACAAGGACGCAGTGACAAGATTTTGATGGTGATCCGAACCCGGATGCAGATTCCAGTATTTACTTAACAGTGTGTGATTGGGCAGTTTTCCACATTTTCCATAAAAGCTCAACTAACAATGTCAAAAATGACCAAGTGGAGGTCTGTGCTCTTGAATCACTTCTAGTTAAATAAAATATACCTGTTTGGGAGTGTGTTGCAGGCCAGCCTTAGCTCCTCTTCAGAGGGGGGCCGTGAAGACGCCTGGGAAAACCCATCATCCTCTGAGCTTTGTGAGGAGTTCAGAGGGACGTAATCCTTCCCGTCCTGACAGAAGTTGATGAACATTTATTTAAGATTAAGTCTGTCTCTAAAACTCTTAACATACTAGAAAAAACTTGTGAACTCACAGGTAGACTGTTGTCCTGCAGCAGGTCACCAAGGATCTGAACCAGGGCTGGGAACGTCGGCCTCTCTTTGGGCTCACCCTGCCAGCAGGCCAGCATGATGCCGTATCTACCAGCAGAGGGCAGCAACATCACAACAAAGAAAAAACATGTACCTAAACTCTTCAAATTACATCCTCATACTCTCTTTAAAAGTAAGGCCATCAGGACATTGATGGGTCTGAATCACAGGTCTCGGGTTTATTTGATTAGATAATAACAGAGGATACTAAATTCAGCTTCTGTAAACGCTAATTAAACCCCTCCAAAAAACAACAGAAGGCCTCGACTCACATTTCAGGTGAGGCAGTCTCCGGTGCTCTCATCCTGACACCGTCTTTCAATCGTTTGCAAAACTCTTCATCAATCTGTACTCCCGGGTACGGAGATGCACCTGAGGGTGAACAAAAAGGATGAGGCATTCAGTGACATTTCAGGTTAAGTTTCTCCACCAGTGACAGGGATTTACTCTGCTTATAAAAGTGTTTTTGAAAGGAAGAGAGATCAATAGATATAGTTAAAAAAAACATGACTGCTCCACAGCTCAGCAGGAGGTTTCACTGAAATGCTGCTTCTTTGATTTCTATCCACCTGCTCCCTTATAAAAAGATAAATTGTGCATGCTGTGATTTTTACCGAGTGAAAAGATTTCCCAGAGAAGAACGCCAAAAGACCAGACGTCGCTCTGGCTGGTATAAACTTTGTCAAAGATGCTCTCTGGTGCCATCCACTTCAAAGGCAGACGAGCCTGAGGGGAGCATTAAAACATCAGACTAGAATTAAGAGATAGTCACACAAAAAGACACAACGCCCATTTTAAAGGTGAAACCTCATGTGGGCGGTTAAAACACAACAACAAACTTAATTCAGTATCACCCCCGAGAAGCTGGAGGCTCAGAAAGAGGGAGAAGGCGGCATACATTTCCTTTCCTGACGTAGTCCGGGTCTTTGTATATGTCTCTGGCCAGGCCGAAGTCACAGATCTTCACGATGTTGTTCTCTGACAGGAGAATGTTCCGGGCTGCCAGGTCTCTGTGGATACACTGCGGATACACACATGACCACAGATGCATCATAACACTGCAGACAGGCGTGTGTGCACGTAAGAGACTGCTCACGTGTATTTCTGTGAGCTTGTTTTATTGTTTACAGAAAGGGAACCAGAGCTAATGAAAGTGTTTTATTTTAATTCTCTATCACCTTGACTTTTGTGTACACTTGAGTGCCTGTGCCAATTTCTACATAGGACTGGAGAATGTCTTGTTATGGCTGGGAGAGATGTAGACATAAACTGACGATTGGGCAAAGATAGGCAGCTGCCTGGAGCCTGAAGGCCCTGTACATCAAATATGTTATATCAACTGTAAACAATTTGAATGTATTAAATAGGTAACATGGATATTAATTTGACAACAAGTTATGTTTTAAAAAAAGCTGCAACATAGAGCTTGAAAGACCAAAATATTTTCTGAGAGGACCAACTACTGAGAATAAACCTCTCAGCAAGACCAACTATTTTCTCTTTTTAAGAATATTGTGTCAAGGGAGATCATGATCATCATTTTTCTTGCAAGACCTTCTTTCTGTGGTGGTTCTGTGGCTTTGTTAACCCTTTAACCCTAGCAAAACTGACTGGTACATCTCACGTGTCTTCATGAGTATCTTCATGATAATGACAATTAATCAAACTTAAATCTCAGTTACAATTAGGGATGGGAAACCAATTCCAGTTTAGAATTGAAAACAAATAGCTCAGGCAAATCGATATCAATACGCTTAATGCTTTGTTTTCCTTTATCCTCCCACTGTTTTGCATGCCTTGCTAATCAAGTACTTCACTCATGAAAGGCAGTAATACAGAAGAAGTCAAAGAAGTAATCATGACTGACTGGAGACAGATGTGGGGAAAAATGTGGCTTAATTTTACACAAAGTGACAGTGACTGCACAACATCCAAAAACATAACCTCCTTGGCGGGGATAACAAAGTAATCAAGATTTAAGGATTACTGTGCAACATGACATGTTACACTAGTTTCATCTTTCTTTTTAATTACATCTTTTTTTAAGATATAGTAGTTTTACTGAGCTGGCCTAACGGCACTATGTCACAGCCAGCATTGTTTTAACCACGGGTCACACTTGTTTATAAGAAGGAAGCAAGAAGGCTAAAGCGGGGAGGTTAACTGTCCTATATAAGATCATGCAGATTATCCTATTTATCAATGCGAGACACACCTTTGAAAAAATCATATCTCTGCCAATTTTTAATGGATTCACTTCCAATTTTAGAGGATAATATGGAGTCCATGTCTCTATAATCAAGGTAAATTTCATTTGGATCTGATCCAAATTGACGTCACAAAAAAACACTGAACTTTGTAATGGGAAATCCCATTGACGACACTCAGTAATTCATATAAAGTTAAAATATCAAGTGATGTTCCCAAAACTTGTTTTGTTCATACAGGATAACAACCTTTATGTATGTGCTGAGTTTGGTCTGGATCCTGGCACTATTCTGGATCTGTTGATCCAGAAGTGTATCTTTTTGGCAGAACTGAGCTGCTTGGCGGAGGTCTTTGTTCTTTCAGTGCTTTTCTGTTTAAGCACTTTGTCATCAGCCTGGTTGCCTGGTCGCCGTACTCCAAGTGTTATTACTACTGCTGCTGTTTCCACTACTACAGCAGTGTGATGATTTAACTCAATGTCCTGTTTGTTTTGGTTCTTGGGCCAATTGCACCCTCACCGCAAACAGTGGTCGATTGGAAGCAAGCCGAGGCCACCTATTTAAGGCGGGCTTGGCGGGGTTGTCTGTACCGAAAAACAGGGATCAACTGTTGTATCATATACAGTACAAACTGTGCCAAACAGGGAACGCTCGTATTGGAACAATCCCCCCAAACAGTCTAGTTAAGAAACACCCTCAGTTTGCAGCACTGAACCAGATCACTGTTGGCTTTATAGTCACATAGTTAATAATTTACTGCACAGTCACGTAAAGCAAAAAACTGCTTCTAAGAGCAACATCCATTGACACTCCAGCACAGCTCATTCTCTAATTGTCTTTGAGAAGCCAACAATTAACCTTTCTGGAGGCCAGGAACTCCATCCCACGAGCCACCTGGAAGCTGTAGCAAATGAGATCTTCTATCGTCAGAGGAGTTTTCCACAAGTCCTCCACTGCAGAGAGAACAGGAAGAGAGAGAGAGTCATGAGAAGTGAAAGACGGTAATGAGCTGTAACAAGCTGAGAAATCAAGTTCCCTTAATTAAAACACTCACTTTTCTCAACCGCAGGAGTCTGACTGGGTGTGCTGGATGGAGGCTGAGAGCTGATGAGGCGGGAGGGGGGTGGAGAAGCAGGCTGTCGAGCTCTCTGGTCCATTTGGCCTGCTTCAATCATCCGTCTTACTTGGCTCTGAGTTTTAGGAGAGCGGTCCTGAATGGAGAAAGATCCAATATGTAGAATTTTCCAATATACTGCCTACTGTACAAACCCCAATTCCAAGTAGGGATGATGTGCAAAATTAAAAAATAAAAACAGAATACAATGATTTCAAAATCCTTTTAAGTCTATATTCAATTAAATACAATTTAATGTGTAAACTAGTAAACTTTATTGTTTTTTGTATATATTCAGTCATCAATTTGATGCCTCATAACATATTACAAAAAGCTGGGACAGGGGCATGTTTAACACTGTACTGCATCACCTCTCCTTTCAACAACATTCAATAAGCGTTGGTGAACTGAGGATGCTAATTCTTAAAGCTTTGAAGGAGGACTTCTTTCACATTCTTGCTTGATGTACAACTTCAGCTGATCAGTTGTCTGGGGTCTTCATGGTCATATTTTGAGCTCCATAATGCACCACACATTTTCAGTGGGAGACAGGTCTGGGCTGCAGGCAGGCCAGTCTAGTACCCGCACTCTTTTACTATAAAGCCACGCTGTTGTAACACTTGCAGAATGTGGCTTGGCATTGTCTTGCTAAAATAAGCAGGGATGTCCCAGAAAAAGAAGTCACTTGGATGGCAGCATAAATTGCTCCAAATCTTGTACCTACCTTTCAGCATTACTGATGTGTAAGTTACCCATGCCATGGGCACTAACACACTCCCATACGATCACAGATGCTGGCTTTAGAATTTCCTGATATCAATATGGATGTCCTTTTCCTCTTGAGCCCAGAGGACATGGTTTCCAAAAACAATTTGAAATGTGGACTCATCAGACCTTTATCTCAGTCCACCTCAAATGAGCTCAAGCCTAGAGAAGCTGGCGGTGTTTCTCGGTCTTGTTGATTTATGGCTGTCACTTTGCATGTTAGAGTTTAAACTTGCACTTGTAGATGTAGCGACCAACTGTTTTCACTGACAGTGGTTTTCTGAGGTGTTCCTGAGTCCATGAGGTGATATCCTTCACAGAATGATGTCAGTTTTGAATGCAGTGCTGCCTGCCGATGGAAGGTCACAGGCATTCAGTGTTGGTTTTCACCCTTGCAACATACATTCAGAGATTTCTCTGGATTCTCTGAATCTTTTGATGATATTATGGATTGCCAGTGGTGAAATCCCTAAATTACTTGCAACTGTGTGTTGAGAAATGTCTGTAAGCTGTTGGAGTATTTGCTTAAGCAGTTGTTCACAAAGTGTTGAACCTCGCCCCATCCTTGCTTGTGAAAAACTGAGCTTTTCTGAGCTCCTTTTATACCCAATCACAACACTCACCTGTTTCCAATTAACCTGCTCACCTGTGGAATGTTCCAACAGGTGTTTTTGAGCAACTTTCCCAGTTTTTGCTGACCGTGTCCCAGCTTTTTGGAACATGTTGCAGGCATCAAATTCAACATCAGTGACAATTTAGTTCATTAGTTTGAACATTAATTATAATGTCTTTGTATTGAATTCAATTGAATAGGTCAAAAAGGATTTGCAAACCATTGTATTCAGCATTTATTTATGTTTCACACGATGTCCTAATGAAATTGGAATTGGGGTTTGTCATATATTTTAAAAACCAACACTTAACAAATGCATAACACACCAAATGATACACATGTTTCTGAGGATCACATTTCAGCCACATTATTGCAGCTTAAAAAACAGTTTCAGTTCAGTGTTTTAGATACCCTGTATGGGAGGAAGAACTCTCTCTTGGCTCGCAGGAAGTTGGACAGATTCCCGTATTTGCAGTATTCAACTATCACCATCAGCGGACCTGTAAATAAACAGTTTATTCAGCTGTTTTCTGTCTGTTATAATGTATATTGTTTGTGTAGAAGCTACACTCGCTGCTGCACTTTGTACTTTTTTTCTCTTCTCGCTAAAACATTTCTGCCTCTGATTTGGAAGTTTGTTAATTCATTGACATACTGTACTGGCCAGCTTTCAATCTTTAAAAATTTCCTGCTTGAGGTTAGCTGCAAGGCTAAATTGCAGCTTTTGTTAAAGGTAAACACAGTCAGATGTTTGCCCCCTGAAAAATGTGCCCCATAGGTCAAAGTGATGTATGGACGTTAAATTAGGGGTGTCGAGGAAAAGGAGAGGCAGCTGTTGGACTTCCTCTACTAGAAAAGGCAAGCGAAGAAAATGTTTTAGAGTCTTAACTTTGATTAGAAAATAAACTGTAGTCTTGAAATTGACAACATGTGTTAAAAATAGAAAGGGTGACGAACTAAATTAAGGCGGCCAGAGCAAAGTAAGTATTAACAGTAAAATTGATATTGAATATTTTGAGATGTCCACATATTTTTGTTACTTAAGGTAACATTAGGATTATGCAGCCATTTATCTTAATAATTAATCAGCATCTCAACATCTTCAATGATCTTTAGGTGGCTTCATGTCATAAACAGTCTAAATATAATTTCAATGTGATTTTTCTCACCATTAGGTTTGGTGCAGGCTCCTACCAGGTTCACTACGTTCAGATGGTTTCCAATGTGGATCAGGATCTTTAACTCTGACATTAAAGCTTTATGCTCACTGGCTGTTGCTCCATCTGAAACACACAGGAACAGCAGAGGATGGATCAATGGAGAGATAAGAAAAAATATAAAACTGTTGAGTTCATGTAATAAATGTTATGATCAGTGCAACAGAGCGGGTGTCTCAACGTGTTTTAGAAAAATAATATTTAAATGTAAAAAGAATACCTTCCTGTTAGACTTTACAATATGAAAGTGCTATATGCACTAACATTATTTAGTACTGCATTAATATCATAGATTGCTATATTTCGACAAAAGATAGAATTCATAGAGTTATAACTTATTCTCTTAGCATTTTCTGTTTCCCTGTTTTATAAAAACCTTAAAACTGCAACATGAATTTTCTGAATTGTAAAGAATAAAATCCGACCATCATGAGGGGCTTACTGCAAAGGTTCGGGTGGCTATAACAACAAAACTGCACTGAACTGCACGGTCCTACTTTCCTTTAACAGATTAACCCACCAGTTGATTCTCTGTGTAAATACTTCAATATTAACCCTGATAATCATTGTAGTGGCCATTTATTTAGGTGCATATGCTTGTGCTAGGTTGGACCTGCTTTTGCTGGTTTTGGTCTGATGTAGGAAGTCCTAGTGCCCCAAGAGAACCCATGGATGCACAGGCAGACCATGCAAACTCAACACAGATAGGCCCTGACAGACACAGGGTTCAAACCATCAACCTCCCTGTTGTGAGGAGCCTGTTTTATATTGTGCTGCATCCAATTTTATCATACCACAACATATGATTTTTTTTGACCAATTTGTCATCAGTCCTTGTGCTAAATTATTTGGTTTCTTTACCGCTCTGTCTTTCCATTAATCAGGTTAACACTGAGACTGTAGACAAGGACAACATTAGATCTCACCTTTCAGCATCTTTATGGCCACTGTGTCCAAACTGCCGCTCTTGCTGATGCCATATATTGACGCCTCGATCACTTTTCCAAAGGCACCATGGCCTAAAACCTTCCCTGTGATAGAGAAAGAAAAAGATAATTCATGTTTATTGACCGAGGCAGGTTTGTATTGAGCCCTGCAGGAATACACAAACAGTTGTGGTGGCAAATGTTCGTTAATGCATCTGGCCTCTTAAGAAGCCAAGAGGTGAGGTATTAGAATTTCAATCGCAGCCGCTCCCTTATGTTTCTGTGTTGGAACAGATGCTTTCCCTCAAGGCGATTTTAGAAAGGCGTGCTGGGAAGGAGAACATTTTTAAAATTAGCACTTTGCTTGGCAGCACTCTGCCTGGATGGATGAGATCCAAACTCACGCCATTAGACATTCTGCAAAATGGAAAACTAATTCGGTTTCATCCGTCTATTTGCTCTCATGCCCTCCTGTAGATTTCATCACACACTCCCTCTCTCACGTTCCCTGATTTATCCCATCACCCATCTTTCATGCTTTTCCCCACTAATCCCAAATGCTCACCCAGTCTGAGTTTGTCTCTGGAGATCTCCCACTGCGAGGAATCATAGGGCAAATATTCACACTGCTCATCCAGAGGCACCTCCCCAGGGTCCATGATGATGGACAGATAGCCCGTCTTTATGTCTGCAGGGTTAACCTGAAGTTCACAGAGACAAAGAGATGACATAAGAGGAGGAGAAAGCATGCTGAATAGGGGTTAATATAATAAATGAGGTGCAGGAAACACAGCACAATCCTAACAAAAGAATGAAAGAAAGGTTATGTGAGCTAAAAAAGAAAACACAATGAAGCAAAGCAAGCCAGCGACTTCTGTGGAGTGTGCTGAAAATGTTATTCTTGAAAATGTGATGTTTTCCCTTCAGTCAGAGAGATGATATTCTTAGACTCAAGGATATCTCACCTTGCCAAGGATAAACCTGCTGCTTTATGATTTTTAAAAAGTCCATAACAGACTGTGGGGGTTAAAAATGCCCTCTGGCTAAGATAAAAAAAAAAAAATCCTTGAGATTTTCCACTGCTTGGACTTACTATCAGGTCTCAATGATGCAAGAAAAACATTTTATGTGTTGTAACATCTTTCAATACCAAAATAAGATGCTCAGCACAAAACCTGATGCAAGCCGTCTTGACCAGGGTACAAAGACATGCATTAGAGCACAGGGATTACTGTAATAAATCTGTTGTAAGCTACCATGACATATAAACCCCAATTCCAACTGTTTGTGGTTTTTAACATTTTATTCGCTTTTACACCAAATTCTAACTTCATCAGAACTGGAGTTTTGCATTTGTGGAACCATCACTCCTTTAAGTGTTGGGATTATTCATGAGGCAGGGTTGTATTAAAGATTTCTTCTGATTTGGTTACAACATTGTACAATATTGATGAAGTTTAGCACACATCTACTTTGAAATGGCTGATCATAACTATGAAGGGAGTTGATTAAAATTCCAACAGTAAAAATCAAAGACAATTATCTTTAGATATATCTATAATTAATTTTAAATTACATATGGCTTGCCTGTGGTGTAAATTATCCACCACATGCCCTTAGAAGTATGTCTTGGTTTCATCATTACAAAAGCCAACACTGCATATAAATGTGTGAAATTCAGTCCATCTAAATCAATATTGACTTAAGTAAAGATCAACTCTGTATCAGCCTCCAAGGGCATACAGCATACAGGCTCTACATGTATTTCAGAAAAAATCAAGTGTGGAGTCTCATCTCTGCTGCTTTCAAAGATTTATCATGATGAGGGTGGGTGTTTTAGATGAAAATGAAAGTAACCCGTGATCTCATCTTTCTTTTTTTGATGACAGTTATTTTTCCTCGCTTAAACAAGTGGGCAAGGAAGAAAAAAACAAAGATGCTGTATCAGTGAGGAGAGGGAGCATGAGCCTTCTCTTAATTAACCAGTTAAAGCAATTATCACTTTGAGTCGCTGCTCAGCAACTGTGAGGGGCGCTCTAATATGTGACCAAAGAAGGAGAAATAAAGAGTGATGTGAGCCTCATTATAGATGTCCTTGTTGTGAGGACTAATACACAACTGCTAATTACATTCACATGCCCAGCAGTTATCAGTGTGAGGAACACCACTCTCAGATCACACAGTTGTGCTGAAACACAGACAGAGATGTTTGGAGTCAGAGGTGAAGGTGTCTCAGTCACAGCCTGTCAGTTTAACACAAAGAAATGAGGTGCTCTCTGACCCTCTTCACGTTGCAAAAGATGAGGATGAGTAAGGCCCAGAAGAAAACTGCAATGACTCCGGTCCCGATGAGGATTACTATCTCCACGTTGGCCTTGTCACTTGAACCTTAACAGGCAGAAAGAAAAGCAGATTGTAATTCATCAAAAACCTTTATATAGCCAGCTCTCAATGGCATAACTAATGTCATTACTATTGATGGAAAAAAAATAAATAATACAAAACAATATTTTGATTAATGACTGAAATAAAACTAAAGCTGACCAAACAAACAATAATAAAAAGTGAAAGATCTCTGATATGAGAGTTAATCCTTTCTTTCTAATTTAAAGCACCCTATCATATGTCCGACAAAGTATTTTGGCATGAAGCGCAGATGCCATCTCTAAGTTCCACCTGATGCAGGTGTCATTTACGTGCCCAGTGCTAAGGCTGGTAAAATAGCAAATGATCATGTGCCCTGTTTATTCTCAGAAGTTTGTTTCCCAGAAAATGTTGGCATGTTGCAGACACTGGTTATGCTTTACACGTCCTTACACCTGATCTGAAGTCTGGCGCGGAGTGTTTCTGCCATTTTGAGGATGGATTAGAGATGGACACACACCTCTACCATGACATATCAGAGCATTTGTTCAAATATTCAGTTTACAGTTCATAATGGAGCAGAGAGCTGGGAGGCAGTGTGACTTTGCAGCACCGCTCCATGGTGCGCTATTCCTGTGTGCTCCAGCCCATGTAGTACTCCCAGATACAAGAAAAAAAACACATAGAGGATAAAAGATTTTCTTGAAACACAGAGCTGCATTTCTAACATTTGTATACATACTAATGAATCTCACAAAAAAACTAAGCTCATAGATAACAGAGCGGGCTGTCCAGTGTGTTTTATTTACACAATAGAAACAGAGCCAAGGATTAGCAGGAAAATGGCAAAATTAATTGCTCAAAGCCAACAGTTATGTTGTGTTTACTAAGCAGGTATATAAAAAAAACTTAAACCTGCCTGATCCTGCCTTAACTGGAGAATTAAGTAATTAATGAGTTTTCCCTAACTCAACTTTTTAATCATTTCTTAGGCTCTGGATGCATCAATGAAAAAAGCACTTAATTTTCAGCATTAACAATTATCATACAGTGTTTTGTGTGTGTTCTTTGTGGTGTAGGCGGTGTTTTGTTCAGTAACATTTTTGATGTAGAGACAGGATGTACAGAGGTGCTGTACATCCTGTTTAGTCAAAAACAGGATGTACAGCAGCTTTCTAATATCAAATGACGATGGCCTATTTTTTACTAGTCAAAAGCTCCTATAGTTATTTTTGTACTTTTTGCATACCATGGACATTTGCAGCAGTGAGAGGCTTAAATTTAGAAACCCTCTGAACTCTTGAAGCCTCCAGACCACACTTTTCTCCTAAATGTAATCAAATTTTTGTCTTTTTTTCATTTGAAACAAGCATGTTTTGATGACTAAAAATCTATTGTCTTAAATGTTGATTTATATTTTGGATGAGCCTGCTGACTGCAGAAGTTCTGTTCTAAATTAATAATATTAATCATAATAATAATACATTTAAAAAATCAATTTCGTTGTATCTGTGCAATGGCAATAAAGATTCTATTCTTAATTTAAAAGTTTGTCCCTATTATAACCAAATTTTTATCAAGTAAAGAACCTGCAATGGATATTTTTCTGAGCCATTAACAATACAGAAACAGATAAAAAAAAAGATCTAACATCAAAATAACAAATTACAGCTGATGTGAAATTGAACATAAAAGGTAAAAACAACACAAAAATAAAAGTTGATGGAAAAAAAAACAGACTAGTATTACCTTGGACATTACCCTCCTCTTCCTGTAGGGGGTGCTGTATCACAAACTATATGTCCCAGCTGTCTTATCAGCACCTTTGATTAAATCCTTTGCTTCACATAAAAGTGCCAAACAGCCACTTACTCAATTCAGCCATTGATCAGGAGTTCTCATCAAGCAGGCTTGTTCAATTACTCATTCTGAATATAAAATCTGCCAGGAGTCAGTGACTTTGATTTCATTTCTGAGGCTGTTCATCGCAAAATCATTAAATCTACAGCTGCAGAGAAAAGCTGTAAGATGTGAAGCTCCACAAAAAAAAAAAACCCTCTGTTTGAGCTGAGGGGCGACAGAGATTTCAGGCCTGAGTGCTCTTGACAAAGCACGTCAGCTGGGAGGGCATATGAGTGGATACAGGTGGCATGTTAACTGGCTGTGTGTGTGTTTGTGTGTGTGTGTGGGGGTAAATGTCTCACCGATGACCCTGACAGCAGCCGAGGAGTGAACGCAGCCACGCTGGTTGCAGGCGGTACAGGTGTAGAGCCCGGCGTCCTCCTCTCTCACCCGCTGGATACTCAGCGTGCGGTTTGAATTCTGCAGCTGGATCCCTGCGAGGAGCAGTGGTGGACAAAGTACACAGCTTCATTATCCCAATCAAAGAGCAGATCAGGGGTGAACAACTGGCAGTCCCTGAGGCCACATGAAGCCCCTCTTCCCACTTAATGCTGCTCGCAAAACATCTGTTGAGAATTTTTTCTGAAATGATGCCAAGCAAGAATTACTATATTCAAACTAGAAAGCACTCAGAGAGTGCAAACCTTCACCAGGGTAGCTCGCATATTTTTGTTACATCTATAAGAAATAGTTTCATTATAAAGTAAGCATCATATTATGATTCCTTGACCCTGAAAACCCACACCTTACACCCAGAATCATGTTGATATCATTATTAGTTAGACAGTTATTGAGCAAAAATGATTGTTCACTAATGGTGGTTATCTGCATCCCCACCAAAATCTAATCATTTTTAAGTTGGGCCATTACCCACATCTCCTCAAAATTTCAGCAAAATCTGTCGTTTTAGTTTTTACGTAATCTTGCTAACAAACAAACAAACAGACATCTGAGATATCCTAAAAAATGTTAGTATTTTGATCAATGACTCTCTCTTACGTTTGGCAGCTAATAAAAATGAAATAAACTGGGATTTGCTTCGGTAAAAGTAGAGTAAAATCTTGTCTTTCTTTGAATCTAGCAGCTGGTTCGTATTACTTATATGCAATGGACGATGAAGATGTTTTGTACAAGCACTCAAGCATTCTCTAGGTCTTCACAAAGACTTAAACACTGGAGTATTCTTCTCTCAGAGGCTATTTGAGTTCTACTTCCTTCTGACCTTCTGACCCACATCAGTCAGAAGAGTACAGGAATATAAATTCTCTAGTCTCATAGGCCGGGAGCCAGGTCCACCCCTCAGGATGTTTTTTGCTGCCTTTTTTCACTATTATTTCCAGTTATCCTGTACCTTGGGGCATCACAAGTTGATAAGGACCAACCCCAACTCAGGGCCGTTTGGTCTCAGGGGCCAAAAAAAACCCTTTTTGGGAAAAGCTTCTGGCTGAATGATGTCATTGTAAATATTAAGGTACTGCAACTGTAGAAATGGTCAGAAAAGTCTCAAATTGTGCATGGAGGGAAACTAGCAGAATACGATTATAGAGCTTACTGCCTTTCCATTTTCAAATATCACCTTCATCATACCCCAAAAGACAAAAAAAATGCCTGTCCGCCTGACAATTTATCATTAAAATTCATTATTTCAAGCATTTTATTACACATCTCACAACCTCAGATGTGTATGAAAAACTTCCCAGGCTTCAATTTAAGCCCAAAATGAGCTTTCTATCTAGATGATTACACATGCTGTGACTAAAGTTCTCCACTGTATCTCAAATCGGAGAAAAAAGACCTTTCAAGATTTAGCCTTCCAAAAGGGATTAAGCTTATTTATTGCATCTAAATAATAACATCTCAAATAATATGTTAAACAACAGAGACCCGAGTTATGTACTGCTATACTGAAGTGATTAATCTCTAATGGCAGTTATCTGGATCACCACCAAAATCTGATCAGTTTTAAGTTGGGTCATTACCAACATCTCCTGAAAATTTCAGCAAAATCTGTCCAGTAGTTTTGCGTAATCTTTCTAACAAACAAACAAACAAAAATACAGGGCC
Source organism: Cetoscarus ocellatus (assembly GCA_037902135.1). Lineage (NCBI taxonomy): Eukaryota > Metazoa > Chordata > Actinopteri > Labriformes > Labridae > Cetoscarus > Cetoscarus ocellatus. The sequence goes on from JBAMNC010001086.1 coordinate 1,205,538, forward strand.
AAAAACATCACCTCCAGCTAGGTAACAAATAGCTATGGGCTGCGCCATCTCGTGGCCTAGTTTGAACAAAAGTTCTTACTTATGACAAAGTTCACAACCTACCAATGTTTGAGGTGTTACACCACCTCAGATAGTTTTATCATATGCTTTAGATATGATATAAATTTAACCTCCTAATAGGTGTAAAGTCCTCCTTAAATACAGTTGCCATAGGCTATTGTTCCTGAAGGTGTGATAGCTTGATGGATGAGGAGGAACAGAGGGTCTCAGAGGTTGTTTAGTGTCAGCAGCGTGTTCTCCGTGATAGATAACATCCCTCATAAATATATGAGAACTTCCTTGCTTGCACTTTTTTTTCCATCAGTGGAGAAAATTTTGGCCGTTCAGCACAAAACCACCATTAAATCATTTCATATTGTTGCCGATTTAACCCTCCCATCTCCACGGGATCACCGGCGCCCCCCAGCAGTAACACTCACATTGTTTACTTAAATCTCTGGACCGTGCAACAGAACTTTACAGGGACAACTTTGTTTGCAAGTTCACTCTTTTGTCAGACTATGGAGGACTCCAGGTCATATGTGTTCCTTCTAGAAAGTTTTAAATCAAGCCCTGAAGTGCAGTGCTTCAAAAACATTTTATTTGTTGATCCATAACTAGTGATTTTTCTGTCACATTTTCTTGGTGAAACATTTTCTTGATACTTAGAGAAAGTGACAACTTCCTGTCAGTTTACTGGCCAGTCAGATGGTCCAAACCTCTACCTCTCTTGTTTTCTTGAAAGTAGCATCCAATCAGGAGCAGCCAAAGGCCAACATGAGAAAAGACAGTTACCTATTAGCTCCTTAACAAAATAAAAAGCAAATGTGAGTAATGTGACTTGGCCCTGTAAAACATTAGGAACAAAAAATGTATCCAAGAGTGACACAAATGACTAAAAAATATAGACATACAGTACATATATTGTTGTTGTTGGTTTATTTGCATACTTTGATTTATTCTCCTAAAAGCCAAGGCTTGAGTGACTGTAAAAAGGCTTATTTATCATTGTTCTCTGTGTGTGAGTTTTTTTTTTGTTAAATTCTATAAAACAAAATTTTATTAGATATTTTTGTTTCGCCTATTTGATCAAACAACTTTTAATACACCAATCTGACAATATTGCAGCATACATCTTCAAACAGCCAAGGTGGTCCTGAAAACTGGTTTGTGCTTGAAAGGGGTGAGGTTATACATGCATTATAATAAAAAAATATCCATCAGGACTTAGAGGTAGCAGAAAATGGCTTGGAGTTGTAAGGGTTAACTGTATGTGGTCACTGTTAGTATAGACTGTCTGTGGATTAAAGTTGTAAGCTCTAGTTAGCTCCTTTTCAGAATATTAAGACATGATTTACATACATTTTCGTAACTTTATATTGATAAACAGTACTTTAGATATGGTGTGAAATTCTAGGGCTGAACTGTTAAAAAAATACTCTCCACTGATTGAGCAAATAAAGTTTACATGACTGCTCCATGTCAACATGTTGTTTAGTTCGAATGTTAAAGTCCACTTGTTAAAATAGGCCTTATGTCTCTGATTTGCAGTTGTGAGTGAGCCGTCCGTTTCTTTAATGCAAACTGCCTGTAAATCTAAGAAAGGCTTGCAAACGTATGGCTTATTCCTTGAATTTAGAACTTTACTAGTTTCAATGTGGACTTTACTCCAGAACTCAAGAAAGAGCTTAAAGGGATAGTTCTTTTTTTTTGAAGTGGGGTTGTATGAGCTCCATATGGCCACTAAGTACATTAGATGCAGTAGAAAGTTCTCTCCTCTCCCTCAGGAAGAACTCGCGGCAGCGCTGCACGGAGGAATACGTGGTGTGAGTCGGTTAGTTCCAGATAAACTTTATTTTTCTGAAAAGCTAATGCCCTCTAAAAATTTCTAGATAGCGTACTCTTAAACTGTGGTATTATTTTATGATGGGAGCTCTTGTGGGCAGAGAAAATACCCTTTGTATTTGGTACAATACGTCCCTGTTTGCGGCTGGTTCTGTGTCACAAACTTTTACAAATTGTGGCTTACTGAGGGAGAGGAGAGAACTTAGTGGCCATATGGAGCTCATATAACCCCACTTCAAAAATACTGAACTATCCCTTTAGGCAGAGCTGGTGCTACAGGTCACAGATCCTTAAAAAGTTTAATTAGGTACAGCATGTGAGTGAATTCATTTTGCCTCTGTCCCCCACAAGCAAGGACACACTTGCGATTACATGACAGCACACACTAACACAACATGTCATCTATACACTTATTTACCACTCTCTCACAGATCTTCAATAACAGTCTTGAATTCTCGTCACACCTTTGAGCCCTAATCAATAGTATTTATTTATAATCTTGTCGTCCTGTGTGACAGCCACATGTCCCAGCAGCCTCAGCTGTCACTCAGGCCCATATTGACCCCCCCCCCCCCCCCCCCCCCCCCCCCCCCACAACACTCCTCCCTCCTCCATCTCCTTCAGATGTTAAGAAGAGGAGTCGCCGAGAAAGCTAATGAGCCGTGTCTATCAGCCGCGGGGTTTAATGTGTGTGTCAGTGTGTGGGTGGGTGTGTGGGAGTGCGGCACCCTTACCAGCTTTCTTGTGCCTGTTTGTGTTTGACACATTTGCTCAGCTGTAAGGGGTGTGTGGGTGGAGCTGGTGGGTGGCTGTGTCGCTGAGCTTGTGTGCCCTTTTACTGTCTTGTTTGCCATTTCTCATGACATAAAGTGGGAAAGAATAAAGTCAGCATCTGCCAAAAAGATCAAGAAAAAAAACAAGCATATACTGAGAAAAAGTTATTGTTTTGGATTTTCTATTCAATCCAAACCTGAAGCCATATTTAAAAAATAAGATGGAAAATCCTTACGTTCTTGGATTTAGAAAATACAGATCTCTTTTAATCCTGAGGGACATTTTGGTGCCAGATCCCTCAGTTATGGTGACAAAGTAGGACACAGGAGAATAAAGAGTATAAGAGATATGTTCATGTAAAAGGACAAATTTAAAGGAACAGAGCTGTGCAGGAAAAAAAAGAGGCACAATGATGTGTACCTTTAGCTCCTCAGTCCCCAAATTTAGAGAAAAAATAGAGAAAAAATATTACACTGTCACCAATATGTATTTAAAAATAAGTACACATTTCAATGGTGGTCCTGAAGTACAAAACACAACAAACGAACCAGAGATTAAAGTTCTTCGTCCTCAAGATGGATTTCCATCATTTTGTATTTGTAACCATTTTTTTGTCATTGTCAGACTCACATAAAGAATACTGAATAGCCGTTTAAGTGATTTGGTAAGGTCGTCCATCGGGTCCGTTTCCTTGTACAACCTGTCTACAACGCCCTGCCAAGCCCAGGGAACCTCCATGTCTGGGGGAAGAGCGAGGCACCTTCCTGCCTTCTTTGCTCTGGAAGAGGCTCTTAAGTAGATCTCCTCAGCTGTTGCCCAAAGGCTCTGGCTGATGGTCGCTATTGTTGGCGCCATGACCAGGTGCTTAAGGCAATTGCTGAGAGCTTAGCCACAAAGCAAACAGCGTCATGCTCCAAAGAAGGCAGTCCTCTTCACCAAACCTGGAGAGAAACACCAGGCATGCTCACAATCATCTACAGGCCTTCTCCACACAGCTGGACTGGCAGCTGCAGGCCGACCTGGGAAAGCGGCTGAGGTTCCCCCAGGACATTGCAACAACAAGTCTCCGCCCAGACATGATCATTAACTCAGAGGCTTCAAGACATCTGATCATCCTGGAACTTATGGTGCCCTGGGAAGAGTGTACTGAGGAAGCCAATGAGAGGAAGAGGAAGTGTCACTGTGATATTGTAATCTGTGGTATCTCAACGCAACCTTGTGCAGCAGCTGGACCAGAGCGATTCAGCATCTGTAATCAGGCAGATCCATTTTGCCAAGCTCCAGTCTACAACGTTTGTGTTGGTCCTAAGCAGCACAGCCCAATCAGTGTCCATTACAGCAGGAAGAGGTTAGAGACGAGTGAGATGACAGCAGGAAGTGACTGCACTTGTAGAGATTAGCATAGATGCTAACAGCTTCAGTAGCGGTTCTGGCAGATTTTGACTACATTTCTTTATTAAATGAAAAACAAATAAAAACACTACAAACTTCTCTATAGTGAGAATATTTTCACTCCACTTCTGACTTGTTTTGATGAGAGTTTGTTTTACGAAGTGACTCATGCAGTAGCACCCTACATTATGTGACTGGTAAGTAATAAATGTTGATTGACGAAACGATCTTCCAATCACCTGCCAGATATGCTTCTTACAGGTTTAGCCCTCCCAAACACTTTCTATAGGCTCTTTCCCAGATGGAATATTTTGAAGTGTCTGTCTGGTGTTGCAGGTTAATATCAGTGTGCTTATTGTTGCTTTAATTACTTAATGTCTGGTTAATATACCTCACCATTACATTGCATCCACGTTGGTAGATTATCATGTTTCAGGTTGTTTTGACAGCAAACATTAGTGTAAATTGCTTCATTGTGTCCTGGCTTGCCCTTGCAGTTTATTTTCAACGACTGAGTGGAATACGAGAGAATTATAATCTGTGAGAGTCTGTCATAATTTCAAGTAAGTGACAGAGAAAACTTGACTGCCTCAACACAACATGGGGAGGAATACAACAGGTGAAATAACATGGCACCACACCTTCTTCACAGTGATGCAAAAACGGTTTAAAAATGACCTCTTAACAACATATTTCAGATATGAAATATTAGCTTGATAATGTAATGCAAGATTACTTTACTGCATTTCCTGATGGTATGGATAAAGAAATTAGGCACATACTCAAAGCGCAGTGCATGTTTAAACAGGCTCTCTTTACTGAATTGTGTTTTTATGACATTTGTAGCTCAATGTGTTACCTTTCAGACTCAGATTGATGATACTAAATATGATTCCTAAATTAAATTATTATTCCAATGTATTGTTTTTGTTTGCTGGGGGATTTTACACAGAGATACATGGAAATACAATATTAAATGTGATGGTTCTGATAAAGATGAACAAACATACGGTTTATAAATTTGCAGTATTTGGACTTAAGTACATAAAGAAAAAAAACACCACTCAAAAAGGGGCAGTTTTGCCTTATGGCTGTTTTACTAAGTAAAGTTTCACTGCAGTGAAAAACTTTTGAAAGGAAACCGTGAGACTGTAATTAAACTGCTTTGATTTCTTCATAAAAAAAACCATGAACTTCTATTGATGTTTCTCATACTCTCTGGTATCAAACCAATATTTTTTCCTCCTAGTTTAATCAAACATGCCTTAAAAGTTTTATTTGTGTTCTACTTTAATGTAAAAATGTAATTTGCCCTTATATGCATTAAAAAAATTTAAATTGATTTATTCAGAAATAGGTAGGTTTCTCAAGCTTAACAATATTCTAAAAGAAGCTTCATATATGTCCCTTTTGTTTTACAGGAAACTTTATATGAGGGTGTTTATATTTCCTAGTTTGAATGAATTAATTATCACTTAAAACTTGTGCAGAGAGTTTCTATAACTTTGTTTTCATTTGAAAATTTTCTGTACAACTTTTTCTTCAGTTTTCTCCCCCACTTATGTTCCTGAAAATACAACAAATCAAAAACACAACAATACATATGACCAGACAACATCAAATGACAAGCACAACACTGAACAAGAAAACACATTAACACATACAGAACACAACAACTCAGAAACAGAACAAGAAATTAGACAACACAATTTTAAACTACAAAACTCCATAAAATACAAATAGAGACAACAAACCAACAAATGACAAAACAAAACATCAGATGAGAAAACACAACAAAAAGATAGAAAACAATACAAAAAAAGTAAAACAACAAAAGAGACATGGCAAAGGTGCTATTTGTGTTCTGTTTCACCTTTTCTTGTTTATTGTTGTTTATTTACATTTGTCAGCAGGTTAAGTTGTTTTCCTCCTGTTTTTTCTGTTGTTGTCATATTTTGTTTTTAATTGTGCATTCTGTTTTTACATTTGTTATTGTATACTGTCTTTTGTTGTGTTTTGTCATTGTTTATTTGTTAGTTTCTATTCTTATTAGATGTTGTGGGTTTTTTATTTGTTGTAGTATTTTTTGTCTTGGACTGTTGTGATATTTTTATTTTTCATTTTGTTTAATGTTTTGTGGTTTTGTCTATTATTTTGTTGTTACGTCTGTCTATGTCACCGTGTCCTTTCTTTATTGTCCCACAGTGTTTCTTTTGTTTTTGACTGTTTTTGTTCATTGTTAAATTGTTGAACTTGTCCTTGATTTCTTTAGTTGTCGCTGGCTTTTCTTACTTGCTATCGTATTGTTCTTCAGGCTCACCACATATTCCTCTTAATTGAATGTAAACACTTAGTGAGAGGAAAAAAATGTTGCCATTAAAGAGAGGAAAAAAACATGCAGGAAATGAAATTGGGTTTACAAAATGTACTAATCCCTTAAGATATGCTCTTGGTAGCTGGTAAGCTTTTTATCTGTCGAAAGGTTTCAAACATAGTCTCTGCTCTCAATCGGTGTGTCAGGACCCAAAAGTGGGTCAATGAGCTGTTTTTAGTGGGTTGTGAATGTATGACTAGGGAAGAAAAGGCAAAAAGTTACCGATGTTCAGAGGCCCCAGTAGATATTCACACTGCATTTCATTTTCCTACATTTTACTGATAGTGAACAAGTTTAGGTTTGTTCTCCAAGGATCTCCACTTACTCAAAGCAAAGTGTTGAAGTAATCTATCTGGTATTCCAGTTATAATGAGTAGATTTATTAAAATCTTCAGATAACAAACAAAATGTTTATGTTAGTATTACCAGCCCAGATCCAGTGAAGTTGGGACATTGTGTTAAAGAATAAAAAAAAAGAATACAGAGATTTTCGAATCCTTTTCCACCATATTCAATTAAATGAACTACAAAGACAAGACAACTGAAGTAATACATCAAACAAGAATCTGAATCAATCCCTCCTACAAAGCTTCAACAACTAGGCTATGTTCACACTGCAGGTCTCGGTGTTCAATTCTGATTTATTTGTTGAAATCAGATTTTTTGCATGGTTGTTTACATTATATTTTGGATGCGACTGCCATCAGACTTCAGTTTGAACAGCCACACAGGATGTTTACGAAAGTAAATATGGATGGTGCACATGTCAGTGTGTGTGTATTTTGAAAGTGTTGTACAATTGGAGCTGAAAATTTATGACAAAGTGACGAGGAGAAGAAGAAGAAGACAAAAAGAGCACACGTTTTAACAGTGGCCTTTTGTGGAGCAGTGGCTGTTGCCTCTGTACAGAGGTATGTGTCGATGCAGAGTATGAGCCAGGAGTGGTAGGACTGTGAGATGAGTAGCTTCACTGACACAGAATTATTCCATAATTGTTTCGTCCATTGTTTCCACTGGATATTGTCGTGTCTTTCCTCCATTGGTACAAATTTGTTATAAAAGTTGGATGACATGCGACATGACCGTTCAGAGTGAGGTCAGTTAAAGAAGCATCAGATATGTTTCTGATTTAGGACCTCATATGCAAGTGGCCTGAGTCTGATTAGAAATAAATCAGATTTGTGCCATTCAGACTGTCATAAAGACTCAGATATGGGTCACACGTTGACGAAAAAAGTCGGAATTGGGCCACTTTTTGCCTGCAGTGTGAACGTAGCCTTAGTGTTCTCAATTCCCGAATGCTTATTGAGTTTTGTTAGGATGAAAGGGGATGTAAGACAGCAGTAAACACACCCTTGTCCCAGCTTTTTTGGAACATGTAGTGGGCCTTGAATTGAAAATGAGGGAATATCTGCCAAAAAACAATACAGTTTATCAGTTTGATCATTAAAGATCTTGTATTTGTAGTGCATTTAATGAAATATAGCTTAAAAAGTATTTGCACATCACTGCATTTTGTTGTACATATTTTTCTAATTTCAAAATGTACAAAGAATAACATTAGATTAGATTAGATTAGATTGTACTTTATTGATCCCCTTGGAAAACCTCAGGAAAATTGGGATTCAGTAGCAGTTCAGTATTACAGATTAAATCTTAACAAAAATATAAATAAATATAAATATGAATAAAGAAATAAACATAAATGGCTACTGGCTGGCTACTGCTCCTTCCTGTCCTCATCCCCCACCAGTGAGGAGTTGTACAGTCTGACGGCCTGAGGGACAAAAGACTTTCTCAATCTGAGTCTGTATAGCAGTCTGTATAGTGGGACCAACTGTCGAGTGGGACTGGCAAAGACCGTAGAGTTGGACACATGCCTGTCCACACACGTGTGAGCAGTGATGCATACCTATTATGTATCCATCTAGAATTTGGGTCCAGGTAAGAGACAGCAAACCTCTACTTTGTTTCCCAACCTGAAAAAGTTCAGGAACCCCTTAATAATAAAATGTTATGATATTTCTAAGGTAAAATGTTGTTCATTATATTAATATGACTGATATCATATTTTTTAAGTGTGAGGCGCAAGACGGTCATGGGTCTTGAGGCTGGACCAACCGAAATCCACTGCTCTGAATAATAAGAACAAAGTACAACATTAAGCTAACTAGTGAGGAAGTACAGTGATAACAAGGAGTCATAAAAAAACAGAATTGACCCAATTATGGCTGTAAAAATAAGAGCTCTCCTAAATTAAATCCCAGACGTGACAAACTTTGTAACTATCTGTGTATGTAACACTGTGTGGTGGGCGGATGAGCAACTGCACTGTTGTATAAACGCGTGCATCACCTGTGTAGGTATGTTCACGCACCAGACATTTGGTGGAGAGGCTGGTTGTCTTTGAGCCAGGAGAGGCGGGGCACGGGTCGGCCCTCCACGTCGCACTCCATCCGCAGAGACTCGGTCACATTCACCGTCTGGTTGGTGAGGCTGCCCTTGTACAGTGGCGCCTCCAGGGCTACGGAGAGAGGGAGAGAGGTGTAAAAAGGAGGGAGATCTGTTGTTATTGTATGCTGTTTGTAAACTGTAAATGCCAGAGATGTACACAGATTTCTCTGAAGGGTGTCCTAGGATTGCTAAAGTGCAAAAGTCAAAAATTCCATTAAGACGTACATCCATCCTGCAGGCAACAACACAAGGTTACAGCCCACATCATGAATGAAATATGGATTTGTTTGAGCCTTTCAGCCCTGCAGCATCTCAGCTCTGTTTTCTGTCACCACATTTCGATGCTGTGCAAACATCAGGTACTCTCTGTGTTACGTGTGGATGTGGGTATGAGCTTGCGTGGGCACCTCTCTGTGAGTGTGTGTATTTTTAAGCCTGCAGCATCTACTGCGTGCCCACTGAGACCTGTGTGTGCTTCCTCTGCCAAAGGGTTGAGCTTTCTCTATAATTAGCTGCAGTTAAAGCAACTCCTTTCTGCCAGGCGATGTGTTTATGTGTTTCTGTCTGCAGCTTTTATCTCTTTTATCCCTCACCTTTGACAGAGATGTATGTGAACAGGCACTGCTTCTCCCCGTTACGCCTGCTCTGAGCCTTGCACACGTAATGACCCTCGTCCTGCAGCTGCACAGAAGGAATGGTGAAGTCCAGGATCCAGCTGTTGGATGGCTCCTTGAAGGAAAGTTTGCCATCCAGAGTGTCAGCGTAGAGGTGCACACTCCTACAGTCCAGCTCTTGAGGCCTGCCCTGCTCGTCCTGCAAGGCCCGTGGGTCCAGGCGGTACCACTGCAAATGCTCGTAGGTGTAGTTGTCGGCGCTGCAGCACAGAGACACTTTGTCCTGCTCAAGCGGATTCTCCGAAGGCTGAACATCCAGGCTGAAGCCCTCAGGGATAGCTTTGAAGAAAGAGAGGGCAGGAAGGGCAGGAAGGTTGGTTAGATTACCTAAACAGACAGAGCATGAGCGTGGGACTACCGCAAAAATAAAAAATCCTTAGAGGAAAGGTTCATTACAAATTTATCACCAACACACATTCAGCAGCAACACTGTGTTGCATTGCAGCTGTAAGCAGTTCTTTATCAGAATCAGAGCTTTGTCCTCTTGAATACTGTCACTGAATAGGGACTTCACCAATAAAAGTCATGAATACAATCACAAAATATAGTTAAGTTGTTGGACCCAGGACTCCTAAAATATAGACTTTTAACAGAAAGACAGCATCTATCCCTCTACCTAGCACCTAGGTCTTTGCATATAGCACTACGCAAGTTTGGCAGTCAACCAAAGAAGTTCTGTTACGGCATGAGTTCACGATCAGCTAGAGGAAGTTATTTAAGAGGAGAGATAGTTTGCCCATCTCCATACTGTGTTCCACCCTCCGAACAGCCATGTTTACATGTGCACTTTGTCTTCAATCTGACTGAAATCATTCTGATTGGAATTTTCTGATTTACATGGACACATTCTGATCATGGCGTGTGTACATGCATCTCACATTTAATCAGAATACAAGCATCTGGGCATGCACAGAGCTGTCTCTAAAGTCTAAACTTGAAGACAGCAGAAGGAAGAAATATAAAACAAGTGCTTTAAATTGTAAATAATGATTTATGCTCAGTATTTATTGGTTGTAAACAATGTATAGCGGAATCCACCTACTATGTAAATGAGACATGTATGCAACTCTCCTGTTAATGAGTGCATGTTGATAAATAATTTCTCTGTTATGAGGCCAAATTAGTTTGAAATGTGGTTCCACAGCGTGATTAATACTTGGTTAATATTTCAGTTTGTTTTCATATAAGAATGTTAAACGCACGACTCCTCCTCTGCTACAAACAAACACAGCAGTCTATCACTGGTCCTCCCTCACAGAGTAACGGAGAATTTATTCCTCTGCTACAGTCAGTGACTCTGGATGTCTTTTTTTCTATTTTGAAATGAACCCAAATCGTGTTCTCCAAGCATTTTCCTGCTGCTCTCTTTTAGAGAAACTAAAACACTGCTGTTAAAAAGACAAAGACAGAGACAAGCTTGGCAGCCACTGAGGCAGTCTGTATAGTAGGACCAAGTGTAGAGTGAGACTGGTGAAGACCGGAGAGTTGGACACACGCCTGTCCTCAACTGCACATGTGTGTGCGGCCCTAAACATACGCAGCTTTAATATGTATGTTTAGTTAAGACAGCTTGTGTTTTATGTCCTTTTGCTGTATGTAGAGGGATTTTTTCTCAAACTCCTCTGATTTGATTAACCTTTATGTGGTATTCGTTTTGAATACCCCATAAAGGCCTTCCGGGTCATATATGACCCGGTTTTGTACGACTCATATATGGCATGTAGATCCAAATTATCCACAAATTCAGTGTTTCACCTTATTTGTCAACTTCCCTCCAACTGATTGAAACTAATTTTAACACTTTTTAAAAATTGTATGACATCATTGACCTAATTTGCATAAAAATATATATATTTTGAGTGAAAAAAAGCAACAATTACAAATTATGATTTCTGAGGTCCAATATAATATTATGGATTTTTTGAGAGGGGTATATGTTGAAGTTCAGACAAAACATTTTTTCACCCTTTCAAATTTTTGAATGGCAACAAATACTGACACTAACTGTATTCCGGGTCATATATGACCCAGTTTTGTTTGACTCAGATATGGCATGTAGATTAAAATTATCCACAAATTCTATGTTTCACCTTATTTGTCAACTTTAATACTTTTTTTTTAATTTTATGAAATCATTGACCTAATTTGCATAAAATTATACATATTTTTAGAGTTAACAACAGCAATAATTACAAATTATTAATTCTGAGTTCCAAAATAAATTCATAGATTTTAAGAGAGGGGTATACGAGGGTCGGATGAAAAGTTTTGAGCCTAACTATGAAGTCCAACCGGAATTCAATTTTTAGCTATCTATTTTTCAACATAGTCCCCCTTGCAGTTCACACACTTCTGCCAGAGCTTGGATCCCTGCTTTGTAGAGGGTTTCGTTTAGGTCGTCAAAAAAGTCAGTTACAGCAGATATGACGTCATCGTCACTGTCAAAATCCTTCCCAGCTAAATGCTTCTTCATGTTTGGCAATAGATGGAAGTCCGACGGAGCGAGATCAGGAGAGTACGGTGGGTGGGGAACAAGTTCAAAGACACAGTCATGCACTGTTGCTATCGCAACCACTGACTTGTGGGGTGGAGCATTGTCCTGATGGAACAAGACACCTTTTGTTAATTTTCCTTGACGTTTTTCCTTGATAGCTTCCTGTAACTGCCTCAAAAGACTAGAATAGTACTCTCCGTTGATGGTTTGGCCCTTTTCTAAATAATCCACGAACACAACACCCTTTGCATCCCAGAAGACTGAGGCCACCACCTTCCCAGCAGAGGACACCACCTTGGCCTTTTTTGGAGGTGGTGAGAAAGTGTGTTTCCACTGCATTGATTGTTTTTTTGTCTCAGGCTCAAAGTGGTGGACCCAACATTCATCCATAGTCAGAAATCGCTCCATGAAATCATCTGGATCTGCTTCAAAAAGCTCTAAATTCTCCCTTGACATGTTCAGTTTCTGATCAGGAGTCAGAAGGCGTGGAACCCACCTCGCTGAAACCTTTGTCACTCCAAGTTCGTTGGCCAGAATATGATGAACTCTCTCATGGGAGATGCCAACAGTCTCAACTATGTAACGAAGAGTCACTCTTCTATCTTTCATCACCATTTGGTGCACACGGTCAATGTTTTCTGTGGTGGCGGCTGATGATGGTCGCCCAGACCTCGAGTCATCTTCGATGCTCTCTCTACCCACTTTTTAATTCAGCTGCCCACCGTTTCACTGTAGCAAAAGACGGAGCATTATCCCCTAATGTTCCAACCATATCAGCATGAATCTGTGTTGGGGTTAACCCTTTCAAAGTCAGATACTTGATAACGGCACGATACTCGACTTTGTCCATTTTCAGAAATTTTCACAACCATCAACATTCAAGTCCTGTCTCAGCAGCAAAACCCACAGCAAGTGAAAATAAACAGGGTAGTTAGTCATCAGAAGAGCTGAACTACATGCATGCCAAGTATCATTGATCTTGCATTATTCCTTCTTTGTACGGGTGAGTGAGAGGGTGGTAATGGATGTGTGCATTGTGCCAGAAAGCACACCAAAATCAATTTTGTGACGTATAGCGCAACCTAGTGGTGTATGGGTCCATAGGGACCCGGAAGGCCTTTTGTGCCATTCTGTTTTATAAATTACCCATAATGCAACGCAGGGGGGGATACTCAATTGTATTTGAAAAAGAGGTTGATTATGCTGAACTGCTGTAATTTTCATGCAATTACATGAAAGGCAACTACATTTTTAAAGAGCATCTTGATGCCTTCCGGTCGTCAGAGACCCGTACGCCGTGTAAGGGTTAATGAGGGCCTCTAATAATGCATGATAAGTAACACAGCAATGCTACATCAAGCCTGCGCTGTGTTGTTGTTTGTCAGGAGGCTTAACAATCATTTCAATTCCACCGCTTTGACCCTGTTTATACAATGAAGCATCTCCCCAGTGACTGCCTGCAAAGGACATAGTTTGCATTACTTCAATAAAAATAACAATCCATGCGTCATTCCCATATCATGATCCACCAGAAGGAGGCAGTATTGCTCACCAAGCTCTTGAGAGTGTCATAACTGCTGGAAAGACATGAAGAGGAAAATGCTGCTCCAAAGTTTAACAAAGACAGTTGAGGAGGAGAGTTAGATGATGAACTTTGTCAGCAACAAGTTGAAAGTAGACCAATATGAAGAAAAAGCAGAAGATGATTAAAGCAAGAGCTCAGTTCATAGAATTAATGGCCACGAGGCCTCAGAGGAAGCTATGGATGTGACAAAAGTCAAGACTAATTAGGCAAAATCGTTGCTGGCACATCCACTGATGGACTGGAGGACGGGACGGCAGGCTGCTGCAGATTACATCAGTGGACGGGATGATGTTTACAGCCTGTCAGTGCTTGTTAAGTCTACCCAGTCCCAGACCATCTCTGTGTGGAGTCTGATAGTTTGAGAAAGAGTTTTTAACATGGAGGCGCTTCTGGATGCTCAGGTGGTCAGATGTACTTGAGGTCCTGAGTTTATTAGTGATGTAACGCTGACTGGTGATGTTTCTGTGATGTTGCGACTGTACAACGAAAACTCAGTCTGTTTATGGTGTTTTAAGGACTTAAACTCTAAATGTCTTTTGCAGAATTATTAACGCATTAATTATCCCAAAGTTTTTGGGAACTTAATCAAACCTTGACAAGCCATCATTATTCTTTAAATTAAATCGAATAATGAAGTATTGTTTTATGAACATTTTAAATGATGTATTACTAGAAAAATAATCACTGAATTTAAGTCTTTCAAAACGTTTTTTAATAACTGATATAACATCATGATGTTCATTCTTTCATACAGACCTGATCAAAATCTTAAGACCAGTTGAAAAATTGCTAGAATTTACCTTTTGCACATTTGGATCTTAATGAGGTTTTAAGTAGAGCTACAATATGCAAAAGCAAGAAGGGGGAGTGTGACAAAAAGCACTTTGAAAAAGTAATTTATTGAAAACAACAACTAAACTGAAAAAGGCTGTTTATCAGCTGATCAAAAGTTTAAGACCATCGCTCAAAAAACTACAAAAAACTCACCAAACCAGAACAAAAATTTTTCTCAGTAGGACTCAGTAATGAGTAGCTGCACCGTTCTTGTTAATCTCTTCAAAAATTCGTTTGGGCATGCTTGATGCGAGTGTTTCCAGGAAGCTTTTGGGAACATTGCTCCAAGTGGTGAAGATGGCTTCACGAAGGGCATCAACTGTCTGGAACTGATGGCCGTTTTTATAAACTTCCCTTGCCATCCATCCCCAAATGTTCTCTATGGGATTTAAATCAGGGGAACATGCGGGATGGTCCAAAAGAGTGATGTTATTCTCCCTGAAGAAGTCCTTCGTCAAGCGAGCATTGTGAACTGCAGCGTTGTCCTGTTGAAAAACCCAGCTGTTACCACACAGACGAGGGCCCTCAGTCATGAGGGATGCCTGCTGCAACATCTGCACATAACCAGCCGCCGTTTGACGACCCTGCACTACCTGAAGCTCCAGTGTTCCACTGACTGAAAAAGCACCCCAGATCATGATGGACCCCCCTCCACTGTGCCGGGTAGAAAACATCTCAGGTGGATCTCCTTGTCATGCCAGTAACGTTGGAAGCCATCTGGACCGTCAAGGTTAAATTTTTTCTCATCAGAGAATAAAACTTTTTTCCACCTTTCAATGTCCCATGTTTGATGCTCCCTGGCAAAGTCTAAATGGGCAGTTTTGTGGCGTTTCCCACAGATGCCGTCTAATGGTTATTGCGCTGCAGTCGGCACCAGTAAGGGCCTTAATTTGGGTCGAGGACCGCCCTGTGTCTTGACGGACAGCCAACCGGATCCTCCGGCTCAGCGCAGGTGTAATTTTTTTGGGTCTACCACTCGACTTTTTTGTTCCATAATGCTCAGGATCTTTCAAAAAATTTAGAATGACTGTCTTACTGCGTCCAACCTCAGCAGCAATGGCACGCTGCGAGAGGCCTTGCTTATGCAGCTCGACGATCCGACCACATTCAAGAAGAGACAGCTTCTTAGCTTTAGCCATCAGGAGGGCATGACCGTGTGAATGCCTGACAGAAAATGAACATTTTGAGCAGATTTTGGCTTTAATAGCGTGTGGTCTTAAACTTCAGATCAGGTGATAAACAACCTATTTCAGTTTTTTTTTTTTTTTTTTTTTTAAATTACAAGTTCCAAATGTTTTTTGTCACACTCCCCCTTCTTGCTTTTGCATATTGTAGCTCTACTTAAAACCTCATTAAGGTCCAAATGGGCAAAATGCATATTCTAGCAATTTTTCAACTGGTCTTAAGATTTTGATCAGGTCTGTATATTTATTAATACTTGATAAATCATGAGATGCATGTTTAATTAAAAAAATGCTTTATAAGTTATAATTTGCTTTATGTTTTAACAGACCAATTATTCCTTGTTAAATCATCATCATTTATTTGTTACAAATGAATGAATGACAACTAAATAATCAAATAATTAAAGTTTTGTAGTACATTAGTAATACCTTTTAAATTAATCTATTAATACTTAAGAAATCAATGTAAGGTTTGCTTTAAATAACTATAAATACTTTATAAATACTCATCACATAGTGTTTTTAAGAACTTAAATTCTATAACAATAAATGATATAAAAAATAGTTAAGTCCATAGATTTTTCCATATGTTGATGAGCTCATTTAAGTAATATGACTTCCATTTGGACAATTATTTCCATTATGTTCACATATTTTCAAAGAATGAAGATTAACAAAGGTATAGTCACTGCAGATCTTCATCTTGTGGCATTGGCAAATTACTGATGTATTATAAAAGTAATTTTATGGCTCCAACAGAATATTTTGTCATTTTAAAAAATAAATCAGACCAAAATGTGCATTGTTGTAATGAATATCAAAACTAATGACGTAGTATGAAAATTATTAATTAAAAACTTTTTTTGTTGAATGAAAGTGTTTCACAGTTTCTTAACACCAATATCAACTACCCAATGTTGCTCTCTGTCATTCAGTGGGTGTAACTGCCGGTCTGGTGCACAATTTGTGACGTCAGTGCATACCATCTATAATTTCCACTTTGCATAACATGAACATCCTCTGCATGGACCTGTGTCTGAAAGCTTGTGTATCATTGCCAGCCTGCACTATGCTGTCCTAATAGTGAGCTGATAACTATCCATGAGACGCATTTGTCATAATTTTAAAAACAAACATTAAACATTTTTGAGATAATACTGATTTGTTGTTGAGAAATGTATGCACACCATGTTGTTTACCAGCTAAAAACTCCCTGTAGATCTCCTCGGTGAAGCTGCTTCAGCAACAGTGAAAGATCTAACATGCTTCTGTTGTTACCAGGTGTATTTATCATTTTAATTCACATGTTACATATTTTGTCCAGCCAGCACTTCTCTGTCCTCATGCATCATATTTAAGATCTTATTATAGTGAGAAGCTGTGGCTGTAAGAGACCAAATGTGCTTCAGCTGTTATTAGAATAAATGATATTCCTGTATAAGGGGTGAAAGTCTTTATCGATCAATGAAAGAGAAAGTACAACTGCTAAAGTCAGAGACAGGCGGTCAAATTTCTTTCCAAACTTTTGCATTTACAAACCCCAATTCAAATAAAGCTGGGACGTTGTGAAAAGAGTAAATAAAAACAGAACATAATGATTTCACAGATGCTATCTTTTCAACTTTGCTCTGAAAACAGTCTGGATGGTCCTTTTCCTCTTTAGCTTGGAGGACACAACGTCCATGATTTCCAAAAACAAAATGAAATGTGGACTCATCAGACCATAGCACACTTTTTGACTTTGTGTCAGTCCATTTCAGATGGGCTCAGGTCCAGAGAAGCTGGCAGCATTTCTGGGTGTTGCTGATATTTACCTTTCACTTTGTATGGTAGAGTTTTGACTTGCACTTGTAGATGTAGTGACAAACTGTGTGAACTGACAATGGTTTTCAGAAGTGTTCCTGAGCCCATGTGGTGATATCCTTTACAGAAGGATGTCAGTTTTTAATGCAGTGCTGCCCGAGGGATCCAAGGTCACAGGCATTCAAAGTTGGTTTTCAGCCTTATTGCTTACTTGCAGAGATTTCTCCACATTCTTTGAATTTTTTAATGATATTATGGACGGTAGATGGTGAAATTCCTAAATTCGTTGTAACTGAACATTGAGAGATGTTGTTCTTGAATGAAATGTTCCAAGCAGGTGTTTTTTGAGCCTTTCTCAATTTCCCATGTTTTTGTTGCACCTGTCCGAGCTTTTTTGGAACATGTTGCAGGCATCAAATTTAACATTAGTGAATGTTGGCCAAATAAACAACACATTTTTTGAGTTTGAATGTTAAATGTCTTGTCTTTGTAGTGTATCCAATTAAATACAGGTTGAAAAGGATCTGCAAATGACTGTACTCTGTTTTATCCCCATTTGACACAATGTCCCAAGTTCATTGGAATTGGAGTTTGTACAATATACAGCTTCAGACCGTACTATTAAGGACTGAGAGGGATTCTGACTGAACTCTGAAGAGGTTTAGCCTTTATGACCTTATGTACCAAAGAGATTGCTTGAAGTCTAATCAATAAGCCGTCCTTGTTCACAGACAGAAAGTTATTCTACTTCTTCATCTTCTTCTTGTAATTTTTCAATGCTGAGAGCTTCACTGCATTTATTCTCCTCCTGTTATAGGACTCAGGCACAAACTGTAGAGAAGAAGTGGATGTACACACCGTGAAGTCAGCCACTGGGGTGTGAAATATTGTTTTCAAGCCTTGAGTTCTATTTCTATGTCACAATACTGTTTGTGGAGTTAGAGATAAAAAGATTTATTCAGAAAGGTGGACACACAATGGCTTTCCAGGTTGACAGGTCACCATGGCTGCAGCTTTTCGATCAGAAGTACAGCAGTTTATCTTTTCAGCATGTCAATCAAATGAGGAGGTGCCCAGCCCGTGAAACACAGAGAAACAGAGTCCTCAAGAGGGATTACAGAATAAAAGAAAAGAATCAAACAAGTCAAGACATAAAAGCACGATGTTGTTCCTCAGACATCAGGCCCTTTTTTGGTGATAGATTTCATTATTATCCCCCCAAGGAGGTTGTGTTTTTTGCCAGCATTTGTCTGCTTGCCTATTTATCTGTTCACAAGATAACTTAGAAAAGTTATGAACTGATTTTGAGGAAATTTGCAGGAAATGTTGGTCACGGCATAAGAAAAAGGGGATGAGATTTTGGTTTGATTTTTTGAAGGATTTGTTAACATTGTGGGAAAGGGCAGTTTTCCACATTTCGATGATGATCTAAATCCTAATAAAGATCGTGAATTTTTCAAAGGTTTTGTTAACAGTGCAAGATAGGGCCGTTTCCACATTTGTGACAATAACTCCCCTGACAGTGTTGGAAATGCCTTGATGCAGGTTTGTGCCCTTGGATCACTTCTAGTTTACTTAAAAATATGCAAAGCTCCAGCTGGCTTTTTTGACTTCTCCCAATTTATTGTTCCTCTGAACACAGAACACACAAAGGATGTGGTATGAAATATGTTGGGTCGAAGATGAAAGTTTCACTGAAGTATTGCTGCAACACCAGAAACCTTCAAAAAGATGAAACAAACACCTCTGCATGAGGTATCCAAGTGTAACCTCATTAATCGTTAAAACCTCCAGACACTCAGACAGGATGTTCTGTGAACCTAACATCAAATAAAGTTAGGCTGTAAATATTTATTCACTTATTCTCTTTGCTGCATTTCTTGGGCTTATTGTGTTCTAATGGCCCTGGACTGTCTCTATTCATTTTTGTGGGCTGTATTATCAGTGAGTTTAAAAGTAGGAGACTTTAAAAACAAACAATACAGAAAAGAAATTTGAAGTCTCTTAACCCTCAATTCTATGAGGAACTTTCTTTAAAGGTTTCAGCAAATGCACTGATATTGAACAGTGGAATAGTTACACTGTTGTGCATCCTTTGTTAGACACAGGCTCAATGGGAAGGTGTTATACTTGCAGTTGTGAAAACATAATTTAAAAATCAGTAACATAATGCACCACAGACTTAAGTTTTAAGTCCAGGTTTTAGCTTCTTTTTCCAGATACAAACATATCTGAACAGAAATTTAGAAGTACTTTTGAGCAGTTATGGTCCAAATCTTGAGCTTTCAGCTTAAAGTACTGCAAATCTACAATACATGCATAACATCTGCCTTCTAAAGGTTCAAAACAGGTACTGCAATTGAATTTTACAACTCTGGAGGCAGAGGATGACTGGTGTTAACTACTGTCAGCACAAAGCTCAACAGGGGCATCCACTTTTTTCTTGACTGTTATCCTCTGTAGTAGCAGCCCAAAGCCTCAATTCAGAGGCAAAAGCAAGCTCAAACAATCAGAGACATGGCTGTGACACCCTAGGACTATGATTAGTATAGTTTGTTTGCCTGACACTGTAGATAAAACATGTTTTTTTCTGGTTCAGGCACAATTATTTCTTAAAACAGGTTGATAAAATACAGCAGCACATGCCATCGTTTCACACCTAGGTGGCTAGTTGCAAGTCTACCTTGATTGTTTATTGTAATATTTAATATAATATGGCCATTAATTAAATATACAAAGACTTCCAGTATCCACCCTAAAGCCTAAGTGCGGAACCTTAGGGCTTACATGGGGTCAGGTCTGAGTGCTTGAGTGCATAAGTCTATGTGGGTTTAATTATGAAAAAAAGCTCATCATATATGCATTCATGTTTCGTTTGTTGAATTAACTGTGTTTCAGCCCCATATCAACAGTAAAAATCATAAATATAAACACTCTGGTCCCTATCTTATGCCTGGTGCAAAGCATTTCTGCATGAAACACAGGTGTCCTCTCTCATTTCCTCTTTACACATACGTCATTTATACACTTCACGCCGATCCATTCAGACATCTTTTCATCATAATACTCTGTAGATATGTCTTTAACCGTCCGAAGCATAAAATTAACCAAAACTTTAGTTGTTTGCGTTCTCTCATTTTGCTTATTAAACTCTTCACACAATGAAAATAAACTTTATTCAGTGTAGCTTACTTGACAGATAGGTGCCAAAAGTTTGATTTTAAGCCTAACTGTTAGTGTGAATGGCAAGACTGATCATATTTGCATCATTGGGTCGGTGGGTGGATGCAGCCAATGGGCACAGCTCAAGAAAAAAAAGAGGAGTAGGGGGAAACCAGGACACATGCTAAATCGTTGTCTCTATTGTTGTTGCAGCTTTTTTGTCATTCAAAAAATATACCGGGGTTTAAATGTACACACAGTGCATACAGAAAAAAGGATGGAAAAGACTTTAACACAAGAGGCTCTAATTTCCTGGCACAACTCAGGGTGGCGCAGCCTGGCGCACCCTGCCCAGTGGTAATTTTGTCCGGCGCACCGCCGTGCACAGCCAATTTGGCAATTTGGTAGACCGGCTGCGCCAAGATGGGTGTGACGGCACACCAGGGGGAGTTGTCGAAAGATTCAGCTTGGCGCAGTGACAATTTCGTGCCAAAAAAACGCACGGAAGGTGCGCTGAAAGCTCACCAGCTCCAACCTGCTCTATTCTTGGCACGGATGAGGCGCACCCCGTGCAGTGTTAATTTGGCTGACAGGCACACAGATCGCACACGTCACCAAAACCTCACAGGCAGGTGTCCACAGTGTCAGGCACATTTTAATGCAATAAACAATCCTAGCAACCACTATTTAATGTAACCGTCTGAACAAGCTTATACATTTGTATCTATATTAATTGTCCCGTCACATCTGATGTCAGATCAGAGACGTTTGTCATAACTGACGAGTTCACATCTCTCAAGCAAACCACAAACAGCCACATAATCCGATACGGAGTATCCGGCTTCTCTCATCTCATGAAATTAAATAGAAAAGAAAAAACAGAGAGACGCTCGCTGAATAAATGTAACTCACTTGGTGTCTTGAGGATTTACCTGTGATTGCCCATATTTCTCTGTTTTAATCTTTATTCGTAACGTGATCTAAAAAGATGGAGTACATCATTGCAAGGAGGATGATGAGGAGATATATTTTCACCTAAGGCACTGCTATTTGGCGATGACAGACCAGGAATGCAGGTGGATCACAAGCATGATGAATGGATTAGCCTGCTGCTGTGTTTAAATGTAATTATCACTTAATTTTGTACTCCTATAATGACACAGGAACAGATTACATCTGTCCCGCGAGGTGGTCCACACAGTGATGCGCATCGTGTCCTCCGATGCGCGGCCCGGTGGCTCCTGCGCTCTCCCAGTTGCTGTAAAAGTGACCATCTTCGCCACCGAGGTAAAACTGTCACTGCGCCTCACCTGCAGCGCATTTAAAGGCGAGGAGAGGCGTTCAATTGATTGGTGAAGATTACACTCGGCTGTGTTAAACCCGCTCACGCCCTCTCTCCTCCCTCTCTGCTACTTGCGCCGGTAGGAGGGACGGAGGCGTGGGTGCGCCTCCCTGCGCCAGACTGCGCTGTGCACGAAACTTGCAAAATGCCCTGGACACACCCCGTTGGTGTGGCGCAGGCGCGGTGCAGGGCAGGTGCGCCCCGCCTGCACCTGGTCTACAAAATTGGAGCCCAAGTAATCAATCCATTATCTATACTTCTTATCTCTTGACCCTGTGGGGTACACCCTCAACTGGTTGCCAGCCGATCACATGGCCACATAGAGAGACAGACAACCATACACGCTCACACTCATACCTAAGGGCAATATGGAGTCACCATTCATCTACTGAGCATGTTTTTGGCTTTTGGATGCACAGGGAGATGCAAACTCCACACAAAAAGGCCCTGACCTACACAAGGATCAACTACCAACGTTCTTGCTGTGAGGCATGTGCACTACCGGCTCTGCCACCTTGCCGCCCCTAATACAAGTAATGATTAAAACAAATGCAGTTGTAACATCATATGATAGATAAAACAGCAACAAATAGGACCATGATAAACAAAGTTAATGTGAAGTCAAGATGCCCATTAGTGGCTTTGTTGCTGACATACTCGTGCTCCTGGTTGAATATCTGCTAATAATGGTTGACAAGTTGATTCATGTAAATGGATCAGACATGAAGCTGATCCTGTTAAAATTGTTTCAAGTGTTGTTGTGGTGCTTTAATAACTGTGGGGGTTCGATTCAATAGAGATGCACTGCAAAAAAACAGCATATTTTGTTCTCTTATAATGACAGTATTTCGTTGATGATCACTGATGTAAATCCTCACTCCATTTTAGATACATGTAAAGGAAGCCTTGGAGAACATATGTTGGCAACCCCTGCTCTGAATCACACATTTTTTATCATTCTTTTTAGTCCTTTTACTTTAAAAGAAGAGTTTGACTGTATGAAAAGTGATAGATGTTTCAGTTGTATCGTAAAGATCTATAATCAGATGTATAGGGAGCATAATGAGTGACTTAAGAAGAATAATCTTTTGAATGAAATCAAAACAACAGTGCTCACATGAATAGTTATAACTGGTGCATTGCTTAACCATATTGCCTTTGCTTTGTAGCTTATGAATGTATTTAATCTGAACAACTGCTTCTCTTTCACTGTTGTGATGTTACTGTACACTGCATTTTTCTCTCTTTTTCTTTTCTTATTACTTTTATTATTCTATCTTTTCAAAATCCTCATTTGGACAAGTATTGTGCTAAAACACTCAAACATGCATCTGGTTTGTCCAATGCAATTGTGATGTCCACATCAAATAAGCAATAGATAAATAAATTAATTATTCTGTTTTTTTTTCCGTCTTGTCAAATCTGGAGTTAATATCTTACTTTAAATACTTACTGGTTACATAGAAGTAGATCAGGCGTTCATCTTTGCCAGCCTTGTTTTCAGCAGAACACTTGTACATGATGGAGACACTGGCATTTCGAATGTGAAGCCTGCTCACAGTCTGTAAATAAAAAAAAAAGCAGGTCAATTAAGCTTTAATTAAACTGTAGTGACATGCATTTTAAATTAGAGAGCACCATGTTCATGTTGTTCTTAATAAGACACACAACAGATTTTGTGCTGACAGGCCATGAGGGAGCGAACTCACTCAGGTGTGGTTGAAAAACATCGAGACGTTGCCCGTGTGTGGGTCTGTTTGTGTGGCCATGTTTATTATTTCCTCTAAAGACTGTGGTTTATAATTGCACAGCTATGTGTATATGCACATGTGCCCCCTTGTATGTGTGTCTCAATATGTTTATAACCCGTCCCCACAGGATGTCTGCAGAGGAAGGCTGTTCTAAATATTTCTACTGTGGAAATGGCTCATGATTGACAAATTTTGTTATGGAGCTCAGAATTTGGGGCGCTTACATAAAAACAGCACAGTTCATGGATAAGTCCATTACATAAAAGTCTTCCTTCTGGGCTATATCTCCATCATTTTCTATGTTTCGTTAACAATATTTCCAATCTTTCAATCATGAACTCAATTATAACATGAATCATTTTCTTATCCACGAGGAGGTGGACTTTTCCGTAGAATCTCCATCATAATCAGAAATCTAATATACCTTCTGACGGCCGTCCACCACCTCCACAGATGTTTCGATAGGATCAATTTCATTCACACCATTCACTGAGTTAATGTCCTGCCAGTTCTGACAGTCTGAGATCCTGTCACTCCGGCCCTTCCTGTCTCGTCGGACCCTGGAGACAAACACAGACACGTTCGTGACATCTCTCCTCATTGACATGCATAGCAGAGAGCGAGCCGTGGGGGAGAATCCAGAAGCACATAAAACCAGACATCCTGAGGTTTTATGAGATTTTTGTCTCTGCACTCTAGTTTGCATTTCAGATCTGAGCATCAGCTGGAGCTCCAAAGCCAAGACAATCACTCTTTGTGGCCCAGCAAGTAATGAAAAAACTATAGTGTCAATTTCTTTTATAAGGATCCATAGTGTGAACACAGCAGCAGCACTAATGGACATGAAATGGATTTTGTTTTGCATTTTCTCTTCAAGGCAGTTTTCTACAAAAGCAGAAGGTAATCAGGGTCAATTTCATTTCAGTTTCTATTTAGTGTACAAACAGTAGTGCTCCCAAAGCAATTAAAAACTGACAAAATAAGGGGTATATCAATTTTACGTGAGAAATAAACATGGATAAAATAACCTGTTTGATCCCCCCAGGAGCATTATTATTTCCATAAGTAAAAATGTTATTGTCAATATTGGTTTACAGAAACAGGTTTGTTTTATTGTTCCCCCTGGGAGAAACTGAAAAAAAAACAAACAATGCACTGGCATGATTGAAACCTCCAGTGAGTAGTCGTGCTCATATTGTAAATATATGAAAAGTTTAAGTTCAGTAGCAACTTGCTAACAGTGTTGATGTGGACACAAATAGATAAAAACGTCTTTATTTGTCCATTGCTGCCCCAAACATATGTCACAAAAAGATCTCTTAGAGTCATGACTGTTTTGCATGAGTTGAGGCACATTTGAGCTTTCCAAAAGCACCAGCTGCCAGCCAGACAGCCAACCTCTCATTCAGTTCAACCACTCTCTTGTCCGATGTGACTTCACCCTAAAACGTGCATGTGCACAAACCACAATTCCAGTGAAGCTGGGACGATGTGAAAAATGTGAATTAAAACAGAATACAATAATTTGTAAATCCTTTTCAACACATATTCAACTGAATACACTGCAAATACAAGACATTTAACAGTTTCCTCAGTTCCTCAACTCTTACTGAGTGTTTTTAAAAGGAAAGGTGATGTTAAATTGGAGTAAACATGCCCTGTCCTTTTTTTTGCAATGTGTTGCAGGAATCAAATTCAAAATGTGTGAATATTTGCATATAAAATATAAAAATAAATCAAGTTTATCAGTTTGAACATTAAGTGTCTTGTCTTTGAAGTGTTTTAATTGAATATAGGACAAAAAGGACTTGCACATGATTGTATTCTGTTTTAATTTACTTCAACTTCTTTGTAATTGGGGTTTTCATTTTAGTAAAAAAAAAATATATAGGAATTAAAAATATATAGAAAATTAAAAAGAGTAGAGTTTGATCTTTTATGCAGAGACTCCAAATTAAAAGTGAAGTAAAAGTAAATCAAGTTTAATAAAGACTGAATAAGTAAATAATAATTCCTAAATAAAAAGTTGGGCTGTATGACAAACTCGTCTCAGTTTAAGTCAATATCCTGCTAAAGACAATTTGACAGGAATAATACTTGAATGTTTTTCATCCCTCAAACTAAATAGCCTCTGTGACCCGAGACAGATTTATTATTCCTTCACTTCATGTCTGACCAGCCTATTAAAATATGAAAATCCAATTCTTATTGAGCAGAAAGGTCAAGACAGCCATTGCTCATAAAATGTCACACGAGATGTGCAGCAGAGTGAATATAAACTGGACAGCTGGAGCGAAAGTTGAGTCTTCTTTTGCCACTGTTGAATGTTTTTGTCCATAGGAGCAGGCTTTGTGTTTCCATAATTTCTGCCCACATGGAAAGGTCACATGAAGAGCAATAACTTTAAAAATGAAGCCTTGGAGGAAGATGGAGGCAGGTGGATTTATGAGAATATTCTGGACGCTGGGGCTAATGGAGGAAAAATAACTGAAATCTGCTGTAAACGGCCATCCTAGAAATCCATTATACAGTGATGTGGGATTCAGCAGTGATGGAGGGGAGAAGGGGAGAGCCCAAGGCAATGCCTGGCAATAAATGTGAGTGTGTCAGTGTTTATGTGTGCATTTAGCTCTGTGTGAGTGTTATATAGCAACGTAATGGGTTCAAACACACCGAGGTGATGTCTGAGTGTGTGTGTGGATTATATGTTCGCCTATGAAAGCCAAAAAGTGAGAGCGCAGTGTGAGAGCTGAAGTATGGTGGACCAGCTGCAGAGAAAGAAACGTTATCGCCCCGTGGGGGAGGAAGCAGGTTGGACATCGTGCAGGCGCTCTCCCCTTTCTTTCTTCTCCCTCCATTTACCTCCCTTTAATCTCCTTTACATCATCCACCTCCACTTCTCTTTCTTCACCATCCACTCCCTCCTCTTTACACCTAGAGCCTGTGCATAATTCCACACTGACCTCTTCCTCCTATTTTGTCCTCTCATAACACTTCCTGAACTGCTTCCCACTCCTCTCCTCTTTCTTCTCCTCTTCGGTAAAACCTTCCTCTGCTCCCACACTGGTTTTAAAAAAATAAAACTTCAGAGTTAGGAGTGTTTGTTTCAGGCAGCGGTGTTTTTCTTACAGTCTGCTCTGTGTGCTGTTGAGGACACATGGGCCCCAGGCCCTCCACTGCCAGCTGACAGAGGGAGCGGGTAGACCATATGCGGTGCATGTTAGAATCTGGCTGCTGCCGCTGGGGTATGGACTGGATGGATCTGCCACCTCTTTCTCATGGATCTGAGGGGGGACTGGGGAAAAAGGAGAAACACAAAATAATACTAGAGTCACAGAGATATCGCAGCATATTTTCATTTGGCAGAGACAGGAAACAGACTGGACTTGTTGGCAGCCGGTCTCAGGGTTGGAGAGAAAATAAACCATAAAATCATAATGTTGTGCTGTGAAAGATTTAGATTCTCCCCGAAATCTGGTGCAGTTCATCGAGTGGAAGACTACAACATGACTAGACTTAAGAGTAAAACATGAAACAAATCTGACTTAAAATTAAGGATTTATTATAATAATGAAATGCACCTTGGTGTTATTTTTGTCTTACATTACTCAAAAATTACAAATGGATTTTAATGACATCTCCATGGGTTGTTCATCATTGCACAAGGGAGAAGTAATTAGATTTGGTGGTGATCCAAATCCTGATATGGATCCAGGATCTTTTTTAAAAGATTTGTTAACAAAGTTGATATGGCAGTTCACCACATTTTTGATAATATCTCACCCGACAATGTTGAAAACGGTGGAGATTTGTGCTCTCATTCGTTCCATGATATAGATCATGTTTACATTACAGACTTTTTTGCAATCTCAAAATGTATTTCCATGGGTTTATCTTTGTGTTTTTAGTGCAGTGGGTTTTTTTTTGTTTTAACCTCAAATCTGAACTGCTCACATAACTCAGACAGTTTAAAGCCTTGTCCACACATGGGTGAGTATTTCTGTAAATGTGAACTGTCCTTTTTAACTTATGCTGCAATACAGTTTTATTGAACATTAACATTTTTCAGAGTCTTTCTCTTTCAATCTCCTCCCCTTCTGCATCAACACACTGCTGCATTCAGTTCTTCACTGATCAGAGCAGTGCAGCAAGTGTCCTTGAGACAGTTGTCTCAGAACTTCTGTCATTCTTTTCTTAATTTCTGACAAAAATTTTGGACTCAAAACGTGTTCCTCTGAAGGTAAAGTCACACTGTGTGAGATCAGGTAAACAGGGAGGGTGATCAAGTACTGTGATTTGCTTTTAAGCTAGAAAATGCTTTACCAAGAGTGCAGTGTGAACCCACTCCTCCAAAATTATACCCTGACTATAAAGGAATACAATCAACATGGTCTTGAATTTGTTTTGTCGTGCTTTCTTCATCCTTGGTGACGAGTGTGTTCTCTAAGTTTTGTCTCAGGGTCGTTTTGTAAGATCCAAGTTTCCATGCATGTAATCACTCCCTCTGAGAAGTTTGGGTTTCCTTCAGTTTGCTTCAAAAGGTCATTCTATGTGTTGACTGTGATATAATTTGCATTATTTGCCTTTAATCAGTAGTTTTACATTTCTGCCAAAAAGGGCACCATGCTATATTAAGCACATGCATAATTCCTTGTGTTGCAAACGTTCATGTTTTTAAAAAGTAAGTGGCATAGTGAGAGGCATTTTATTAGTTTGATCTTTTATTTTGTGTTTAAATGTGCCATCTCTCTCTGAGTTGGTGCCCCCACCCCCCGGATCTTAATCCAGCTACTGGCGATTCAGATTGACAAACTGATTCACAGGCAACTAAGCCAGTCAGCCAGCTTGATTCAAGCTGGTAAAGCCCATTTCACACAGCTTGGACTGTTCCCTGTAGCGCACTTTGACAGTGTTGTTGCATGGCAAATCTTTGGTCTGTGTGCTTTAAGGATCTGCAGGGATACTCTTTTCAGGTTAGTCAGAAAATAATAAAAACAACATGGTCACAAGTTCATCTGTAAAACATGTCAGATCTCAGGTAAGCAGGGAAACTTTGACAGTCACCCATTAAAATATCAGGAAAATTCTCTGATCAGGGACATTGTTGGGTGCTTATGACAGCACCTGATTGTGCTAAAACATTCCTTCTTGTGTTTGGACACGGTTTAAAAATCATATTCACTGAGTAGCTGTGCATAAAGTCTATTGTCCCCATTTGGAAAACTAAGAAACCTCTTGAGTTTGTAGGTGGAAAGTTATTTGTCGCACACCATCTGACATTTTTCATACAAAAAGCATCTGCCATGATGTCCACAGAGGGTACACACACAAACTGACTGATTACCGTTGACAACGAGTGTGATGTTGAGCCTCCTTTCCAGCTTAGCAGCTCTGTTCCTCAGCACCACTGTGTAGAGGCCGGAGTCCTCAGGACAAACTTCCTTCATCTCCAGAGCGTGGTTTAAGTGCATCCTCATCCTCTTCATCTTGAACTCTGGCAGCTGATTTATCAGCTTTCCATCTTTAAACCTGAATAAAACAAGCACAGACATACACACATATAAGCAGCTCCTGCAGTACAGAATACCATCCAGCTGAAATGAAAATTGCCCATTATGTGTCATAAATGCACCGAGAGTGCCGTCTCACCATTGTGTTTCAGGTGTGGGAAATGCAGACACATTTCCCTGTAATTTGAACGACTTCTGGCCAGCAGTTACCTCCACCACCGGACCATTTCTGTAGTTAAGGCTGATAAATGGCTTCTCTGAAAGAGTACAAGTATAGGTCAATCAGTGGTTCATTTCTAAGAAGCAAAAGAAGTCTCATTGAAAATATACTGAGTATCGATATTCTCATGTAGTATAAATAGCTCCTTAGTGGGAAGTGGCAGCTGTAACGTACTTAAGATTCACAAAAGCTATTGCTGCATCAAAGGCTGGCCCATATTCACCAGAAAACTTCAGGCAAAACTTATAAAATAATTACTAAGCTGTCTCTCATTAGAGATTCTTCAAGTCTTAGCCTCCCCTATAAAAGTTACAACAAAGCTAAAACAAAGTTCATGGAGAGATGTAGGACAGTGATGGTTTCATCCGTCCTCCATTATTTCCAGTTTAGTCCACAGAGTGCAGGTTTTCGGAGGGAGATGCAGTCTTAGAAGCATTTGCTTTTCCTATATGGAGTTTGCAGTCCTGCTTGTTATCAATCAATCAAGCTTTATTTATATAGCACTTTTCATACAAAGAAAAATGTAGCACAAAGTGCTTTACAGGCAGATAGATACATTACAATAAGATAAAAGAAATTATGACCCAAACCCACTCCACCCAGTCCACGAACCCACCCACCCCGCAATCCATACCTAGTATTGATAAAAATGAATCATAAACAAAAGACTATAATAAAGCAGGAACATTGCTGTACCCAGTACGCACCGAGGAAACGCCATCTTAAAAGTTTAAAATGAGTAAACACTGGAGGTTAGTTTAAAATGTAAAATTAAATATATCATAAAATAAAATAAAAATAAACTGAAGTGAAGTAAAAGATGAAATAAAATAAAACAAAATAAAATAGAATAAGATAGAATGAAGTAAAATAAAATAAAATAAAATAAGATTAAAATAATAATAAAAGGGAGCTGTAATAAGAGTAAAAACACTAAAAGGTAATTCAGGTAAAAGCCAGACTAAAAAGGTAGGTCTTGAGTTTGTTTTTAAAGACATTAACATTAGGTGCAGCCCTCAGGTCTTCAGTTTATATTACAGTAGTAGTGTCGAGCTGTACTTTGACATTTTGAGGATGCAGATTCTCCGTGCAAAGCCAGGCACAGGGCACAAAGAGGATGGATCATATGCTTTGATAATACACGGGTGTGTTTTGGTTGTAAAACCGATCAAACCATTCAGACTGTCGGCTCTCACTTCATTTATGTCAGTGTGCACAGGGCAGCTTTGCTACTTACACAGTGAGTTTAGTCTTTTGGTCTGAATTTTGTCTGAATTATTTAATCCCTCCTTTTCCACCACCCTTTTTGGTGCCACTATAGAACACACACAGAACGCTGTAAGACATATTTTATAGGAACACTCCAACATTTTTGTTGTTTTCCTGTCTTGCCTCACTCCCGAGTCCATGAAAAGCAGATAGACACCATTCTTTTGACTGTGCGTGCAGTAACAAGAAAGAGACGGATAAAGATCACCACTAGCTTAGCTCAAATACTGGGAGTAGTGCTAGCCTGCCTCTGCTTACAGTCATCGGATGAACTCTTCAGCAACTCCAAACGGTCCTGTGTGTTTGTTGTGACTCGTTTTTTAACCCCTTTATGTTACGTTGTCTTTTATTATCTTCACATTATCTTCTTCTATTTCTAAACAGAGGCTTTGTTTTGTTGACCTATTTCCACGGTGGTTTTCACGAGAGATGTGACCTTCTCAAACAAGTCGAGTCTTTTGAACAGCTCATTTAACCCCCTAAAGCCTGTTTTATCATATTTGATATATACTTTTAATACCTCTATCTAATCAATATAATAAACAAATTACTAAAACAAAAATCTCAATACAATCAGATAAATGATAAAAATGTCCTCAAGTGGATTATCAGTTGCCAAAAACACCAAATGTATCAAATGAGATACAAAAAATATAAATGTTAAATTATATGGAAATTAGATTTTTTTTAAATTTCAGTAGAAAGTGAAACAAACATTTCAACTCCAAAAAAATAGAATTTTCTGGCTAAAATTTGTGTTTTCAGGCTTTAAAGGGTTAAATGAATGATGACAACCATTTCACAGTTGTGATTGAGCCATTCTTTTCTTAAATTTGCAGGCAATTTGCATTTAATAATGGCTCACAAACAAACAGTTCACTCAGAACTGTGAATCAGTTCTCCTCAATTACTTAAAAGAGGTGGTCAAAAGACTTCACTCATTCGAGAACGTCACATCTCTCACGAAAACCACAGTGGAAGTAGGTCAACAAAACAAAGCCTTTGTTTAGGAGGAGAAGAAAGTAATACGAACGTCGTAAAAGATAACGTAACATAAGGGAGTCACAACAAACACACAGGACCGTTTAGAGTTACTGAAGAGTTTATCTGATCACTGTAGGCAGAGGCAGGCTAGCACTACCCACTGACTCCTAGGGTTTGAAGTTAAGCTAACAAGCAGTTAGTAACCTTTGTCCGTCTTATCCTTGTTACTGCACGCACAGTCGAAAGAATGGTGTCTACCTGCTTGTCATGGACTTGAGAGTGAGGCAAGACAGGAAAACAACAAAAATGTTGGAGTGTTCCTTTAATGCCCAGAATGACGTGAATTTTTAAAAATATTAGTCAGATATCTCTGTATGAGCATAAAAGAAAAACATCACTTATAATGATAATAATTCTTATTATTTACAAAGTACAACTTGTAAGGATCGTGCAGTCCTGAAATGAGCAACACAGCTCAAGGTGGTGCACAAAAAAATAAGCCAAAGTCCCCGCAACTGGAACCTCTTGTTCCAGTACACAGAGTGGCAGCATTGTTTGGTGTCTGCCCTGGTACCATTTCCAAACTTATGACCAAGTTCTGTGAGACTGGTAAGGTCAAAGACAGACCACTAAGTGGGTGTCCCAGGAAGACAAAACTCCGAGAGGACCTGTTCCTCACCCTTGCTTCAGTGAGGAACTATAGGCTTCCTTCCAGTTGAAGAAGAGATTTGGGCACTATTTGGTGGGGGGGCTCTACCCTCATGTTTAGCTGTGTTGCTCTTTCCACTAATGCATGATCCCTACAAGTTGTACCTCACTGTAAAGGTGACTAATCAGACTTTCCAAAAAAGGAGGAAATTATCCAATGAAATAACGTTTCCAAACATTTTTAAGAAGTGTAGTTTGATAAATCAATATAATTTCCCTTTAGGTGTAACATTTCCTTCATCAGTACCTTCCACTTTATTCTGAGTGCCTTGCATATTAAAGAAGTCACCCTCATGTGAGAGGCAGTCAGTATGCAATGCAACAAGAGTTGAAGAATAATCATGGTCGACAGGGGACAGAAGTGTTCTAAAGTGTGGCTTTTACACAATTATTCCACACATTTTCCACAAAATGACGCCAACAGTGTCACATGTTTCTGGCTGTGTGAATTTGAACAAGAAAGGAAACATGAGCACCGTTCTGAAATATTTGCCATAGCAGCACAGCATTAAATATTAGGCTTGCCATGTGTTGTGATGTTGTTGAAACAGAACGGCTACTTTTTTCCCTTGTGATAACCTAAAGGAATAAATAAAAAATTGGATCAATAAGCAGGATCAATATTCTCTATCATTTCCCATCCCCACTCTCTCAGCAGCTCTTGCATAAATCATCATGTTAGCTCTGCCAAAGTAAGCATGTTGTTTTGGGCTTCTGTTGCCAGAGTTCTGCAAAATCCAGTCTTTGAGAGGCCAGTAGCACTAATTGAGATTATTTCTGTAACAATGAAGAACAGATAATAGAAGGTAATTTGATAATGAAGCTGGCAGATCTATTGATTTAGCAAAGGCAAACTACTGAATATGAACCAATCTGAGTCTTTGCTTACCATAAACCATGACCTGAGTTTGTTGGCTCACTGTTGTATACATGCTGGTGACATTGCAAATGTAGGGGCCTGTGTCTGTGACGTTGACACTGTAGATGGTCAGGATGCTAACAGCCTCTGTAGCATGAGGCAGAACTTCACGATAGGGCCTCACGTCCATTCCACTGTTAGTCTGGTGAGAGGAAACAGTTGTTTTTTCAGGTTGCTTGATTCTGTACAACATGGGATAAAATGCTCCTGCTAGGTACCTGTTTGCCAGGGTAAGACCACTCAAAGTCTAGTCCAGTGTTGAACTCCACCAATGCCGTGCAGTTCAGGGTTAGCGCCTCCCCCACAAACAGCTCAATAGGGTCCTCAGGAAACAGCTTGACATCGTAAACCTGACTTCCTGTCCGGGAAAATGAAAAAAGTGGGAGGGAGGGACAGGGGGACACAGGAGGAGAGGTCACTGTGACATCGTCAGCAGTTTTTCCTTCCTTTCAGGGCCAGAGGAAACGAGGAGCCATTCTACTATATAGATGTGCCCATCACAGGCGTGCACCATTTCCATGTATGTCTTGAGCTATAAATCAGTGGGTAAAATTAAAGTGGAATACAGTGAATACTCAATTCAAGATAAGAAAGAAAAAGCAAAGAAAGCACTGGACCAAGGCCAGGGTGTTTGATATTCAAGCCACCCCTCTGTGCAGTCACTGGAAATTGCATGGAGTGTAACATAACATGTAGGCTTGGTGAAGTCTGTGCGGCAGACTGTGATGGTCTGATTGTTTAAACGCTCCATTAGCTTCAGGAGGGAAGACTTGCTCTCAGTTTTCGCCTCTGACTGATGCTGCTGTTGCTCTTGGCCGGCAGGGGAGGGTATGAGTTTCCCTTTGTCCTCTAAAGTGTGAGGTGAGTGATCTCACACAAACACAGCCAAGAGAGCCTCCAGGTCCCTTAAAGTTCACTCCAAACGAGAGAAGCGCACGCCACAAAAAATGTCTCCACTTCGTCAGAACTCCCTTGAATTTAATGATGCCTTCTTCACTTTTACTGCAGTAAGGCACATTTCCCTGCATAATAGAGGGAGGCATTCAAGAAGAAAAGGCGTAATGAAATGAAATCTTTCAAATTGTCAGCAATAAAGCATAATGGGCTCATCGATCGTCATGCAAAATTATGGTGACAATGCAAGCCCTTCCACCTTTGATTTACTTGATAGTTTCTCCTCCAACAAAAAGCTCTACAGCAGGAAATGGGTAACTTTAGTAACAAATAGGGCCACATTTAAGCCAAAATAGGCAATTTCTCCACCTTAAAGTACAAAAGTATATAGTAAACTATGGCTGTCACCGTATAATCAAATATCCATTTGAACTTGGGGTAAACATTTATATTTACACTGTAAATATACATTTGAATTGAAAATAAGGAGCATAGCAGCACACTAGGGCACATAGAGCAGTGAACAGCTTGATCTGACAAAGGGAACTCCCGGCATAACCTGACCATTCATTGCTTTCTTGTCCTCATCAACAAGTAAGAACACCTCAGGAAAATAAAGGACAAGCAAAGCCACTCAGAGCACACAACAATGCACTGAGGAACATTGCATGGAAGCACTTTAGGCTCCACACCACCAATGACAAATTAAAAATAAAAGACAGGGCTGGATGTTGATTATATGTGAAGGCTCATTTGTTGGCCTCCCACCCAACCTTGCAGAGCAGATGGACCTGCCTGATTGATTGTATGAAATCCTGCAGGGCCATCTTGCTAACCTCCACTGTCCAACGACTTCACCTGCTAAATGCTTAACGGCCCAATCAGGGGAAAGAGGTGGGAGCTGAACAAGTGACGATAGCGGGAAGTGACTGCATGTTTGAAAACAATGGCGGCTTCTGAAGTGGTCTTCGTAAACGTGACAATATCTGCAGTTTTATCAGAAATGGACTCAATTTCTTCTTTAAAAGAGGAACATCACTTAAAGCTTTTCTTACGGAAAATCATGTTTTTGCTCTTCTCCCAACCGGGGAACACTGCTGGGAAACTGGGAGAGAATGTGAAATCTTCCGGACGATGCCGGTTAGTCTATGGTAGTCATGGTTACTCAATGATACCTGGTGAAATATGCTCTCCTCAGAAGTTTACCAGGAGAACTTGGCGGGGATCGTTGTTAATGAGGTTTGTGTCACATATGGTTGGTAAATGATAAATCTGTGTCGTATACTTTAATGTAAGACGATAGTCTAAGGACTGGAATGTAGTTTAAGCTAGCAGCTAACAACAGCTGCTACATCATACTGTGGCTTGATATGGATTGGTCTGTGATGAGTGTAACGAGCAGAAAGATTGTCCAATCACCAGCTGAAGTTGTTTTTGAAAGTTCTGCCTCTGAAAACATTTTCGAACGGCTCTTTTCCGGATGGAGTAGTGAAATATTTCCGTGGCAGATGTATGAAACTGTCCGTCTGGCGTGTCAGGTTACCAAAGTGTGGCACGGGAGGGAGTGCTCAGCCCCATGCATGCCCTCACCAGAGGCACAGATAGAGGCCAAGACTGTGAGATTCATTTGACTGACATGCCCCTGATTTCTATATTTCCTCTTCATGTCGGTATTCTTTTAATGTAAGAATTGACTTTTGGGTCACACTGGAAGAAGACAGGGCCCTCAAATAACCACTGAGCTGCCAGTTGCCCAACCCTGCACCAAAACATCAAATCTAATCAAGATGTTTTAAATCCAGTCCAAAGAAAGTTTGTGTAACCCTTTAAAAGTTTTCATAAAACTGTGAGAAGATGTAAATTGGGTTGCACCAGTTAAATGAATATATATTTTCAAGTATTGCAATAATTTATCCCATGACTGAAAAAGACAAAACATTCAGTTTAAATAACATATATTATAATTTTAAAATATGGTGAGGATGCTTCTCAAAAAACATGTTGCAGCATCCTCAGGCTTTCCGTATGACTGGATTTAATTAAGAAACAAACAGTAATAATAATCACAACTAGGAATAAAAGTCACTGCAGGTTGGATATAATGTGAGGTTGCTTTTGTGTGAAAAGCTGAAGCTCAGGACTGTTGCTTTTTATGGAGCATTTTCCTTTCACTGATTTGAATTCATTTTTTTTGCAATACCTTGCCAAATTTAAGGCATTAAAACCAGCCACCTTATTGATTTAGCTCTAAAAGCCAACATCTTCAGGCAATAAAGTGAGAACTGCAGCTTAGTAACAGAACAGAGTGGCAAAAGGCAGAAGAGTGGAAGAAGTTTGTTATTAAGTTCAAGACAACAGCGTGCTCATTAAAATCACATTATGCAGCTTTATCAAGGTTAGTGAGGGATCAGGATAAGACAGAGTTCTATCTTAAAAAATCTAAATGGTTTGCTACCTGTTGGCATTTGCACAAACTTGTCAGATGTGCTGCAAAAATTAGATGAATTAACAGGATACTGACTTTCTTTGTCTTTCTGTTTTCCCAATTTTGTCTTTACCTCCCCCAACCCCTTAAGCTTAGAGTGTAGACAGTAGAAATTCTCTTGCAAACAAAGGGAATTTTATGGCCTTAAAGTGGGCTTCAGTGTGAAAACATGAATAATTTATATAAAAAACTCTGAGGTCTTGAGTTTTTCAAGGAATCACAGCAGCTGTAACCTGAATCCTTGCCCTTTACATCAACATCAGGGATGGGTATTTAAGGCAGAGGTACAGACCCCAACTCAAATGAAGTTGAGACGTGCAAAATGTTAACAATTATAGAATACAATGATTTTCAAGTCCTTGTCTACCTTTATTCAATTTAATACACTACAAAGACAAACTGATCAAGTTAATGAAGTTTTTTTGTCTAGTTTTACCCTTGAAGAAGAATACAAGGCTTTGGTGGCACCATTTATTGCTATATAGCAGCTAGCATCCATAACTGGCCTCCCCTCAGAGGCACAGCTAAACAGTTCCTATATTGGCAATTATATGTACTTGTTCCATGGGCCTCAAGCAACCCCACTTCACTAAAGTCCAACTGTCCCTTTAAGTAAAACGTGGTTTATTTGCAACCTTCTCTGTCAAGACTACAATACTCACAGATTCATTGGTGTAGCCCACTAACTGAAATCTTTGGCGATAAGTTTCTAATACTGACAGCGCAGGCATAATAAATGGGTTGTTTCTGTTGAGCTCTGCGGTGAAAAAAGCTACTACCACATATTTCACTTACAATCAGATCACTCAGCAGAAAAAAAAAACAACAGAAACTAGATTTGAACCTGTAGAGAGCAGTTATTGTTCATATTTCTGACCAAAGATCAATATTTAAACCATAGCTTAGCAGCAATATTACTTAACAACTATGTTCATCAGCTCTCAGCTGAAAAAGTGGTCTTTGTCTTTTGTTACTCTTTAAAAAAAGAGACAATTTTCATACCCAACAAGTGTGGTCTGCTTGCAAGTGTGCATGCAGTCAAATAATGACAAGCAGTCAATGTGTGTGTCTTTGGTTTATACATGAAACCAGACAATGACTCCCTCAGCAGATGCAGCACCATCATTCACTGTGAGTCAAACTGATGCAGGAAAGAAATAAAAATACCTGGTTTACCTGAGTAAAACATGAGCCCCCATCTATGTTTGTGCTCTCTGTCCATCAGCAAAGACACAAGTAAAATAACAAGCCTGCAAGGGCCTTGAGTTGAACAAGCAGGGGTGAATCCAAACTTTGGGGTTGGGATGGCCCAGGCCCTGGCTTCAGGCATATATTTATAAAAAAAATAAGGAAAACATTGTTCTGTTTGGTTTGGGTTTGACTGCCTGCCTACAACACCCAACATGCACCAGTCTGTGTACACACCATAGGGCGAAGCCACTACCCCTGTCCAAAACAACTGATTTCTGTCAGAAAAAAAGTACATTGTATGACAGAATCACGGTATTTTTCATCTATCTTTTGGGTTGAGATGCTTCAAAGGCAAAACACAGTGGAAAATTGATTTGCTGTTGTAATTTTAAATATGAGTAAAATTGCAGTCAAATCAGGAATTCTTTTGCAGAAACAAACAAAACAAAGTCCTCTAACATCTCAGAGGATCTGATATAAAAGCTGCAGACTACTGGATGTGAAAAGAGGTATTAAAGAGCACCCTTTACATCAGATTTTACAGTTGATGTTTATGCACCAATGTAAAGTAAGTAAGAGCTGTTTCACTTTTAAAACATCTCCACAGTCCATAACAGCCATATAATGTAGCACTAATGCTTCCTCTTCTTTGGTATTTTTATGGCTGACTGCAAGGAGCATTTAGACACACTATGGCCACTCTCTTTAGCTGCGTTTCACAAAGTGGTCTGGTTTGGTTCGGTACAGTTCAGTACATTTTGGAGTGGTAAACCCTGATCTTCTTTGCATTTCCTCTGCCAGCTGTTCCTCCACTTGAAGGCTGGGATGTGAGCCACAGTGAGAGGGTCTTGCCAGCTGCATAATGGTGTACAGCAGGGCAGCACTGCAGTACCCTGAAGTAGAGCGCGACACTTCAAAAAAAGAGCAACAATAGAGGACTTCCAGCACTCCATTTCCACCTAGCAGCCTGGTTCAGTTCTGCTCGGTGCGGTGCGCAATTTCAGGTGTTTTCACTGTCAGATAAGAACAAAAGGTACCCAAATAACTGACCTGTGCTGTCCCACTTTCAAGCATACCAAACCAATCCTAAGGGGCAGGACTAAAAATGCTACAGTCCCTTGGTTGGTCATAGGGCTGGGCATTGTGAAGAACCTCATGATTCGATTTGATTTCGATTCTTTGGGTGGCGATTCGATTCAGTATCGATTCAGTAAGAAGTAGAAATACACAAATAATTAGAGTACCTGTTGACAATTTTTTACTTGTTTTAAATTTTGATGCCAATGTGAGCATATGTGGTACGTCACCTCATATTTTTGAGCAAACATCTAACAATAAAAATTTGCACAGTAATAACTTATGTGTGCATATGGAGTACAAAAGTAAAAACATGACAGTTAACACTATAGTTATAAATGTCCACCTGGTCTTTTTTGTCAATAAATGTGTCAGGAATTGTCCTTTTAATACATTTTTTCATGAGAAATAAAAGTAAACAATTCTTTCAAGTATTTGTCATTATTATGTTATAAATACTTAAAAAAATGAAATTACAATAAAAATGGCTTTGAATTTTTAACTGGATTCTCTTCACAAACATTTGTAAATGAACATGTAGAAATTTTCTGAGATGACCAAAAACGAATTAACCTATTTTACATAAACTCAAACATTTTTGTTTGCCTACAGCATTTAGTGTCCATGTTGCAGCCTGTTATATTAGACCATGTCCAGGCGTTTTTTTTTACTGATGGTAGTCCCTGTGGCAGTTCCTGTCCAGCTGAAGACAGAGATCTCAACATTTCTTCCTACAATATTTCTAAAATTACCATTTATGGAATCCATATAAAATGAACTATGATCAAAAATACTTTAAATGCCAAAAAAAAGATGATAAAACATGCGGAAAATACGTCGGAAATACGGCAAAAGAATGAAAAGAAAACACTCTAGAATGATACTAATGCTATAGTGTGTAATATTGTACATTATTTACACAGAAAATACTGATAAACCGCCGTTAAATCACCCTCCTGTTCGGCTCTCAGTTCTGTCACCCTGCAAGCATGTCTTCTTCTCTCTACGACCGGCGACAGCTGGATAAACACTGAAAAGGTGCACAGCACCCCCCACTGGTCAAGAGGTGAATCGATTCAGAAGATTTGCTGAATCGATATTGAATTGGAAGGGAATAATTGCAATGCATTGCTGAATCGATATTTCTGCCCACCCCTAGTTGGTCAAAAAATTATCTCTTCCTATGCAGCAGCAGTGCCATGTTCAGACAAGCCGTAGATTTGGAGTGATTTGTTCACTGCTGTTGCTGTAAAGCATTTCTACATGAAAAATACTGGAGTGCTGGACGTCTTCCATTGTTGCTCTTTGTTTTCAATTACACGCTGCTGCTGAATGCTGCACTGTGTCAAGCTGCTGTGATGTCACACAGTTATGAAGCTGGTGTGACTCCCCCACCGGCTTACATCCCCACCCTCAAGTGAAGGTATCTCTGGCACTGGAAACTCAGGCCCCGTTTTACAAGACAACGTTGTCACCAGAAACGGAAAGGTTTTGCCTTTGCTTTTTCAAAAGTGCTCCGTGGTCACACAGGGATGATGTGAAAACAATGCACACCCACATGGATCCGCGAGAATGATTGAAAACGCTGTAGCATGCATGCCAGGCCAGTAGTTGGTGATGTAGGATTGCAGAGAAATAGTGCTGTTAGAACATCCGTACGCTTTCCGGTGAAGAGTAATTTTTCCCAAACAACAATGGTGAATGTATGCACAAAGACGCATGAGTTTCTTTTTTGACAATAAATCTGTCTGGATATTTCTGTCTGGATAACAAACTGAGCACAGTAAGCAGCACACATGTAGTTCGGTAGATGGCCAAAGCTGTTGTTGTTGTTGTTGTTCCTGGCTGCGCGCAACCTTAATCTGAAAGAGTACTGCGCATGCACCGTGCGTCATCGTTTTCCCTGAAAATGCTGATTCCTGTTTACCTGGAGATGGATACCAAAACATTTTCAAAACTTTTCATTCTGGACCCTGGTTTCAAAGTTTGCGGATTCAAGCGCTCCAGGCATCTTTCTCATGTAAACAGAAGGCGCAAACACAATGAAAACTCTCCATTTTCTGTCATATTGTTGTCGTGTAAACGGTGAGATATAAGATGCATAAAATCTTTAATTTTTTATAAATAATGACTATTCCATGGCTGTACAGTGGTGTAGCAGACAGTGCCCTCAGCAGGGGGTTGAGTTTGCCTTCCACAGCCCAAAAACATGCTTGTTACTTTGACTCTAAATTGCCCTTAGGTGTGAGTGTATGTGTTAATGTCTATCAGTCCCTTTGTGTTGACCCTGTGAATGGCTGGCGACCAGTCTACGCTGTCCCTCACCTCTCCCCCAAAGTCAGCTGGGATAGGCTTCAGCGTGGAAATGGATAAACAGAATAGATAATGGATGAATGGAAGGGCTATTCCATTGTTCAAAAAAATATATTCCATCTCTAATGCATGAGTTGTGTATGTTACCTATAGTGTGAATCAGATAGTTGGCAGATTGAAAGGTTTTTCCTCCCAGCGAGGCGACGCACAGAACTCCAATGAGCATGGGCGCACTGTCGATGGTTTGCCTGGGGATGGACCAGCCTCGCTTATTGTCCCATGTCATCCCGCTCTTATCCAGAGGAGTGTAATACTGCCAGACATACAGGAAAAAAGTCATTCATGCTCAGTCTCCAGTCCCCATTGTAAGCATCATTTAACCAACTCAAAATGAGAAATGTTGTTGTGAACACAAACCGAGTGCAGAGTGACGTTCAGATCAGGGACTGTGACCAAACATGGCACGATGACTTGTGTGGAGGAGCCGGTGATGAAAATGGTCTCCAGGTTGTTCCCGCTGGTCTCACTGTGGCTGTCTCTCTTGAGGAAGGGTTGTTCTGGGTCTGTGTTAAAACAGAAACAAATATTTCATAGACTCTGAAAAACTGACTTGGCATAGTTAAAGTTGCAGATGACAACAAAGCATCACCATGAAGTAATGGGGCTGTATCTGGTTTCTCTGTCCAGAAATATTCCTATTATTTGGGACATTATTAACAATTCTTAAGGTGTTTTATTTAAAGTCTTTATATTAAGGACTTTTTGATTTCCTTTACTGAATAGAGTTTAGTTGAATTTAATGAATGCGTTAAAAATTGTTGAAACCCAATAGCTGTTTCAAAACCACCTGCTACATACAGTACTACTAACGAACACAGTATGCTGCATTACTGCAGTGTTGGTGAAAGTATGTAATATGACTGCCAAACGGCTGTTATCTTATAGTATGCTACACCCATCCGAGCTGACTCCTCTTTTTTCTCTTTTTGTGTTCTGACAGGTGGCAACTATCAAATAAGACTTGTTGCTGCCACCAACTGGTTTGGATCAGAACAACTATTTCTACAATACAGAATCTATACTTAAACAATTTTCTAGTTTCTTTTAATTACGAAAATTAGGCTGTGTGCTTTCCCTCTCCAATCCAATTATTTGGTTGATTTCAATTTCTGGTCATGAAAATTAAAGTAAACTGTAGCTCATCTAACTGCTACCACTATTAAATTGACATCCATTAATGGACAAAGAATTCTAACAAGTGATTAATTTAGATTTTCATGAATTTCACCACTGAACACACATTTGAGAAATGTGTGACATATATGAAATAACTCGAACAATGTACATTTACTGAGTTTGATTCACTTAGTGTTATATAAATGTAACAGAATCAATGCTACTGCTAATATTGCTAAGTCTGTTTCCATGGATATACACTGTGGCTGTCAGTTATTTTGACCCAAGATCTGTTAGCATTTTGCATTGTAGATAACATTATGTGTACTGGACTGGTCTGATGCATACTGCAAATTTATCCTGAAGTAGCATGACACCTTGTACTTTTGACTTCCTGTAGATTTTGCGAATCCATCACAGAATCAGTACATACTGCTAGTATAGTATGTGGTTTGGAAAACAGTCAGTATCTCAAAACTGCTCAAAATTAAGAAAGGACAGAACAGAGGCATGACCTACCCTGTCCCGACTCACTAGGACTTGTTTATGCCTTTGTGGGTCAGTAGGGTAAGACTATCATGGTACCCCACTTTGAGGCAGGTAGAAGGTGACGGGTTGTTCTTTGCAGGTCCAAGAAACACCAAGTGACTAAAACGGAGATTGCAGCTTATCTAACCATCAGCTTGAACTCTTCATCATAATGACCTCTGCCAAGGATGTTTCTTTTTTTTTTTTTAAGTTTTTGATGTTTAATTAGTGAAAAGGATAACTCAAAAAGTTACAAACTTGGATGAAGTTTTCAGGGAAAGTTAGTCAGAAGGAAGAAGTTATTCAGTCTTGGTGGTGATCTGAATCCTGATGTGGATTGGGGAATTTTTATATGATTTGTCGACATTGTGAGATAGGGCAGCTTTCCACATTCATCCTAATTCTTCAATAAGTTCTCAGTGGACTTTAATGACAATTTGGGAAAGCTGGTCGTGGCACAAAGAAGAAGTGACAATATTTTTGGTGCGACAATGTTGGAAGTGCCTTGGTTGAGGTTTGTCCTCTCTGAGCACTTCTAGATTCATAATGGTTCTTGCTACCTGTATTCAAGTAAAAGAAGCTGAATGTCAATGTGCTCAAAAATACCTTTGAGAACTAAAAATGCAAGAGCAGCTCATAACAAAGGCCGTTTATCCTTCCAGCATGGGCATCTAAAAATGTATAGCATAAATTAAGAGCATAGCCACTTTTCCAGGCACCACTTTACCACTGATTGCATGCAGAAATCTATTAGGCTCTTGCAGATTTTAGTTTCCTGTGGTTTTAAAGGGTGACCATGACACCAGCCAGGATAATGACAGCTATTACCAAAGTAACAGCACAATCAGACCGCCATGTATCTCACAGTCTGATAACAACCCCTACAGACCATATGTTGAGTTTACCATGATTACATTTAATGCAACATTGTCATCTGTCTCCTCGCATCAAATACCATTAAGTGCTGCTATTACCTGTCAACTAAGAGACAGACAGCCAACAGGGTTTAATCCTTCCTCACCAGCCGCTGTATTTTCACGCTGAGCTGTCTGATAGTGGAAAATACTGCTCCTGTGTTTCTTCTTCTACTCCTTGATGTTCCCTTTGTATGTACCCACAGTTTGTTCAGAGGGACTTTGGGAGACATCACAGAAATAGTACTGCTAATTTTCATTGCAGCTGTTATCACTACAAAACTGCATATATCCACAGCATGAGCGCACAGTA
The DNA here is from genome assembly GCA_037902135.1 of Cetoscarus ocellatus. NCBI lineage: Eukaryota > Metazoa > Chordata > Actinopteri > Labriformes > Labridae > Cetoscarus > Cetoscarus ocellatus. Next base: position 1,249,746 of record JBAMNC010001086.1, read on the forward strand.
TTATAAAAATGCTTATCTCTCAGGCTTCCCTGTCAACACAAGCGACTTTTGTACAGCAGCCAAAGATTCTGTGTGTGACCACAGCTCGCTCGCTTGCTCTCCTTTGTCTTTTTTTTCTCTCAATAATCCCTCTGTTATTTTCATACAATTTTTTTTCTACAGCACTCAAAGCTATGACTTCATGCTGCTGCAAGGCCAAACAATAGGTCCTATCGAGAGGCTTATATTTCCACCCCATGGCGGTCTAAATACACAAAGGTAACAGGAATAACACACAACCCTGGGCACTTAAAGTTCTTCACAATAAATCACAGCAGGTATTAGACTGCAATACGTTTAGTCAGCCAGGGTGTCCCGCCCTGTGAGGCAAGAAGCAAAGCATCAGGGGTATGAGAGCGCTTTATATGAGCCTGGGTGTTTGTGTATTTAAGTCTTTACGCATACAATCCTGCATTCAAGTTAGAGATGGGAAATATGGGCCAAAACTAGCATCTCAGTATTTTTTGGCTGAAAGGCAAGTCATGACATACGAGTAACAGCTATCAAATAATGAGACTGCACTTATGAGGATAAAACTACATGGTTCAATGGGTGTTAAATATTCAAGATTGATTATTCACACACAACTGCTGTAAGTTTACAATGAGTGATGTCTTTAGTTCACTGCTAGCTACTAATTGAATTGCATGTGATTTGTTTAAAGGTGAGCAATACATTGGCACAATAGATTTTGTGAAAACAGAAAGGAGGTCCAACAACAAGTGTCCTGGGCCTCTGAAAACATTCACCACCAATGGTCTCCACTGATAAAGAGACAGTACGGCAAATATTGCATGAAAAATTTGAACATGCCAAAAGTGTGTGCCGAAAATTTGTGGAGACCTTTGGAACAAATTGAAGGAACATATGTGTTTTTGAAAGAGGAATAACATGTGATCAAACTTGCATCTTCCAATAGGATCCTGAGACAAAACAGCAGTCTGTGCATTGGAAAACACCATCGTCACCAAGGACGAAGAAAGCACGACAAAGCAAGTCCAAATTCAAGGCCATGTTGATTGTTTTCTCTAACATAAAGAGAATGATTTTAGAGGAGTGGGTTTCAGAAAGGTCAACAAGGAATTAACACTATTACAAACAGGTTCTAGAAAAACTGTGAGAAAAAGTCTGAAGACAGAGACCAGAAATCCCAAAACAACAAAAAGAATAATACATCTCTTTGAATCAATTTAGTTTCTGAATCAAGGTTTCACATTATCAACCTCAATCTTATATTTGCTTTGAGACAGACATGATAAACTTAAGGCCTGTGGGCCAAATCTGGTCCAGGATATAACTATGTACAGCCTGTGAGACAATATTTTATATGTCTATTAATAATGGCCCTCTGTTAAAAAGCTATCCCACCATACACACTACAAATCCCACAATGAACTGCAACAGCTGCCATGCAGGACCCGTGAACCTCCCCTTCCTCCCGTTGCTTTAATGTCACCCTGATCAGCAGTTGAATGCATTGGTCATTGCTTTTACAGTGACTCTCAACTTTATCAGAAAAAGGTATGGGGTTCAAAATTCATATTTCTGATTAAAAATTGGTCAGTTTTATTTTGTTCAAGAAATTGCCCTCATCTTAAACTGTATTTTAATTTTGTCCCCTGCTGTGAGTGAATATAAACACCCCTGCTTGAAAGAAAAAAACATTTCTAAACGTGTGATTAATGTTGCAGCAATTGGTAACGCAGCTGAAGTGGTTGGCGACCCTTGCCCCGGAGCTTTGGGGTGTTGGGTTTGCACCCTTGCACCCTTAAACTTCAACGCATGTAAACTCCTATGAATTAAGTCGGGTCTGCTGGTGGCGCAGACATGTTGTCAGGAATGATGAATGGTTGAGTGCTGACATGGCATTTTCTCCAAAACCCGACCTGATTAATGTTGTTACTAAGTAATTATCAAAGCCAGATATTAATCACAGTCAAAAACTGTCTTCAAATGACAGCCCTACTGATAATTAAATGTCCAAATTAAAATGTAAATAAAATAATAATTCCCCTTTTAAATTAAAACAAATGCAGGTTTTCTGGGTTATGGCTGTCACTGCCAACAAATGTTTACTTATCTTAAGATGAAGTCAAAACGTAAAAATGTCATTTTAATCTAAAATAAACTATATCAACATACACTATATTGTCTCACTGGGAAATATACTGTATGTATCTAAGACACATGCTTTATTGGCCAGCTCTTACTCAGGTCATACTGTAGATCATATTTTAAAGTGATAGTTTACAGCAGAGACGGGGCAAAGGGGCTACGCCTGCCCTTCTAACTCGATCCACATGCATCCCCTCTTGTCTCACCTCACGCTGGCTCTAATTTACGGCTGCAATTTCATCTGCTTCTGATCAGTCCCCTGCTCAGATCTGTGGAAACTGTTTTGGCACCTTGTCAAAGGGAATAAACAGGCGTTTCACATGAGTGGACCGGTCAGCAGGACTCCCCAACATGACAATCATTCGTCTCTCTTGCTCCCTCGTGCTCCTCCTTCCTCCTCCTCTATCCACTCTTCTCCAACAGCAGGGTGAGGCTCAGACAAGTGAAAAGGTGACCCTGATGGCCAAGTGTTATGTAGTGTGTCAGAGAAGAAGAAGGAAAAAGGTGTGAAGGGTGAAAAGCAAAGGCTGATAGAAAACTCACTTGTGTGACACAATATTGAATCACTGGAGCAAAATATTGATATTTCTGTCAACGTGGCTTACCATGTTACCACTTCATGACCCTTAGAGGAGATATTAATAACATAAATGAAGGTATGATGAACAAACGAGAAGCCAGAGAAGTGTGATCTCAAAAGAAGTAAAAAAGCAGAGTAATGTCTGATGGCAGGAAACAGAAGTTAAAGAATAAGGCAACACTAGAAAGGGTCTGAGAGCACAAATCTCAAAATCATTTCCAACGTTGTCGGGCGAGTAGCTGTCAAATATGTGGAAAACTGAACATTTAATATATTGTCTTTGCAGTACATTCAATTGAATATAGGTCAAAAGGATTTGCAAATCACTGTATCTGTCATGATCACGCCTTTTGTTTCAGTTAGGTTACCCGTTTTGCCCTCATGTTTGATGTCTTGTCTTATGCTTCCTGTTTTACTTTGAAAATTCACTTGTGTCTCCCTGTCTCCGTAGGTTTTACTTTCTGTCTGGCATTGTCACACCTGATCCCTGATTTTTCTTTCCCAGCTGTGTCTCATCACCCCCAATCACTTCGTGTATTTGAACCTCAGGTCTTCCCTTGTCTTGTTGTCAGATTGTTGATCCTTGTATCTCTTTCCAGCACTTATTTCAGAGCCAAGTTTAGATCATAGACCTTGTTTTTTGCCTGAACCTTGCCTCAAGCCTTGTGTCTGTCTGTACCTTTGCCTGGATCATTTCTGCTCACTCATTTACCGAACTTTTGGACTGTAATAAAACCTGCTTTTGCCCCACGGACTTGACTCGTCTGCAATTGAGTTCTTTTGTGCCAAAGACTGTGTTTTATGACAGTATTCTGTTTTTTATTTCTGTTTTACCCGATATACCAACTGTAAAGCCATCAGCTGTTTCTAGCTATGTCAAAAGTTCTGTTTTGTCAGCTTAACAGAAGATTTAAAAAGGAGCAGATTTTTGAGCTGCCTGAGACTGACATACAATACACCAGCATGCACCTATGGCTGTAAAGCAGACAATAACAGAAGCACCTTTGTGAAACTGCAGACAGTATTTTCAGTCAGAACATTGCCAAGCAGCAGGACAAAGTTCTGCTCATTGAAGATCCCTTTTTTGTAACTGAGCATCTGCCATGAGCTTCATGTCCGTGTTTTTTTCCTGGAGCGACATTGTCTGCTTGTGTGGTACACAGAGACTGCACTAACAGTGATCAGCTTTTGAAGTACTGAGGATTACAACAGATGTTTAATGACTATTAGTCAGGTGGTGTAGGGACCATCATACAGGACAGAAAAGTCAACACGACATGCTGAAGGTCATGTGATTAATATCACCCACCCTGCCACAGGGCGTGCTTCTTCACTAGCCTCGCGTTTCAATTGGATATCACAATGCAACACAAAAGGTATCACCCTGATTTTCTATATTGTTGCACATGGCTACTGCTATGCTCGGCTGTTTTCCTGATGCTCTGTGGCTGCTGTTAGATAACGCTGCTCCAACAAAGATAGGAGAAGGAGTAAGATGACTTACTCCACTGAATAATCCAGAAAACATTTTAATGTCCACGCATGACACTAAAAATATGGGAGGGCCTAATTTAACAACCATCAGACGATGCAATCCATCACTGACAATTTATATCATTGAATTTTGTCAACTAAGTCGATGATTGTTGCATCCCTATAGGAAAAAAACAATTAATGTCAGAATCACAATTCTTACTCTCTGAATCGATCTAAAAATATATATATAAAAACAATCTTTATTCAAAAAGACATTTGTCAGTAATTTCAAGCACACACAAACAAGCTGCTTGTATTGTTTGCCTGTGCATGCTTGTACTATCCAGTCATGCTGCTAAGGTTAGCTCATTATCTCGCAGTGTCTGTGATGTTTTTGTTTGGAGCAGAAAAGAAAAATCAAGCCTGTCCCTCATTCATTTAAACGAAGTCTGTGCATGCATTTTGGAGTCTGCAATGTCCTCAGTAAGACAGTGCTTGACATGACATGTTCAGTATGCAGACTGTCACACAGTTAAAAGAAGCAGAGCTGCGGCCAGTAATGATACTGACTGCTGCCCATTGCACACTGCACAGTTTTACCCAGCTTCCAGTCTTAATCCAGTACTAAATCCACTGCCTGTTTCACTTCCAAAGACTTACGACCCTGCAGTGTTGAAGACAACAGAGGCTTTAGATATAGGAAGCAAATCATTAAACCCATTTTAAACATAAAAAGTGAATTATATTCAACTATCATTTCACTTACTAATCATTTTACTTCTTTGAAGGCTTTAAACCATTTTTCTGAGCTCTCTGTCAGTGTGAAGCACATAACTAATTGTTGTGAATGTTGACAAAAGCACCCTTTGGATCAAAAAGAGCTTTGATTTAGAACTGTGAATTGGGAAAAAATCCATTCTACATCAAATCATCACTTTCAGGACCAAAATCAACATCTACATGACATTAAGATAAATGTACATCACTGCTGAATATACTTGTTTTATTTCCCCCTCAAAAACAAAATGATTCTGCAGTCCAGCTGCAGCCTCTGCTAGATTAACTTATCCTATGACATCTCTGCATCAATGCAGAATCATCTGCATTCGCATCACAACGCATTAATTCAAGGATTACTTTTAACACGCCTACTCTGCAATGTGACTATTGGGCCTGTGAACAAATGCAATTATGGTAAAAAATGTACAAGCATTATGATGCATCAACAATACCAGCACTGCAGCTGCTTGACAAAACTCCCTTATTCTGCCTTATTCACATTCTGATCAGATTTGACTCTTCAGAATGCATGAAAAGTCAAGGGAAGGTGTAATTAAGGAGAGTTTCTCTTAATCTTTGGTTTTAATTAATGAATTAAATATCCTGTCTTTAATTAGTGGCTGAGCTGCTTGTTCCGTCTTTCATCAAACACTTTGTATATCTAATTTCCGAAACATTAACCTTACCAGCTTCAGGGGAGTTCTTGAGGTAAAGTCAACAGCCCCGGGCTCTCAAAACACCAGAGCTGCTTTGATATTAAAGTCACATTCAAACAAGAGATCTGTTTTACCAGAATGTCTTTGGTTATCTTGTGAACCACCCAAGCAAAAGAGAAATGGAAGAATGAGGGTTCATTACAGCCAAGCTAAAGAGCTGCACATCAGGTCAGACAGAGAGGCTGGAGATGAAACACATTTGCTTCAAACACAGAAAAAGTTCTGACAGTAACACTGCCCCGCAAACTGCAGACTCAGACTATATATAATGAGTTATCTAATGAAAAAGAAAAAGTTGGTACAGGGTAATTTTTTAAAATTAAAACCTTTATGTAAAAAGTTTGGGCACTTTTACTCTTCAATGAAATACGAGGAAGATTAAAACAAAACTTTATTATGAGTATTTCATGCTGACCCAGCAAGGGGAACAAGCCATTTGAAGAATATTTTCAATCTGTGACGGAGTTTGAGTCAGCATTAGTGTGTGCATCTCAGTCTGTGTAAAAGGGGCTTTGTGGAGGTCTGACTCACCTCTGATGAAGACGTAAACGCTGACGGCAGTGGTGCCGATGATGATAGCCTTGACATCCCTGTAGGAGCAGCGGTAGTAGCCTGTGTCTTTTGCCAGTGCTGCATTCAGGACCAGCCTTTTGCAGTATGGTCTCCCTGGCTGCCCAGGACACTCGCTGATCAGGACCACTCTCTGTCCAGGGTCCCTGGTGTCTTGATGCTGGGCTAGACGGTCAGTTAGCTCCTGGCTCAGCAGGGTCTGATCAGGCCAGGCCCATGCCAGAGTTCGCTGTCCCCTGTGAGGACGACAGGTGAAGGGACATGGGATAAATGTGTATGCTAGAGATGATATATTATAGACATTACATAAAATAAAGGATGTGGATTATTTCACTGTATCTACATAACATCACTGGACATACTGTGGGTTAAGGCTTAGCTATCTGGATGTAGCCATAAGGTAATTATATCATCCATCCATTATTATACAGCCTTATCCCTGTTTGGGTCATGAGGGCTAGAGCCTACAATATATCTGAGCTTTGAATTCATAAAATACCTGAATTATAAAATAAATAAAAACAAAGACAGAGAAGGATCTTGGGTAACATTACTGAGGAAGACAGCAGAAATGACAATAATAAATATAAATATAGAAGGTATTATGGCATGTTTATGATTGCTGTAACGTGCTGTTACTGTTGCCCTCTTTGTTTACGCAAAGTGATTAAAATAGTCTTGTCCTTTTGACATAAGAATACTAAAACAGCTTTATTTATGTATCTGTGCTCTTGTTTGTGTTTCTAAAATAAAAAACTGCAGTTTAAATTATTTGTAATTATGAGGGAAAAGAGTTATAATTGTCTCCCTAATGAAAAGCTCTGGTTGAATTTTTGAATCATTAAAAAACTCTCCTTGAACAGAGGCTACAGATGAAACTGTTGCTAACATAGTTTTATTAGTCTTTAATTGCTTTGAATGAAGTTGTTAGAAGTTAATAAGGTTTTCTCATGTTATCATTCATGTCTGGTCCCATCAAAGTGAAGCACTCATTCCCTGCTGTGTGTGCTTGTGTGACTCAAAAGTTAAACGCATAAACATGATGCCTGCTTAAGGTTTACTGCTGTCTATCTGTCAACAAGCTGATTTTTGAATGCATCTTTTTTGCACAAGTTATTGTGACTCGTTGACCAGGCAGAGGCTTCGTCTCCTGTTGTTGGTCCAATTGCGAAGCTAAGCTTCATCTCCATGCATCTACCCTCATAAAACATCAAATCATCTCTCTAACTCATCTGAAAGGCTTCAGCAAAGCTCAGGTCTATGAACTCATCATCGTTATTTCGCTTTGGCATCTTGGAAGCGGCAGTTTTAAGTGATACTTGCATTCATGTACCGCTCTCTCCTTCACTCTTTTAAGCCAGAGGGCACACGTAGATGTCAGTGAGCAGGTTCCCTTAAAATTAGGGGAGGGGATAGTCATGACTTCATGATTTTAGTTTGACAGTACAGAACCATTAAAAATGGGCTTGTTACCCAAAGTTTGGGACAGGCTTGTTTACAGTAATAAACACTAACGATGAAATATTTACTGACCACAACATGATCTTATTTACATTTTAACTAACCTTTTCTTTTATCTATTTACTATTAAAAGAGAAGTTTTTTAAATCTGTATTTAAAGATTATTTTATCGAGGAAACCCACTGAGATCGAGACTGAATGTCCTGCCATCACTGACCGTTGCACATTTAATCACACAAAACAAATAGAAATGCAGGTGAACACCAAGAAACCAATCAGTTTGAAGTAACAGCGCAACAAGTGATGTCAAAACATCCTGCTGCATCTTCCCCCAATACTTTTAATCAACTCTTTTTTAAAGATTTAAAGAATACACCCAAGATGATCCCAGTCTTCAGGAGCAGAGTCTGAAACTTCTTTCACTCATTTTGAGATGACCTTTGGAGACAGACAGCAAAAGTCAGCTTTGTTATTTTGAGTAAAAAAATGACATTTGGATAGAATTTCACAATATGAGGGATGCAGTAAAGCACAGCCTTGAAGATCAGGATGTTCCAACAATTATGGTTACAGGAGGTCAAAGATGGCCAATCAACCCAATCATACTGAATACAATGGTGAGTTAAGACATTGAGATGTATTGTTAACCTCAGTGCTTCGAAATAAACAGTCAGTAGTGGATTGGTAAAATCAAATGAACTTTTAGGAACATCTTTCCTACTTCAGCAATGAAACAGAGGTCCCACACAGCCAATATTTGGTTGGCAAACTCTGAGAAACTGTCTAGATTACAGAAACACATTGAAAATATACAGTATTTGTGCTGTTTAGACAGTGCTCTTTCTCTTTGGTTATAAATATGACTGAAGACTACTAAGTGATTTTTAATGCCTCAGATTATTTAGGTAATCGAGGTTTTATCATTTTAAAACACACGGCGTACCTTGGTTGCAGAGATGCAGAGATAGCAGCACACATGCATGCAGCGGCTTTGCTCTCCGAGTCTTTGTTCTTCACGTCAGTCCTGTTTGTGTTTATGTTGACAACACTTCAACATACAGAGACTTACTTTTTACTATGAGGAGCTGCACTAACGTTTCGTTGTATTGTTGTGCAGTGACAATAAAGACAGTTTATTCTATTCTATTTAAGAGAAGGTGACATTTTGACAAGCTCAACATACAGAAATGTTGCAGAGTGTAGGTGATTGTGTGCCATTAGAAGCAAAGAACTGCTTCATAATTGGTGTCTTGGGTTCTTTTATTGCCATGGTATTGAACAAGTATATACAGTGCTTAACAAAGTTATTTGACTATCTGTCAAAAAAATTAGAAAACATAAATATTTTAGAAATCTTTCAAAAATGTACTTAAAACTGAAAATGTTATTGTTTTTGGACTTTAAACAGGAATGAAAAATTTCACACTGAATTCACCCTTTAATATCAAATCTGAGCCGGCTCATGGGCTTCTCTAAGAATCTAGGAATTAATCAAGAAAAACATTCAACCACAATTTTTTCTGTTCAAGTATGCAAGTAAATAATTTAAATTGACATCTTCATCAAGAAATAATTACATTTTTTACTATTTTTGCTTTTTTTTGTAAAACGGTACATTTGAAAATGCATATGTAGTTGTAGAGATAGAATATGCCACATAAGATTTGATCTAATTTGGATAAAAACATAATTGACTCAAGCTGTTTTACTCTACATAACAGAGTAAGAAAATATGAATACAAAAATATATTTTGTAGCATGACACTGTATCAGTATTTCATCGAGTAGATTCAATGATTTATTGGTAAAAATCTTTTTAAAAAATCCTGAGATTTCTTTGATACTGCATTTCAGCCTCTGCAAGTTAGTTGGTGGCAGGCATTAAAGCATTTGCACCTCTGTCACCTTTAATTTGATCATTTCTGTCACAGAGAAGCTCACTAAAGTTTGTCCCTGTTGCAGGGATCATGCTCCATATGAATAACACTGATTAGAAACTGTATTTTTTATACATGGGATATTAATAAAATTACAAATCACCCCTTACAATGTTTTTAGTGTCATGATAGATGGTAATGCAGTATATTGTCTCCCCTGTAACACTAAAGGTACTGTATAACCAGATTATTGCCAATGCAAACCTCTTTTTAACACACTGTAATATGGGTTTCATGTGTTACTTTAATCATTATTACACAATCAAAATTTTATGTTCATTGATCTTGGAAAATGTTTTCATTTATTTCTACCTGTTGTTTGTCAGAAATTTGGTCAATGCACTGCTGCCTGTGTGCTTTAAGTAGGTTATTTTTGTTTTGTTATGTTCTTTGTGTTTGTGATGTTGTATATTTCCCCACCCATCAACACATCCCTTTGAGTTTACCTGCTCTGTCACATAAATTCAGTTATGTGTAACCCAAAGGGCATCATGAGTGAGATCGAGCACAGCATACTGGCTGTCTGTAAACTGATATGTAGCCGCACTCATCACCTGCTGCCTCGGACTACAAATGCTCACATTAACACACAGCGCCAAGGGTGATGATGGGAAATAACAGCAAAAAAAAATAACAGAGTGCAGGGAAAGTATCCGGTGGGTTATTTTCCAACCCTTGTGGATAAAATGTATCCATCCTGATTCCAGAAAACTGTTCATACTAAAGATGAAATTGACTGAAATGAAAATGAGTTTCTCTCTGGAGATTCTCAGCGGTGCTGTCGGTGTGAGGTTTGAATGCAAACATTTCAAAACCTGTGTTGGAAAAGGTCCAAACCTATCACCAGCTTTCCAGAAGCAGTGTTTCTTTTGTATATCACAGAAAATAAACGTGTGATGAGGCAGCAGCTTGGCAGCGGCAAAGCAGCAGAGATTTCACAAGGATAAAGGCACATCGTTATGGGTAAATTCAAGCCTCACGTAAGGTTTGAATTGTGGTATTGACTGTGTTTGGCAGCAACATTGAGAAAAAAAAATAAATAAAAAAGAAAGAAATAATTGGTGTGCCTTATAGCAGTGTGTCTCAAAATGATAGCATGGCATGACACGTCCAGGTGTGCCCTGGGACTTTTTACAATTATGTGTTATTACTTCAGCTACACAGCAGCTAGCTGTTTATTTAATGTTTAAATCACTTTAGCAGTGCTTTCTGTGCTTTTATTTGTGCATGAAAATTCAAAGTTAATTGCTTAAAAAAAATCTCTTTAAACCTTGAAGACTTTTGCAATTAACAAAAATAAACAGCTGAAAGAACAAATTGAAACCCTTCTTGGCATTTCTCAAAACCTGAAAGAGAAACAATGTTTGAGGTTATCAACTCTCAATAATTACCCCGCTGGAAGGAAAAAGAAATAACCATCAAATAAACCATTATGAAAACTTATAACTGTCAGTGGGAATAAAAGAAAATAAAAATAAAAATTTAAAATAGAAAATAAAACCCCCTAAGTCAAATCTGTAAAAAAAAAAAAAAAAATGCTAATCCAATGTTGAAATCTGTGTTGAAGTTTGGTAAGTAAAGGTAAAATCTTAACTAAACAAGCTGACATATGTTCACCATATGATATGTTCAATGTCATCTTGGATCATAAAAAAATGATGTCTGGTGAGGTTGAATAAATTGCCATTGTGGTGTTTTTTTTTAATTTAACATCAAGAGAAATAGACAACTGTTTTTAATGAGGAACCATGATCTACACTCTATAAAGTAGTTTGGAAACTTGATTTTGGTTGATTTTTTTCTCCCCTTTAATGATACCAGTTGCAACAGTATTTTATACTGTTGGAAAGCCTGATTAGTGACCTTTGCAACAGGTTACGACTCTAAGGATTGTGCACTCATGGAATGAGCAACACAGCTAAGTCATGTGTGGGTAGCACCAAAAAAAAAAAAAACTGCCAAAATCCCCTGCGACTGGGATCTGGTTTTCTGGTACACAAAGTGGCAGCATCACTTGGTGTCATCCCTGGTGCCATTTCCAAACCAAGTTCTGTGAGACTGGGGAAGTCAAAGACAGACTGTGAAGAATACACCCTAAGAAGACCAGTGCCTCACCCTTGCTTCACTGAGGAATCATAGGTTTTCGTCAGGGTCAGAGGCTCCAGGCAACCGGACACAGGAGCTATACAGTGTGCTAAAGTAGTACCAAAATAAAGGGGCTTGCTAATAACTAAATTGTGAAAAAAGTTCTAAGTTTAGTAAAAAGCATTTAACCCCAATTCTGTATATTTCTATTTGTGGCTTAAACTGTAAAAAACCTTTTACTGCCTGGCACCATTTTTTTTTTTTTTTTTCAAATCAGCATTAACATTAAGTATATCAATGTAAATAACAATGTACGGGTGTCACTTAGACTCAATATCCGAATATTCATTTGAACTTGAGGGTAAAAATTTGTATTCAAACCATGCTGACCCATTTACATTGAAAACATACAGTGCAGCAGCACAGCAGAGGGAGCTCTCAGTGTAACTTTATCATCCATGCTCTAATGATACTCTCTTCATCTCAGTAAATTACAAGTCAGGAACATTTAGGAAGATGGAGGACAAAGCATTCTTGAACATTCCGTACCCCCTCTCCTTTTACTTACCTAGCTTGACAAAAGCCTGTCATGAGAGTTGGTGGATGGTTTCCTGGGATTGAAACAGCAACACCAAGCATACTCGTTTACCTCAGGTGCATTTGGACATCTTCAGTTTTGAAGAGAACTGACCATACAATCCCTGAGCGAACAGTAACTACGCCAAAACATCTGAGAAGCACTGTGTGGAAGTATTTTGGGTTCCACATCATTGGTGGCAAAACTGAAAACAAAGAGCAGGCTGTGTGTTGATTATGTGCAAAGCAGCTGGCTTACTCCTCATCTGTGACAAATCTGTGGACGGTGGAGGAGGAGGCACTGCATTCCAGCCCCATGTGACTGTGTCTTTTTTGGCAGGACTTGCCAGAGGCACGGATAAGATTGCAAGATTCATACGAAAGGATTTGCAGCACATTGGTGTTGCTTCAGGAGGGGGTTTTCAGGATTTAATGATGGAACTGGAGCAGCAGGATACACCACAGTTTTCTAGCCTCATGAGCTGCTAGGGACTTGAGGTTAAAACAGCTGACACAACCTTCTCTAGACTAAAGCAGACTGCAGCTCACTTCAGGAGGTCTCCATCTGACAGCTGCCTCCTGGAGGAAAGGAGATGCATACTATATATACCTCATTGTGCTCTCTTCAGCACGTAATATGGTAAAACAAAGAGAGCAGCACTCGATTTTGAAGCATAGGCTTATGTTTCTGGCAAACAGTATCAGAAAATAAGTCAGAAAAGCCTATATTTTCTATGTGATTTGGCAGAAGTGACTGTGTTTTGAGTTTAAAGCTTTAGAAATTCTCTACTGTGCCAGCAGTGGAATTTTGTATGCAGCATTTTCATTTAAATTCATAGAGGATTGCAAACTCTGTGGTGCTTTGCTATTGTTTTGGTAACCTAATAGAACAGAAAAATGATCCAATGGAAATGTCTCATGTTTGTGTTGCAGACAGGTCTACGAGGGAGCAGGAGAGGGTTTGAGTATATTGGAAGATTAGCGTGTGTATTGTAACTGTTCAAATTTGATTTGTGGGAAATGTGTCTTTCCCCATACCTTTATGCACAAATATCAGTTAAATCTAGATTCATTTTTCCAAGCCTTACATTAACATGAAATATCATTTGCTTGAAAAAGGCATGTTAAATTTGTCTCGGGTATGTAGAATTTGATGTACTCCACAGCAGTAATGTACTGCTCATTGCTGAGGTCCCTTATCACCTTGAGTCATTATCATGAAAAAACTAGCAAGCAATTGGTCTCGACATTATTCCATCATAGATTTTTCACCACTCCAATAACACACAACAAATCAATCACAACTGCACACACACACACGCACACACCCACACACATACTGTACCTGCATGTAATAGTGAGAGTTTGTTGGACTGGAATCACAATGTCGTCGCTGGAGCTGTCGAGGATAGGTGGAGTCATAGAAAAGCCAATCACCAGACCTAAAGGGAGCGAGTACAGCATCTGCATTAGGTTCATGTTACACAGATCGCTCAGGAACAAGTGGTTTTGACAGAGCTGCTGGTCGGCTGTCGAATCTCTGCAACACATCAGGAATCTGAAACGTGATACGACAGCGGCTCAGACAGCGTGTTGTTCATTACACATACAAGCTGGAAGTCAATCTTTGGATACAGAGCCCGCACCCTGACGCTGACAAACACCCGACACCGCTCCAAGCTCCCTGCTCGGCCACAAAGATTATTTCCCCTTGATTCATCGCTAATGTATTTGCACCCCTGACTTTTGCTTGGTTAATATGGCCAATCCAGAATGTCATTACCGTCTCAGGGTCCCCTCAGGGTGCTTTTAGTGCTTTGTCAGACTCCACACCTACAGTCTATCATGTATAAGAGTGCCACTTTGACTTATTCCCCACCTGGAAATCATTACAGATGAAAACAAGCAGAGAAACAGCACAGAATGGAGGACGAATGATGGTGCATGTATTTATGAAAGCAAGCAATGACCTTCTTACAGATCAACCTGTATTAGTTTCAGTATTATTGTAATATGCTGGATATGCCGTGTTATGCATTCTACTCTTCTGTATGCGTAAGCTTGACCAGGACAAGGACAAACGCCTACAGAAAACATTTCTGAGATCTTCAAGCAATAGTCCATTTTCCATGAATGAAAAGAAGGACTTTGTATGTACAGAACAGCAGCAGACATGCATTTCTACATCTCTGATGCACACACTTTTACAGAGGTGTGTCAACACTCAAAAGGAGCCAATTGTTTACGCTTCAAGAAAACCTTTAAAAGCACATCGTGGATATCCTATTAACAGTAGGAACAGATTGAAAATCAGACTCCATGACCTTTACAATTTCCAAAATCAACTTTCAAAATCTAATTGCTTCATTTTTGAGTCACAGTGGACATTTCTGAAAAAAAAACCCGATTCTTTTGCTTTTACTTTCACACACAAAGTAAAAACATTAGGCCCAGAAAAATTCCTTGGGGGACAACCTTGATCTTTGACCTATTATTTCTACAAATGTGTGCAAAGTGTGAAGAAAAACCTCCATGAAAGTTTATGATTCACAAGAATCATACAGTCAGATGGACAGACAGACATGGTCGCTAGGCCTGACTATTGTCCGTGCAGAGGCATGAATACAAGACGTGAATCCTCGGTCATGACCCCCTGCCAACCAAAATTCTGAATCTCAGCACAGCTGCAATTCATGTACACAAACCTCAGACCTCCAACACATCCTGCTGCCATGAGAGCACAATGGAGCGATGCTACTCCAGTATAAATATTTTGTTAATCTTATTTACAGCAAAGGCTGATCCAAGAAAAAGGAGACTGATAAGAAAACAGACAGAAACTCTAAGATAACTTTTAACCTTGAGGGGTAGGTAAATGCAGGGTTTTCTAAACAAATCTGACAGCAGAGACAAAATATTGTTTGTGCCTCTCAGACATAAAAAACAGGCTTATTGTTTGATCAAAAATCAAATCCCACAAATCCACATAAACAAAATGCCCAGTTCCACACAGACATTTCTATCAACAGAAAGCTGCAGTGTAAAAATCCATCTGTGTCCCATTCTATGGCAATCTAGAGACACAAATAATCATTCAATTTTACTTTCTTGCAAGTGAAAACAAGACAAACATAGGTGTTGCAAAATGTTGCTGATATATAATCTTAAGGGGCCTCAATCAGACTTAGGCCCTTAGAAGTTTTTCCTGTTTACGGTCCCCTCGCAAAGGTTAGTCACACTTTGAATGTGAAATAGTTTTTCATTCCACTTTGATTCCTGAGATCTTGATATATTTGTTCATCAAATGAATCTATGGAGGTATTGATTTTTTCTTAAACTGAAAGGGACATTTTGTTTGATTTTAGCATGTATGTTAGCTGTGGAAATCCTGAATTGCTTGATTCACCTCAGAACAGAAGTACATTTTTCCTTCTTTAATTTGGTTCTTTGCTTTTGTATTTAAAAGGAAGGAGCTGTTCTCAACCCCTCCTGATATCTTTATTTTGAAATCATGACAGGGATAACGTTTTGTTTCATTCAGGCATATATTTCAGTTTATGTCAAAATGGAAGTGGCATTTTACTTTAGTTAGTATTTTTGTTCTTGTTTTGAGTGAAAAGGACATTTTTTTTTGAATATTAAAATATTATCGCATGTGGCTAGACCAACCTCAATAAATGACTGACTGAAAACATTCTTTGTGGCCCTTTAAAATTTGTATTTGAGTACCCCTGATGAAGTCTATCCAGGCTACGTCTAGAGGGGAAGTACACCCTGTACTTGTTGGCAGCCAAAACAAAGGGCAATTTAGAGCCACCAATTAACCTAACAAGCAAGCTTTTGTCTGTGGGGGGACACTGGAGCACCCACACATGCACAAGGAGAGCATGCAGACCCTGCACAGAAAGACCCAGACTGACTCAGGAAGTCAAACAGGAAACCCTCTTACTATGAAGCACCAGAACGATATTCTAGAAGAAACACAAGTAAAATTGAAACAGTGATTTCACATTTAGACTCAACAAAAATAGATCCTCAGAAAGAATTCTACTGTTATTAGCTCTTCTTGTATAGAAAATTTTTATTTGGTCTGCCTAATAACTGTTTAATGCTGGCGTACACTGTATTGTACGACAGAGGATTAGGGCCACGTTAAGAAAAAAAAAAAAAAAAAGGTCATTAAAAAAAAAAGGTAAAGTTTACGAGAATAAAGTCGTAAAGTTGCGAGAAAAATCTCGTAAAGTTACGAGAAAAAAGTCATAAAGTTACGAAAATAAAGTCATAAATCTATCTGAATTAAGATAGCCTAGAAAACAAACTTTATTCTAAAAGGTTGCACCAGAAGAGCATACATTTCCTCTTCCAATAAGGAGACAATTTCCTCCAAGTCGGTGTAGTTCTTTCTTCAGAAAAGCCCCAGTTTCTTGCAGTATCTTTTCAGGGTCCTGATACTTATGATAATGTGATGCTGATGTGCCAAAAGAAGAAGTTTTTCCTTGTTTGTGAAACTTATATACAAAAGTATAACTTCACTAGATGCTAAACGTTCTTCATTTTTGGACAGAAGTCTACTGCTCTTCTGATAGCCTCTACAGACAAAAATAACACATTTATTCAAATAAATTTATACCTTTTTTCCAAGTTACTTTACAACTTTATTCTCGTAACTTTATGAGATTATTTTTGTAACTTTTCGACATTAATCTTGTAACTTTATGACTTTATTTTCGTAACTGTACTTTTTTTTTAAGCATACTTTTTTTTTTTTTTTTTTAACATGGCCCTAATCCTCTGTCGTAGTATTGTGTTTGAGAATATGTTTGAAAAATCTGAAATATTTTCCAGACCTTAATGCCAGTTTTTAGCCTGTTTTGCTGCCCTTGAGCTGGTAATTGAAATAAATATTTTGGTCACAACCACTTTAAATGAGCAACTGATTGCAGTAATTATGCTATTCATGAGAAAAATTAAGGAATTAAATTAAGGTGACTGTTAAATTAAGTCTGCTTTGGTCCCCTGGTTCAGAAATGGTTATCATCGAACTCATGTCATGGTCCTGCTTATTGTTTCAGTTAAGTTACCCATTTTGTGTTCATGTTTTGTGTCTTGTCTTGTACTTCCTGTTTTACTTTGAAAATTGCACCTGTCTTTCCTTGTTTCCATAGGTTTTGCTTCCTGTCTTGCGCTGTCACACCTGATCCCTGATTGTTCTTCCCCAGCTGTGTCTAATCACCCTTAATCACCTCATGTATTTAAACCTCATGTCTTCCCCTGTCTTGTTGCCACTTCGTCGCACTCTTTAGTCTTCGTCCAGCACTCATATCTGTCACACCTTGCTTGTAAACCTTTTTTTGTCTCAGATCTAGTCTTTAGCCTTACATCTTGGATACCTTTGCCTTCTCTGATAGATTTATTGTGTACCAAACCATGCCTGTTTTATCATAAATCGACTTCCATTGTCAAACCAAAGAAGAATCGAGCATTTGTGTCTCTTTTGTGCCTCATTTCATGATAACTCACTGAGCATACCATTAGACTAGGCATACATTGAAAGGCTATTATATTTTAATTAATCACAAACTGTTGAAAATAAAGCCTAAGGTAAAGCAGTAGTTGAAATCTTGCTAAGGCTTAGTGTTGCCAGATGGGAAATACAGAATTATCGTACCCGAGACTCAAAATTATCGTATTTTGGGGGAAATTATTGTACACTCGTCATAATCAAAATAACAGCCTTATTGTTGCGCGACAGTCACATTTGGTCACTCTGTTTAGTGTCCTACAGGCGCTTTTGTGGTCATTCACCGCCCCGCCCCACATCAGCAGCTCCAGCAGCTCCAGCCTCCAACCAGGCTCCAACTCAGCTGTGTTACATTCATGCGTCCCCTTTAAACAAATAACAGGTCGGAACTAATGAGCCGAATCATGAGACCACTAGGCTATTTTTTTGAAACAGTAGGCTATTCAGAATAACGGACAATGAGATGAAGAGCAATCAGACTTCACTTTGTGAAATTTATTTTAGACAGTAACATTAACTTGTCCTCAAAAGAGTAGTCTTGAAATGAACATTTTTTCTTCAAGAATGCTTCATAACATGTACGGAGCCCTTTAAGGGTCACGGTGGGAGTTTTTTGGGAAGACTTTTGTGTTCCCTTGCAAAATGCATCCCCTTAAAATACTTTTTCTTCCTTCTGAGCTGATCCATTCAGCTGCTCCCAGTGCAGCTCATTGAATTTTACTTTCAACTGGGCAGTACGTATGCTGGTATTGTACTGTAACATCTGTCTGGACGCTGTAATGATGACGAGTCTGTTTCGTGAACACTAGTGTCTTTTATGTGCCGGTTACTGCCGGCCGTGCACGCCAACTCCAAAACAACAAACAAACAGAAGTCACTGAATGAATCAATCATCAACTCTCCTGTGCTCTCTCCTCTCCCCAGCTCCCTCACCCTCTCACTCAAACACACACCTCGGCCACTCCCACCTGCTGCACTTTCACCTATTCACACTAAAACAAACATCACAGCTGTTACAGTAGCCTACTAAAGCTACAGTTTCTACAGGGTTGATGGTCACTGTGAAGGCGTCAGGAAGCTGCGAAAGTGCAGCAGGAGGGAGAGGCGGAGGTGTGTGTTTGAGTGAGAGAGTGAGGGAGCCGAGGAGAGCCGGAGAGGAGAGCGATTCATTCAATGCCTTCTGTTTGTTCGTTGTTTTGGAGTTGGCGTGGTCACGGCCGACAGTGACTGGCACATAAAAGACACTAGTGTTCACGTACAGACTCGTCATCATTATGTCGTCTGGACGGACGTTACAGTGGGTTACTATATCAGCATACATACAGCGCAGTTCACGAAACTGTCAAATTATCGTACATTTAGCCTTTTTTTGAATTATTGATCATACATCGTACAGCGGGCCAATTTATCGTACAAATACGATAATTAGCGTACACCTGGCAACCCTGTAATATGTCAACTTTTTATTCATGCACAACATTTAACATTTATTTTAACACAGTAAATATGTCTTTGGATGATTGATGCTAATGTTTAAGGCCACCACACACTGAATTTACATTTTTGTCAACACACCTTGAATTACTCAAAAAATGTCTAAGATAGACTTTAACTCTTAAAAACCTACATGGTATTAGTTTCCTTCAATTAGCCTTAACAAAAGTGTCTTATTTGTATATTTTTTTTATGTTTGTGTAGGGATAAAATAAAACTTAAAAGATAACTGAAGCTTCTGCTGCCTTCTCAAAGCTGATGATGCTAACCTGAAGCTACTAGCATAAATCCAACAGTCACCAACAAGCTAGCTTAATGGTCAGCTGCCAGAAGCATTGTGGGTTATTTAGTCAGTTTTGTTAAAATGGCATAATTATGAACAGGGTTGAGGCCCTTCTTGATTTTGCAAATATTTTACTTCAGGGGCAATCACAGCTAGAGAAGAAAAGTATTTATAAGCTCGTAGCCCATTTGCAGTTAGGCTAACAAAGCCAGAATAACTACAAGTGGCAGAACTTATTTCTCATTACAACAATATCTTAATATTTATAACACCTTTAGGCAAAGAGATTTACCAATAGGCTTAACAATACATGCTAAAAACAAAGTTTAATAATGTCTAGTTCTAATTTATAATCGATTTATACAATTTTATTTCCACAGAAATCCACTAATTGTTGCTATTTTAGTATTAGCTGGAAATCAGGACATAGTTGAGCTTTTTGAAGGATTTGAACTCGAGAAGGATCCAGCAGTCCTTCCTTGGAATAAACCTTGAGTCTATAAATCTGTTTTAATGATTTTGTTATGCACCTTATTTATTTTCATATATTAATCTTAAATAATGATATACATTGAATGCAGTATACATATATATTCATAAGGCATATGGTTGTTGATTAATTTGTATGAGATTTAGTATTTGAATTCATATCAAACAGGAATGGAATAATTGACTTTTGATACCTAATGGAGAAGGGGTGGGGTTAAATAAGATTGTACTTCTTCCCACTCCTTTTAGAGCATGTGTGTGTGAAATCAATTGTTGTTATTTTCTATTGAGGGGAACTTTAATTACTTTTGTATTGGTATTTTGCTACATTTGTATGATATATATATATATATATGTATATGATAATATTATAATATTATATATGACATTTATTTCTTGCATGTTCAAAATTAACTACTACTACTACTGCTACCTACTACTACTACTAGTTAAATTCCGCACAGGAAGGCTCTGACCAGCATGGAGATCAAACCAGTAACCTTCTTGTTGTGAGGCACATGTACATGTGGCGCCACCCTGCCGACCCCCACTAATTATGTCCAAAACAAAATAAATTTACGCAATAATAAATTCAGGCACATTTCTTAAAAACTGATATTTTTTAAACTTCACTGTCTGGCACAAACTTTCTATCTCTTTTTTTAATAATTTAATTCTTATTTCATAAAACAGTGCTTTTACGGTCATCTTCCTTGTTGTTGAGTTTGTTTTATAAACTTTAAACCAAATTAAAGTGCCAAAAAATAATTCGAAATCAAAACAATATCATATTAATTTATTCATTCATTCATTCATTAGAAGAGCATTATTTTTTCTCCTATAAAGCAATTTTGGTGATAAGAGTTTTGTACACGACAGTGACTATAGGCCAATAACTTTTTTTTTAAGTGGTCTGTGTCCCCCCCACAAATACTCGTGTTACTTTTGTCCTTTTGCCAAAGCATCAACTGATAAACAGAGGTGGGCATGTTCGCAAATCTGACCAAACATTTATCAGGAGAAAAATACACTACCGACCTTCTCAGAAGAAAAAATCAAAACGGGTATAGAAAAGGTTCTTGTAATTGAATAAACTGCATATTTCATGATTTTTGTAGGTTCAGTTGAAGTGGGAACTTCAAACAGGTCCTATTCATCACATAGGCAAATGGTCATGGTTAGTCAATTTTAAAATGTATTGCACACACTGTTAATATTATGAAAATGTCCCTTTTGTATAAGGTTCACATTTGTTGTACACATTTGCCTTGACCTTGGGTTTGTTTTAATCAAACTTTTTCTCTTTAATGCTAAGAACATTTCTATGAATTGAAAAAAAGCACCTCAAAAACCTTTAGAAAGTGATTTGTACCAATGTACCTTAAAACCTGTCATCCTGCAAATATATGTTTTTTTTGTATGAGACACCAATCAATTGCCCACTTTTGTCTGAACTGTCTTGAACATTCCCTACATTAACTGCTGTCCTTTAGGAACTAAAGCTGTGGTGTAAACTCATGCCCAGAAATAAAGTGTTGATGTTTTTCTCTAATGACTGCAGAGAGTGAGAGGTCGACTCCCAAGTTCTTTCATGGTTGGTTGAAATTTCAAATAGGCAGTAACCTTGCTCTTGTCAGGTAACATCTGTCTCAGCCTTTGTTTTGGTAATAAAACTAATATAGCCATTTAGAACCACCAAACAACACTTACATAAATGTGAAAAATACAGCTCACAAGGCCATGCAGACAGAAACAAACATGTCAGAGGGGCTGAGGTGGGAAGTGCTGTCAGGTCATGAATTACTCCCAGCAGGACACTCAGCACGTCGTTCCTTCCCTCCTCTTACAGAGATATTTAGTCCACTCCCACAGGAGGAGACAAGTTTTCCGAACATATTGTCTGAGCTCAGATGTGAACCTAGCAGCGGCCTCAGTCCCATCATCTATCGTCCACAACAGAACCCACTCCTCCTCACACTTGAGGAGCTGTGAAGCCCAACAGTGGGTTATGTAAGAGAAACACACAGAGGGTCACCCACAGGAGCTACACAGAAATAAATGGTAAAGGGAGTTTGTATCTAAAAAGTGTGTCTTCTATTCAAAATACAAACTGCAGTTTTGATGAAGTTGGGACGCTGTTCAAAACATACTTGAAAACAGAATTCAAATCCTTTTCAACCTTTGTTCCATCAAAGATATTTAGTGTTTAAACAGATGAACTTTATTATTTTTGCAAGTATTCACCAGTTTTGAATGTGATGCCTGCAACACGCTCCAGAAAAGCTGGGACAGGGCCAGAAAAAGAAATGTTTATAAAACACCTGTTTGGACCATTGCACAGGTGAGTTTTAATTAGAAACAGGTGAGTGTGATGATTGGGTATAAAAGGAGCATCACTGACAGGCTCAGTCCTTCACAAGCAAGGATAGGGCGAGGTTTACCGCTTTGTGAACAACTGTGTGGCCAAATAGTCCAGCAGTGTAAGGATAATGTTTTTCAACTTTCAATTGTAAGGAATTTAGGAATTTCATCATCTACAGCCTATAAAGTCATCAAAAATTCAGAGAGCCTGAAGAAATCTCTGCACATAGTGTCAAGCCTGAAAACCAACACTGCATGACCTTCCACCCTTCAGAGGGCAATGCATTACAGAGCCAACATCACCAAAAAAACTTCACCATGCAAAGCAAAAGCCATTTATCAACAACAACCAGAAACACTGCCAGCTCCTCTGACCTCATCTGAGATGGACTGATGCAAAGTGGAAAAGTGTGCTGTGGTCTGACGGGTCCACATTTAAAACTTTTTGAAATCATGGACCTCTTTCTAAAAAGAAAAGGACCATCCAGATTGCTATGGGTGCAAAGTTCAGGATCCAGCATCTGTGATGGTATGGGGGAGGTGTTAGTGCTCATGGCATGGGTAACTTGCACATCTGTGAAGGCACTATTAATGCTGAAAGGTACACACTGACTTTGGAGCAACATATGCTGCCATCCAGGCAATGTCTTTTTCAGAGACATCCCTGCTTATTTCAGCAAGACAGTGTCAAGTAGGGGTGGGCAGAAATATCGATTCAGCAGTGCATTGCAATTATTCCCTTCCCAATTCAATATCGATTCAGCAAATCTTCTGAATTGATTCACCTCCTGGCCAGTGGGGGGTGCTGTGCACTTTTTCAGTGTTTATCCAGCTGCCGCCGGTCGCCGAAGAAGATAAGATAAGATATCCTTTTATTAGTCCCACAGGGGGAAATTCCAAAAGACGAAGACATGCTTGCTGAGTGATAGGATTGAGAGCTGAACATGAGAGTGATTTAACGGCAGTTTGTCAATATTTTCTGTGTAAATAATGTAAAATATTAAACACAACAGCATCAGTATCATTCTGGAGTGTTTTCTTTTCGTTCTTTAGCAGTATTTTGTCTTTGTTTTGTCGTATTTTCGACCTATTTTCCACATGTTTTATCGTCTTTTTGATCATAGTTCATTTTTTTATGGATTCCATAAATAGTAATTTTAGAAATATTGTAGGAAGAAATGTCGAGATCGCTGTCTTTACCTTGACAGGTACTGCTTCAGGGACTACCATCAGTAAAAAAAAACAAAAAAACACTTGGATATGGTCTAATTTAACAGGCTGTAAAATGGACACTAAATGCTGTAGTCAATGCAAAAATGTTTGAGTTGATGTAAAATCGGTGAAGTTTATTTTTGGTCATCTCAGAAAATTTCTACATGTTCATTTACAAAGGTTTATGAAGAGAATCCTGTTAAAAATTCAGATCGGTTTTTAATCTTTCTTGTGAGCACACACTGTTTTAAGCATTTATAACATAATAATGACAAATACTTGAAAGAATTGTTTACTTTAATTTTGCGTGAAAAAAGAGTGAAAAAATGTACACAAAGGACCATCCCTGACACATTTATTGACAAAAAAAAACAGGTGGACATTTATAACTATAGTGTTAACTGTCATGTTTTTACTTTTGTACTCCATATGCACACATCAGTTATTACAGTGCAAATTTTTATTTTCAGATGTTTTCTCAAATATATGAGGTGACATACCACATATGTTGACATTGGCATCAAAATTAAAAAAAACCCTCAAAAACTGTCAACAGGTACTCGAATTATTTGTGTATTTCTGCTTCTTAATGAATCGATACTGAACGAATCGCCACCCAAAGAATAGAAATCGAATCAAATCGTGAGGTTCTTAACAATTCCCAGCTCTAGTGTCAAGCCACATGCTGCACATGCTACTTGCTTTGTAGTAAAGGAGTGCAGGTACTGGACTGTCCTGCCTGAAGTCCAGAAATGTGTGTGTGTGAAAATGTGTGTGGCGCACTATGAAGCACAAAATATGACAACGGAGACCTCGCACTTATGAGCAACTGAAGTTGTATGTCAAGCAATAATGGGAAAGAATTTTACCCACAAAGCTTCAACAGTTAAGTGTCCTCAGTTCCCAAATGCTTATTGAGCATTGTTAGAAGAAAATGTGATACAACACAATGGCAATTATGCTCCTGTCCCAGCTTTTTTGAAATGTGTTGCAGGCTTTGTATACAATATGAGGGAACATTTGCAAAAAACAAACAAACAATAAAGTTAATCAGTATTTTTTGTAGTTTATAGTGTATTCAATCAAATATATGTCAAAAAGATTTGCAAGGCATTGTATTCTGTTTTATTTACATTTTAAATAATGTCCCAGTTTCACTGGAACTGGGGTTTGGTCTTGCATTAACATTTTAAGAGGTAATGATAAGTTAAAACAGACTCCACCTTAAAAGGTTTAAGTATAGGACATGACAGCCATAATGTAAACATATTGACACATTATGTCATAAAGCAGAAAAACAAGGATCAAAATGTTCTTTCAGAGACTTGCAGGCTGAATTTCGATGATGGATGCTTCTCTCACAATCTGCTTAGAGATCGCACACTGACAGACAGGATGCAAATTGTAAATCTTTTGCAAATGTCATGACTGACTGGTGCTCCCTGAGAGACAGGACATCAAGATGTTGGAGGTGTATTTTGGAGGAAAGCCTGAGAAAGCTGTTTTTACAAAATAGAGGAGATTTCAGCTATAAAATGCTCCAGGAAAGAATGTTATGTCTATCACTGTACAGCGGAGGAGTCGGACCAGAGGGCAAAAAAACGAAGGCATAACACCCACACAACGTCAGGTTTAAATCTCAAGGAAATCGTTCACTCTGACACAAGTCATGACAAACATGCTGCTGTGCTGTCAGCACTTTCTGACATGTTTTATTTCCAGGGTGAAGCTTCCGAAGACTTTGTTTCTTTTGGTCATCACTTTCCTTTAAGTGGCGCCCTTATAACTGCTTGAAGGAGGTGCTGCAGAGTCATAACTTAATGTGTGCTGGTTTATACATGGCTGTGGGCTTTGGGCCAAAATACCTCCTCTGCTGTTTGGACATTTCAGATTGATGAGAGGGAGGGAGGGGGGGCATCTGTATGCATTTTATACTGTAGTTGACTTTCTCCCATGATGCCCCAGGAGCGGGTAGTTCACAATGATGGAAAGGTCTAGTGCCAGATGTCAATATGTTCCATATGGATGTGCTGAATAATGTATAAACCATATTTTAAAACTGTGAGACACCACATAGGAAGGCTGGTTAGCCTGTATGTAAAATGTAAAAATGATACAATCCTATTTCTCATTGTTTGCATTCTGTCACATATAATTAAAAGCACACATTGCTCAAAGGTACAGCCATGTGGAGTGAATGGCAAAGAAAACAAAGCACCTCAATTCATACAAGTTCAGGGCTGATAGCATATCTTGTCATGATAATAAACACATTCTGCCGCTGTGACCTTTCATGCAGTGATTCGTGACAGACTGTAATGACTGTTATCACTCAGTTAGCTAGTTTGTCTTAATATTGCGTTAAACACTGAAGTGAAAAAAGATTAACGGTGTCAATTTATTCAACAAGCATGGCTTTTAGCAGATGCAGCAGGGGGCAGTCTGGTCCGACAGCGGGGTAGATGGACCATTTTAAAGCGTGAATGACTGCACATTGTATTAGGATTGACAGAAAATCGGCAGCCTAGGAGTGAGGCCAGGCCGTTTAAGCCGTTTTCCACCATGGTGTCTAGTTTTGTTCAGTGCAGTAGAGGTAAGCCCTGATTTGTTTGTGTTTCCTCCACCAGCTGTACCTTCACTTGAGGGCGAAGATGTGAGCAAGGAAAGAGATAAGGGGACATAAATGTGAGACATCACAGCAGTGCAACACAGTGAATCGGTCTAAAGTAGACGGCATTTGTGAACAAAGACCAATAATGGAGGAGCTCCAGCACTGCAGTACCATGGAGCATTGTTTCATGTGGACACTCCTAACAGCAACAGCAGTAAACAAATCACTCTAAACTTACAGCTCATTTAAACATGGCCCAGTGTGTACTTTTGTTTAAGCTGCTGTAGCATTCAGAGATGTATCCATCCAGGCAGAGACAAAGGGACTAAAAATAAGAATTTATGATAGAGACAAACCCATGGACACCCAGACCATCAATCTGTCCTCATAACATTTGTCTCTGCTGAATAAAGATTGACTGACGGGAAAACACAGTCTGTTCTGCTTGAACTACAATCTTTGACATTTGATCGCTGAGTTAAACATATGCTGGGGCTACCTGAAGGAGTGTGGTATCATTTCTATAGTGTCTGCTCATAATTACCTTATATGTACAAAATGTTGAGGCCTGTTTCCCATCCTAAGGACCCATCAAAGTTAAAACAAAATTCCCCAAAATATGTTACAAAAATTCCTTAATCTAAGTCTTATAATGTTTTTTTGTGATCAAATTTTGTTTATTTACATTTTCTTTATACAGTGGTGTCAACATTCATGACAGATAAACATCATACACATATTTGCTCCCTTTCCCCACCCACTCGCCATTCAGTGATAAACAAATCATAGTCATTAATAGGAAATGCAGTTGACATGAGGGCTTGGACAAAGTAAGCTATGGCAGAGTACATTTATTTAAATCATCTTACAAGTCTGGTTTTGATTTTTGTCTAAGTCTTATACTGTTACTGGCTTCGGTCAGCTGTTCTCTTGTCAACAATGTGTTTGTTTGGCAAAAGGTGATGAACTAGGGGTGTTTCTAATCCTATAACTTTGTCCATCCTTACTTCCTCTCTCTTCCATGGACCTGGGAGTCATTCTCCCTCCACCATGATAGAGGATCTCCCAATTCCCCAAAATGAACCTGTTGGAGGTGAGGATGGAGGAAAGAGGAGGCCTCTGGAGGAGCTCAGAGCGAGGATACACCAGTGTTTCCTCTGAGAAAGTCTTTCAACCTTAAGCGGGGTACACACATAAGGATTTTCTAAATCTGAAGAAATTTTTTATCTGTTAGAGACCCCACACATGAAGATAAAAAATCAGGCATTGAACAGTTTTGATCGTGCCGTGTGTGGTGTGCTCCAATAATCTCAACACAGCACCCCACACACAACCATTGTGTCCCACCACTGATCTAGGATCTTCTCCTCAAAGACAGAAATATCGCGTGGTCAAACGTGATCTAACAAAAACGAAGAAGAAGAAGCATAGCAACAACCATAATCATTGTCGATGGCAACAACCGGAAAACACGCAACATGGGAGAGGACATACGAGAAGAGGGAATGATGGTGGTCTTTGGACTATTACGTGAGCAAGTGAGCTGGTTTATGTTTTAGGTCGGCTGTGCTTCTTTATATTACGCCTGCTTCCTTGTTCTTCAGTCAGCTCGGTTCTTGATTGGCTACATTCAGCTCCACGTCACAATTCACGGAGTCATGACTCGGGAGTCGTCAGCTTTCCCCACAAACATGAAGATTTTTGGTCATAAATATTGAACAAGTCTAATATTTACAATTGTCATTTCGGAGCCGATTATCAGGACAAATTCACTCTTTACACACCTCAGACCACAGGACAATCTTATAGGATAATCTTATAAGACATAAGATAATCAGGCCTTTGCCGTCCTTGGTCAGGAAGGGGGAAAGTCGGGACAAAAACAGCCCCGATAATTTTTGTGTGTACCCCGCTTTAGATGCACTGTGATTGGTTGGGAGGTGCCGCATTGGATGAAATGCCACCCCTTCACTCTAATAATTACTTTTTCTGACAGTGTTTATCTAACACTATTTAAAATTAATACGGGAGGATTTATTTCTGAACAAACTGCTGTTTTGTGTGATGTCAATTTTTTAATATCAGAAGTTGTTTTAGCAGTGTGGTGTTGAGCAGCTCATCTCAGCACCTGATTCAGCTCAGACTGATGAAGTAAAGGATTTCTCATTTGGTATTTTGTGCCTCCACTGTCCTCTTGTCTCTTTATCGCTTCTCTCTTTTACTTCCTTTCTGGGAGGAACTAAGATGAGAGGAAACAACAACACAAGCAAGAAATGGATGGCAAAGTTATGTAATGAGAAAGACCCTCAGTGTCTTATATGTTCTGATCTGTGTAAATAAACCCACTTTAACCTCAAATCTAACTAAATGTTACAGCTATGTAGCTCATTTTACCAAATTAGCATGTCAGTATTATTAAATATTGAACTTTTGTGTCACTTTCCCAGCCACCCCAAGTAGCTTTTAATGCTAAAAGAGCAAAAATAAGGTTGTAATTTTCCCACAATGCACTTACAAAAAATATGGTATGGCAAAAGTTTACCTTGTCAAGATAGCCAAGCACTATGAGAAGGGGCTCTGTGAGGGGCGGGACAGCCGACCAGTCACAGTGCTAACAAAGGGTCAATTTTACTACAGTTCTGAGATATCCAAGAGTAAGTCAGAATCAGAATCAACTTTATTGTCCAAGTATGGAATTTGACTCTGGTTAGCTCTACTATAAGTACAGACTAGATACAGACTAGAATATATATCATATACAAACTGGAATAGCAAAGCAGAAAAATAGGACTTAAGCTGTTAGATAAAATCAAGGATAAGAAAAAGGAAACGTTGATTATATTAAGTGATAAATCAGAGCTAACAAAAACAAGCCCGAAAAGACAGTAGAGCCATGGGGAGGAGTGCAAATGATGCAGTGTCCATGCCTCTGTGGGATAGAAGATGATATTTATGAGTCATAAATAATCATTGTACATGCACAGTGGTGCAGGATTTATATTAACAACAGAGTGCGCCGTGAATGTAGGCTGGGAAGATTATGAATCAATAAATTTGAAAAAAAAATAAGTATTTAAAAATGTATCTATACTCTAAACTCATCTCTCACCCATCCCCCTCTCCCAGGTGGGGTGGGTGGCTGTTCATCCTCTTCAGCTTGGGTCCTCTACCAGAGACCTGGGAGCTTGAGGGTCCTGCACAGTATCTCAGCTGTTTCTAGGACTGCACTCTTCTGGAGAGAGATGTCTGATGTTTCTCCAGGGATCTGTTGGAGCCACTTCTCCAGTGTGGGGCTCACTGCCCTGAGTGCTCCAATGACCACAGGCACTTACTTATTTAATCTTGCCTCCTGTGCATTATGTTAAATAACATTTTAAATCAAGAGCCTAGATTAAATATAGTGGGTAATATTTGAGCTTTGGCACAGTGTGAAACAGGAAAATTATGCATCTATTAACCATGTTAACATTTTCTTAATGGTCTACTCCATCACAGAATGACTTGAGAGGACATAGTGGTCAATCTCTTTTATAATTGCATACTAATACAGATTTAAGTGGAAATTTCATGAATAAATGCATAGTTAATGATTATTGATTACATATCACAAACAGACTTAAAAAGCCTAATTATCTCTTATTTTTATTCAGATGCTTATGGATGCAAATGGCCACTGGCAAGGGCAGAAACACACCAGAAATTGAAAACACATCAGCATAATGCTCCAGATAATTATCATTGTATAAGAGGTGTTTACAAATTAAATTAAACTTGCAACATGAATAATACAGACTCTTTGTGGGTATTTTTCTGCATCTGGCAGAGCAACATTTATCCATCCAGTTTGACTGCTTGGCTTGAAAGTCTGCACTGGATGCTGATTGGCTGGTTGACAAGCACCTTACAAAACATGAGGCAGAGAGCCAGAAAAATATTTGAGCCTGGTTTCCCCTCTTTTCCCATGCATTCCAGCTGCTGGTGCAGAGATAAGCAGCAGCTTGGGTGATTAACTTCTACCAATAAAAAGCAACATTACACTTTACACTACAAAGATAAAACACAATGTTTCTAGAGCTGATTTACTCCTTCTGTTACTGAAGGATTACACAGGGTATAAACACGTGCATTTAATATCTCTCACTCACATAAACTCAGCATTACGTCTGTGACATTAATCTACAGGAGGAGCCAATTTTCAGGGATTTGAGGCCTTGAAATGACTCAGATGACTTCATCAATGTTGAGATTCAACTTGTTGCATTCACATTTTCTGATTCTAAGATCTAAAGGGAATATCAAAAATAATACTGAAGATGTCCTTACAGACACTTGACATTGCTCTTTCACTGAGATTTCTTTGTTGTTTGAAGTAGCTGTTTTCACATTGAGAATGATGTGTGTTTCTTGCATCAGTGCCAGCTCGCTCTGCCAAGAAAACATGAAGGTTTAACCATTTTTAAAGCTCCTGTTTGTTTAAACTGTAGGAGAGGAGAGAAAACAAGGTCTATCAAGGGCTAACAGGCACCTCAGATAATGAGATGGCCAAAATATTTTGGAATGAAGTGGGGACGTTGTGTAAAAAGTAAATAAAAACAGAATACAATGATTTGAAAATCCTTTTTGACCTACATTCAATTAAATAGACTGCAAAGACAAGATATTTAATGTTAAAATATATTAACTAATTTTGCATACAAGGCCTGCAACACGTTCCAAAAAAGCTGTGACGGTGGCATGTTTACCACCATTTTACATCACCTTTCCACTTAACAACACTCAATAAGCATTTGAGAAGTGTGAACACTAATGTTGAGACGTTGTAAGTTGAATTCTTTCCCATTCTTGCTTGATGTAGGACCTCAATTGCTCAACAGATTGCAATCTCCATTGTTGTATTTTGTGCTTCATAATATAACACATATTTTCAATGGAAGACAGGTCTGGACTGCAGGCAGGTCAGTCTACCTGCACTCTTTTACTACGAAGCCATGCTGTTGTAACACGTGCAGAATGTGTCTTGGCATTGTCTGGCTGAACTAAGCAGGGACATTGTTGAAACTGCATTACTTTGATGGCAGCATATGTTGCTCCAAACCCTGTATGTACCTTTCAGTATTACTGGTGCATTCATAGATGTGCAAGTTATCCATGTCATAGGCACTAATACATCTCCATACCATCACAGATGCTGGCTGTATCATGATCCTGCCTTTATTTTAGTTAAGTTCCCCTGTTTTGATCATGTTTCAGGTCATGTTTTCGTGTTTCCTGTTTTACTTTGAAAATTCATCTGTCTTTCCTTTTCTCCTTAGGTTTTACTTCCTGTCTGGCATTGTCTCACCTGATCCCTGATTGTGCTTCCCCAGCTGTGTCTCATCACCCTCAATCACCTCGTGTATTTAACCCTTGTGTCTTTGTTGCCAGATTGTTTGTAACTCAGAGTTATTCTCGAGCCACATCTGATCACGACCCTCTTTGTTTAGACCTTGCCTTTTGCCTCTTGTTTTTGGAGACCTTTGCCTGATTCTGCCTGCCTTTTTGTGTATCGACCTGGGCTGTTCAATAAACCCTGCTTTTGCTTCACGGACTCAAGTCATCTGCCTTTGAGTGTTTTGTGACTGTTTGTTAATGACAGAGTGTTGAGCTTTGCACTGATAACAACTGGATGGTCCTTTTCCCCTCAGATGAGCTCTGGCCCAGAAAAGCTGGCGTGTTGGGTGTTGTTAAAATATGGCTTTTGCTTTTTATGATAGATTTTTCACTTGACGCTTGCAGATGTAGCAAAAAACTATGTTGACTGGCAATGGTTTTCTGAAGTGTTCCTGAGCCCAGGTGGTAATATCCTTTACAGAATGATGTTGTTTTATAATGCAGTGCAGCTTGGGGATGAAGGTCATGGGCATTCAATGCTTGTTTATGGTGCTGTTGCTCATGTGCAGAGATTTCCATGGATTCTTTTTACATTTTGATGATATTATGGTCTGTAGCTGATGAAATCCCCAAATTCTGTGCACATTTACATTAAAAACATTGTTTTTAAACTGTTGGAGTATTTGCTCACACTCTTGTTCATAAAGAGGGGAACCTCACCCAAAACTCACATGTGAATGAACAAACCTTTTTGGGATGCTCCTAACATACACAGTCATGACACTCACCTGTTTTTACTGAACTTGTTCACCTGTTGAATGGTCCAAACAGGTGTTTTTTTTTTTGTTTGTTTTTTTTAACATTGCTCAACTTTCCCAGTCTTTTGTTGCCCATGATCCCAGCTTTTCTGGAAAGTGTTGCAGACGTCAAATACAAAATGAGTGATCTATGAATTCATCAGTTTGAACACTAAATAACTTTGTAGTTTATTCAATCGGATATAGGTCAAAAAGGATTTGCAGATCATTGTATTCTGCCTTTATAACACACATCATCCCAAGTTGGAGTTGGTGTTGTTTCAGACTCGTCAGTGTGACAGCAGTGATATAAAGATGCTACTCCAGACATATGGGACAGCTGGTCTTTCTGCCTGTCTGTGCTGCATGCCTCAGCCGTGATGGAAGAGCCAGATGTATGTGAGAGCCAAAAGTCAGAATTTTTCAAGGACAATTGTGCCTGCTCACTCAGCGTGTGCATTAGACTGCACTTTGATGTGTCAGCCCCACATACCTGTTTGACGGGCGGGATAGATGGGTGACCAGTTTCTTGTAAAATGAAATGTTGAAACAGCATGCCAGAGGAACATCAGAGGAGGCTCTATTATTTATTTCTGAGAGATCTGAGTGTGAAGATGTAAGGACTGCTATATCTGAGGGCTTTGAAACAATTTAGAGCCAGAAAAAACATGATGAGGACATGTGTCAGAAAAAGATGTTGATCAAAATAAGTAAGCCTGATTTGTTTGAAGGACTTTTCACTTCGAAGATACAGATTTTATATGAAGCTGATGACAAACTCTTTAATCCTGCTCTGCATTAAAGGTACAAATCTGTCAAGAGCTGATAAGTGTGAAATACACTGGATGGCCACTCTATTAGGTACACCCGTTCAACAATTTGTTAATGCAAATAGCCAATCAGCCAAGAACATGGAATTTAGGCATGTTGGCATGGTCAGAGCAACCTGCTGAAGTTCAAAGTAAGCATCAGAATAAGGAAGAAAGGTGATTAAAGTGACTTTGAACTTGGCAGGGTTGTGGGTGCAAGATGGCTGGTATGAATATTTCAGAAACTGCTGATCTACTGGGATTTTCATGCACATCTGTCTGGAGGGTTTACAGAGAATGGTCCAAACAAGAAATCTAGGAAGTTTTCTGTGGAAAAATATGGCTTTTTGATTGCAGAGGCCAGAGATCAGTGGTTTGAGATGAAATAAAGGCAACAGTAACTCAAATAACCACTTTTTACAGCCATGGATCATTTCTTAATACATAACACTGATGGGCTACAACAGCAAAGGGCCACACCATGTGCCACTCCTGTCAGTTAAGGAGAGAAAACTTGCACAGGGTCACCAAAATTAAACAGTATAAGCTTGAAATAATGTTGGCTGGTCTGATGGGTCTCAATTTCTGCTGCAACATTCAGATGGCAGGGTCAGAGGTTGGTATGAACAACATGACAGCATGGATCCATCCTGACTTGTACAGTTGTGTTCATAAGTTTACAAACCCTGGCAGCATTTATGATTTCTTGGCCATTTTTAGAGAATTTGAATGACAACACAAAACTTTTCTTTCACTCATGGTTCGTGGTTGAGTGAAGCCGTTAATTATCAAACAACTGTGTTTTCTCTTTCTAAATCATCATGACAACAGAAACTACCCAAGACCCTGATCAAAAGTTCACATACCCCAGTTCTTAATACCATGTATTGCCCCTTTTTAAGGGACAGTTCAGTTTTTTTGAAGTGTGGTTGTATGAGCTCCATATGGCCACTAAGTACATTAGATGCAGTAGAAAGTTCTCTCCTCTCCCTCAGTAAGCCACAGTCTGTAAGAGTCTGTTACACAGAAGTGGCCGCAAACAAGGAAGTATTGTACCAAGCACAAAGGGTATTTTCTCCGCATACAAGAACTCCCATCAAAAAGTAATACCACAGTTGAAGAGTGCGCTACCTAGAAATGTTTTTAAGTGCATTAACTTTTCGGAAATATAAAGTTTATCAGGAACTAATGGACTCACGTCACGAATTCCTCCGCATAGCGCTGCCACGAGCTGCACAATGCCAATACACAACAGTAATGGTTGTGTGTGTGTGAGAGAGACACACACACAAGTAGTCTGTTATGGTAAACAGCCTCCTCTACTCTGCTTGTTTGTCTCTGACAGATCATTAACACTTACTTTGAGGATAAACTGTCATTAGGTCCTGCAGGTTTGGGATGTTTTTTTTCCAGTTTATCTTCGGGAAATTGAAGAGCAGGAAAATCTGTTTGATGAGTGATACAGATGGTGTGACGGTCTCCATCTGCAGCAGCTCTTCTTCTGTGAACTCCGGTTCACACAGATATCCTCTTTGCTCCAAAGTGAATGGAACTTCATTGTCGCTGTCATAATCACTCATTTTTAATTTCCTACGTTGTCTCTTCCTCACACAACTAAGAGTCAGAACAAAAGAATTACAATACTTGATAAAAGATACAAGAGGCTACAACCGGCGTCTGAAGCCGCTAGCTTGTTATGTTTACAACAGCTGAGAGGGAGGCGGAGTGATTCAGCGGCTCGTGGCAGCGCTGCGCGGAGGAATACGTGACGTGAGTCTGTTAGTTCCAGATAAACTTTATATTTCCGAAAAGTTAATGCACTTAAAAACATTTCTAGGTAGCGCACTCTTAAACTGTGGTATTATTTTTTGATGGGAGTTCTTGTAGGCGGAGAAAATATCCTTTGTATTTGGTACAATACTTCCCTGTTCTGCGTAACAGACTCTTACAGACTGTGGCTTACTGAAGGAGAGGAGAGAACAATCTACTATGTCTATTGTACTTAGTGGCCATATGGAGCTCATACAACCCCACTTCAAAAAAACTGAACTGTCCCTTTAACATCAATGACAGCTTGAAGTTTTTTGTGGTAGTTGTGGATGAGGCTCTTTATTTTCTCAGATGGTAAAACTGCCCATTCTTCTTGACAAAAAGCCTCCAGTTCCTGTAATTTCTCGGGCTGTCTTGCATGAACTGCATGCCTGAGATCTCCCCAGAGTGGCTCAATTATATCGAGATCAGGAGACTGAGATGGCCCCTCCAGAACCTCCACTTTATTCTGCTGTAGCCAATGACAGGTGGACTTGGCTTGTGTTTTGGATCGTTGTCATGTTGGAACAACAAGTACATCCCTTGCGCAGTTGATGAGTGCAATTTCCCTCCAGTATTTTCTGATAACATGCTGCATTCATCTTGCCATTAGTTTTGATCAAGTTTCCTGTGCCTTTGTATCTCACACATCCCCAAAACATCAGCGATCCACCTCTGTGTTTCACAGCAGGATTGGTGTACCTTTCATCATAGGCACTTCTTTCCAAATGTAACGTTTATGGTTGTGACCTCAAAGTTCAATTTTGGTCTCATCACTCCAAATGACTTTGTTCCAGAAGTTTTAAGGCTTGTCTCTGTGCTGTTTGGCGTATGGTAAGCGAGATGCTTTGTGGCATTAGTAATGACTTTCTTTTGGCAACTCAACCATGCAGCCCATTTTTCTTCAAGTGCCT
Organism: Cetoscarus ocellatus; assembly: GCA_037902135.1. NCBI lineage: Eukaryota > Metazoa > Chordata > Actinopteri > Labriformes > Labridae > Cetoscarus > Cetoscarus ocellatus. Next base: position 1,285,751 of record JBAMNC010001086.1, read on the forward strand.
CTTTATTGTGCATCTTGAAACAACCACACCACATTTTTTCAGAGAGTCCTGTGTTTCAGCTGAAGTTATCTGTGGGTTTTTCTTTGCATCCTGAACAATTTTCCTGGCAGTTGTGGCTGAAATTTTTGTTGGTCTACTTGATCGTGGTTTGGTTTCAACAGAATCCCCATTTTCCATTTCTTAATTAGAGTTTAAACACTGCTGATTAGCATTCTCATTTCCTTGAATATCTTTTTATATTCATTTCCTTCTTACTACAGTTCAATTACCTTTTCCCGCAGATCCTTTGCTTTCCCCATGACTCAGAATCCAAAAACGTCAGTGCAGCACTGGATGAAAGATGTGAGGGTCTGTCAGGAGTCCAGAAACTCACTAACCTTTTATACACACACACTGATTACAAGCAAAAAGATCACAGGTAAGGATGGTTACCTTTGGTAGTCATTCAAACCTGTTGGTGTCAACTTGTGTGCATGTTACCAGGCCAAAATCTCCAGGGTATGTGAACTTTTGATCAGGATCATTTGGGTAGTTCTGTTGTGAGTATGATTTAAACAGAGTAAACACAGTTGTTTCATAATAAATGGCTTTACCTTATGACTAACCATGAGTGAAAGAGAAGTTTTTCTCTTATCATTCATATTCTCTCAAAAATGGCCAAAAAAATCACAAATTCTTAAATTTTACCAGGGTATGTAAACGTATGAGCACAACTATATCAGCACTTCAAGCTCTGAGTTGCAGTGTAATGATGTGGGAGATCTTTTTTAGCACACTTTGTACCTATGAGCATCATGTAGACCCCACTGCTTACCGGTGCATGACTGCTGCCCATGTCCATCTCTTTATGACCAACCAGTCTTATGATGGTTTCATCTAGCATGTCCCAAAGGTCAAATCAGCTTAAGCTGGTTTCTTGAACAAGACAATGAGCTCAGTGCACTCCAGCTTCCTCCACAGTCACCAGATCTTAATCCGACAGAGTACCTTTGGGATGTGATGGAATGAGGAGATTTACATCAAGGATGTGCCGCTGACAATTCTGCAGCAACTGAGGGAAGCCTCTATATCAACATGGACCAAAGTCTCTGAGGAATGATTCCAGCATCTTGTGAAGTCTTAAGCCAGCTCTGAAGGAAAAGGAGTCAAATGCAATACTTGCAAGGTATAGCTAATAAAGTGGCAATGCTTCCTTTAACTCTCAGCAAATCCATCCATCCATTACCTACAGCACTTATCCTGTTTGGGGTCACAGGAGGCTGAAGCCGATGCTAGCTGTTATTGGGTAAGAGGGAGGGTACTCCTAGGACTAGTCACCAGGCAATTCCAGCGCTGACAATCCTGTATGCTCATGTTCATGCTTTTTGGTCTGGTTTTGGGAGACCATGCAGCACAAACCACCTTGACTACCCAGCCCTACTCAGTGCACCAGCCTGCAGCTCAGGGAAGGAAACATGACTTTAACAGAAAAAATTCACCTTTTCCCATTTTTTTCTGAGGGTTTGATATATGATTCATGCAGTTACAGTGCTAAGGTTAATAAGCTAGCCCTTTTCCATCACAGTTAACAAAAGTTACATAACACAAACCTTATTAAAAACCATGAAAAATCCAATTTAAAGAAAATAATGATATATCTAACAGAGAATTATGTGTAGGAACACTGCTTGCTCTGTGATTTAGGGAAGTTAGTGGTCAAGGTGTCATGATTAGGCTAGTTTTGGGTTATTTAGTTCTGTTCTATTTTGTTTTGTGTTTCCCATTTAGACCCCTTTGTTTCCTGCTTTACTGTCATGTCCCTGTTCTTGGTTTTAGTTAAATTACCCATTTTGTGTTCACGTTTGTGTCTTGTCGTGTGTCTCCTGTTTTATTTTGAAATCCCTGTTGTTCCTTATGGTGTTCTCCTGCCCTCCCTTTTGTGTGTCTCCCTGATGATGATTCCCTCCACCTGTGTGATTGTCTCACCTGTGCTTTTTGTTTCCCCAGTGTATTTAGTCTCTGTGTTCCCCTTTGTCTGTGTTGGGTCATTCGTCTATATGTCACACTCTCTGAGCAAGTCTCTTGTCTCCAGTGTCCTCCAGTTGGTAATTCGTGTTGCTTCAGTGTTCCTCCTTGTTTGGTAGATAGTTTCTTTTTTTGTGTTGTACTTTGTAGAAATTTTGATTTATACTTTGAGTTTAGTTTATGGTGTTTGTCTTTCTTTGTTTGAGCCTGTTTTCTTTGATACTTTGTTAAGTTTGTTGTTTCGTAGTTTAGACCTTTTTTGTAAAAGATTAGTTTTTATTTATCCCTCTTGGTTAGTTTTCATTTATACCTTTTTGTTTAAATTTACATTTGGGTTCTCCCCTGGTTTTTGTTTATTTATTTATTTTTTTTACATGTAGTGTCTCCAGTATTTCTAGTGTTTCCCTGTGTTTGTAGTTAGTTTTTTGTTGAACTTTTTAAGTTACTTTTATTAAAGTTTGAGTTTTACTTCTACTTCTACTTTTACTTCTTTTCCCCCTTTGTTCACCGGTGTTTTTGTTAGTTTGTTAGAGATTTTTGTTTAATAATTTGACTTTTTGTTTAGGATTAGTTTTTTGGTTGTTCATCCTGTTTATTAGTTATTTACTAAAACCTTTTTGTTTATCTGCATTTTGGGTCCTCGCCTTAGTTTATTTGGGTTTCTAACCCTGACATAAGGGATAGAAATAGTCGAGCAAACTGTTTATTAAACAGTGAATTTTGATTTACAGGTCAGATATTGTATGCCAGTGAGCAGCACTGTGGTTTGTATACATCAGCCAGGCCTCGAAGGTCTGCATTATTATTGTTTTTTAACTTAGGCGAGGTTGTTTGATCCTCATTGATAAAACATGTTTTGAAATATGCTTTTCTGTTTCAATAAACAGCAGTATAAACAGGTGCTGCATCTATTTCTCAGTAAAGATTTATAAATGGACTATGTATCTGAAATGACATGCACTCTACAAAAAATGTATGAATCCATTTGAAACCTTTCAGTGCTAAATCATACAGTATATGTGCAATTTAAGGAGCTAATATTTTGACTCAAATCAGGTCCAAATATTCATTTTTGATGGTTGCGTATGTTCACACTCACTTTTGTTCAAAACAACTTCTAGTTTTAACAAACACAGTACCTCTGATAGTGCTGTCTTTTTCTGTTTGAGACGCTCTGTCAAGGCTTCTTTTCCCATAAGGGTCCAGTCGATTTTGATTGGTTAACAGGTCAACTCTGTGGTAATTAGTTTGGCCAGTGCTGCTGTTGGCAACAGCTCTGCATTCATTATACAGTCAGTATCTTGAACTGGGCTTACTACCCCAACCCAAGAGACTTAAACTGCAGATGGAACAATGGTAGGACGTCAAACCAGTTATTTGAGCAAGTTGTTTTAAGCAGCTTTTGACCATGGGGAGAAGGAGAAGTTCTGATGCTGCAGACTTTTTGTCTTGTTCACCGAGGTGCTCTGTCATGCAGAGGAGACATGTTAAACTCACTAAAGGGCATAGAAAACTCAAAAAAGCTGAATATGGGCTTATTTAAGAGTGTGAAAAAGTTTACTTGTAGTATTTAATAATTGAAAATGAATGTTCCAAGACTGGGTGATACAGACTTCTATATGTGTTGCTGTTAACAAATCAGATATAAAGCTCTCAATGGTCAGGCACAGATTTATCTTAAAGAGCTTGTAGTTCTTGTACAACCCCTCTAGATTATTACACTCCAAAAATGCTGGCTGCTCATTGTACCATCAGTCTCTAAAAGTAGCAAGGGGGGTAGAGCTTTCAGTTATCAGGATCCTCATTTTGGAACAATTTACAAATCCTGGTACGAGAGGCAGACACCCTCTCTACTTAAAGGTTAGACTTGGACCAGCTCATAGCTCATAGTTAAGCTGCAATAAGCTTAGACTGCCGGGGGATTTGGCACACTGTGCTCCTTCCTATCTGTCTCTCCAACACTCTCTCTCCCTCCTGTCTTGCTCTCTATGCTCCTTTTTTGGCTCCTGCACTCATCTCTGTTTTTTCTCTTGTAGGGTTGGTATGGACGTCCTGCTGTTGTGGACTTACAAAGCTTCAATAACTACAGTTTCAAATATTTGACCTTCTCTTTAGCCCCATACCAACATCATTTCAGTTCCTGATATCAACTTCAGGGGGGATCAGCAAATTAAGATGCATGTTGGTTCCTGCAAATATCACACATATTCATATATATGTATAACCTTGACTACCAACATGGATGACTTGCTGCTGTGGACTTGCCTGTCTCTAAGTGCTTTATCTAACATCAGACACCAACAGAAATGACATAATTTCACATAAAGTCTCATTTTTGAATAAGTTAAACCTAATTTAATTGCAGTTCAATTAGCTGCTGCTACATTAATCAACAACAGTCCTCTCCATGGCATAATCAATGTGGCCGTTATTGTTATTAATAGAACAAGCTCTTTTCCATGGTTGTTATTGATTGTACCACAATAACAATTACATTTACAACCATGCAGACATGAGGACCTGCTTGAAAATGAGATGTCACATCTCAAGGGGCTTACCTCTAATACATTTTGGATGTATGAATATGCATATATGTGTTTATGACTATTCTTATTTCTATATATGTATGTATGCATATACAGTATGTGTGACTATAAAATGAAGTTTGGCTCGACACATTCTATTGTAAAGTGTCTTGAGATCACATTTGTCATGATTTGGTGCTATATAAATAAAGATTGTTTCATTGTTAGGCTATCCTTGATGTTCATATTTACTGGTGTATTTCTTCAAGGCCATGATAACATGAAAATGACCTCCTGAAAATTTAATCCTGTTTTGCTCTCCTTTTCAAAAAGGGCACGCACATGGATCCACAAAGAAATAACAAAAAAGCGCAGTGAACTTGCCATACTTGACATCCATGTTGACATGCCCTTCAGTGTGGTTATTTTCTGTTTGATTGCAATTATTGCTTATTTTGTGTGGACTTAACGTAAAACAGACTGCATGTGCAAAAGTAAGAAAAAATGCTGTGCTATAAAAACTTCAGTGGATCTTTAACCCATTTAAATGCTCAAACTTAAGATGGATTCATCATATTCTCTGCAGGGCTCTCTCTTTGGTGGTTTAGTGACAGTACTGGACTAATGTAACTGGACTTAACATACTACAGAGGACACCTGCTGACTTAAGATAAATCACGCACACAGGAGGGGAAGCCCAGCTGTCATACTGCGTTATAAGCCAGTTTAAATGTAAAGCTCCTCTGACGAACAGACATATACAGATTGAGGGCAGGCAGGAGTAGGGAGCATCAAAGGTACGAATGAAGACGCGAGCTACGACAGGGGGCACATTAAAAGCTCCTGTGAAAGGCAGCGCCGTGTTTTCTTCACTGCGAGCAAATTTCCTGTTTTCTTTATCATGTTCGCTCTTCTCCCACATCCTTTTTTCATGGACGGTGAGGGACATGTTGCCGTTAGTGTTTCCTCTGCTCCTCTGTAGTTTTTGTCACATGACAGGAAGAGGAAAAGAGGGGAAAATAAAGCTTTTCGAAGAGTTTGGCAAAAGGGATGTGACATGGGGGTCTTAAATAAATACAGGGCTTAAACTGCTGCTGTATGTTTGTGCAGCGGAGTTGTGGTCATTTTTATTCCTCATAAAAAATGTGAGGATAAATCCCCTCCTATTGCATGTAAGGCTGGGGCCACCATCTTTTTCATAACTCTATCTATTTTCTTTTGCTCCAAAACTGCAACAAGGAAGGGCATTACAGATGAGGGTTTTCTCCTGCTCAGACCACTGAACACTAAAAAACAGACTACATTAGTTTTGAATTGAGAAACTAAAAACCTGCAGCTGTGGACATTAAAGAGCCCTTTTTTGCTCTTTTGTTTTATGAACCCTTTAGTGTGTTTTTCCTGTCTCCTCTGCATGATAAAGTACTTATATGGTGGCGTTGGTGGCGCAGTCTGATAGTGCACTTGGTCAGTAATCGGGAGGTTGCAGCATGGTGATGTGTCCTTGGGCAAGGCACTGAACCCTAAGTTGCTCCCGCTGCTGCTTCAGTGGCGTGTAAATGGGCATGAAAATGGAGTGAATGTGTTGGTTAATACTGATGGACAACTGACATAGAAACTCCAACCATCAGTGAGTGACTGTGAGAGTGAATGGGTGTGAATGAGTCGATGTGACTGGTGGTGTAAAGCTGCTTTGAGTATTCAAAGACTAGAAAAGTGCTATAGAAGCTCAAGTCCATTTACCATTTTTACCATTTGTATACACAAGACAAAATTCGACCATACCAGGACTTCCCCACCTCCTGTTTAGCTGGCTTGTTTCCCCTGCCTCCCCAAACTGACCTACCAGTGTTACATCCTACAATTGTTTCATCAGCTTTTGAATACATGGACCCTGAGTTAAGGCAAAATATGGTAAAGCAGAAGTGTTCTGAGAGCACAAACCACCGCTAAGGCATTTCCAACACTGTTGGGTGAGTTATTACCAAACATGTGGAAAACTGCCCCAAATCTTAATGTTAACAAATCATTGAAAAACATCCTTGATCCTCATCTGGAGTTGGATCACCACCAAAACCTTGTGCCATGACCAAAAATCGCTAAAAAATGACATGAAATCAGTTGAGAAGTTATTTTATCAGTGAAAATGTGGTAAATGACGCAATATTAAGAAATGCTTTTAAAATATCCTGGAACAATCCAATTAGAATCACCAAAATCGGATCAATTCTTCTTTGTGCCATGACCAACATTCACTGCAAATGGCATCAAATTCTGTTTGGAACTATTTGTGTTATCCTTTCCAAAATCTAACAAACAAACTAACAAATGCTAGAAAAACATAACCTCCTTGGTGGAGTAAAGGAAATATGGTAAATGAACTTGAGCATATTATGCTTTTCTAGTCTCTTTGACTACTCAAAGCGCTTTTACACAGCAGGTCACAACTACCCATTCACACCCACCCAGGATGCAACGACATGTGACCACTGAAGCTAGGCTCAAACACTCAACCTCCCAGTCAATGTCAAAGTGCAATACCAGACTTAGCCACAGGCATCCTTGGGGTTCTCTGAGATTCATTTCAATTGTTTATATTAATAAACAACAGTGATTTGACCAGCTCTGCCCCTGTAGGGAAAGACAGAAGCCAGCGAATGGGGTCAAGAGCTTTGTTTAATTTATGTGATTTCAACTGAGGAAAAAATTAAAGAAACATACAAAGAACAGCTTTGGGGCGATTGTACATTGTCCAAAACTAATTACCCCCGCCAAGGAGGTTATGTGATGCCAGTCTGTGTTAGTTTCTTTGTTTGTTAGTTTGTGCACAAGATAACCATGTTTTTGCAAGCAATTCAACAAGCTTACAACAGATTTTCATGACATTTTTAGGGAATGTTGGTCATGGCACACAGAAGTACTAACACATATTTGGTGCTGATTCCAACCTTGATGTGGATCCAGGAACTTTTTCAAGGATTTATTAACAATGCGAGATATCGCAGTTCTCCACATTTTTTATGATAGCTTGCCTAAAAATGTTGGAAATGCCTTTGTGGAGGTTTGTTCTCTTGAAGCACTTCTAGTTTCCTATGCCTTTATTCTCAAATAACAAGCCCCTTTGTCTTGGAAATACTTTGACACACTGCAATGCCTAAATGTGCCTCCACCTGAAGTGAAGTAGATCCAAAACAATGGGGCTTGCAAGCAGAAAAGGAAAGCATCAGAAATGAGCTCAGTGTAGTAAAAAATCATCCCAAGATTGTTTTATTTTGTTAGCGTTCATGTAAAATTCTGTCACTTATGCTGAACTTTTGGCCCCATCTGCAGTAATGTATAGTCAAGCTTCCATGCTGGTTATCTCCTTACAGGGGCAGAGCTGATCAATATCTCAGTGGCTAATGTGTTTTCCACTGAAAATACCCTTAAAACACTATAAAAATGCTGAGCCGTAATTTTAAGGGTTTACATTTTTGTTTCACTATAATTTTATGTAATTGAGTTCAAATGATTTTCTGATTTGAACATGGGACATTTCCTTGTAATGGCTGAAAGGACTTATCAAACTGCCCAAATAAATCAAAAGTTGTTTGTTCGCCAGCAGCACTTCAGCCTCTGAATCCCAAACTCTCACAAGTGCAGTCAAAGTCAGAATTTTTGTGCAATAGGCCCCTTTTGTCAGCCTTTGTGGTTCTGTGGGCAACAGTAGAAAAGGTAAAGTGCTGCCTTGGTGGTCTTTATCTGGGACTGAATTGTGCTTTTCATTCCACAGGTTCAAGGGCAATTTCTTGGTGGCACTGCAGCTTTAGAGTTTTTCAGTGACACAGTGTCTGTCTCAAGGCCAAGGCTAAGGCACTCTGAAATAGCCGTGTATGTCCGGTGATAGACAGGAGGCCACGCAGGCCACTGAGCAGACCTGCTCTCTGGATGTGGCGTCGCTCTGCCTCAGGCTACAACACGCTCTCTGTGTCCCTGAAATAAATAAAATCCACTTCCTGTGTCATCTGGACACAAGGCCCGACCAGGCGACTGGCTGACTGGCTGCACAGCTTTGATTTCATTGTTACTGCAGCAGGGGATGACATCCACAGCGTCCCTGTCCTTTTGGAGGGAGTTTGGCTTTTCCAACTTCCTGCCAGAGGAGGGGTGAGAAAATTGAGGATGCGGCGACAGGCCATCTGGGCAAACTTCCTATGTCATAAACCTCTGGCCCTGACAAGATCTTCCTGTACCTGCCTCACAGGCACACCGGACAGCTCAGGCACTTCCTCTGCAGAGAGCCATGTTTTTTACTGGTCATCATTTTTGTCTCTGAGAAATGGCTTCCCCTGCAGAAGTTTCTGGTAAATGCTTAGGCCTGAATCCTGCCAACACATTTAGTCCAGAAAACAAAAACATCGAAACGCTTACAAGCAAATGCCAAAGATTAGCAAAGTTCATTCCTGCTGTGATGGCATGCACACACGCTGTGTCTGCTCTGAGGCGAAAATTTAAGGAGCCCCATTACTGCGCCTGTTACCTAAATCACAGGGATTCAGGCTCTTACCAAGTCTCTGCCTGCGGCTCAGATGACCCAGTGCGCTAAATCACTGCTGCATGTTAACTAAGCGTAGTAAACAAGGGCAGAGATGGGAGTGTCGGGTCAACAATTATGGTGCTGAGTGCCTTTAGGGAGGGGAAGCTGGCAATTTCCTCCGGCCCTGCCAATGGACTCTTTCCCATGAACCACAAGCCTCCTCCGATGAGCAGAGGAGGAGGAGGTTTGACTGACCGAAAAAATACTGCAAGGACTTCCACCACATGACCCAGTCCACACAGCTGCATGATTGAGTAACAGTTTGAACATAATAGCATTGGTGTCTGACTGATAAGCGCTCCTAATGATGCTTGTTTCCAAGCAACGTGGGCGCAGGAGTCTTGTGATGCCCATGTCCCAGCCACAGGGAGACAGGATCCAGTTTATACATCCAAAACACGCAAACAGTAATCATACGTAGAAGACATTTGCACCCTAATGTGTCCAAGCACAACATACCATTATTAAGCTCTGTTGCTGGGGCTAATGTGTTTGGCTTTACATTTACAAGTCATTTGATATGCTGAGTGAAGCTTAGAGGTCTGTGAGGTTGACTTTCACTTTCATTATCACAATAGTTTAGCTGTCTCACAGAAAATCAATGCACATCTCAACTTTGGTTTTGAATTCAGACAAAACAAAACTCATGATGTTTCTCTAACTCAAAGAAAAAGTCACTGAACGTATCCTCTTTTGTCACATCTCAGGGCCGAGTGGTTGAATCTGTTTCTTCCTATAAATAGCTTGGGTTTGTGATTTAAGATTCTCTGCCGTTTAAGATTCATATTGAGCAACTTGTTGAGAAGTTTACGTTTTGACTAGGCTTTTACTTCAGAAATAAGTCTTGTTTTTCTTTTGCAGCAAAAAAAGCATCTTGTTGCTTCTACTTTCATACACCTGATTGCATGCATCTTCTCAGTGCCTTAACTCTTTGGATATTGTTTACCATGACACTTGAAGGTTCATAACACATTTTACACTGCAAAAATGTGATCTGATCTTAGCAAGTTTATATGTCTAATTTCAAGTAAAATACCCACAGTACTTACTAAAATTCCATATCCATTTGATGAGTCCAGGTATAGAAACTATTTAAGATAGCACATCTTACTTCCAAGACATCGTACAGGTAAAATTTGTCTTGCCACATTGGCAGATATTTTAACTCATTACAAGCAATCCATGGTTTAGTTTTTGTTTTTAAGTACTGAATTAAGATGTGTAGCTGGACATGTCAGGTAATGTTGGCTCACAATGAGTCTTGTGAGAGTTTTAGAATTGAAATTGAATGAATAAACTTCCTAAGATTTGAGTTTTTGCAGTGTAGGGCTTCAATCCATCATTGTACTCTGTATGAGCAAGTTTGGTGGCCCTCTTTGACCATCCATAGACTGAATCATTGGCACATCCTGATTTATGGGCTTTAATTGCTTGCTTCTATCATACATGAATGTATTCATATGGAAAGTTCAAGGAGTTGCAGTCTTCATTCTGTGACCTTTGCTATCTGTCTCCAAAGTTCATCTTGAAATGGGTAAAAGAGGCTTCAGATCTGCTGCAGGAAAAACTGAGTCTTGGAAAGCTGGTCTCTTTCAATATTTTTACAGCAGATTTATTGTATTAGAGGAGGATGAAGCAGGCTGTAGATGCTTTGACTGATGATTCTCTGCTCTGTGACTCTGAATTGATTGGCTCATATGTGTGTTTCTGTGTTTGTAACTGTTTCATGTCTGTAACTTTGTAAATGTCTGAGCCAGGACACTCTGGCAAATAAGATTTTTAATCTCAATGAGGCTCTTCTGGTTAAATAAAGTTTAAAATAAAATAAAATCAAAAATTAATTTGTGTACATCAGTTTGGTCTGGGTAGTCTGAGTTGGTTGAAGTATGATTAGGATGCAGGCTGAAGAAGATCAAAGGTTTCTTCAGATCTTTCTTTAAAAAAATACTGCATTCTTGTTAAGAATATTTTCTTTTCAGATTTTCAGAATCATGAATATTAATATTTCACCGAGCTTAAAAAGCAAAAAGATGCCTAGGAAGGAAAATGTAAAAAAATGACATCAAAATAAGCTAGAGAAAATAGGAGTAAAATAAAATAAAATAAATCTGCCAGAAATCCGGTTCAATTTGCATACATTATGCCTTTTCAGTGATGTTTTCATTATATAAAACAAACCTAATACAAAATAGGCCTATTTTTTGGAGCTTTATTATCTGATATAGTCCCCAGCCACAGACATTGTCCGTCAGGCCTGGAATAAATGCAAAGTTTATACAACAAGAAATTTGGCAGGTTGAGCATAATTATTGTTTCTTTAAAAAACAAATAAAGAGTGCTATAAACATATGGTCAACTATTTTAGGTAGGGCTTTCTTTTCTACATATTTGCTCTGAAGTATCACAATTTCTTTTTTGGTCTAATCCGAGAACTCGTCAAGTAGAGAAAAATAAGATTTGTGCCATGCAGTCATTATCCTCGAGGAAATTTGTAGAGGGATAAAGTCATGGAAGCAGGGAGTGCAGCCATAATGTAGCAAACACGTTAGCCACACACATCAAATGTGAAACTGCTCCTACTTTAATGCACTAGACTAGCTGTTGTCTTGGCGTCAGCTAATGGGATCCTTTTAAATAAACAAAATAAACAAAATAAACAAAACTACCTGGGGGCCAACTGTCACATCCCCCAGTTAAGCTTCCCTTTTATTTCTTCCTTGTGTCATGTCTTGTCATTCCTTTTTTATTTTGAAAGTCTCACCATTGTCACTCATTTCAGGTTTTGTTTCCTGCCCTCCCCTCTCTGTGCTCCCCTGATTGTTGATTCACTACACCTGTGTTCTCTCCTGCGTCACCTGTGTCTGATTACCTTGTGCGCATATTTAAACCCTGCTTCCCTCTTTTTCTTTGCCAGATTGTCTTTTTATCTTGTGTCATCACTTTCCAGCATTCCTCGTGTGTCCCTCCATGTTTCTGATCTTGTTAAGTATATTTTTTTTACCTCCCTCTTTGCCTGCTGGTTTTGATACCTCTGCATGACTTTGACTGCTCTTTCCTTGTACTGAAACCTTGTCTGATTAAAGGCTTTTTTTGAGATCTTGGACTGTGTCTAGTCCTTCATTTGGGTCCTTCTCGGGTCAGTATTGTGACACCAACAAAAGTCAAATCGAATTTTCTATCCAAACAACATGAACACAAAACTTCACTTAAATCTAGAAGTGCTACGAGGAAACAAACCACCGCCAAGGCATTTCCAACATTATGGGGAAACTGCCCTATCAATGTTAACAGGTCCTTAAAAACAATCCTGGAATGACATCTGGATTTGGATCACCATCAAAATCTGATCGTTTCTTCTTTATGCCATGACAAACATTGAGTAAAATGCCATCAAAATCTGTTGAGAACTTATTAAGTTATTAGCAAAAATGTAAAGAAAAAAAATACTGCTGTATCTCATCAATGTAAATAAATCCTTCAAAAATCCTGGATCCACATTCAGGCTTTGATCAACCACTAAATTGAATTTCTTCCTTCTTGTCCAGTGAACATCAGTCCTGAAAATTTAATCAAAACCTAGTCATAACTTTTGGAGTTATCCTGTTCACAATCAAACAGTCATTAACAAACACCATTAAAATATGACCTCTTTATGGGGGTAAAATGTCAGCTGCATCAGGTGGAGAATATAGAAGACATCTACATGGCACGCACAATAGGGCCTTATAATCTACACACAAGGATCGAGGTTTTCCTGCTTCCATACATAACCTAAACTGTACTGAGCGATAATGTTTCAGCTTTGGTGAATGCAGGAGAAAGTCTGTGTAGACAGAAAGGCAAGAAATGTAGGAATATTTTCTTCAAATTTGCAACAATGCTTCAAAAATCTCTATTAACAGATCTGTGAATAAACTGAGTCTAAAAATCCAGCATAGATCAGAGATTTCAATTTGAAAAGCAAATCTCCATGACACTTTCTGCTGTGAAAAGGCAACCATTGTTTTGTTTCCTTGACCACCTGAGGTCCATGAGAAATAATCGATCGGACTCCAACGAACATTTTAAAAGCTGTTTTCTTCTCTAAATAGATGGACCTCAGAAAGCAAGATTTTTTTTCTTTAATGAATCTGCATAAGTATGTTTTTCATGAATTTCATTTGCATTAATCACAAGATTGTTGTTGGTTTTATCAAACTTTAAGTCAAAGTGACATCAGTATTTAAGATATTTCACTGCTGAAAAGAAAGAAAAAGTGAACAATATATTTAAAAGGACCATTTCCCACTGACACACTGTAGTGAGATGATTAATTCATATGATAAACTACAAAACCCAATTCCGATGAAGTTGAGACGTGTAAATAAAAACTGAAATCAATGACTTGCAAATCTTTTTTGATCATATACAAAGACAAGTTATTAAATGTTCAAACTGATCAATTGCAGTTTTTTGCTGAAAATTCACTCATGTTGAATTTGAGACCTGCAACACGTTCCAAAAAAGCTGGGACAGGGTCATGTTTACCACTGTGTTACATCACCTTTCCTTTGAATAACACTCAATAATTGTTTGGGCAGTGAGGACACGAGTTGTTGAATCTTTGTAGGTGGATTTCTTTTCTATACTCGCTTGATGTACGACTCCAGTTGCCCAAGATGAAGTCAAGAGAAACCGGCAGCGTGTCTGTTTGTTGTTGATATATGGGTTTTGCGTTGCATGGTAGAGTTTTAATTTGCACTTGCAGATGAAACAACGAACTGTGTTAACTGTCAAAGATTTTCTGAAATGTTCCTTAGCCCACGTTGTGATACAGACGTGTGCAAAATTGTTGGTACCCTTCTGTTAAAGAAAGAAAAACCCACAATGGTCTCTGAAATAACTTGAAACTGACAAAAGTAAGAATAAATAAAAAAAAAATTACTGAAAATTAACTAATGAAAATCAGACATTGCTTTTGAATTGTGGTTCAACAGAATCATTTTTTTAAAAAAAAACTAAATAATGAAACTAGCCTGATCAAAAATGATGGTACCCCTAGAAAAGATTGAAAATGATTTGACCATAGGGACATGTTAAACTAAAGTGTGTCCTGTAATTAGCATCACAGGTGTCTCCAAGCTTGTGATCAGTCAGTCTGCCTATTTAAAGGCTGAAAAGTAGTCACTGTGCTGTTTGGTATCATGGTGTGTACCACACTGATGTTCCTGTGACCACAGTTGCACATGTTATTCAGAAGTTTAAGGTCCACAGGACTACAGCCAACCTCCCTGGATGTGGCTGCAAGAGGAAAATTGATGACAAATAGAAGAGACAGATCATACGAATGGTAACCAAAGAGTCCAGAACAACTCCAAAGAGATTAGAGGTGAACTCCAAGGTCAAGGTACATCAGAATCAGATCGCACCATCTGTCGCTGTTTGAGCCAAAGTGGACTTAATGGAGGATATCATTGTTGAAAGAAATATCATAAAAAAGCAAGACTGGAATTTGCCAAAATACATATTGACAAGCCATAAAACTTCTGGGAGAATGTCCCAGAAAAAAATGAAGCATACAAAGAAAAGACCACTCTACCTACAGTGAGACATGGAGGAGGCTCAGTTATGTTCTGGGGCTGCTTTGCTGCATCTGGCACAGGATGTCTTGAATCTGTGCAGGGTTCGATGAAATCTCAAGACTATCAAGGCCTTCTGGAGCCAAATGTGCTGCCCAGTGTCAGAAAGTTTGGTCTCAGTCGCAGGTCATGGGCCCTTCAACAGGATAATGACCCAAAACACACAGCTAAAAACACCCAAGAATGGCTCAGAACAAAACATTGGACTATTCTGAAGTGGCCTTCTATGAGCCCTGATCTAAATCCTATTGAACATTTGTGGAAGGAGCTGAAACATGCAGTCTGGAGAAGACACCCTTCAAACAAAATATTAAGTTAAGGGTACCATCATTTTTGATCAGGCCAGTTTCATTAGTTTGTTTTTTAATATGATTCTGTTGAACCTCAATTCAAAGGCAATGTCTGATTTTCATGAGTTAATTTTTAGTAAATTTTTATTTGCTATTACTTTTGTCAGTTTCAAGTTATTTCAGAGACCATTGTGGGTTTTTCTTTCTTTTACGGAAGGGTACCAACAATTTTGCACACGTCTGTATCCTTTACAGAATGATGTCAGTTCTTAATGTAGTGCTGTCAAAGGGATCAAAGGTCATGGGCATTCATTGTTGGTTTTTGGCCTTGATGCTTACATGCAGACATTAATCTGGATCTGTAATGATATTATGTACTATGAAATGATGAAATCAATTCTTTTCTTGCAATTGCATGCTGAGAAACATTCTTAAACTGTTGGACTATTTGCTCACGCTGTTGTTTGAATATTGAACACCTTGTCATTGTAGTGTGTTGTATTGAATTAAGTTTAAAAGGATTTGCAACTCATTGTTTTGTTCCAACTTCATTAGAATTGGGGTTTGTAAAAAAAACAGTTTGCAAACAAACAAAAATGGCAGTTCTGCTTCAAGTAACAATAATTCTTAATGAACTTTGAGTTTTTGATCGAAGATCTTCGTAACAGAATGATTCATTCATTAAAAGGTCTGTAGTTGCACTCCTGAGTGGGCCAACATCACGAAAACTCATGCCTGACTGCCTTTGTAAGTCACAGCTTTAAGTTTGAAACCTGTGCACCCATGATAGGGCAAATTAAACAGGTTAAACCTTCTCTGTTAGAAAATTATGCCGACTGTGCCGGTTCATGCATGAAAACGCACTTTACCAGAGCCAAAAAGGAGACTGCTGAAGCTGAATTTGCACACTTGGATCATTAAGAATGACCCTGGGGAAAGATGATGTCTTTAAAAGTGTTTATGAGTTTTACAGTTCATTCATTCCTTTGTTGGTGGTGACACCTTTGACAGCGAGACAACAGACCCACTGATTCTAACAGTGGTCTAAAAGGTTGTTCAGTGCCTTAATGAGGGGGCAATAATTGTACAAACACCTCTTTTTGTGGAGGGTCAAGCAATAAAAAGACCATTAGAGAGCTCTGCTATCAGAACAAGACTAAACCCATCAGTGTGATTCATTGGGCCAGCTTGTGTCAGAAGGTCAAAAAGATTTAGAGACCTCCTCACTCTACAACTTTCAGCACAAGAAATGTGCAGTTAAGACTTTCAGCTGCCAGACACTTAGACCTGCTTCATGTCATGATTAGCTAGGATTAATTGGGGTAAGAAACAGCCTGTGGAATAAGCTTATTATGCTATCCCTTACTAAAGCTATTTCACTGATCATGGGATTTGCCTATCATCTGCATACTTGTTGTGAACACACACAGACACAGAAGTCTACTTCTTACTTCAACATCATTCCATCACTACCATCAGTGTCTTGGCCCCACAAGGTGGTATGCCATCCTGCTATCGACCTCTCTACCTTTTAAATTCATATAGACAATACTATGAAGTCTAATCCCAAGAGACGTGTCAAGAGCAAGCGAAGTTACAGCTGTGCAACAAAAGTAGCTCAGCACATATTATTGTTTTTTAATTCATTAAGCAGATATATAGGTAGAAAGGATAATGTCAAGCCAAAACAGATTAGATTTGATTTGATTTGATTAGCTTGAGTAGGTTAGATTAGATAGAACTTTATTAATCCCTTGAGAAGACTCCTTCAGGGAAATTAATACAATTTATTAGGGAAATTTATAAGTTTATTCTGTTTAAAATATGAAAGTTATGTTGATTTCCTTGTTAATTGGTTGTGCTGCTGCAAAGGAAGGCAGAGTAGAGAGAGAGCAGCCAACGGTGCAGCAGCACAGGTGAGCAGCAGCACAGGTGAGCTGCATGCTGCTTAATTGTATCAGCAGGAAGGAGCTGCTGGGAGATGTGCAGCAGGAGCAGGGGCAAAGCAGAGGAGACTTCATCGGTTAGTTTGTTTATTTTATTTAATTAATGAAAGCCAATTTAGCTGATATTTGTTCAAGAAATCTAAAAATTAACTGTGTGTGAATGTGGCTGTTCTCTTTTATTTAATTTGTCATGCAGCAGGCATCCCTTTGTGTATGGCACACACTACTTTGTTTGTTTGTAGATCATAGATTAATATTATTTAAATCTAATTAGATGCAATTTTAGACTAAATGTAATGGTTAAAGTACTGTCAAATTTATTTGAAAACATTATATAACAAATGACAATTCAGTTTATTTTATAGGTTGGGTATTCAGTGTATTTATTTTATTTTCATTCCCATGAATTATGTGAATTTCATATGTCAATGGTCTATTTTTCTTCAGGTTTTCAACCTAAACTTTTGAAGAACAATAAATGAAAGAAAAACTTCAACAAGAAAGAACTGAGTTGTCTTGTGTCCTCTGGTGTCACCTCCAGCCTTTTAAGTTCAGGTAGATCTGCAATTAACCCCAAAAGAACTTAACAGATAAGAATTATGATAGTGATTAAAAAAAAATCATGGTATTATGGTAAAAATGTATTAATAAAAATAATTTAAAAATGTATTAATGTTGTTATTATTACTATTGTTGTTGTTGCTGTTGTCATTTTTGTTTCTGTTATTAATTTATATGTATTAATATTATCATAAATAAACCATTTTTAACCAGAGTCAGTGTTTCTGTTGACTGCTTTCTTGATTTTGGTGTACTGCTTTTTTTTAACCTTAATTCTTTTAGCAAATAAAACCTTTGTTTGTTATATTCTTTATTGTGCTTTTAACTATTTTTTTTTTAAACTGTGCAGCTTTAAATGATGTCTGCTCTTCAAAATAACAATTTGCATTGATTAAATACACTCCACACGTTAGAGGTAACTGATTGTCTGTTTTATCAGCCAGATATCAATATTGTATCTTACATGTGTCATTCCTAATATGCTGAAACATTTCTTTGACATCCAAAGTCATGTTTTGTCAGTTAAAACAAAAACAATCAATCCTTAAGTGGACAACAAAGAAACAAAATTATAACCCAAGTCGCCCAATACTGCTCAGGTTACACCAGTGGCTCACACTGCCCCTGTCTCCCCTACTCTGTTATCAAACTTATCTGTTTTCCTCCTCATTGTCAGCTACTGATATGATGCAAGCTGCTGTTTGCTGGGGATAGTTTAACTTTAAATCTGTTGATGTTGTTTAATTCTGAAAAATCTGTGTGTGCATGTGTGTTTTCATCGAGCACGCTCATGTTGTCTACATACATGGACGAAGGCTGTGAGAACTGCCCCACATTGTGAAGAAAGACACAGTCCCTCTCTGCTTCAGTCACTGAGTGCGTTCGAAAAGTCCTTCCTAAGTCCTTTCCTATCCAAAAGAGAACTGCAGTAAAAGAGGAATTTGACTGCACTTTCACTTTGGGGTCATATTTATGACGACAGTTTCTTGTGACGTAGGTAAGCCATGACAAACTACAATGTTCCGAAATGAACTACAAGTGTCTTTGTCATCTGCTTTACCTCGCAGTGTTGTTTGGTGTCAGCTTCACCTACTAACAGGAACAATCCATGATCAGAGGATTTACCCGTGACAGGTGTTTTGTCCTTTGGTCACACAGTATGCGTTTTCTGCTCACAGCTGTGAGGTTAGGTGAGAGCATCTATAAATGTTGACATCTTTGACAGGGCACTTAAAACCTGAAGGCTGATAATACACCAGAATGTTTCAGAAGCACTATTCTCCCTATTTCATTCACATATATCATTGTGAACATTGTTTAAATTTATTATTATATTTGAAGTATTGTAAAATGCCTCATTTGTCCTTCTTTTACTGATTGCTTTAATAAACATTATTATAGACCCCACTGTTCCGTCTTATTATTGGCATGATTAACTTTATAAATTAAGATAGATGGAAATGTGGTAATTAATATATAATATTAATATAGGAAACAAGGACCACAATTGCATGTTTAATATTCATCAACATTGTAGGCGGTTATGGAGAAAAAGAAATGATTTAAATTAAGTGCTTTATAAAACTGTAACATGTAATTGTTTCTGTCCACCAATTAAAACATGATTAAAAAAGAAATGAACTAAAGGTTATATTTTTGAAAGCACTGACTTTGAAGCAAACCTCTTTCTCTATACCTGCCAAAAATGTTCACACGATATCATATAAATATCTTCATAGTACCACAAAACTTGTCCCTTCTCCTTCGTAAGTTTCAGGTGCCGTTTTTATATATGTCACCCACTATGGGGCGCTCCTTTCTCCTTTCCTTTCATAAAGGATGGTCCAGTGTTTCCTAAGTTAGAGGAGATAATAAAGGAAGCAACAGCCTTCCTTTCCTTAACTTTTGGAGAATTCGAACAGCCGTTATCATGGCCAACGCTGAAATGCTTCCGGGTTCATTTCTTCAGTAAGAACGGTTCCTTACCAAAAATGGACTATTTGAACGCACCCTTTGTCCCTGAGTGTCTCTTTACTCATCTCTTAAGTGGGTTTTTGGATCGTGACAGAGTGATCCACAGCTGTGCTGCTTCTCCCTGTCATTGCAGTGAGGAAATGTAGCTTGTTAGGAAGCTACTGTACTACTTAATTAAATAAATAACTAAGCTACTGAAAGGCTAATCATAGTAGAAAAACTAAAACGCCACTGAAAAGCTACCAAAAAGTTAAATTCGGCTATTAACAATGCTGTTTGTAGTGATGCTGCACATCACCACCTATAGCCTCAGCTCCCTCCTGTCCACAGTGGACAGGTTCAAAGCTCACAGGACTGCAAGCGCTGCACTAACTCACTGTCAATCTCATAATCCTTTTTGCCTTTCTTTGGGAACAAGACTGAGAAATACCTGATCCCCTTGAAGGAAGCAGTCCACTCCAGAAGAGGACCATGGACCCACATGGAGGTGCTGATCCTCAATCTTGGCCCATGGTAGCACACAAACCAAATACCTGATGGCGGTTTGGACTGAAGAAGCCAACAACTGCACATACAGAGATTAGCATAGATGCTAACAGCTTCTGTAGCAGTTTGACCAGATCTTGACTGCATTTCTTTAAATGAAGAACAAACAACAACACTGAATGCATTTCAAGGTAGAAAGGACATTTTTGTTCCACTTCAGACGTGTTTTGGCAATAGTTTGTTTTACGTAGTGGCTTAAGCTTTGTATTTTACTCTGTGGCACCCACTTGCTACATTATCTGATTGGCCCGAAATGAATGTTATTGACGGAACTATCATCCAATCACCTGCCAGATATGCTTCTAAAAGGTTCTGCCCATTCCCAAACACTTTCTATGGGCTGTTCCCCAAATGGACTAGTGAAATATCACATTTGACATATCTTCAAATAAAGCCACTGGGTTTAACATCTAAGAAAATCTACTAACAAACGAGGAAAACACTTTAATTTCAAGCAGTTTATTCAACCACCTGTTGGATGCTGAATGCTTTTCTTCATATTTATAACCATCAGCAAAATATTTTGAGAAATTTCATCCAAGACTGAATTACCGATCCAACCAGCAGACTAACATTGCCATCATGTTACCAGCATGACTTCATACTGAGCAGATAAAAACAAACACTGGTCAGAAAATGAAAACAAAAACACCCCAGATGTTATTCATCAACTATCTAACACCAACTCAGACACATATTTGGCTTGTGCTTCAGATTCCTGCTGTTGAAAGAGCTTATCTCTCAGCTCAAGTAGTATTTGTGGATGTTGGTGCTTCAGTGTGCTGAGAAAGTGAGTGACCAGACATCCAAATGCCCGCAGGGGCCTCGCTCCTCCATGCCAGTGATGAGTGAGGCTCCGGACTCCTTATTTATTTGGACTTTACTGCAGAGAGCTTCCCACACAGAGCAGGAACAAGGGAGGAATTCCTCTCTCATCCAGCTGATAGAACGAGATATTCACGGCAGACTCTGAGGGGTCCGCTCCTCTGAGTCCTGAGGTTTGAATCCTGAGATCAGCGCTGAGAAAATGAGACGATACCGTTGGCTAAAACAACTCGACCTCCTTAAGTGGGTGACTAGAATAATACCAAGAGTTGAGGGTCAGATTTCTGGGATGATCTGATCAAGCGGAGGTATGCGGACAGAAAACACTAAGCTAAAAGCAATGTCAACACTCAGCACCCAAGACACTGAGTAAGCCAGAGATCGCGGGGCTCTGGAGCTCTGCTTTACAGGAAAAAATGATTCACCGCTTTCATATGCAGCTCCCTCAACTTTGGGAGTCAATTATGCTTCAGACAAAAATGAGGAAATTAAGAGGAACAGAATCAATCAGTGATTCACAGTCCATTCATTGATCCATTCATGTAGCAGTGTCACATTTCAGCAGAAGTGCACAGAGATGTCTTTTTTCATGCAAGAATTTCTCTGGCTGTGTTATAAATGTTTTAGAAGCATAATAATTCAAACCAGAGCATGAGCGTGACAGGAAGACGGCAGGAAAAGGCTTGGGGTGAAATCTTAAAGCCCCACCATAGCAGCTGCTGTGTAAATTATATCCTTTACCCCTGAAATGACAATGACTTCTGAGCTGGCAGGTTCACAATCCCCTCTGCCACAAATCTGCCCCTCAGATCAGAATAAAGAGAAGCGGGAGCTCTCATCATGCTTGCATCCAACTCAGGGTCTTTTCAAGGTCACACTTTGGCTACTCGATAAAACAAATTAGGGGTTTGGAAGGCGAGTATTAAACTCTGCCAAGTATTAAAATGTAGCCTCAACATAAAAACAATACTTAACAGATGGTTTAAAAAGTACAAACCACATTCAAATGAAGTTGGGATGTTTGGTTAAATGTAAATGCTCTGTAAATACTTTTGGACATATATTTAATTTAGCAGTTAAGACTGATTTACAATCCTACAAAAAGGAAATGTTCTCATAGATCAAACTCTGAAAACAATTAAAATAAATAAATAGATAATAATACACCACAAAGACAAGATGTTTAGTATTAAAACTGTTTTTTTGTTTGTTTTTATGCAAATGCTCTCACATTTTAAACTTGATGCTTGTAATATGTTCAAAAAGAGCTGGGACAGGGGCGTGTTTACCACTGTGTTGCATCACCTTTCCTCTCAACAGCACTCAAGCAATTGGAAGCTTAGGACACTAACTGTTTGTTGAAGCTTGTGGGTGAAATTTTTTCCCATTCTTGCTTGATGTACAACTTCAGTTGCTGAGCAGTTCGGGGTCTCCATTTTCATATTTGTCCTTCATATTAACCAATATTTTCAATGGGAGACAGGTCTGGTCTACGGGCAGGTCAGTCTAGTACACAGGTGTCAAACTGATCAAGTAAAGTGCCACTGTGGCGGCAGGTTTTCATTCCAACCAAGCAAGAACACAGCTGATGCAAATTATTCAATCAACTGGATTGTCTTTACACAGTTGATTTGTTGGATCAGGTGTGTAGAAACCTGCAGCCACAGTGGCCCTTTACTGGATCAGTTTGACACCCCTGGTCTAGTACCTGCACTCTTTTACTCTGAAGCCACACTGTTGTAACACATGCAGAATGTGTCTTGACACTGTCTTGCTGAAATAAGCAGGGACGTGGTTGCTCAAAAATCCTGTTTGTACCTTTAAGCATTAATGGTGCATTCACAGATATGCAAGTTACCCATGTCATGGGCACTAACACACCCCCATACCGTCACAGATGCTTTTGAACAACAGTCTGGATGGTCCTTTTCCTCTGAGGCTGGAGGACAGTGAATATTTGCAAAAGATTTAAATTGAGTGCATTGGTCTGAACATTAAATGTCTTGTCTTTGTAGTGTATTCAATTGAATATAGGTCGAAAGGGACTTCCAAATCGCTGTATTCTATTTTTATTTAGGTTTTACACAATGTTAACCTTTCAGTGCAGATGGACCTGCCTGATTCATTGTCTGTAATCACGCAGATCCATCTTGCCAAGCTTGCCAGCTTCTGAAGTGGTCTCCGTGGATGCGGCAATATCTGCGGTTTCATCAGAAATGGAATCAATTTCTTCTTTAAAAGAGGAGCAAAGAACATCACTTAAAGCTTTTCTCACGGGAAATCATGTTTTTGCTTTTCTCCCGACCGGGGATCACTGCTGGGAAACTAGGAGAAATGTGGAAATCCTCTGGACGATGCCGGTTAGTCTACGGTCGCCGTGGCTACTCAGCAATACCTGGCAAAATATGCTCTCCTCAGAAGTTTACTGGGAGAACTTGGTGGGGATTGTCGTTGACAAGTTCACGCCACATATAAGTGGTAAATGATACATTTGTGTTGTATAATTTAATGTAAGATGATAGGACTAAACAGCTAACAACAGGGTCAAGCTGCTATGTCATACTGTGGCTTGATGTGGATTGGTCTGTGATGAGTGTGACTGGCAGAACAATCGTCCAATCACCAGCTGCTGTTGTTTTTGAAGGTTCTGCCTCTGAAAACATTTTCTATGGGCTCTTCTCCAGGTGGACTAGTGAAATATTTCCATGACGGATATATGGAACTGTCCGTCTGGTTAACACCACGTCCCAACTTCATTGGAATTGTGGTTTGTTTTTCCCTATGCTTACCTAAGGCTTAAAAGGGCGTGTAGTTACGAGACCAAGATGTTAAAAATAGCTGATATTAATCATTGAAAAATTTCAGATGTCAAAAGACAAGCTTCGATGTTCAAGGCTCATCTTTTCAATTTCTGTTTTGCATTTATAGAAGGAAGCAGACTGAACAGAAAGATTCAGACACTTCACAAACCTTGCCAAGTCAGGAACATGTTTTGACCTCTGCAATCTTTTTGAAATACTCAATGATGTAACAAATTTGACTTTTTTTTTGTCCGAGGCGTTAAAATCTACAGCCTGCATTGTCCCCAAGTGCAAGGCCCCTGTCTCTCACCTCTCCACCCTAATGACACTCTGGCTTTCAGGTACAAACTGTGCAGCCATAATTGATAAATGTGTGTCTCCAATATATCTCTGATGGTTCTCTCTGCCTCCAGGACACGTCGCAAACATTGTGTCTCTTTATTGAGTTCCCGGCCACAAAGAGGGAAACAGAAGGGTCCAGTTTGCTTCCTCTAACAAAGATGTGTTTTAACAGACATGCATGAAAAGGAATATTACGTAAAAAATTGTTGATTGATGGGAAATGCTTGGCTTGGTTTTGAGCATTAAAAAAGTTAAAATGGCCTTGAAGTGACAGAAAGGTAAGAAGACCGAGGAAAAAAATCCTTTGATCATCGACACGCCTGCAAAAATATTCTCAGCTGAATATCTCAAACATTTATAAGACCCTAAGATTTAAAATCTTAAGATATTGAATATATATATGAATAAATGGGAAATTCTTCTGATGGGTTTTGCTTGGTTTTAAACATTGTAAAGTTGTAATAGATCTATAAAAAATAGATAACAGACAGGTTAATATAGGGAAAAAGAGTGCCTGATTCTCCCTGTGATCTCAAAGTTAGACATGCTGAGAGTCATCTAGTTGAAAGGTCCTAACCACTGGACCGCAGGCCAGTACCAGGCTGTAGATCATTTGGTGATGGGCCATAGAGACACAAAAACAATCAAGTTCATTACCCTTTTCAAATGATTAAGACCAAATGGTGTTTCATTTTGAAAAAAGACGACCGGATCCTGACGATGCAGGCTTTACACTCAGGCTCTCTGTCCCTGTCACTGCTGTGATGAAGGAGAAAGTGCAACTAATAATTAGAAGCGCTCCGAGACCAGAAACCTCTGACAAGGTATTTCCAAAGTTGTCACATGAGGTAATTTTTTTTTAAAAAGTGGCTCTATCTCGAACTGTGAAGAAACCTTGAAAAATTCCTGGACCCACATCCTGCCTCTGAGTTTAATCATTTGCCATCACAGCTTAGAGTCAACGAGGTGTTGGAGATATTCCTCAGAGATTTTGGTTCATAGTAATGAGAAGCTTCATGCAGATTTGTCAGGTGCACATTCATGATGATAATCTCCCATTCCAACACATCCAAAAGGTGAACTATTGGACTGAGATATGATGACTGTGGAGGCTACGAGAGTGAACTCACTGTCATTTTGAGAAACCAGGTTGAGATGATTTGAGCTTTGTGACACAACATGTTATCCTGCTGGAAGTACCCATCAGGGGATGAGTACCCTGTGGTGATAAAGGGATGGACATGGCTAAAAGCAATTTCGTTGAGGCTGTACTGTTTAAACATAGCTCGATTGGTACTAAGAAATTGAGACTCATCAGACCAGCATGTTTTTTGGTGAGTGGTTGCATCAATTTCCTGTTCTTAGCTGACAGGGATGGCACCCTGTGTGGTCTTCTGCTGCTGTTGCTCTTCTGCTTCAAGTTTTGGCATGTTCATTCAGAAATGGTCTTCTGCATATCTTGGTTATCTTACTGGATATTTTCTCTTTTGTTATGTTTATTGTTTATTGTTTATTGTTTATTTCAAGGATAACCCCTTGAGATGCATCATCTCATTTTTGAGGGGGTCCTTACAAAACATAAGTACGATCATCAGTAATACAAAATCATAGGGATAAATCAAAACATTTAAACTCAGTAGACACCCACATAATTCACACACACACACTCACAATCTCTCACACCTAATGCTCCCTCAAGCGTAGCCACCCACCGACCAGCCAATATTAAACAATATACATATACATATACTTATACATATATGTATATATATTTACATATACATATATATTCATGCATGTTATTCAGTACATACTCACATATTGTACTCAACTTCAAGGTACAAGGCACAGTAAATACATGTAGATATGGGGTACACAAGCGGAGACAAGAGGAGAGTATAAGTCCAGACTAACTGAGTCCAGCAGAGAAAGAGAATTAATAACAAGAGCAGGATGTTTGGCATAAATAAATAGAGATGATTTAAAAATATGAAAGGAGGAAATAGATCTAAGTGAGTTGGGTAAGTTGTTCTAGTCTGATTGTTGTGTCACCCTTGGTGAACACTTAAAATGGTTGTTTGTGATCTGGTAGATCATCAGCTTCTGAAATACTGAGACATCCAAAGTCACTTAAATCACTTTTCCTCTTCATTCTGATGCGAACTTTGAACTTTGACAGGTCACCTTCACCATGTCAATATGTCTAAGTGCATTGAGTTGTTGCTATGTGATTGGATGATTAGCTATTTGCGTTGACATTGGGGCAGCAGTAGCTCAGTCCAAAAGGACTTGCATTGGGGACCAGAAGTTGGCCAGTTCAAGTCCTGACTGAACCATGTTTGGAAGTTGGTTTTGTAGCAGGAAAAGTGCCATTAGACTTTCTGGGCACTACCGAAATGCCCTTGAGCAAGGCACTTAACCCCACTTGGAAGCGCTTCTTAAGGAGCAGCAAGCCATCACTCTGACATCTCTCCATTAATGCGTTACCGTAGGACTTGTTTGTGCATGTGTATTTCAGCCTGTGTGTGTAGCATGATTCACCAACAGAGTAAAGAATTGAATTTCCCATGAAGGATTAATAAAGTATGTCTTCATCTTCTACCAGGCAGTTGACCAGGTTTACCTTATGAAGTGGCCAGTAAGTGTAGGTTACATTTTTTAAAACATTTGTCTTAAACATGTATCCACAACAGCTTTGACAGGCATTAAAACTTGCCCTCTGAAGTGTAAATCTTGTAGATAATGGTCATATTATCATCTGAAGGTCATAAATCAGCTGCAGAGCTTCTTTCAGTTTGTTTCTTTCCCAGAGTTTTCTGATGCCCAAGGTCTTCCTCCCTCTCTGACCCCACTGTCTCTTTGTTCCAACAAATGTATGCGACCCACCCAGCACCAAAGCGTGAGCCATCCCTCCGCCCTGGAAGACATGATCCAAGCGGCCATGTGTCCGCTGCCCCCTCACAAAACTCTGCCCTGTTCTTTATGAACAGCTGTCCAGCAGCTATCACTGATGAACATCTCAAACATACATATCAAATCACAGGGAGAGCAAAAACAACTGCAGCAGTGCTCCCAGCCAGCACAGTCAGTCACAGAGCCCTGCATGGATCTGATACAAAAACACTGCAATGATAACAATGTGTGTAAGATGTTTCTGTATTAGTTCAGCTTGTTTTCTATAGGACTGAGTGATGAGAGCATATGGAAGAAGATCCCATTGTAAAAACAGACTTTCTTCAAGACAAGTCTGTTTGGGCTTTTTTCTCCTGAGCTCAGTGGTTTTCAAACTTACTTTTTCATCAAAAGTGACACTTATCAAGACAAATTTCAACCCATATCAGGTAAAATAACCTCTTAAACATGTATTATATTAAATTTTTTTGTCTACAATAGAAAAAAAATGCCTCTACAGAGGATCAGATGCAGCTCTTTACCCTCCTCTTTTGAAACGCTCAGATCTTAAGGGGCAGGGAGGCTATGGGGGGATGTGATAATGAGCTCTACCCTAATTGGCTGCCTAAACGATGTCTGATGGGAGGGACAAGTCGCAGACAGCACTTCCAAAACAGTCATAGAGTCCGCCTGTGACAAGCAAAGAACACACATGAAGGTGGAGGCTGTATGGAGTGGTGCAGGAATGACGTTTTTTGTAGGCCAACGTGGAAGTTAGCATTGTGCTGGTTCCCTTGACTGCAAGCCAGCTAAAAGCCTATGGGATTCTCTGTGTTTTGGATTATTGCTGATAATAAGCTCTGTAGAGACCAAAAAAAATTGTGAAACTTATTCTGCGCTTTGTGATAATTTTAACAAACTAACCCTAATAACTGACGTAGTCATCAAGAGTGAAAAGCCATTAATTATCTACTATTCATTTACAACATGAGGTTCAACTTAGAAGCAACAACAATACTTCCAATGTACAATGTCTTATCGTGACCTTTTGTTTGAGACTTTCCTCATAATCGAGTGACCTTGGTAAATTGGTCCTCATGGCTGTGGCAAAAGTGAATGAATAATTGATTATTAAAAAACAATCAGAAACACTTGCTTCCTCGGTAAATTTTGTAGTCCTTGTTAGCAGTTAGTTAGCAACCGTCATTTTAAACACACAACAGAATCCCAGGGTTTGAAAGAACATGCCAACATTATTTTTGTTTTCGTGTTTTGCCTCATCCCAAGTCCATGACAAGCAGATAGACACCATTCTTTCGACTGTGCGTGCAGTAACAAGGAAGAGATGGGCAGAGCTCACCAACCACTAATTAGCTTAGCTCAAATGGTCCTGTGTGCTTGTTGTGAGTTGTTTTGTTTTTACCGTGTTGTGTTACATTATCTATTTTTAGACTAAGATTAGCACTCTATGCCATTTTCAAAAGAAAAACATATGAAATTAAACTGTAGGGGGCATGCACAAACCACCGTGCTTTGTTTAGTTGACCTCCTTACAAGCACGTCTGTGGTGGTTTGCGCTTGCGCCCTGCGGTTTAGTTTCATATGTATTTCTTTTGAAAATTACATAAAGTGCTAATCTTAGTCTAAAATTAGATAAAACATAATGCGGTAAAAAAATAAATCACAACAAGCACACAGAAGCATTTAGAGTTGTCGAAGAGTTTATCTAATGACTGTAGGCAAAGGCAGGCTAACGCTACCCACTGACTCCCAGTGACTGAGCTAAGCTAATTAGCGGTGGGCAATCTCTGCACATCTTTCTTGTTAATGCATTACACAGTCAAAGGAATGGTGTCTATCTGTCTATTTTGTCATGGACTTGAGAGTGAGGCAAGACACAAAAACAAAAATAATGTTGGCATATCCCTTTAAAATTAAAAAGCAGGTAACATAAGATGCATTTTATTACATCCCATTAAACATAAAAATCTCATGTGTTCACCACAAACCTTATTTCAGGCAGTTATCCCAAACAGGGATTCTAAATCCCATTGACTTAAAGGGGTTGGGGACCAGGAGGTGCTAAATGCTTTGGACTAATTCCTGCACCACTCTATAGCTATTACATGATATACCCCAGGAAGTAAAAAAAGCATTTTCTATAAAGAGGCCTATCACATTAGAAATGGTGGCTCAGTCTGATAGGCACTGTCAGTAATCAGAAGGTTGCAAGTTTGAGCCCCTGCTGTCACTTGCCGATGTGTCTTTAGGCAAGACACTAAACCCCAAGTTGCTCCCACTGCTGCGTCAGTGGTGTATAAATGGGTATAAAAGGGCGTGAATGTGTTAGCTGGTACTGATGGACAACTGACATAGAAACTCCAGCCACCAGTGAGTGAATGTGACTGTGAATGGGTGTGAATAGGTTGATGTGACCTGAGGTGTAAAGCTGCTTTGTGGAGTCAAAGAGACAAGAGAGTTGCTATAGAGACTCAAGTCCATTTACCGTTTAGTAAAAGATATCATGTTCTTCTGCTTCCCAAAGCCTCTTCTACCAAGAGCAAAAGCAAAGAAATATGAGTTTTTCAGGACATGGGCCCTTTAATATTGAAACATTTATACAAAACCCTTCTCCATTTAACAGAGTACAAATTTGAATATACTGTTAAATAACACATAGGAGTCCATCCACCCACTCACTCTGTTAGCTGCAAAACACTGTTCCCTGCTAGGATTTATAAGGATTTTTAAAAGTAGAGTTTGTGTAGTAATTGTTGAATGTAAAATACAGTTAGAGGAAATTCAAAACTCCTTCACTGGCTATTCGTTAAGTCATAACAATTATTTGTGGTTGTAAGAATTCCTATGATATTATTTAATTTTAAAACCTGCTTTATTGGCCTGAATGGACATTATTAAGAAAATTTTCTTAGAAATACAAAATTAATGAGATAGATGTATTTAAAATGAGGAGGAAAAAATGTGTTTATATAAATTTGTAACATTATGAAAGTTAAGATTAAAGAATTGATAAATCTAAAAAAGGTTCAAAATGAAATATACATGAAAAAATGAGATGATATTAAAAAGAAAAGACACACACATTTGTGGATAGTATTCCTGTCTCACAGCCTGATATTTAGAGCAGGATGGGAGGGAGTGCAGCTCTGTCTGCAGGGTAACTGTTTTCATTGTTAATTACTCAATAGTTAAGCAAGTAACTGATTACTTAAATTTAAGCTACTGTTTACTTTCCTTCTTCAAAAACTGATCTACAACACAAACTTAGAATGAAGACAACACTTTGAGTCGTTGGAATTACACTCTGTCCATCTCATTTTCTAGGCTGGGTTAAACTTTTCCTGCTGCGTGTTCACGTCATCATAACATGTACAGCAGGGTCAGGGGGCAACTTCAGCCACTTAGATTAATTATCCACACAGTTGGAGGGCAATAACTACAACTTAAAAGGTACTCATCATTAAACATGAAGACTAACTTAAATCAACAAAAGGAACATATTCATCTTGTCCAAAAAAGAAACTAAACCAACATTTATATTTCAAGTTTAAATACAAAGAGAAACCCTTTAGTGAATGAGCAAACATAGAGTTAAGATCAATTTAAACTAATTTTTTTAAAACTATAAAAGTAATATCAACACTTTTTCAACTATATTTTAGTTACTCATATTTTCTATTTATAAAAATACACTTAGTGATGCATATATGAGATTTTTTTTTAAAGAAACAAGACATCAGCTACACCACACATTTCTTGGAAAATCTAAATATATCTTAAAACCGAAGGTTATTGTGGAGTATATTAACTGTAAATATTTTAAAGGCAGCTTTTGTCATTTTACCCTTCAGTTTTACAATACATTGATATTTGGAATTAACTTTAGGGTCACATTGAGCGAGAGGGAGGGCAGCATTTTCCCCATCCTTGATGTAGAGCTATAGGCTTTTCGATGATACAGAACGTGTACTCAAAATATTCATTACTTTCAGTGTATCTGAAATTAAGTACCTTTAACTTTTTCTTGGGTAGATTCTTGGAGTGCCACTTGTAGTTAAGTAAACCTGCATCAAAGTAAATGTACTTTTACTTGAGTACAGCATTTGTACATGATAGTCATGGCACGAGGGAGCAGTGATTAGATTTTGGTGGTGATTCGAATCTGGTTGTGGATCAAGGAGTTTTTTTTTTTTTTTTTTTTAAGTAATTGGTAACAGTGCAAAATCGGGCAGTTGTCCACATTTTTGACAATTACCTGCCTAACAGTGTTGGAAATGCCTTGGCAGAGGTTTGTGCTCTCTGACCACTTCTGGTTAAGTTAGTGAGATCAATCTAACGTAGGTTAAGGCAGTGTTTCCTAAACTTTTCACAGCCCGTACCCCTTCAGACACTCAACCTCCAGTCTACTCTCACACACTTATAGCAGCTACAAAAAGAAATGTGTCTGTAAGCCTGCCACCACCCCGACCTCCCACATTTAACATGCATAACATACAAATAAAATCTCTTGAAGTGAGTTATTTCTCACAAAATACATTTATTTACCAGCAATTTCAGAGGATAACACCAGTGCACTTTTGAAAACAGAAATTTAAACTTCTGAAACATATTCATTAATGAACTTGAAACTGTAAAGTACAAACTCACCACAGCTCAAATGAGAAAGGTGTGTGACTGAACTTATGCTACTATAAGAATCTTAGACAATTCAGGACAGAGTTCCTTCTCCAAGATGCCTCACCAATCCAGCCTGCAGCCTCTCTGCCAACACTTCAGGCCTTTATCAAAGCTCACAATACGAACATTCGCCAGTTTGAACTTTAAACTGAAACAACTGTTTGAGACCTGACAGGTATTCGCGTACTCATTACATCACTTCGCGTACCCCTGGGGGTACAAGTACCCCAGTTTGGGAATCACTGGGTTAAGGTGTTCTAAATTGCTGAAAACACTTTAAGAAAAAACACAGCCTCCGTCACAGTTCTCCATTAATGACTCAACAAGGCAAACAGTCCAAAAAAAGAAAAGATTTCAGGGTGAACAGTGAGTTTTCAGGAGGCCCCGGTTGGCCCCGGATGGGCCCCTGGTCAAGCTAAGAATGGCCCTCTGAGCAGCAGAGAGGAGGAGCTAACGGCTCATCTTCACTTTCAGACACAAAACAAGCAAACTGCTCAAAGCAGTTTATCTTTCTGGGGGCTTGCATGGTGTTCTGAGATAACCGGCACAGCATTCTTTGTCAGTCAGACCTTGGGATGGAGGAAACAGCAAAACAATGAGGGAAAAAGATGCTGCCCCTGGATAGGGATGGTTATTGATATGATTTTATTGATACAAATGCCATTATCACTTCTGCTTATCAATCCAATTCTATGATTACCACATTGATTCCTCTTGATCTTCTGATTGGTTAAATCTTGGCCTACAAAGGTTTTCACTGTCAAGCATGTCAGACACGTCACTCCTGATATTTATTTAGATTAGTGCTTCTGTGAGTGGCTGTTGATTTCTCCCACTGTTTGTGCAGAAAGTGTCTTTTTGTCGAAGATTAGGCCACAATTTTCACCACTTCTGCCCCTGCGCTCCAAGATTACATTTTCAGCTTCATTTTATTATAATTCCTAGTGACTACTTCTGAGGGGAGCCTAACTTTTTTTTTTTATTGAAAAAGCATCATCAAAAAGACTGATTGTACAGATTCCTTGAACTGGTATATCGATTCTCAACTGGAGTTTTTTGCTGATTCCCATCCCTCCTCCTGGATGTTGTGATCAGTTTGTTTTTATTAGTCAAGTACAAGTTTTGTATTTTAGTGTGGATACAGTT
Organism: Cetoscarus ocellatus; assembly: GCA_037902135.1. Taxonomy (NCBI): domain Eukaryota; kingdom Metazoa; phylum Chordata; class Actinopteri; order Labriformes; family Labridae; genus Cetoscarus; species Cetoscarus ocellatus. Next base: position 1,318,492 of record JBAMNC010001086.1, read on the forward strand.
TTTTTAATCATTTTTAAACTTGCTGCAGGCCAAGTAAAGTGGATGGGAGTTTGGACATCCTGCCTTTAAGTCTGCGCCCTCTTTTACAAAATCCACACAAATACCATCATGACAGATATGAAGATCTGACCCTTACCCAAGTCCAGTAATGATCAGTCTCATCTCCTCCCTGCTCTGCCTCCTGTAAGATCTGACCCACATACTGATCACACACTCTGAGATAAAGACTCCAAAACTCCATTTACAACAACAAAAAAGAACAATCCTTCTTTTGTTTGTGCACCTGATGTGATAATTGATCAGCTGCATCTTTACAAAGACAACAACAGCATGCCTCCCTCTAGTGCCTATCTGAATGAAAGCTGAGGACCCCTCACTGGGGTCCTTATAGAGCCTTGTTCAATCACTCAGTGAAAGCATGCAATTTTAATAAGTGAGGAATAAGTGATGCGTTCGAGGCTCCTCTAATATAATGAGAAGAATTGTGCGCATTTCAAAGAAGTGATGTGAAGCAGAAAGAAAGGTGTATGCATATTTTTACCCACGCGTGATGCATTTTCAGTGATGTAGAAAAGTCACTTTGTATTCAAAATGACTTGGTAACTTTAACGAGAGCGGCTAAGAATGGACTAAAGTTCGAGCTCCTTCAAAATAAACGTCCGATCAGTCTCGTTTTAATCATTTACTGAAAGTTTGAGTCATATATCAGCCCTGAAAGAAAAGGTTTAAAAGTTTGAAGTCTCCCCACCTGATGCACACGCTAGTCCAATCCAAATCCGACAGAAGAAGGTGAAATCTGTCTTCATCTCCAGATCTCCGCTCCAGGAGCGCACGACCCTGCGCGCCGTGTCTGTATAATAAAGAGTCGTTAATAAAGCAGCTGGAGGCAGAGCTGGAGTTTATATCCGTGCATGGAGGGCAGAAACACTCAGGTGAACCGATGTAGTCTGCACAGAGAGCTCAGAGCCGAAATACTGAACTGTGAGAGGGGAAACAGGAGGGTTTTTTCTCCCTTCGTTTTGTCTAAAGGATGCACAAGGCTCTGAATGGGATTTACAATGATTTCCCTTTCCTTTGCTCGTGACTGGAGCGCATGCACACACACCCATCCAGTCCATAAAACAGGCTCAATCGGACGGCTGTGAGTGTGTGTGTTGTGGGGGATATAAGGGGGGCTGCTTCCCAATGACATCCATGACAAATTTCCTTCCTGTAGGATCCCAGACGTCCAAATCCTCGGCGTCATAGACCAAATAATGGAGAAAAATAAACTCCTCTCTTATTGTATAGCTTGATAGGATATTGCAAAGTGCAGTAAAATAACTTTAAATTTAATGAAAACTGTTATAATGCTGATCTGGAGCTTCACTTCCCTCTGTTAACCTGAGAAAACATCCATCCATCATTTGGAACATGAACAGCATAGACACCAAGACTTCTGTCCTCTCACTTTCAGGTTTCAGGGTAACAAAGATTCAGTTGAAAAGGGAAACTCAGATGTACTGAAAATGTTTAAATGGTCTCTTACTGCTCAGCAAATTGAGAAGAGTTAAACATTTTTAGTGCTGGTAAAATTTCCATTAGTGCAGGGTTAATTTTACTCTGGCTGGAGTCAAATCCCTGAAATTAACCTCAAAAGAAAAAGAGTTGTGGTCATTAAAAAGTTGAAAATTAGGAGTTGATAGATCAAATATGAAAGTGTCACTGCGACATCTTTAATTTCTGAACCTAATTGATCCCAGTAGTGTCACTCATCCCGCCTTGCCCATGTTCTGACAAATGCTAGAAGGTTCCAGCAGGAAATCTGGCCTTTCTTCATAACCTCTGGATCTGGTGACTTGTTGTAAATGAGTGCAATAGGTTAATATGTATCAGCCCTGTGATTTACTGGCAGCCTGAGTTGTACCCCGGGTCCCACCCAAATTTCATCTGGAATAGGCTTGATCCCTCGCAACCCTGAAAAGGACAAGCAGTACATATTGAATAGATTAATGGCACAAATGAGTTAACTTAGAAAATATATATTATAATACTGATGTGGAGCTTCACCGTATTACTGTTACATTAAAATTGCTGGCATTAAATACATTTTTTTTAAAACAAAATTGTTTTTGTGTTGTGTTATAAACCTAATTGAAGCATTATTCTCAACTATATCTATGAAGTTTTTTATGTTTTTAAGTTGGTCTCCTTTCCTGTCTTAAGTTGGTGAAACTTAAAACAATTGGATTGAGGTCTGGCCAAGTTCTGTGCTCATTCTTTGTGAAATGAATGGTGTCTCTGGGGTGCTGGTTTGGTGCCGTGGTAGGTAGCCATGCATATCCTCTATAGTCCTTGACTAACCCAGGTTTGTTTCCTGCCTGAGGTCCATTTGCCGATCTAGATGATTTTTTGGTCTTAATTTTAAGTTGTTTATCTCACAATTTAGAATCATGAGATGGACCAAAAACTGCAGTGCAGATAGTTACCTTGAAATTTTGAGTTTTTGTTCTTTTTTAAGTTAACAGTGAAAAACTGAGGAGGACGTCAATTCCATCAACAGGCCCAAAAATGCAGACAAAAACTGAGACTTTTACGGCCCAAAGAATTTTTTTTTTTCTGTGCAGGTTTAATCTGTTCTGTAGTAAATGTTGAGCTATATAATATATAATATAACTATAACTTTATGCCACTTTGGCAGAAGATGTAAAAGAAAAAAAAAATGAAAATAAGTAATTTTATGATAATTTTTTTTATTTTTTATATTTTGGTACAAAAAAATCGTCCCTGTTCCACCAAACCTTCTTATCTTTAAAACTGTTTTGTAACAAGTAATGGAAAAAAAACCCTGCTACATAAATGAATGCATAAATATTGTATTGTTATAATTGTAATTCTGTTTTTAAAAAACTTTTTATTTGTCAAAAGTTTATAAAACTTCTCACCATTATGGAGGGTGAACAACTGCTCTGTTCCATTAAAAATGAAAACCATGAAAATGGAGATAAGGAGTTTTAGCACAACAGCAATGAAATACAGCCTACAGCCTTTAATAAAAAAGCACAATAACCAGAAATCACTGCCATCACTGTGAAATACAAGAACAAAAATATGTACAAGAGAAAAACATTCAAATGCAGATGATGTAAACAGAAAACAGAAATAAAAAAAAGGTTTGACTGGCTGTCTGTGATTAACCTCTAAACATAAATATTTTAAAATTCAAACCCAAATTCCAATTCCAAAGTTGGGACGTTTTGTAAAATGTAAAAACAGAATACAATGATTTGCAAATCCTTTTGGCCCAATATTTAATTGAATAGACTACAAGACTAGATATGTAATGTTCAGTTGCCCTGAACAGCAGGCCTCGCTGATCTGTCTGTCTGGCCTGTCACTGTTATTGTTATTGTCACTGTCTTTCACTGTAATGTTGACTGTATGCTGTTCACTGTTGTTGTCTGTGAGGTGCAATGTTGTTTCTTTGTAGTGTACAGACAGTGGAGATGAAATTCCCCCCGGGACCAATAAATCTAAATCTAAATCTAATCTCATAAACTTTCTGTAAATATCCACTCATTCTGAGTTTGATGCCTGCAGCATGTCCTAAAGGGCTGGAACAGGGGCATGTTTACCCAAAATATTTTTGTTCAATTCATGCAGAGATTTCTCTGAATTATCTGACTCTTTTGATGCAATCGTAAATTAAGAAACATTCATTCAACTCCTTTCTGAAATGTAAAAGAAGTCAAACTATGACTTTAACAGTTTGTTTACTTTTTGTTTTTGGATTGTTTGCTAGAACTGCAGAGTTTCCATTGTGCTGATTTTCTGTTTGTCCGAACATTCTTTTCATTTATTATTTTTCTTTTCTTTTACATTTTCAAAAATAAATTTTCATTCATTCAATATCTCCATAAACAGAATAAACCAGTCCTGCTGTGGGACTGAGCCTTTCAGGGATACTTCTTTTATACCTAAATCATGACACTCACACATTTTGAATAATCTGTTCACCTGTGGAATGTTTCATACAGGTATTTTTGAGCACTCCTTAACTTTTTACTCATCTTCTGTTGCCCCTGTCACAGCTTTTGGAACATGTTGCTGGCATTAAATTCAGAATGAGCGATTAATGGCAAAAAAAAAAAAAAAAAAATCATCAGTTTAAACATTTAATAGATAGGCGTAGTTGTGTATTCAATTGTATAAACAATATAAGAATTTGCAAATCATCATATTCCTTTTATATTTAGGTTTACACAACGTCCCAGCTTCATTGGAATTGGTGTTTGTAATGTGAGGCACAGAATTTTTTGTCATCACTACAGGTGATCCGTGCCTTCGTCTTTTTTATGGACTGCCCTGCTTATTTCAGCAAAGCCATATTGTGCACGTTACAACAGCTCCATAGTAAAAGAGTGCAGGTATCAGACCTGCCTGCAGTCCAGAACCCAGACTGTGAGCAACTGAAGCTCAGCTTCTCTGATCATAAAACTGTTTGGTGAAGGAAAACTGTCTACACAAGGGCTCCATCTGTCCTCTGCCTTCTGTTCAGTCTGGACTCTTCTTAAATGCTTGTCTATTTTGTATGCATTGAAAATGCCTTTGGGAGAGAGAGTAAGAGAAGGATGTTGATGCCTGAAGCTGTGATTTTTGTTGAATTGAGATGAGCTCTGCTGGCACAGGGTTTGTACTCTCCATGATCTCCATCAACATTATGAATTAAATATTAGTATACTGTAGCTTGTGCTGCAAACCATAAAGAGCTGTTGCTATGTGCTGCCAGTGTTTATGTTAAGTTATTAATGTGTATGCTTTAGTTAAAGGGACAATTCTGTTTTTATTTTTAAGTTGAGTTGCTCAAAGCCGATGGCACAAGTAAAGATGATTGCCAGTAAAGCAACAGGCCAGCTTTGTCCCTGAGGAGAGATACCAGGGGATGGACACTAGGCGATACATGGCAGTCAGTAGTGCCATGAAAGCCTTGTAATTAACCCATTTTTAGGACATTATTACATAAAAAACATCTTGGACACTATAGTAAGATTCTTTACAGCGTTTCACTTTTATCAATGAGCCTCTTTTGTGTGTTTCATCATGCAGGTCACATATCTCTCCATCATCAGTGTGCTGCCTTCTTCTTATCAGCTGGTCACGTCAACAACAAGAAACAACAAACACCGCTGTCATAAAAACAACACTAAAAATGATCAATTATGACTGGAGTGACGACAACATACCATTAGACGTGGGCACGAGTATATCTTTATGAACCAGAGTACACAGTGGAAGAACTTTAGCAGATGGAGTCAAAGGTGCGGAGAAACTGATGTAGAAACTGAGAAGAAGGTTTGATCACCTGGTGGTGTGGATGCAGGAACTGTGAGCTCATGCCCAGGAACCTGGAGGTCCATTGCTGTCACTAGTTGAAGATAGTTACAGTGCTTCTACTGGACCTATCAGGAGAAGCTGTTGTTTGTCATAGTCCTGATCTGTAAATTAGAATTTAAATAAATTAATATTAAAAAGAAAAGTATGGCATTGACCTCCTCTTTTGCAAAGTGTCTTGAGGAAAAAATAGTTATGATTTGGTGCCATTCCAATAAAGATGGATTAAATGATTGATTGAAACACAATGTGCTGTCGGTGCAGAGGGGTGAGTCCTGATATCCATGTTTACAAAAACAAGCCAAAGTTTGCAAAGGCCATCATCATGTGACAAAGTGCCTCAAAATAAGAATTTTTATCATTTCCTTTGGCTGTTTTTACATTTGAGATAAATACAGGAGTGCCCCATCTTCATAATATCCAGGAGAGTTGGACCAGAACAGCAGATGGAAGTTAAGCACTGCATTGCCTGCAGGAGGATATGTAACCCATACTTTGCATCAAAAAATTGTTCCAAACACAGGGGCTTTTTTTTTTTTTTTTAACCTAAAATGGGTTGATTACGAAGCTTCTGGTGGCACCATTGACTGCTATCGCCTACCATCCATACCTGGCTATCTCCCAAAGGGAAAAAGTTCACAAGCTGCTTGATAGGCAGCCATATTTATTAGGCCTTGAGCCACTCCACCTCAAAAAATCCAGACTATCCCTTTAAAGGGATACGCCAACATTTTTGTTGTTTTTCGTGTCTTGCCTCAATCCAAAGTCCATGACAAGCCACCATTCGTTCGACTGTGCATGCAGTAACAAGGAAGAAACAGGCAGAGCTCGCCCACCGCTAATTAGCTTAGCTCAAACACTGAGAGTCAATGGGTAGCATTAGCCTGGCTCTACCTACAGTCATCAGTAAAACTCTTTAGCAACTCTAAACATTCCTGTGTGCTTGTTGTGAATCGTTTAGCTATTTTTGAACTAGGATTAGCACATTATGTAATTTCCGAAAGAAATACATATGAAACTAAACTTCCTCAGCTTCCCTTGTGCCCACTCAGCTACCAAAACAAGTAGTTTCTCCTCCGTATGTTCTGGTTCAAATAGGTAAGGTTGTGGATACTCATCAGTCCCGAATAAATCATCCTCGGCCTCCTACAAAGTTGGCCATAATCCTTAGTACCAAGCTTCTTCTACTCTTAAACAGAAGTTTTGTTTTGTTGACCTACTTACAAGCATGTCTGCCGTGGTTTGTGCTTGCGCCCTGCAGTTAAGTTTCATATGTATTTCTATTGAAAATTACACAAAGTGCTAATCGTAGCTAAAAAATAGATAAAGTAACATAATGGGATAATAAAAATGAGTCACAACAAGCACACAGGACCATTTGGAGTTGCTAAAGAGTTTATGTGATGACTGTAGGCAGAGGCAGGCTAGCTATACCTGTTGACTCCCAGTGTTTGAGCTAAGTTAACTAGCAGTGGGCAAGGTTTGGCCATCTCTTCCTTGTTACTACACGCACAGTCAAAAGAATGGTGTCTATCTGCTTGTCATGGACTTGGGAGTGAAGAAAGACAGGAAAACAAAAAAAATGTTGGCGTATCCCTTTAAGATTGTGAGGGAAATCAGTCAAGCTCTTGACACAAAAATTAAAATTAAGGTGTGATTGTAAAAAACAAAATACATGGATAGTTGTCAACTTATGAAGGGGCTCTATTGCTGAAAACCTGTTTGTTGATTTTTTTCATGGATTTTTGCTGCATTCAAGTCTCCTCTGACATCTAAATAGCTCAGAAGGAGCGGAAATTCAGGAAAAGCCCCAGCAGGAGGACGGTATTAAGGAAATGATCAAATAAATAATCACACAGACTCTGGTATTTTATCTTTTATTCTGATGCTTTAATCACAAACTTCTTTATCTAGATTCCTCCAACAAAATAAAATAAGTGCAACCTTATTTTTAAAGGCAAAAGTCAAACATAACTTCAGAAAGAAACACTTATCTTTTGTTCCTATGATTAAAAATTCTTTTAGAGGTTCAACAAACTGAGGCCTTGCTGAGGAGCAGAGGAGCCTTGGGAGTATCTGTTTAATAAAAGTGTAATTATTCTTCCCAGAGCGGTGGGATGTAATTACTCCTAAGCTAAAAAAACAGACCTGCGCAAGCCAGTCCAAGTCCTGTTAACCTTCCCCTCTGCCCACGCATCCCTCATCCTCAGGGAATCTTCGGAGTGTGAAAGAAAATCATGTAGTGCGAAAAAAACACGCCCGAAGTGAGCCGTTATCAGCCCTGTTTTATCTCAGAAGGGGGATTGAGAAAATTGAAAACCTGTGTACCGTAAACACTCAGATACAAAAAAGTCAGAGGGCATTAGAGGTGCACCCACTCACAAACCGACGGAGTTTTGGGTGCTGTAAGGAGCTTTATTCATTAACTGAGAGTTGTAGGAGCAGATTTAAGTTGAAGTCAATACTCTTAAGGAACCATGGAGGAACCAGGGAGCTCATTTCAGGCAGTTTAATCAATCCCAGACTGCCCTTTTTTCCAGCAGCTTGAGTGTGCTGAGAAACCGGCATCGTGCAGCGGCTCCATTTGGAAATCCATTACAAGCATAATCACACCATAGCTGACTCAAGACTTCTTCTCAGCTGCGCCCTCAGCACCATCAGAAACCAGTTCATCCATCAAACAGCAGCTGTCAATAAGATGTATAAAGATAAATATGAAAGTGCTATTCTCAACGGTTGTAAGCCACAGTGAGTGGATGTCTGAAGTGTTTAAAGAAACAGGCACTCAGAGGATCATTGGCTGTTATTTTGGGCACGTGTTACCTCTTAGATCCCTCACGGCACTGCACCTCTGTGACCTTCAAACACAATGTTGTGATTGAATGGTTGTAATTAAAATGTTCTCAGTCCAGCGGCCCCCTCCCTTACACAGGAAAATAAACAATGGGCCAAATCGTTGATAGTCTAATAAATGTGGGGGTGGGGGGGTATTAGTGTTAGGCATGAGACAGAAGAAAATCAGAGATGAAGGATTATGACTCATAATGCTGATGCAAAATAAATAAATACATAAAATTAAGAAATAAAGGTTGGAAAAAATGTTTTTAGAAATGATGAAATGTTGAAATTGGTTAAAGTTTCAAGAACTAAAACTTCTGTAAAACAGTTTTTTTTGTTTGTTTTTTTTCCCTCTCCGGTGTATATTGAGAGTGAAATTAATAGCAGTGGGACACTTGGCCTCTGACCTTACACTCAAATGGGATATCCCATCCAACATAGGGCAAGAAGTTGGGTACACCCTGGACCAGTTTCCAGCCAATCACAGGGCCACATAGGGAGACAGACAACCAGACACACAGTCACCCACACCTTAGCACAACTTTGGCTATGTTCACCCTGCAGGTCTCTGAATTTTTGTCGATTCTGATTTTTTTATGTGGTTGTTGACATCATAGTTTAAATGTGACTGCCATCTGACTTCAGTGTAAACCAGAGGTGTCCAAATTACAGCCTGTGGGCCAAATGCAGCCCGCTGCCCATTTTGATTTGGCCCCTGAAACAGTTGATGAAAAAAGACATTTTGTTTACAGCAGCAAATACCATCAATCATGCATAGTTACTGCATTATTTACTTTGTCGCAAGGTCTCATTTACAAAGTATATTGTAATATTCATCTTCAAGCACCAACATTCTTGCAGTTTACTCTTGTTTTGTGTCCAAAAGTGAAGATAAGCCATCAGTGTTTCCTATCTCTGCTGCTCAGAAGGTCATTCTCACCTTGACTAGGGCCCAGTTTACACGACTCCATTTTCGGCCGAATCCGAAGAGTTTTGATTGCGTTTTAGCCTCCCGTTTACATGAGACCAGTTTGAAACCAGGGTCCAAGGCGGAGAGTTTTTAAAACGCATCGCCACCCGGCCTCATGTAAACAGAATTCATCATTTCAGGGGGAAATGCTGACGTCTACGCATGCACAGTACTCTTTCACATGAAGGCTGCGCGCGCATACCAGGAACAACAACAGCTTCGGCCATCTACCAAGTAACGTGTGCTGCTTGCATGCTTGGTTTGTTATCCATTCAAAACTATCCAGACAGATTTGTTGTCCCAACAGATTTGTTGTCCAGACAAGAAACTCCTGCGTCTTCGTGCATCCATCGCCATTGTTGTTTGTGAAACATTTTTCTTCTTCATACGTGTGTTGTAACAGCGCTGTTTCTCTGCAAACCTACATCGCCATCTACTGGACTGGCATGCACACTACAGCGTTTTAAGTCGTTCTCAAGTCTCCATCTGAACACAGATCGTTTTTGAAGACGCAAAGGAAAAACCTTTGCGTTTCAGGTGAGAGCATCTCCGTGTAAACAGGGCCTAGGTGTAAATCTAGTGAAAGCCTGGGGTTACAAGGGCCCCTTGAAAGTTGATAACCCACCCCTAAACCCTAAAACTTTAACTTAAATACACTAAAAGTGAGGTGCAGCAAGTGGCTCAGTTGTTCATGTATTCGTCTTTATGTGGCCCTCGATGTAAAAAGTTTGGACACCCCTGGTGTAAACCATCTATGGCGCTGAAGTGACCTGCATACGCAGAAGAAGGCGTGATGTTACAGTTACACTGTGTTTACACAAGTAAAGATGGATGCTACACATTTCAGTGTGTGTGTATCAGTTTTGAAGTTTTGCAATCAGAGCTGACATAATTATGTCAAAGTGATAAGGAGAAGAAGTGGACTGAGAAAAAAGAGAGCACATATTTTAACTAGAGAGCTCTTGGAGAGCACAAACCTCCACCAAGGTAGCTCACATATTGCTGTTACATCTATAAGCAATAGTTCTATAATAAAGTTACCATCATAATATGATTCATGACCATGAAAACTCATGCCTAGCACTCAGAATCATGTTGATATCATTATTAGTTAGACAGTTATTGAGCAAAAATGATCATTCGCTAATGTCAGTTATCTGGATCACCACCAAAAATTAACCATTTTTAAGTTGGGCCATTACCAACATCTCCTGAAAATTTCAGCAAAAGCCGTCCAGTAGGACTTGACCGTTCAGAGTGAGGTAGCTTTGAGAAACATCAGACATGTATCTGATAGGACCACGTATACAAGTGGCATACATTCAGACTGTCATAAAAAAACAGATACGGGCAAAAAAGTCAGATTTGGGGGACTTCTGCCTGCAGTGTGAACGTAGCTTTAGCGTCACCAATTATCCTTACAAGTATGTTGTTTGGTCTTTGGGAGGATATCAAAGTGCCCGGAGAGAACCCACGTATAAACAGAGAGAACATGCAAACTCCACATTGAAAGGCCCTGACAGACTCGGTGTTCTAACTGGCAACCTTCTTGCTGTGAGGCATGCACAATTCCTGCTGCTCTACTGTGCTGCATCATTCAATTCAAAGAATTTTATTGGCATGAATGTTGTAGGAAATTGTTGCCAAAGAATTCCATGTCGATGATAAGTTTAAAAAAATCACTGTCTTTGGGTTACAGCTTTTTGAAATGAAAAAAAAGGAGACTTTATGAAAGGATAAGGGCTCAGTGAAGAGACCTCTAACCCCACCACTATCCACAAACATTTCTGAGGAGTTTCTTAATCTCCCACATGGTGATAATAACAATAATAGTATTACTTTCTATTTGTAATGCACTTTTCAGAAACTCAAAGACACTGCGGATTGGGAAAAAGGTCTAAAAATCACAATAGCTATGGATCAAATAACCAGCTTAAACACAGTCATTCACATGAAGCTTGTTTAAAAAGGTGAGTCTTAAGTTACGAGTGGGACAGGTCAAAGAAGATTTTGTATGTGAGGGGGAAGGGAGTTCCAGAAGGAGGGCAGCAATGGAGTAGACTCTGTCCCCCAAAGGTTTGGTGCTTGGATCTGAAGGGTGGAGAGAGGAAGTTGGCACTGGAGGAGTGGAGGTTACAGGAATGAATGTGACGGTGGAGGTCAGTGAGGTAGGAGGGGTTGTTGAGGGCTTCGTGGGTGAGGAGCAGGATTTTAAATTGGTTGTAGTATGGGACAGGGAGTCAGTGGAGATTTTGGAGGACTAGGGTGGGTGAGGAGGCGGGTGGCAGGGTTCTATATGCAGTGAAGGTTACTGAGAACTTTAGATGATGAACCATTGAGGATTATATTGATGTAGTCGAGTCAGAATGTGATGAAGGCATGGAAAAGTGGAGAAGGGGAGTAGTGGATGGATGAGGGCTGTTTTTAAAGTGATAGAAGGCAGTTTTGGTGAGCTGGGTAATGGACATTTTGGGGAGGGTAACAGAGTTGTGTTATCAATCTTTCCGTTGAAGTTAAGAGTGGATTTTGTGAGTGATTTGGGGCAGATGATTATTTTGATATGTTTATAGCAGTTTAATGCAGGGGAGTGATCCTGCATCCAGTTCTCTATTTCAGTGAGATAATTTGTCATGTGGCGTGAGTCTCTGAAGTGATGGAGTTGATCATGTAAAGCTGTACGCCGTTGGCATAACAGTGAAAATGGAGACCATGTTGACAGATGATACTCCTGAGGGGGAGTAAATACAAAATCAACAGTATGGAGGACAAGCGCTGAGCTCTGGGGTGTACATTGGGGCAGAAGGGCTATGCAGGAGGAGCAGTTTTTGTTATGAATGTACTGTTTTCTGTCAGAGAGATGTGATTTCAGCCAGGAGAGAGCGATGCTGGTGATGTTGAGGGAGTCATTCTAAGAAATTGTGTTCAGACAACCATGACGTGTCAGTGCATTACTATGGGGTAGATTTGTGGGACAGCTTGAAAGATGAATTCAAGCAAAGCAGAAGCTTGATTCAGTTAAAAAGTTTTGTTTTTGAGAGGTATAAAGATGGCACAGAAGTACAATACCCTGTTGAACAAAGGTCAGGTCAGGTATAGGAGAAAATGCTGGTCTGGCACTTCACTGCATCAACCTGGGCCCTGTTTTGCTCCAGTCTTCTGACAGCCATGTTTCAGGACTGTGCCAGGCCCATTCCCTATCGCTCCAGCTATCCTCTGAGCTGACCCCTCCATGATGCAGGTGGTCACCCCCATGTCCTGGTCCAACCCACCAGATCCTGGGAACCCAGTATGTGGTGAGCTGGATCAGGTTGAGGAAAGAACACCAGGTGCCCGTAGAAGCACAGCTGCAGCTCCTGTACCTGAATCTGACCATTTCCATCCTCCTGAGCATGTCAGCACTGGACACATGGTCCTACCAACGATACCCAGCTGGCATCCCTGGCCACTAGGCACTGTCCAGGCCGAATGAGAATTTAGCAAGACTGGGAGGACCAGGGACCAAAAGACTCAGACGTTTGTACCCATGCTTAGATACTGTGAGTGCCATACTGCCTTGGCCAGCGGACTCATTGCTCCATGACAAAGTCTGCCATGGATCTCAGCCTTGTGTCTGTTAAATACCATGATTGCTGTTGTTGTTTTTTTGGCATGATGCAGGGTAGATGTTCACATTATATATTTGCTGTTTAAAAGGTAAGGAGGGATAGGATTAAAATGTGTGAACTTCATGCTGCTCCTTTTCTAATATTTAAGCCAACTATCTGTCTAGGTGGAATATTTAGCTAACACTGCTGTTATTCATATATTTTTGTTTTGTCAAATCATTTATTCATCTTTGTTTTTATTGACATGATCGTATTAACTTTTATTAAATCAAATACAAGAACTCCTAGAAAGGTTTCTATTATAGTTTTCCTAATTTTCTCTCTGATTTGATGATGACCTAATTACATTTTGGAGAAATAAGGTCAACGGGCTAAGGAGGGTTTTGTGCTCTAGTGTGATGCCAGGTCCACTGACTTAAGCCTTTGACCACTGCTCGATTGTCACCCTCTGTTACTTGTTTACCATGTGGAGGCCCAAAACAGAGAGCTGTAGTTCTAGTTTTCTTATCATTCTGTCTTTTATCTCAAAGTCCAAAATGAAAAAGATCCTCCTCCCCCATTATTTCTTTCTCCCGTCTGGCCCTAATACTCCTCCTTATACAAAACTGTCCAGGGAGTGTCCAGATCTCATTACCACTTTATAAGAGATAATATCATAGACAACACTTGAGTGGCCTGTGCAATAATAAACTGCACACATAAGCACACAGACAGCAGTGATAACAAAACACAACCCTCATGCAGGACACCATCATGGCCCCTGTTGTGTAAGATGAAAAGGTTTGGGGTTTGTAATTCTGCTGGCTCCTGAGAGACGACTGAGAACTCAAGGACCCGTCCTTGAAGTGCCAGCACGCCATCCGGCCCATCCTCAGGTCAGGAAACACATTACGGACACACAGTAACTGTCATAGGAAGGATGTGTGGAGCGAGTATGAAACCCTAACTCTCTGTCTCTCTCCCTCTTGCAAAAGTTCATGCCCATGGGCCCACTCGCTCTGCTGCTCTCTGCCAGTCTACTTTGAAGTAGCTGTCATTGTTCAAAAGGGTTTCTGTGTTTTGTTATGATTGAGGCTGCCAAATCAAGCCAATGGTAGTTCATGTTCACTATCCGACAGGTTCTGAGGCAGGAGCTCTGACAAAAACAAGTCTGAGTGTTGCTCAAAGCTGAGTAAGAGATTATTTAGTAATTAATGCACCATGAGATAACAGGCCTCAATTAGTTACTCTTACAGTCTGAGGCAAATAGTAGCTCAAGTTATGACACACTTATTTGAATATTCTGAGTTCATTTCCAATAGTTTTCTTTCCCACCCACTTAAAGGGAAGGAGAGACTTATCAAACACAAGGCTGATGCATTATTACCACACCTCAAAAGTCTGCGTAGTGCTCCATACATGCCCCACACTCCCCAGCAAATAGCTCCCAGTCACAATAGTCAGTTGGGTTCCATTTTTCCTGCCCCAATCCCTCTCCGGTACTTGCCAATTGCGCACATCCGTACTGGTTCACTGGAAATACACGCTGAGCCTATTTTCAGAGGGAACAGCTTCAAATCTGCACCAATATCAACCAATTTGAAAATTCAGCAGAAATACTGGAAACAATATCAATACAGACAGGAAACATCCTGTTATGTGTTGTTCTCCCTGTTATCTCAAGATTTAACAATTATCTTGTGAAGTTGTAGCTCTCTTGTGATCTTATGATCTTGTTTTTCTGGCTAATTAGGGCTGTACGCTATTGCGTAGTGCTTTAAATTAGCTTTCTGTGAGCAAGATTGTGTGCAGTTGGTTGGAGCAAAGCTGCAGCATGGATGGGATGCTAGGCCAACGGACTGCGTTGAAATTCAGGGTTACAGTCTGTTTACTCAGTGCTCTACCCACATACCACACAGCATTGCAAATGTCTCCTATCCTATGTGATTCTTTAGTTTTTACAAATTGGACAACAATTTGCCAGAGAAAAAGAGGGTGATCCAGAAAACCCTCTATATGTTGATCCATTGTGGACAAGAGCAATGTCTATTTTCAGCAGCTGCCACCAGCTTGCATTTATTCTACAGAAGAATTGGATAAACTGTTTGTTTATCACTTTAGAACATTGTTGATGCATTTACTCAACTGGGACGAACCCACACTGTACATGCCATCTTAACTGAAATAAAGATGAACCTACATACATACATAAAGGCTGATCTGAGGTGGGAATTAAGGCTGGTTGACCAAAAGGGAAAGCATTTTGTTGCTCTATAGCAAGTTTTGCCTCAACTTGGGTTCATATAATTAATTTTTAAGACTGACATGCTCACAGTTACTGAAGCTCGAAAAACCTGATTTTCACATACTAAGTATCCCTGATCCACATCTGTTCTCATTCTATCTGAGACCTCCTGTCACTTTAAGGCCGCTTCTCCACACAGGCCCAGTCGCTCTGATTGGTTGACTGGTCTACTCTGTCATAGTTAGTCAGCTCAGCACTGCTCAGTACCAAGCTTTCAACAATCCTACAGTCCCACTCAGCTTGCCATTCTGAGTCAAAGGGCTTAAACTGCTGACAAAACAATAGTAGGACCTGATGTAATACTAGTAGGTCTATTTGGGGGGATCAGGTGCACAAGTGGTTTTGAGAAGCTACTGGTGCTGTAAACATGGGAGAGGGGGAAGTCATGATAGAACGGACTTTTATGGATGTGCACAGAAGTACTCTATCATATGGAGGAGAGATTTAAACACAATGAAGGGCATATTAGAGTAAATAAAAAAGAGCAAAATATGGACCCTTTAAATGAAGAACAAGGCATCACAATAGAGACTAAAAACGTTTCACATTTATCTTTTATCCAAAATTAAAATGATGAAATAAAAGTGCTCTGAATACAAACCCCCACCAGGGCATTTTCAACATTGTCGAGCTAATCATTGTTTAAAATATGGAAAACTGCTCTATCTGGCACTGTTAACACATCCTTCAATAAACTTCTGGATCCACATCTGGATTTGGATCACCAACAATATCTAATCAGTTCTCCTTTGTGCCAGGACCAGCATTCCCTGAAAATGTCATCATTTTCCGTTTAGAGCTTATTGGGTTGATATTGAAAATGTGGAAAACTGCCATATCTTGCATTGTTAACACATCCTTCAATAAACTCCTGGATCCACATCTGGATTTGGATCACCAACAATATCTAATCAGTTCTCCTTTGTGCCAGGACCAGCATTCCCTGAAAATGTCATCATTTTCCGTTTAGAGCTTATTGGGTTGATATTGAAAATGTGGAAAACTGCCATATCTTGCATTGTTAACACATCCTTCAATAAACTCCTGGATCCACATCTGGATTCGGATCACCAACAATATCTAATTAGTTCTCCTTTGTGCCAGGACCAGCGTTCCCTGAAAAAGTCATCATTATCCGTTTAGAGCTTATTGGGTTGATATTGAAAATGTGGAAAACTGCCATATCTTGCATTGTTAACATATCCATAAAAAAATCACCAAATTCAAATCACTTCTTTCTTGTGCCATGACCAATATCTCCCAAAAAAAATTCATACAAATCCAGGGAGAACATTTTGAGTTATTAGTAAAAAAAAGTTGAAACTGCGCTATCTTGCGACGTTAAGAAATCTTTTTTTAAAACTCCTAGATCCACATCCAAATTCAGATTAGCACCAAATTCGTATCACTTCTTCTGCCATGAGCAACATTCTCTTCATCCAATCTTTTATTTAGTTCTTTAGTTATCCTGTTAAGAGGATATGCCAACTTTTTTTTGTTTTTGTGTCTTGCCTCACTCCCAAGTCCATTACAAGCAGATAGACACCATTCTTTCGAACTGTATGCGCAGTGAAAAGGAAGACACGGGCAAAGCTCACCCACTGCTAATAAGTTTAGCACAAACACTGGGAGTCAATTGGTAATGTTAGCCTGCCTCTGCCTACAGTCATCAGATAAACTCTTCAGAAACTCTAAACAGTCCTGTGTGCTTGTTGTGACTCGTTTTTGTTCCGCCTTATGTTCAGTTGAGATGTGACGTTCACGGATGAGTCGATTCTTTTGAACAGTTCTTTTAAGTGAACGATGACAACCGATTCGCATTTGTTAGTGAGCCGCTCATTTTTACAGGCAATTTGCATTTAGGAATTGCTCTCAAACAAACGCTTCACATCTGCGAATCCGTTGCTCCCTTAAAAGAGCTGTTCAAAAGAATTGATTCATACGCAACACTATATATCTAGTGCAAACCACCACTGACAAAGCCTCTGTTTACGGGTAGAAGAAGATAATATGACGATAGTAGAAGATAATGTGACATAACAGAGTAAAAACATGAGTCACAACAAGTACACAGGACCGTTTAGAGTTGCTGAAGAGTTTATCTGATAACTGTAGGCAGAGGCAGGCTAACGCTACCCATTGACTCCCAGTGTTTAAGCTAAGCTAATTAGCGGTGCTACCTCCCTTGTTACTGCACTCACAGGCGACAGAATGGTTATCTGCTTGTCATGGAGTCGGGAGTGAGGCAAGACACGAAAAGAAAAAAAAAAGTTGGCGTATAACAACCTAACAAAGAATTTTACAAATGCTGGCTTAACCATAACCCCCCCGAAGGGAAAAAAAAAACATGTCACTTACATTCAGGGCTTCCTGATCAAAATGTAGAATGTCTGGGAAATTTATTTCTAAGCTTTGTTACATGTTTAATGTTGAAAGGATTTACTTTTGGAGTTGTGCCATTATTTATTGCTCACAGTTATGTTAAAAGTGAAATACTGTTTTCTCTTTTTTTAACTTCATCCTCCTCTGATAAAACACCTTAGCTCTGCAGCTGCTTAATACTACACCACATTCACTAACTTGTGTCCAACCTTGCCTTAAATTAATTAACCCTTTTCCCCCAGGTGATGTAGCCTGAGGTTATAGACCAAGCTGTAAGAGAGAGGTACTTTCAGACCAAAACACTGACATCTATTTGGCTATAATGCTAAAATACTGTATGCTAATTGGACCTGCAGAGGTTGATAATGATGGCCTGTGGGTTCGCTGAGAAACCTTTTTAAATTAACATTTTGCCTCCCATTTTTAATTAAAAAAAGCAATTATTGGTGCTGCTTTAATTTTTATGTCTCTTTTGAGACCACATACTTACTTTTTATTTCATTACAACCAACATTTTTTTCACAATGTAGACACAAAATATTTTACTAACCCAGACACTGGTTAAAAAGAGCAGCATAGAGCACAAAGAGGTTTTACTCATTATAACTGTATATTCAACTATGGGCTAGAGACATGAATTAATACATTAACATACTTTTATATTTTTTTTTCTCTGGAGTCAGCCTTTTGGTATAATGCTAAACCCTTGACCCCAATGCATCTGACTTCTATAAATGACTAATTGACAGCACACAAGAGGACTTTTCAGCTGTTATGAAACAGGTTTAAATAATACTCCATTATCTTTCCATGGGAACAGAAGAAGTAAATAAACCACCAGCTACAAGAATGATCATTTCATTTTTCATGACTTTGCTGCTTAGTAAGCTGTCAGAAATAACACAAAAAGTACCAAAGAACCACTGTTCTGCTTTTTTGAGTTTTATATGTGTGTTTCACTTCTCCCTACATGATAGAGTACGTCCATGCTGAAAAAAAAAGAACTCTGTGAAAGCAGGACATCTCCCTCTCCTCCTGTCTACATCCCGAGGAGACCTACCACTGTTGGATCCTAACACTGAGATGGCAGCAGCTTAAAGGAAAAGTTAGAGTGGGGTTGCTCGAGGCCTGTGTCACTAGTAAATATAATTTCCACTAAAGCAAAACACCAAATCTTCCGCTGAGGGAAGATAGCCAGGTACAGACACTAGTCGGTAAATAGAAGTCAACAGTGCCACTGAAGCCTCATAATTACCCCTTTTTTAGGGTAAAACTACAAAAACTTACACATGCCAGACGGACCGTTCAATATATTTCACATATCCATTTGGGAAAGAGCCAACAGAAAGTGTTTACAAATGGGCAGAACTTTTAAGAAGCGTATCCAGCAGGGGATTGGACGATCATTCTGTCAATCACATTCATTACGGGCCAATCAGCTAAAGTAGTAGGCAGGTGCTATTGCGGCATTGTAAAGGACAGAAGTCACTTCGTAAGGCAAACTCAAAAACTAAGTGGAACGAAAATATCCTTACTACGAAGAAGTTTGTAGTGTTGATATTCATTTTTCATTTAATAAAAAAATGTGGTCAAGATCTTGTAAACTGTAGCTGTTAGCATCTATGCTAATCTCTGTATGAGCAGTCACATCTTGCTGTCATCTCACTTTTAGTTCCCACCTTCTTCTGCTCTAAAGGACCCTGATTGGACTGCCGCTCTCTTGACCGCTCATAATCGTTGTAGATTGGATCTTGGCAAGATGGATCTACCTGATTACAGGCGTTGTATCAGGCAGATGCAGCTACAGGGAAAGGTTACATCCCAACTGAAAGTAATAGAACTGCCATGAAATCAGTGTAAGTTATTTCAATTTTGAGTTGCACCACATCAAATATTTTACAAAATGTAGTCGTCACCATGAACAAGACATAAGTGTATTTTCAGAACATGAACCATATACCATATATTCTTATACCTGTTTGGATACATTACAGTACATTGTTGAGCAGTCACTTCCTGCTGTCGTCTCACTTCTTCCTGCTCCAAAGGATGATTGGGCTGCCCCACTCTTGGCCGCTCAAAGTCGCGACTACAACTACAGGCAGGTCCATCTGCACTGCAGGGTTACAAATTCATCTGACCACCATCCAATGTAAAGTTTATGCCACAACTGCCCCAAGTTAAGCATTGGCAATTACCAAAATGGTTAAAACTCCAGTTTGTGGAAGCTCTTAAACCAAATGATATTTTTAATGCTAGAATATAATTACTATTCTTATCCATGAATTTAAATTTTTACTGTTTCACAACGAAAAGAACAGAGATATAGTATAGCACATTATCATTTTTTGATTAAAACGTCAAACTATAGTTATTTACCTGCATTCCTGAACAGAAAAAATAGTTTTACTGGTTAAATGTCATGCTTCATTCACTTCTGAATTCTCGGAGCAGCCCAGTGAGTGGTTCAGATTTGTGTATAAAAAGGTCAATTCACTTTCAAATTCTTTACTCCTGTTCAAAATGGTAAAACATCTCATTGAAAATGAAACTTTAATTGCCTCATGATGCTGGATGGTCTCTAAGACAAATAGGGAAAGACATAAATTGTTCTCACAGTGTGAACAAGTATGCTTGATCACACTGCATTGCTTGGCAATCGCAGAGACTTGTACTTCCAAAATGCACCAATGAATAAACTGTTAAAAACGGAATAAACAGCCACATAAGTTCTGTGGTTAGTTCTCCAAGGTGTTTGGAACAATCTATTAATCTTCTTATGAGTTTGTTTGGAGAGTTATAAGATGTAAAATCTGCTAAAGCTGTCTTTATATCTGTGGTCTCCTATGTTTTAAAACCTGTCATGATTTCAGTATCTTCTAGTGCAGGGGTAGCCCACAGGGTGCTTTTGAGGTGCCTAATGGAGCATTTTAAAAACGGCATCACCATCACTATCAAAAAGTTTGACATAAATAGCAATTTTTATGTTTTGCAAAGAAATCATACTTACATCAAAGCAAAAAACAAGAAGTGTAGCATGTGCATTAAATTTTAACATTGTCTATTTTCTCTTAACTTTGACCTGCGTGGGGTCAAAGTTTATGTTGGTGCACAGGTGCCACATCTCTATCAGCACTCTTGCCAGCAGAGCCCCTACAGTGTCACATGTTCAAAAAGCAAATCACAAAGTGATAAGTCTAAGAGATACATAAATTATTAAAGACACATTTAAGAATAATATTCCCATAAATGTTAATGATAATTAAAGTCAGGCATCATTACATGTAAAGAGTAAACACAGTCATATTTAGCCTATTAAAAGTAAATTAATTATTTTAAGATAAACTATAAAATTTACAGTGCCATGAAAAAGTATTTGCCCCCTTCCTGATTTCTTACTTTTTTGCATATTTGTCACACTAAAATGTTTCAGATCATCACACAGATTTTAACATTAGACAAAGAGAACCTGAGTAAAAACAAAATGCAGTTTTTAAGTGATTTTATTTATTAAGGGAAAAAAGCTCTCCAAACCTACATGACCCTACGTGAATAAGTAATTGCCCCCCCTTGTTAAATCATGAATTAACTGTGATTAACCACATGTTTTTAAAGCTGAGCTCAATTTCACTGACCACACCCAGACCTGATTACTGCCAGACCTGTTGAATGAAGAAATTACTTAAACAGAACCTGTCTGACAAAGTGAAGTAGGCTGCAAGGTCTCGAAAAGAAACACATCATGCCACGATCCAAAGCAAATACTTTTTCATGGCACTATATATTACTCAAAAACTTCAGATCCAAAAAGTAGCCCTTTATAATACTCCTCATCTTTCCCATCAGCTCCCAGGCTGAGAAAGGTTGATGACCCCTGCTCTAGTGTGTGGCCAACCTTAGCCGAGCTTTCAGAGCTACTTCCACTTAACATCTAAACACAATTCCATCCCTGATATTTGTGTAACAGAGGGACTCCTAATTCAAAGAGATTTATTTTTAATCCACATTTATAGGTCAGAGTGAGTTTTTATTTAGCATTTCCTAAATGCACTGTTTCCATGTCGTTGCTGTGAATGGGAAACGCACACTTCCCCATCTGTGCCACTTTTCCAATCCACAGAGGACGCAGCAGCATCCTGCTCTGTGTGCCCCCCTGGCCCCAGCGAGCGGGGGCAGAGGCATCCCCACTGTCACCCTGTTTGTGTGACCTTTCACCTGGCGGGAGGAAACAGGACGTCGCTGCGCTTGTGTGTTTGTGAAGATAACCCCAGAGCCCGCCTCTTCTGGCTGCTTGAGTGTCAAAGCTGGCTCGTGTGCTCTTGGTCGTGAGTTCTGCTTTGATGATGCTTAATAACATCCTTGATTATTTCAAGAGAGGTCATGGAAGTGTGCAGGGCCGCAGCTGCAGGGACTGATCAAAGACAGAGTCTGTTTAAAAGAAGGACTGATTTGGTTTATTGTTTGAATCAGCAGGTTTTACAACAGTTGTTTTGGTCTTTATCAGGACATGGCATGTAATGGACACACTTAATGTCAGATGAATTGCATAGACTGAATACTGCAAGAATGTATAAAGAAAAAAACAAATTAAAAAAACTGAGCAGTTTATCATGTTTAAAATAAGGCACATTTTCTGTATGTAATAATCCTATGATAAAACATAAATCAATAAGTGCTGAAGGTTTCCTAAAGAACTCAAAAGGTGCTTCAAAATTACTCCTTAGTTTTAATCTACAGGCCTTTGCACACCAGATATGACTTTTGTGCACAAATAATCTGCACATCATCATTTTTTTCATATCCAAAAGCAGTCAAAGCAAGCCTACACATCAGCATTTTAATGTTGCCAAGCAAAAAAGCAGCTTTATTTTTTTGTAGCAACCAATTTTTCTGAAGTTTCACATCCGTCAAGCCACAACTGACCAACGAGAGCACCTGTTGGCACATACGTCACGGTCTGTTACTTGCATCACAGCAGCCCACTTTATTAGACCCCAGTCATCAAAATGCCAAGGATAATTCATTTAAAGACAACATATGGAGGAGGGTAGAGTTGGAGCTGCAGTATAACTATGGTAAGCCTAAACTCAAGCTTCAACAGCTGGTCCTGAAGCAGCTGTGGTTCAGCTTCAGCTCCTGAATTCAACACTCGCCAATCAAACAATCAGATGGACACATTCAGTTCCTGATTCATTAAAATCAGCCCCAGGTCATTCTCACTTCATGTTGGCTTCCATGGAGTGATTATTTTTAGAGTGAACACAATACTCTCCATCCATTATCCATACTGCTTGCACCTTCCAGGGTCACAGGGGGCTGGAGCCTATCCCAGCCAACACCCTTGACTGGTCGACAGCCAATCGCAGGGCCACGCAGAGAGGCAGACAACCATTCACACTCACACTCACACCTAAGGGCAATTTGGAGTCAACAATTGTCCTAACAAGCATGTTTTTGCCCTGTAGGAGGAAACTGGAGTGCCCAGAGAGAACCCATGCATGTACGAGAGAAGATACAAACTCCACACAGGAAGGTCCTGCCCTACACCCTTCTGGCTGTGAGGCACTTACAGTACCTGCTGTGCCAACATGTCGCCTGTACACAACATATTAACATAAAAGTGCGCTGCATCAAAAACATTCTAATTTTTTTGCTGTTTGTTTGCATCCCCCTTGGTGTGCAAAGGCCTCGAGTCATAAAGAATATATTATAAAAGAAAACAGCACACAGGTTTGACTCCGGACTTGTGCTTAAAACATAAAGTACCATTTAATTAGAATAAAAATATAATAGTAAAAGTGCGCAATTCTTTGATGCTGACTGAGCTCAAAGTGATTAAAAATCTCTTGAAATCGAGCCAAAGGTGATTCTGACTTCATCATAAAAGTATGAGATCATTAAAAGCTCAAAGCATCCTATTTAAAAAAAGAAAACGGTTTAAAATTGAAAAACATTCATGCTTTTACAAGTCATTTGACCCCCTATATTACACTAGTTGAACAGTGTTCGATGGCAAAACATATAAAATTCAGAAATTGATCACAAAATATTGTTTCAAATGGATAAGACAGCAGAGGTTTCCAACCTTTTTAGAAACACAGACCAGTTTCACACGGACGATTAAAGAGGTCCAGCTGTTGCAGGGGTGGTTGGGTGTCATATATTAAAAATAATAATAAAAAAGTAAAAAATAATCCATCAATTATTTTTACTGCCAGCCTATTCCTAGTCCTTGTTGTTGGAAGAAAGGCAAGGTACATTCTTTACTGGTGGCTGGCCAATCACAGGGCTTACATTTAGAGACAAACAACCAGTCCTGCTCTCATTCACACCTTCCAGCAATTAAGAGTCAAAACTTAGCCTGACAAGCATGTCTATAGAATGTGGGAGGAAAAAAGAGTATGCACAGATAACCCATGCATGCCCAGAGAGAACACGCATACTCCGCATTCACTTGTTTCCCTTCAAAAAATACATAGAAATATGACTGGTGTATTAGTTCAATCAGCGACCGTGTAGCCTAGTGACTTTCAGCTAAGTATGTGAATGGAAGTGTTTGTACAAGTTTAGTTTTTCATTTTAAAAATATCTGGTTAAATATTTACTGACATTATCATGATAAATAATCCATAATTGCTAATTCAGACTTCATGAAACTTAATTGCTTATCTTCTGAATTAACAAGACTTATTTCTCAGAGATGAGGGTTTTGATTTAATCATATTACTTCTGCTGTCTTTCATAGGATATTAATTTAATTATCATTATTAAGGAGGTTATGTTTTTCGCTAGTGTTTGTCTGGTTGACTGTTAGCAGCATAACTCAAAAAGTTAAGAATAGGTTTTAATGAAATTTTCAGGGAATATTAGTCAGAGAACAAGGAAGAGGTGAATTTTGGTGGTGATCCAAATCCAGAAGTAGATCCTGGATTTTTTTAACACTGCATGACGGGGCAGTTTTCCCCAGTTTTTCTTGTAATTCGCCCAGAAATGTTGGATTTGCCTTGGTGGAGGTTTGTGCTTTTGGAGCACTTGTAGTTTTATTTACGTTTGCCTTTTCTAAATAAACTGAACAAGAAAAACTCTCAGCATAGAGAGTTATGTTTTAGTTGATTTTCTTCTGTTATTCTGCACCAAAAAAAATACCATCAAATCTAAGTGCAAATCAAACTATTAAACTAACTTGGGCCCAAATTGCTTAAACTTCCTCCTTGCGGGATCTACATTAACACTTCTGGCATTTTATTGGATATTTATTCATAAAAAAAAAAAAAAAAACATGTAAGAATTTGATTTTTTCACATAAACACCTCTTGCAAGTCCAAAATAATTATCTCCACTTAAAGAAAAATAGAATAAAATGTTATTTTCACATGTGAATACTGACATTGTTGGCTAAAAGTCACTAGTTAACACCATAGACAATAACAAGATATCACCAGAGCACTTAGTCCAAGCAAACGGCGTGAACCGCATACATACATAGCTGACAGTGTGCTTCCTGTCCATCTGTCATCAGACTCTGCTGATGTGACTTCACTATTGATGATTGATGCTTATGGTGGTTCTGATGATTGAACTTCTCCATGTTTGCAGTTTATATTCAAATCATTATGTACTTGTTTGCAGCCTGAGCTCCATTTTGTGTGCCCTTGATATTCTCCAGTAACAGGCACTGCATGCAGTGAAGTGAATGTCCATTATGTAGCTGTGTGAGAACACAACACAAAGTTTAACAGTAAATTCATCTCAGACCTTACTTTTTAGGTCCTTACAGTTGTGAGACACAGAGCCTCAACAAGTTATGACTTGTCTGTCAAGACACCCAAATAGATAAGAGGGAATCTGCTTCTTTTCACAAATATAACACCCAGCAGACTCTGTTATTTAAAAAAAAAAGGAAAATTAAATCAATTATTTTTATCACTGAATGGCCCTGTACCAAATGATCCACAGCCTGGTACTGGTCCACTGCCTGGTGGTTGGAGACCCCTGAATAATGTGGCTTCTTCAGAGTGAGCCCAGGATTTTAAAGCCATATCAAAAAGAGTTCTGATGGAACGGCTTCACTACAGCTTGGAGACTCGGGGAGCAGTCTAAAGGATTAAACTTAATGGATGTTTAAGGCAGATTTGTCTTTTAACAGCACAGAGATAACAGTCACTGGTCGATAACTGAATGGACATCTCTTACATACTGAAAAGACTTCATTGATTGGACCCCAGTTAACCTGACAGAGCCACGGGCGGGTAGTGGATTAGTCTGATAGGCTGAGGTTTCTGACGGTTGTCGCTTATGCATGGGCTGAAGAAGGGGAACACCTTCCCCCTCGGCCCGTTGGTGAACGAGTAGAGCAGACTCATGTCGTCGGCGTTGTAGAAGGATACCCTCCTCTCCTCACAGTCCAAGAATACGCCCACCCTTTTGGGGGAACATCCCAGCTGCAGCCTGGTCCATGGCTGTGTGCCGGCCGAGTACTCGTTCCCGTTACGAACGCGCAGCGTCCAGTAGCCGCTCTCGGGACTCAGCTTGATTCGAGCATGACGGTCTACTGCCTCAGAGGCCACGCCCAGGTCCCACTTAGGTTTGGAGCCCACCTCTATCTCCCAGTAGTGTCGGCCTGACTGGAAGCCCTGGGAGGCCAGGACGTTAATGCACTGGAGGAAGCGCTTGTTGTGGCCCATGTGTGGGATCACGGGGTCACACTCGACAGCCACAGTTTTGTCTCTTGAGACGTAGATGCTTGGGTGTGCTGTGTCGACGTCAAACGTTAACGGGGAAAGACCTTAAGGGTGAAACAATTCATTAAAATATTGAACTGATACGCAGTAATTATCTTTAATAGGATTCAACTAAGGGTAAAATTTGTAATGAAAAGTCATTAATCACTGAAACAACCTTGACACTACAGTCCTCCTATCACCACTTCATTATCTCCATATAACACTATGTTAATTAATCTGTAATTACTCCCTTTGTTCAGGCACAACCAGTGTTCAGCCCTCATCTTTTAATATTTAACGAAGAACACAAGAAGGGAAATTACCTGGCTTCAAAGACTTGAACATTTTTCTCCATGTGATGTACTGCAAAGGGGCCATGTACTTGTTGCTGAAGGCATTTATATCAAACTCGGGAGCAATATCCGCCTGCACACATGGTCTGTCAGAAGGATGCAAACAAATGAAAAGAAAAGTGATTTATTTGTTTTATAAATGACACAAAGTGGAGACAGAAATCAAATAAGCATGAAAGCAAAAATGCTAAAGGGGCTTAATCATTCTGAACATTGAAATGAAAACTCACCTCAGCTGTGGGAGCTGGAAGGAAGAAAATGAAAGAAAAACCTGATTAACAACTTCTGTCCCAATTTAATGCAAATCTTATGCGTCAAATCAAATGAAAACCTTGGCTTTATTTGAAGTTGAAGTAGCATGACAGCTGCCTTAAGGCATTAAAGTCTAAGACAAACTTTGATTAAACCCCTTGATCTAACTGGGTGCTCACCTCGGTCACCACAACGTTCTCAGTGTCGGCACTGGCCTGCTGCAGCACTCTCATGTTCTCCTCCAGCTCCCTCAGAGCCAGCTCGATGGCCTCCAGGTGGCGCTGCACTTTCTCCAGCTCCTCCTCCTGCTCCCTCCTGAGCTGCTCCAGCACACAGGTCTCCTCGTCCTGCAGGATCTGATGCAGAGCTCTGAATTCTCCTTTGACACGAGCCTGCACATCTGCTCCCAGTTTCTGTGACAGAGAAACGAGGTTGTTGTCACGGGTGAAAGATAAAATGTGACGCTGCATTTCATCATACTTCCTCTTACCTCTTACAAAAATAGATTTACAAAGTTTTTGCCAAGTTTCTTGTTTTTAAAAAGCTTAAAATACCTTGTAATTCTGATGTGCAAAAACAAAACCTCTAGAGCAAGACAAACAAAGCGTGATGAGACTACCCTTAGCATTTCAAAGCCATGTGTTGAACAAAGCTGTTGTGTTGAAGCAGGAGAGGTTTAACAGCACAGCATGCCAAAAAAACATCAGCTTTAATCCAACACCTGTCCCACATTCATTAGATAAACTCCATTTAAACTTAAGGTTTTTGCATGGTATCAAAAAGGCTGAAAAATAAATAATTTTTTAGGAAGTACGATATATTCTCAGACAAGATATACACTATGTTCCAAGTTATTATTCAACTACAGTTTTTGACTGATAACAGAAATCTCTTGAATATTTTTGCATTAGGAAAACATCTTTACAGATCAAGTTGCATATTAACAGAGCCGGTCCTTCCCAGTTTGTTACCCTAGGTGAGATTTTATATGGCGCCCCTCCTCCATCAGTGATTTACATCTGCTTACAATAGAACTCCAATAGCATTGTTTTTACCATTGTCTTTAATTCACAAGACAACATGGTACCCTATTTAAATGCTTAACAAATTACAAATAATATACAAATACATCTGAATTATTTGGTATTGTTATATTAATTGGGCATTGCTTTACATTTGAATCAATGTGAGTTTTCCATTTTAAGGGTTAATAGTGATAACTAGTTTTAATATAGTTAAATTGAAGGTGAATTTTTGTCCCAATTTGTGGCGCCCCCTGGAGGCCACGGCATCCGGCTCTGCATGTTACCACAGGAGGTCCTCCTTGATACCACTTTAACAACTGTCACCCAATGGACTTGTTGGTCCATATCCACATTCATACTTGCAAAAAAACCTTGAAATTATCCAGACTTTTTCCGGTTGATCTGTAAGCGTGAACGCAAAGAGCTAATTTTTTCACCCTGACTTTACCCTGGGTAATTTCCTTGCGCTCCCCTAGTATATTATCTGCGTAATGTCTGAGTAGGCTCAAGTCTGAACATGAATTATAAGTGGGATTCACTGAGGCGGGTGCGAGAGGGCTGATGACATCATTCTGTCCGCCCGGCACGAACCAGGACACAGACTTGACAGGACGGATAAAAACAACCAGTGTAGAGGGAGAAGTTTTTCTGATTGTAAGGGGATAACGCAAACTCAAATTTACGTCTGGACATCAGAGGTGTTGTTTCCACAAAACATCATCAAAGTTCTGTAGTGCATCTGCTCCAAAACCATCACCAGCAGGTCTCTCACGCTGCTGTTGGATACAGAGATGAAACACTGCAGCTTTCTTTCTCCGGTGTAATCCTCGTGCACATAGTAACGCTGCTTCATATTCACTTCTGTGGGCTTTAGTGCTCCTCTCCACTCTTAAATCGATGCTGTTGATCCACTTTTTAACATGTGACACTGAAGTTAGGATTTAAATATTTCCTCTCTTTTTACTGCATTTTGCCCCTCCATGTTGTAAATTCTTAACCACAAATATTTAGGGGTGTGTATTCATTATCTCGCGGTAGTTCATATGCTGGGATAGGACAAATACACACGTTTAATGAATCACACTTGGGAGCTGGTAAAAGATGATTTCTGAGCCAGAATCTTTCCGTCACTGCAAAGGGGCTAATCCTGGCACAATTGGTTGCAACTGGTGCGTTCCAGTCGTACTGGGAAGTCGGGATTTCCAAGTTCCGAGTGGGAAATTTCAACTGGAATGCCCCCCTAGGTCGGACTTTCCTACTGGGAACTCGGGGGATCCTAACAACTCCCAAGTTAACAATCGAAGATGACTGCCCCGGGTGTAAGCAGTTATTGATCTCCTGTAATAATCTGTTTATTAGCACTTCTGATTCGTGTTTGTCGCACAAAATAAGCCGTATACATAGTATTGTTCGACTTATATTTATGGAAATACTCATATAGTGTTATTTACATTCTTAATGTGGTATATGCGAACTATAACGCAGGGCGTGTTAACAACGGCTAACACAAAGGCTAACAATAGCCTGGTAGATCAGCACAGTTTTTCCGACTTTGTAACTGGAACGCTGATAACTCGGAGATGACGTCGTTCCCACTTCCCTCTTCCCAGTTCCGATGTAAATGGAATGCAGCAAATGTATCGGCTAACATCGAGGCTATTTTCCAACAGGGGCGGAGCTTAACAGTTACTTTATTAGTTTTTATTTTAATTACAAGTGCCATAGACCTTGAGCAGCCACACTTCAAAAAACCTGAACTATCCCTTTGAATTGAGCCTTGAGCTCCAACAAAAGATACAGTGAGCATATTTATTAATTTCACTTTTATTACAGAAGCATTTTTTCATACAAATATTGCTTGTTTTCTTGTTTTTTATGTTATTTCTCTGTGTATATGTTCACACTGAGCAGCTTGCTGTAAGTTAAAGTGCCTGTGTGACATTGGGGATTTGGCCCATGTGGATTTGACTCTAAACTCACTCAGTTTTTGTTCTTTCTTTACAGAGACAAATATAAGATATACATCTGAGACTGGCATTCAGCTAACAAATGCCAGAATGTAGTTTTTGGTCCCTATAGCTCACAACTATAAATAGAGCCCTGTCAATCTTTTCAAGACACTAAAAGCAAAATGATAATTTGTTGTAAGCACTGCGTCTTTCTGCATGAGCAAAAATGTTGGATTTGTTGTTTATTAATAAGGCTGTATAACTGACAGGCTTTCCTCAGCACAGTTTACACACACACTAAAGTCAGAGGTTAGAAAGTCATTTATGCACCCAAGCGTAAAGTCCATAATGATTTACATATCAAAGCACAAGCTGTCACTTACCACATCTGCAAATAGCAAACATGCACAGCTACATACTGCAAACAGCCATTAGGGAGGGATGTGTGCATTCTTATCTGCTAAGTGCTGCCATGCCTTGATTTCCCCACAGGAGTGAACCTTTACCTTTATGGTTTCCATCTTGTCTTTGTCTCTGCGAATGCTGTTGATGAAGTCCTCCTTCCTCAGGCGGTGGTTCTCCAAAGTCTCCTTCAGCTGTTTCTGTGTGGTGATATGTGAGGCTGGATCAGTGAGGGAACAGAAACAATCACATGCAGAGAGAAACCATGACGAGAATCAGAATCCCCTGCTGTTTACATGCCTGAGACGGAATAATCACAGCAAGAACAGGATGTCTTTTGGTTGCTTTTGGTGGCTTTCTTCCAAGAAGGTCCGGATGGTTATTAGTTAATACTGTACTTCCGGGTATACAAAAATAGTGACACTATTCCTTTAATTACTATCATGAAACAATCTGCTGTGTAATGTGTGCACATGTTTCTGGCTTAGGTGTGTTTCTTTTCAACAGCTGTTTTAAGTCGTTATAAAATTGAGGCCTGGAGTCTGATTACAAAACCCAATTCAAATAAAGTTGGGTCGCTGTGTAAAACATAAATAAAAACAGATTTTGTTATTCCTTTTCCACTTTCAAGTTAATACCCTACAAAGACAAGATATTTTTAACATTCAAACTGATAAAATCATTGTTTTTTGGCAAATATTCACACATTTTGAAACTGATGCCTGCAACACATTCAAAAAAGCTGGGACAGGAGGACAGTGTAACATCATCATCACCAACAACACGTGGGAACTGAGGACACTAACTGTTGAAGCGCTGTCGGAGGAAATTCTTTCACATTCTTGCTTGATGTACGACTTTAGTTGCTCAGCAGTCCAGAGTCTCCTGCCACATATTTTAAACAGGTGACATGTCTGGACTGCAGGCAGGTCAGTCTAGCACCAGCACTCTTATGACGAAGCCACGTTGTTGTAATATGTGCAGAATGTGGCTTGTGTCTTGCTAAAATATGCAGGGATGTCCTTTGGATGGCAGTATATGTTGCTCAAAAACCTGTATGTACCTCAGCATTAATGGTGCATTCACAAATGTGCAAGTTACCCATGGGCACTGCCTGCAACACATTTTTGTAATGTTCTGATCTGTACTAAACCAAACTAGAAAGCACTCAGAGAGCACAAACCTCCGCCAAGGTAGCTCAAAAATTGCTGTTACATCAATAAGCAATAGTTCCATGATAGAGTTTTAATCATAATATGATTCATTGACCCTGAAAACCCACACCTAGCAATCAGAATCATGTTGATATCATTATTAGACAGTTATTGAGCAAAAATGATCATTCATTAATGGCAGTTATCTGGATCACAACTAAAATCTAATCATTTTATAGTTGAGCCATTACCAACATCTCCTGAAAATTTCAGCTAAATCCATCTAGTAGTTTTTGAGTACTCTTGCTAAAAAACAAACAAACAGACAAACAGGGCCAAAAATATAACCTCCTTGGCAGAGGTCACCAGACCATACACAGCAAAAATGTACATCACTCATTGTTGAGGTCAAGATAGACAAACTGGTGTATGGATGTTCCGATTGCACTGGGAGCGCCCTCTGTTGGAATGAGCAGCTCACTACTGCAGGTGCCTTAATGTGCTGCTGCGCTGTATATTTTTCATTCAACTGTATATTTACATTTCAAAAACATTTTTTTACCCCAAAGTTCAATCTGATGTTTGAATATTGAGTATAAAGTTACAGCCCTACAAAAATCCACCTAGTTTTCAAGTGCAGAGTATCACTGATGGTGCTGTAATCTCATGCTGTCTGAGGACCCGTTTACACGACAACAAAAATGGCAGAAAATGGAGAGTTGTCGTTGCATTTGCGCCTTCCGTTTACACGAGAACAGTGCCAGGGGTGCCTGTATCCACAACCTTTTGAAACCAGGGTCCGGAGTGAAAAGTTTTTGTATCCATCTCCATGTAAACAGGGATCAGTGCTGTCAGGGAAAATGCTGACACGCAGCGCATGCGGAGTAGTCTTTCAGTTAAAGGTTGCGCACGCACCAACTAACAACAACAACATATGCTGCTTACTGTGCTCAGTTTGTTATCGCTCCTTCCAGAAAATGTGGATTTGCTGTGTCAATAGTCTGACCAGCAGAGACGCATTTGTTATACTAAACAAGGACTGAGTCCTTGATAAAAAGAACTGAAAGGTTTGTCTTCACCGGAAAGCGTTTGTGCACAGACGTGTATTGCAACACTGCTGTGTCACTACAAACCTACATCGCTAACTACTGGCCTGGCATGCACACAACCATGTTTTCAGTTGTTCTCGCGGATCTGTGTGAACGCACATCGTTTTCATACTCTGTGTGAACGCGGAGCACTTTTGAAAATGCAAAGGAAATACCTATCAGTTTCTGGGCCTCAGACACTCTGTTAGAGCTCCTGCCTCTTTAAGGCTCCCTTCCCCGTGTTGGCCCTGTCCACTCTGATTGGTTTACAGGTCTTCTCTGTCGTTCTTGTTCAGTTCAGCAATGCTCCCACCACGCTGTCAAAATCTGAGGATTGAGTTTAACATCTACAGTCTGCACTGGGCTTTCTACCTTGAGCCAGTTGGCTTAAACTGATGATGACACAATGGTAGGATGACTCAGTGTTAATCTCTCTGGGGGTTTTAGGGGAACAAGATGTTTTAGGCAGCTGCTGATGCCACAGAGAGGGGAAGAGGGGAAAATCCTGAAGCCGCAGACTTTTTGTTTTGTTCATAAAAGTGCTTTGTCATGTGGCAGAGACATGTGAAAAAAAACACTAAAGTGCAAATGAAACAACAAAAAGCATATGACCTCTTTAAAAAAAGTTTATTTTTGAAACTATAAAAGAAGCATTAGAAAACTGAATCGAACATGCTTAAAATGCAGAATAAAAACCAGCAAAACACTGAATTTGGATTAGCTGCAGTTAAAAATCCTCATTTTATTAAGGCATCTTCAGTGTTTTTTTCCTTTTTTGAACATTTTCTTAAGCACAAAATCCCACTCTCTGAACCAGACGGTCAGCTGCTCAAACTCATTTTCTGATCTTCACTCTCCTGGCAAATCTCTTTCACATAGTTAGGCATATTTTTCAAATCGCATTCACTCCTCTTTGTGAAACTCTGAGGACATTCTCACTCTCTAAAATACATTTTAAATTCTGCTGCACTTTTGATGTAAAATAGGAACCACAGGAGGCTAAAGTGAAACTAGAAACATTTGGTGTTAGCCAGGCCAAAATGAATCAGCCAGTTTAGAGAGCAAGACTGAGTTGAAACTGATGATGAACACTGACCGAGTTACCATGATTTAAAATAAAAAGCCTTACCCTGGCATTGACCCACCTCACGCTAAATCGTCTGCACCTCCAACCCCAAGACTCACTTCACTGTTCTGCAACATTTCAGTAAATGTTCTCATTAAACTGTTGAAGGTCTGAGCCCCATCAGTAACACTGCAAATTGAAGAAATGCAGGCGAGAATTTGTAGAAGTCAATTTGTGTCTGATAATGGACTTCACCTGACAATGAGGGATTAACTTTGGTTATTATTTTCTTTAATTAAACTGCATTTTCAGTCACTGAATCATTTCTTTACTTAATATCGCACCATTGTCTAAAATTATGAAGCCTTTTCTTGATTCATGACAGCTGTGTTGTTTGGTTTTGTTGTAGAGTCTTCTGAATGCTCAGTTAGATTCTCATTTTGAAAGCTGAGTGTTAGATGTGACAACAAAGTTTGCATCTGAGCACAGACTAAAATGTTTTGATGTGAATGTTTGGTTTTGAAAGAAAGATCAGAGGTTTGATGAAGATAGTTTTAAATCAGAGGTTTAATGGAATAGGGTTTCAAGAAATGTGTCTTGGCAATTGAGAAAAACTGTAATAGAAGAATACACCCTAAAATACTAAACAGAAAGCTTAACAAGTAACAAGAAAATGAACTGCTTCTTCTTTAATGTGATTTGAAATCCTGTGGTGTTCATACCGTGTATCACAGGAAGCAGCAGTTGATTATAATGCAGTTATTGAAAAAGAGATGAGACATCAGAGGAAATTTAATTTATGGCAGCAGAAATTGCTGAGGTAGAGGACAGAATTTCTCGTTCATCTTTCCGCTAAATGAGACGTGAAAGAAGGAACAAACTTTTGGTCATTTTGACAAGGAAGCTGAACATGTTTTTTCTTCTGCAGACGTTGTTAGTACACAAGGTCATGCCTGAGGAGTACTCAGAGAACGGCAGTCACCTGGTGCTATTCAGCTGACCAATCACAGGGCTGCCAAACTGCGTTGTTTCAATGTGTGGTTAGATTTTGAAAGGTACACAGCAGGCTATTAGGGTACAGGGTTAAAGAGGAAAAACAGTTCAAAAAGTGACATTTTTGTGGCTTTTTTTTAGCATACTGCTTAAAAAGACAGCTGGTAATGCATAGACTAGTTTGTAGGGCTGTTACTTTTTACTCCTTATTCTTATTCATTCCAACTTGGGCTAAAAAATTTTAACCTGTAGGGAGCCAATCAAATTGATAACATGAAGCAGTGGCAGTGACAGGCCTGTATTTCTGTCGAATTATATTGGAAAATAATTTAGACATTTTCTGGAAATGTCAATGTTTTGGTAAATAAGCTACTGAAATTCTCCCCTGTGTTTTGGTGGCATTTTGTTTGCAGGGTGGCATTTTTGTTCAAATTCCATTGTGCTGTGTTACTGTTGTGATCACCTATTAAAATAGCAAAACAATCTAATAGAGACGCCTCATGTCTGGGGGGCTGAATATCTTCAAAGATTAGCGTGTATGCTCGAAAAAACATTCACATTTGATTTTTGGGAAAAAGGGACAGCCTTAGTACCTCCTACTGAGTCAATAACTTCTAGAGTAATCATCTAAGCCACTTGTTAAGGAAGGCATATTTTTTATACTTTGGTTTGTTATGATAGCACATGCTTTGAAACATTACAATCTCCTTAATTTTAATTTGATCCGTGCTATCAAGATGTCTATCAGAGCATAGAAAAATACAGCTCTTCCATTATATTTCTTACCAAAGCCTGTTGCAAGATAAAGAGAGAGTTGTGTTTGCTGATAAATTGCTCACTCCACCGATAGAGTGAAAAAGTTTGCCTCTAAATCTTCATGTAAATTTTGGAAGCAAAACAATTAATCAATTCTGGGTGCCTCAGACTTTTATTTTTGTTGCTACAGTCAGGAAACAGGTATAGAAACTGTTTGGTTTTACCTTAAAAATATAAAGGCATAAAAAGGTAATATTTTGTCTTAACTTTGGTTCATATATTTGATTTTTGCTGATGCGACAGTACGATCACCTTGTTCCAGCCCTCCATACTAGTACCCCTGATCCACCTCTATTCTCAGTCAGCCTGAGATGCTTTGCTGGAGCTCCTGTCTTTTAAAGTCCTCTCTTCCCCATGTGAGCTCTGTCTGTTTTGACTGGTTGACTGGTCTCCTCTGTGTAACTGGTCAGTTCAACAGAGTTCAGTCCCTTCAGCAGTGTTCAGTGTCATGTTTTCAATGGCTCTGCCTTCTTTGTACAGTCTCTGCTCTCCATTAGGTATGCCACTCCAACCCAATGGACCTAAATTACTGATGTAACAATGGTAAGACTTAGGGCAGGAACAGATATGATTTTATTGATACCAAAGCCATTAACGGTTTTGCTCTCTGATTTGATTCTCTAGTGATGCCCTTATCCATTTCTGTTGATTTTCTGTATTAGTAAAAGTTGGCAAATATACTGTATAATTCTGGATGGCAACAATGTAAAACACTTCACTCCTGATATTTAAAACCATGCTGCATTGATGAATGCCTCTAAAATTGCTGGTGCTCCCATCCAATAAATGCTCAAGTAAGCGTCATTTTGTCAAAAAAAACGGGCCACACTCTTGACGACTTCTGTCCTATTTATGCCATATCTACATTTTTAACTTCCTTTTCATCATATCTGCTGACTGCTCCTAATGACAGTGTTGACGTCTTTGATTTGAAAGGCGTGCAGAACAAAGTAGAAAGAATGGATTGAGGAACTGTAAAGCTTGAAAAGGGATGATATTGATTCTCACAGGGAGTCATTATTGCTACTCAATGGGAATTGGGTTTCCATTGCATCCCTAGGGAGGACAACACATTGTTCCAGGCAGCTATTGACACTGTTCAGAGGGGAGGAGGAAGAAGCCA
The DNA here is from genome assembly GCA_037902135.1 of Cetoscarus ocellatus. Lineage (NCBI taxonomy): Eukaryota > Metazoa > Chordata > Actinopteri > Labriformes > Labridae > Cetoscarus > Cetoscarus ocellatus. The sequence continues at coordinate 1,354,885 of JBAMNC010001086.1, forward strand.
AGCTCATTCAGACTTTGTTGTTTTCCATATAGAAGTACTCTTGTCACGAAGACACACAAAAGGGCACATGGAACTTTTAAGATTATGATATTTTGCATCCAGGATGCAATGTAACTCAACAAGAAACAGACATTGTACCTAATACCTCTCAAAATTTCCACAACTAAGCATTTGAGATTCTGAGTGTCTTTCAAATAAATACAAGCCTGTGCTCTAATACTCAACAGGTGCTTCAGTATAAGACTTTTGAACACAAGCAGGCTAGTTATATGTCTCTGTTTTCATTACGTCATGTATGCTAAGCTGACCTGCTGCTAGCTATAGCCTTTTGTTTACTGAGGAGAGTGGTATTGATCTTGTTATCTCATTTCCTGCAAGTTAGTGATTAAACCCGTATCCAAAAATAAACCAACAAGAAAATCAAAAGGGAGGACTCCTCCGACACCAGATAAAAAACAAGCTCACCTAACATTATTGACATAGCAAGGATTAATTTCAGGACCTTTGTATTGAATCATAATAATATGAACAGGTGTATTTATTATTCTGTCAGTGTGGAGTGTTGTCTCTGCTCTGGTTCGGTCATATATTTTGTCATACAAAGTATTATAAAAGAGAGTGGAGAGTGAACTTTGTTCTGAGGGATTCAGCCACACAGGACCAGGGTGTAACTGAAGTTCATGAACACAGATGTGGACTCATAACTCATCAGAAACTGAATTAAAGTCAACATGCATGAGTGGTAGGATGCATTGAATTACCAGCATGATGATAGGTTAGAAGAAAGCTAAGCAAATACTACAATTCTTGCTTATGTTTACAGCCTTTATTTAAGCTCTAGATATCAGCAGAGTGTTCAGACAAGTTTGTGGAGTTTTCAGACAATCCAACAGACATACTCCAGCTGGATCCTCTTTTTCTTTTTCTATCCTCATTCTGTAAATTTTAATGTGCATTAAAGGCACGCCATGTAGTTTGTTCTCACATCTAATGGTGAAACTGTATTTTGCATTCAAACCAATAGTGCTCTCTAACGCCTCGCTTTTTCAAATGTGCATATGTCCGTATGCGCCTAGAAGCTGTGTCTTCTCTTTTTCACCTTTTTGCCCACGAGGATTCCTTCTGTGGCGTAAATATGATCTTGCATTATGAACGAAAGTGCAGTGCAGGCTTTCAAATTTGCCGGGGTAGTGACAAGCGCATCTCACTGTGCTCCTTCTCCGTTTCACTCTGGCTCTGAGCGAAAACGCGTTTAGCCTGAGCCAGTAGTACTATGTAGTGCTTTGTGTCCCTCTGGGCTGTTCATAGTTTTATAGACCAGAAGGACAAGGAAGCCTTTATAGGACTTACCCGTTCTATGTAAATACAGATAAGGAATTCTTTGCTCAGGAGGACAAGTCAGATTGTTGGCAGAGGCAATTTGACACAAATGAGGACGTTTATGAATGTCGACATTGTTTTTAGCTCATAAATTACTTAAAACACTACACATTGTCCCTTTAAGGTCTGGAGTTTACGGTTTGAACTAGGGCTGGGAATTGATAAGAGTTTACTGATACCAAATGCCATTAACAATTCTACATATTGATTCAATTCTTCAACGATAAATGCCTGCAGGTACCTTTGCAGCTTTCAGTGATAACGCACAACACTCCTGATATTCAGTGCTGTGCTGCTTATCTAAATGCTTCTGTGAGTAGCTGGTTTTACCACTTCTGCCCCTGTCTGCCATGACTCTTAACTTATCTGTGGTACATTTCTGACTGCCTCTGATGAGAGTAAGATGTCGTTGATATGCAAGGTAGGCAGAACAAAGTGGAATGAACTGATAAACAATAAGACTAATGATATTAATTCTTTTAGGGAGCTGTCATCCATTTTTAAACAGGAATTGGTTTCCCATCCTTAGTCTGAATTAATGCTAGTTTTATTTTTTATTTCAGGAGAATGCTTTTTTTTAAATCCGTATAAAGCACCTTTTCAGGACCGACTCAGGAAACCAACCTTTTTAATTGTTTTGCAAAACTTTGAACTTTCACTTCAAAGTATGAACTTTATGAAAAAAAGTGGGATGTGTTTATTTTGTTCTCAGGGATGCTTACTCTAAGCAGGTTGTTCAATACTGTTTACAGCTCTCAAACTGGTGGATGAAGCTTATCTGCCACCATTACTGTAAAAACTCATTTAGTACATTATGTACAGTGCTAAACAAATCTATTAGACTACCACCCAATGTAAGCTCTATGCCACAGCTGCCCTAAATTAACAGCACTGGTAACTGTTGTATGACAATTTAACTTACTTGTTTTTTTTCTAGTCTATTTCTCTGTCTTTCATTAAGGTGTTCTGTAATTGCCTACATGTTACTTTGCCCTGTATGTGCTGTAACACTTGAACCACCCCTAAAGAATGAACATCTTATCTTATCTTGTATTATCAAATAATGTGTGGACATAACTATGTCAATATTGGTGTCTGTTAAAATGAGCTCGACTACCAGCTGGCAGGAGAATACAATATTATGTTTTCCTTATAAATAAGTGCTAAGCAGTTAGCTGAGTTTCAATTTCAATTCCAAAGAAAATAGAGAAGAAGAATAAAGAAGAGACATACTTTCTCAATCTATCATGAGAAAATTCAGTTCTCTACACTCTGTTGAGACATGCTTCACAAACACAGGCTGAAACACACATGAACAAACAGGTCCTACATGCATTCGGAGAGACGTCAGAGTGACGGCCTGCTGCTCCTGAAGAAGCGCTATTGTTAAGGCAATCTAATGAAATTCTATATCTGTGGTTATGTAATGGTTTAACTTTATTTGGCAGTAAATTCTGTCTTTCCAACTAGAAGGTGACTACAGGATCAAGTCAAACTCCTACATGCAGGTAGAGAGGGGGAGAGTAGGGCTGAGGCAATAAGGAGGCTCAGACACAGGTGTGTCGCCCTTTTGTCACACAGACAGAGTGTTTGGAGACCTCAGAGACTCCAGTGGTGAGAAAACTTTCATTTAATCACCTTGATAAATAGAATAACTTAAATTTAGTGACTGAGGGATTAAAATGTTTGTGTTTATTGATAATTTAAGACTTGTGCATTTAAAATATGTTGAATATAAACATACTGAAACTGATGGTTTGAGGTCTGACACATTTTAGGATTCATCTTTTATTCCCTTTCATTGTTTAAACTCATAAAGACCATCTGCTGAACATAAATATAAACATCAAGTTTGGAATATATTTCAATCATTAAAGCAGTTGAAATTAGTTAAAATTCTTATTAAACTGACTGTTAAACTGTTGTAATCAAATATTTTGGGTCTGAATTAGTTTAACTCCGTGTAATCATCGTTTCATTCTCAAGTAAACCGGCAAACACAGGGTGCTGCCATCTTGTGAGCAAGGGGACGCAAAATAACTGCGCTGTGATTGGTCGAAGACATCGGCATGTTAATAGCTGCTCTCTGATTGAGCAGTACACTATGACTAAGCATGTTCAGGCAGAAATCAAGTAATTCAGCATGCGTGAAGCAAAAGGTGTTTCCGCATCCATTTGAGAGAGAGAGAGAGAGAGAACTGTGTATTTGTTGTGAAAATACTGAAATTTCATTGATTAAAACTTTGAATAAAGGTCATTTTTGAGTTGTCTGAGAGAGAGTAAGGTTTGGGCAAAATGTGTCTTTGTGTTATAACCGAGTACAGTGTTTTTCAGGCAAAAATCGTGAAAATATGGAGTGCACGTTGTAATCGAGAAATTGAAAACTGTTTAAAACCTATTGATTTTGTAAAATTAAATTAAAATGATTTAAGGCTTTATAATAATTGAGAAAGTTTATTAACGCATTTGATTAGTTAATTGTTTAATTTAAGCTGAGTTGTGTCCAGCGTTCTCTGTTGATCTCCAGGCATCGAGCGAGCTGGGGCGGGCCATGATGCCAGATAAAAAGAGGAAGTTAACTCGACAGCTTCAGAGCAGTTTTGGGTCAAGTGCCTTTCCCAAGTTCACTTCTGCAGTGCCCAGGAAGTCAGCTGACACCTCTCCAGCTACCAAACCAAACATGATTCAGTCGAGACTTGAACCAGCCATCCTTGGGTCCTCAACCAAGTCCTACCAGACTGAGTTACTGCCGCCCCAATACTGATAATGTAAACAAGAAAATGTAATCAAATAATCACTGGGCCACATGCTATGCCGAGCAGGAAATGTCTTCCTGTTGTAGTTGTACTTCGACGGAATAGTAACCACCACCTCAAAAAGGTACAAACCCCAACTTCAATGAAGCTGGGACATTGTGTGAAATGTAAATAAATGCAGAATACAGTGATTTGGAAATCCTTTACAACCTAAATTCAATTAAATACACTACAAAGACAAGATGATTAATGTTCAAACTGATACACTTGTATTTTTTGCAAATGTTCACTCATTTAGAATTTGATGCCTGCAACACATTCCAAAAAAGCTGGGACAGGGGCAACAAAAGACAGGATAAGTTGAGGAATGCTTAAAACACTTGTTGGAACATTTCACAGGTGAACAGGTTAATTAGAAACAGGTGAATGTGTGGTTGGGTATAAAATGGGCACTCTAAAAAAGCTCAGTTGTTCAAAAGCAAGGATTAGGCGAAGTTCAACACTTTGTAAACATCTGCATGAGCAAAGAGTCCACAAGTTCACAAACAGAAATTCCAAACGAACAATTACGGGGGGGGGGCATTGCATTACAAACTGACATCATTCTGTAAAAGATTTTAGTTAAAACTCCATTTATCATCAACACTTACAAATACAGCCGGTTTCTCCGGGCCCAAGCTCATCTGAGATGGACTGACAACAAGTGAAAATGTGTGCTGTGGTCTGGAGAGTCCACATTTAATTTTGTTTTCGGAAATCATGAATGTATGGAGAAAAAGGACCATCCAGACTGTAATCAGCACCAAGGTCAAAAGCCAGCATCTTGTGTTAGCATCATTAATGCTGAAACGTACATACAGGTTTTGAAGCAACACGTGCAACCATTCAAGTGACATCTTTTTCAGGGACATCCCTGCTTATTTCAGCAACACGCCAAGCCATATTTTGCGCATGTTACAACAGCATGGCTTTGTCATAAGAGTGTGGTTGCTTATTTGGAAGCACAAAATAATTACACAGGATTTTGGAATTTAAATCTGAATTGAACTGAATTTATTTTGAACATGTATGCAAAGAAATAAAACTAGAGAAATACCATTCACATACAAAGAAAAAAAAAGAAATAAAGTAATTATACATATTTGAAATGGAGTAGGAAGAAGTAAATACTTTTAAAATTCTTACCTCTTATTACTGTTTCTCATGGGTCATATAAAAGGATATTCAGCTTTAACATTATTGCAAATATATTGCACATATGTACACTACAGAACATATCCATATAAATATGTTAATACACATATACACTACAAAATGGATGAATCAAGATACCATGAGTGAAATAAAGTTTATAGGTTGAAGAATCCAAAACACCAGATGCTTTAAAATGTAGTTCATCGACAGTATTTATATAAAGGACAGTCAATACTTTATGGATAAACCTGATAGCAAGTTAAAAGAAAATATGTAACAGAGAATCAAATATCCCAATGATTGCAGCAGATGATCAGCTGGAAGCTTTACAATAAAAAACAAACGTCCCAAATCCCTATAGCTAAATAAATAATAAAATATTGATAATGTGCCATAAAATAGCCAAAAATACAGAATTGTGGCACAAAATATCACCATATAATGGTGTATCAATATTTTCTTAGACCCCTTATTCTATCTTAAGTACTGTTTGGAGACAGGACAAAAATCTAAACTACCCAGCACTGACAGGAGTTAACACCCTGTCAGTGCTGGGTAGTTTAGATTTATGGGTGGAAAAAAATGACAACATTAAACTTAACAATTGAAGAGAGTTCAATAAAAAAAACTAAAATTCTTACGATAAAAACTAAACAACATAGTATAACATAAATTTTGAAAAACCCTGAGAGCTAATATGAAAACTGAGAGCAAGCAACAAAGTTAAACCAATTATAAATTTGCTCTAAAGACTTCAAAACTTTTCAAAGGCCTTATTTTTTGAAAAACTGATATAAACTTTTACTACCATGTAATACTTTGTGGACATCCTGGATGTGTAGTTCTTCTCTCTTCTGTTAGAGCTTAATTTCTGAGTAATTATCTTTCTGCTGCGCTCCTGGCATCTGCTGTATGATCCATTTAGTAATCTATCTACTGAAAGGCAGCTGGCAGAATGATGAGCTTAAAATAAGCTGAAGGCTCGACTCACCTCCAGGTTCTTGAGGTAAGTGTCCGAAGTGGTGGCCCTGACTTTCTCCACCATGGCTGTCACAAGGTAGTTGGTCTGAAACTGCTTGCAGCTGAACTCTTTGCGGCACTGCGGACAGGTGACAGGCCCCTGGGTTCCCCTCCAGTACCTGGAGATGCAGGGTTTGCAGAAGTGGTGCATGCAGGCCAACATGACAGGGTCTCGGAAGAGGTCACAGCAGATGGCACATGTCAGGTCCTCCTTCAGGCTGGCTTTGGAGGATGTAGCAGCGTTGGCAGCAGCAGCCATGGTGAGGGGGAGTTCTCTCTCCGGAGTCTATCCACACTGAGGGAGTGAGAGGGAAAAAGCCTGGAGGCAGAGAGGGACAGAGGGAGATAAACACTGCTTTTATCAGGACAAGAAGCAGAGCCTCAGATTACTCAGTCAGCTGGAATACAATTACACAAGTTTACACTCCACAGAAACAAACCCCTGTTATTCATGGCCCTAATCAAAGTTATTTATTGGCTAAATTTGGATGCAGCTCCTCCCCTCTTCAGTCAACACCTAAAAGAAACAGCTACAAATAACCCTCCTTACCCCTTCGTGTTCGTCAACTGCAACTGTAAACGACAACCAGTTCAAGTGTAAATGTTAATCAGGGTTACAGGAGCAGAAATCAGGTGCTTCATCACGGGACTCCATAAGCCAGCGTGTGATTTGCATTGTCAAAGCGATAGGGGGTCAGATGTTTAGTTTGGTTTCACTCTAACTGCTAACGTTTAGCTAAGTTTAGCAGCTAAAAACTATTTATTATAACGACATAAATGAACAACAACAACATAGAGAGCATATTTATCGTTTTATAACACTTTGGAGAACTTACGTCGTCTGTTGTTTGAAGAATTGACAGGTCAGATACTTCAAAGTGCCTCCATCTGCTCTCTGATCCCTGCTCGGCTGCTGTTGGGGACAAAACGTTCACTTCCACTGCGCATGAGCGGAACTAAAGCGCTCCTGTGATTGGTCCATATGCTTCAACGCAAACAACAGGATGTGGAGTTCATGCAGTCTGTTATTACCTGAGCATAAGATGAAGAGACCTTGTTTTTTTTTTTTGTTTTGTTTGTTGGTTTTGTTTTGTTTTGTTTTTTTCAGCAGAATTAAATATCAGACAAACTCAGTGGTTCCCAAATAAAGCAGGTCCAGGAGCACAAGAGTACAATCATAACAAAAACACAACAAATAATGAGTTTTAAAGCCCTTGGAAACACAAAACTAAACTTTCCTCTTAAGGTATTATATTTATCATCATACATACAGTGCTTGGAAATTAATCAGACCACCACCCAGTGTAGGGGTTTATATCATGTTACATGTTTCTGTACTGGTTATTACACCAGCATTTTGAAGCTCTTTTTAAAAAACTGATATTTTTAATACTAAAATATAATTATAATTGTTATCCACGAAATTTCATCTATACTGTTTCACAAAAAAAAAGAAAGAAAATAGTAAAGCACATTATTATTTCTTGATTAAGATGTCACATTATAATTATTCCTTGCATACCTAAACAGAAAAATTTTCAGTGGTTGATTGATAAGCTTCATTAAGTTCTGACTTCTCTCTCATTTCTCTTTAAAATGTATGTGCGATAACAATTACATTTTCAGTTTTAAACAAGCTTTTTATGTATGTCAAGAATATTTGTTTTCTCATTTTTATGACAGGTGGTCTTATAAATTTATGAACAACTGCACAAACTATCAACAATCTTAGGACTAATCTTTGCATGGCTTTTTTAAAGTACTACCAGTTAAGTTGGTGGCGCTCAGAAACTGAATATAAAGTGGTGGGGCGTTAGACACTAATTCATTTCATGATAATAACTCAGCTTATTAAAAAACATCAAGTTCCACCTACTCAGAGGAAACAAAACTAATTTACGTCACCCACACGGCCTCTTCACCTCACAGCCATAGCATGCCCACGCTGTCCTTGGAAATCATTTAAATTTTAAAATAATCTGTTTTAAAACAAGGTTTTCTAACTTAGATATGTTATTTTCTCAAAGTTTTTAGGATACATAATGAAATATGGAACTTTAATATTCGATTAAAATTCTAAAAAAAATTCAAATGAAAAAAAATCACTCCATCAGTTTTCTGTGTACTTTAATTTGGCCGTACAGCAGCAATCTCTATTTTTAGACAAAAACTTTACTGGTTCTTAAGTTAATAAAACTGTAGCAGTTAGACAAAGTTATTACTTTTGTGATATCTCACTTATGAATTTACATACATATATATACATATATATGGTATAATTTGATTGATTGCTGAGTTTATTTCAAACATACTGTATAACAAAAGCGTAAATAAAAGTACAAACAAGAAAAAAGAAAAGTAGCACCATTATACACCCCATATCTTCATGGCCTTTCCGTGTTGAGTTTGCATGTTCTCGCCGAGCACTCTCCAGGCACTCCGGCTTGTATTAATGGTTGTCTGTCTCTCTATGTGGGCCTGCGATTGGCTGGTGACCCTGCCTCTCACCAAATATACGTGTCCTGGGATCCTGAAGGGATGAGCAGTATAGATAATGGATGGATGTAAGGCACTTGGATAAATGTTTCATGTCTAAAAGGAGCAAGAAGAAACTAAAACTTATTTAATCCCATCTCCTCTCCACCAATTTTTAACCAATTATTTAGCCTCCCAATCTTTATAAATATGAACATTTTACATGTTATTATCTACTTTTATTTATGTCTGACAAAATAAGACTTTAACCATTTAAGGAAAAAAAACACACATACTTGTTATATCAGAGTTATGAAGTTGTCTATACATAAACATCTCCACCCACAAACGTTTACAAATGTACACACATTCATACACACACATATAGGCATCAGAAAATGCAAATGGCAGACAAACATTTTGAACAGCAAAATTCTGTTGTCTGGTGGGATTATGGTTGTCAATCAAATTTTAATTCTACATAGGAATAAACACAGACAGACACACAAGATTCAGTCATGTGTCAATTTTTCATTATCTAAAAATGGTGTGCCTTGAGATATATATATGTATGTATATATATATATATATACATATATAAATATATATATATATATATATATACATATATATATATATATATATATATATATATATATATATATATATATATATATATATATATATATATATATATATATATATATATATATATATATATATAAACACATAGATAGATAGATAAATACTAATAAAAATATGAATAAAAACATGTAGTAACTTGACTGTGCATGCACTGATGATGCTCCCTTGACATCAGTAAATAAAGTGGTGCAGGGATGACATATTTTTTGAGTCCAGCACAGAAGAAGTTAGTATTGTGCTGGTTCTCTTGACTAAAAACCTCCAGAATTTCTCATTCTTTATTTGGATCATTGTTGATAATAAAGTCCTCTGGACACAAAGAAGTATACAATTGACATGTTTTGTTGAACAAACCTACTGTTAATGATGTTTTTTAAAGTTTTTCCATCAGGAAGAGTAAAATGCTATACTACTCTGGACCAACAAGATGGCAATTTGACTTAGAAGCAACTACTACAATATTTACATTGTAGCCTCTTGTTTGAGATTTTCCTCTTAATCAAATGATAAAATCTCATACATATGTGTTCATCGACCTTATTTCAGATATTTTTCCAACATTTATTGATGCACCACCCAATTAAGACTGAAGAAAATTTGAGAAAATGGAGGACAAGCAGCAACCTGTTGGATTTTTACCTAAGTGGTGTAGCATAGGAGGCACTGGTCGAGCAGCTCTCCATTAAGGCCTGTGTGATTGTGTATGTTTTAGCAGGCCCATTGCCAGAGATGCAGAAAAAGGCCATCACAGGGACCCGAGAGTGCTCTGAATGTTGTTTTTGCCAGCAAGTTAATGGGTTTGTGTTTCTCACATTATATTAGGAAATAAGTCAGGCACTCTTTTGTGTTTGCACTGGTGGAAATTTTAATGTTTTATGTTGAATATATTTGAAGATTTGCTTGTTATGTTCAAAGTCTGGTCAAAATTGATTATTGGGGAAAGTAACAGCCCCAAAAAGAAGTTTAAGAAATTCTGCAAGGTTGGGATGGGAAGGTGGGCAGATGCTGCGATGGGTCCTTGTCTTTCCAGAGTTTTGGACCCCATCTCTTATTACTAAGAAATACTCACCAGGTGGTACAACTAGAACTCTCCACACAGTTGTTTCTGCCTGGGATTTTTAGACTTCACACGCTGTTCATCCTCTTAGATCAATATGTTTTGAGCACTGAATAATTAAGCATCTGATGCAGATTACGCTTAAGACCTTTCCTAACAAATCAGCTTCGGTGAGAGAAAACAAAAAGCAGGTGAGAATGAATGGGACAGCTGAGTTTCTTTCCTCTTCCTCCCATAGTCATACATTCTCATGGGCCCCACACTGACAGGGAGAATAAGCCTAGCCATTTGTTCAGCGTGAATTTGGTCTCTCTGTCTCTAATCCCATCATCAGTTCAGGCGCACCCGTGCTCTCAGGGAAGCTTACCATGAAGGGCAAACATATGAGGAGCGACGGGCCATGAATACATTATATGGAGGGAATTTACACTTACTGATCAGTTTCTGCCTGTTCTACTGCTCAGCAACTCAAATATTTAATCAACCAATCACATGGCAGAAACTAATGGTTTTAGGCATGTCAGCATGTCCAAGAGGCTCAAAACAAAGAAGAAGAAATGTGATGTAAGGGCTCTGAACAGGACATTGTTGTTGGTGCTCTGTCACGCTATGAATGTTGCTGCACAAATTGAGAATAATCAGACAATCTTCTATCATTTTTATCATTTTACTTGGGAAGCTCATGCAAATTGTAGCCTCAGTTGTCTGTTCTTAGCTGACAGGGGCCTCATACAGTCACTCTTTGACTATTGAAAGCAGCACAGCAGATCACATCTAAACATTCACTCTCACATTCACCCACTGATGGTTGGAGTTTCTATGTCATTTATCCATTAGCAACAGCTAACACATTTCAACACTTTCAAGCCCATTTACACACCACTGACACAGCAGTGGGAGCAACTTTGGGTTGAGTTTCTTGCCCAAGGACACATCAACATGTGACAGCAGGAGCTAGGCTCGAACCTGCAACCCTCTGATTACCAAGTGCACTATGAGACAGCGCCAACGAAGCCAAGACAGATGTATGCTAATAACCGAAATTATTCAACAAACCCCCAAACTCCCTTGATGGACTTGTCATCAAGGGCAAGTGGGCTTGAACTTCTGACATAACAGTTGTAGAACATCACAGTGGTAGGCCTGTTTCAGGGGCTGGAGGAATCAGCCACCTCAGGCAGTTTCTGAAAGAGAGAAGTCAAGATCAAGTACTATTGTGGGCTCTATAATAATGTGGTTATTCTGAATTTTACCCACAATTAATTCTCCTAATACTCTATTCAAACACAAAGCACAGCTGCAGACAGGATATTGTTCCAAGTGACTTAATCTGGTAAGTTTTTCTTTCAGATATGCTCTTCTATAGTCTATAGCTCTATGTTTTATATGTATCTATTCTGCAAATTTAAGATTTTTTTAAACTCAAAGATGCTTGGTTTGGTTTCCTGCAAATTAACAACACTGAAAAAACACATTTTCTTTTGAAATTACACATTATTTTTATTGAATGGCCCTAATATGTCTAAGTTCTGAATTAGGATGTAGATGCTGGAATTCTATTAATGGATTTGTTTATATTGCTAGAAAGGTTATTTTTCCACATTTTCACCAATATTTAAAAAAGTTCTCAAAGGACTTTGATGAAATTTTGCAGAATGTTGGTCTTGGCACAAACGAGGAGTGATTAGGTTTTGGTGCTGCTCCAAATCCAGATGTGGAACCAGAATTTTTTCCAAGGATTTCTTAAAGGGATACGCCAACATTTTTTTCTTGTGTCTTGCCTCAGTCCTGAGTCCACGACAAGCAGATCGACACCATTCTTTCAATAGTACATGCAGTAACAAGGAAGAGAGCTCGCCCACCGCTAATTAGCTTAGCTCTAACACTGGGAGTCAATAGGTAGCAGTAGCCTGGCTCTGGCTACAGTCATCGGATAAGCTCTTCAGCAACTCCAAACTGTCCCATGTGCTTGTTATGACTCGTTTTTTTAACCACTTCATGTTACGTCATGTATTTTCAGACATAGATTAGTACTTTATGTAATTTTTGAAAGAAATATATACGAAACTAAACAATAGGGCCCATGTGCAAACCACCACTGATGTGCTTGAAAGTAGGTCAACAAAACAAGTCAAAACAAAGTGCTAATCTTCTTTTTTTTTTTTTTTTTTGTTGAAAAAATCAAGTTTTCCTTGGAAATTACATCATTAGATCAGTTTTATTATTTTTATTGTTAAATACTCCTTATATGCTGTTGTAACAATGGACTAATACCATAGCTTTTAACTATTTCTTTAACCAAAATTAAGGCATAGAGTTGAAACAGTATAAAGGAACTGTAAATTTATTCATATTCATAACATAAAACTAAATCGCTGATCACTGCTTGTTGATGTCTAGTTTACAGTAAGAGCTCCATGATAACCATAATAATAAGTTCTCAATGGATTTGAATGAAATTTTCAGGAAATGTTGGTCAGCTTCAAAGCTGACAAAAAAGGTGTTAGGTCTTTGCATGGCTGAACACACCAATGTCATAATGCTAATACTACGAATAAATTCAATGGTTCCATTAATATCACAGAATTAGGGATTTTACTATTTCATTGAGAGGGGGTCTACACTTTAAAGCAGGCTGTGACAAACTAAATGATGTTTTTTCTGCTTTAATAAACCATGGTGAGTTTTTAAGTTTATGATAACAGGAAATCATCTAAATTTAGGACAGGGAATGTCATTACAGGCCCCTGCATGAAAGCTTTCCCCTTTACCCCCCTTATGGGCAGCTTTGTAAGCTTTGGCTGGCCCGGTTCAATTCCTGTCTGAGGCTTATTTGCAGAGTGTCCACACCTTCCCTCACTAGCCTGTCCACTTTCTCTCTCTCTATCAAATAAGGCAGAAAATGCACAGAAAACTAATTAAAAGACAAAAAAAACATACCTTTTTTGTGCAGGAGAATTACACTCACACAATTTCTGTATAAGCTGATTCCCCCTTAAGTCTGGTCCTGATATCCCCCTCTACAGACTTAACAAACAAGGTAAATCCAGCACAGGTAAGTCAATGTGCTTGAAAAGCCAACACAACCCAACCTGCAGAGAAGAATCACTTTTCCTCACGGCCATAACCTGCCATGTTCTTTTCAGCGCTTGGTGGACATTAACAAGTTTGTTCAATGACAGAATTCCTTTGTCACTCACTTATGTGAGTCATGCAGAGAGAAGTGTCAGCCTTGGCTGCAGAGTAGTCTTCTGCTCATGGAGGTGGGGATGAAGCTCTCATCGTCAAGGGAATTAATTGAGGCAGAGAGGCAGCCCACCCCGATCAATAAGGGCAATCTCTGTGGCACAGTCAGACAGAACAGCAATTATTTCATCATCTCATAAAATCTCAAATTGAGAGGATTCAAGGATCTCATGCTGCAACGTACCCCAAACAATTATGGTGAATGGCAACCCTTCAGCTCCTTTAACATGCTAAGAACAGGACTCCAGGGAGCCATGATCTCTTGCTCTGTTTTTAAAAGCACACCTTCAGTGGTTGACAGCTGCTAATGGTCCTTTATTTATGTCTCAGAATGTTTGTATGCTTATTAATCTAATTGCACCCCTACTACATAATTATGTTACTTAAATGCTCTCAAGCTGATATTTAAATGGGGTCCCTGAAGGCTGCAAATGCAGGTAAGGTTTTGATCCACTGTGTGATTATTGAGTTTGAAGGTCATTTTTGCCGAAAGCTTCTTCTCTGTGTGTTTGGAAGATGGTTGATTCTCTGTATCAAAATCAGCCTTTAGAAATCTACCGATGGCTGCGCAATAATCTTTTTACAAGATACATAATAAAAAAAATTATCAGCATCAAAGTTAATATTGACACTTCTGGAGTGTGTATCTGGGTCCACACGATGAAGTCTTCTAGTAGAGTTGGTACTTTAACTCCCATCAAGTGTAATTATGGACTCTGTAACACTTCAAGGAATACATTTTTCAACTACTTAACCCTTTAGAGCCTGAAAAAAAAATATAGCCAGAAAATTTTTTGGAGCTGAAATGTTTATTTTACTCTCTACTGAAATCCCAAAAAAATCAAAATTTCCATAAAATGTATAAATATATATTGTTTTGTATCTCATTTGATACAATAGATGTTTTTGGCAACTTATAATCCACTTGAGGACATTTTTATTATTTATCTGATTGTATTCAGATGTTTTTTTAGTAATTTGTTGATCATATTGATTAAATAGAGGTATCATAAAATTATGTATCAAATATAATACAACAGGCTCTAAGGGGTTAAGTGTTAACTCGGTATCAACACTGCAAAGTGTAAGTATTGCTGTAATTATTCATTGTATGTTAAAGGGACACGCCAACTTTTTGGCTTGCTGACTTTCTTACAAGCACTTCCATGGTGGTTTGCACATGCACGCTGTGGTTTAAGTTTTGTATTTATTTCTTTTGAAAATTGCATTAAGTGTATATCTTAGTCTAAAAATAGATAACGTTACATAACACTGTACAAAACCAAGTCACAACAAGCACACTGGATGGTTTAGAGTTGCTGAAAAGTATATGTGATGAGTGTAGGCAGAGGCAGGCTAACACTATCCATTGACTCCCAGTGTTTTGAGCTAAGCTAATTAGCAGTGGTTGAGCTCTGCCAGTCTCTTTCTTGTTTCTGCACGCACAGTCCAAAGAATGGTGTCTATATGCTTGTCGTGGACTCGGGAGTGAGGCAAGACACAAAGAGAAGAGAAAAGGTTGGTGTATCCCTTCAATAAGACATGATTATGTACTTTCAAAACTTTAACCATGCACAATATACTCATATTCCAGTTTGATCCATTATTGTACTTCAGTTTTGATGAAGGGGGAGGGGGTCAGTCTGCAAATGAGCTTCAGGTAAGAACAGAACCCAGGCCTGCAAAGTATATAAGGGACATGCCTGGTTGCTTTACCACTCCATCAAACCAGCGACCCTCTAAAGCAAATTATAAAAAAATATGGCATCACCTTCTTTATTTATGCAAAACTTAGATCGATTTGTTTATGATGTCAACATTAATATTTTGAGCTCTAAAGCAAAAGTACAGCTGAATTTAAGTTGCAAACATGAAATTAATTCCAATAAAGATATATATATATTTTTAATGCAACAAACCACTGGAAAGTAAAGAGTAACAAATATATATTTAGTGACATCTCTTAAAAGACTTCCACAAAAACCTTTACAACAAATTGTATTTACGTGTTTAACATGTAAACAACACTTTCAAAAGGAGTAAAAGCTTATTCTAGAAATGCTGCATTTTTTCATGTATTAATGGAATTTTCCTTTGTAGGTGGTATTAACAACAACAACAAGCTTTATTTATATAGCACTCTTCATACATAGGCAAATTGCAACCCAAAGTGCTTCACAAAATAAAACAGAATGAAATGACAAAAACATACAACAATATATAGACCCTGACCCCCCCCCCCCCCCCCCCCCCCCCCCCACACACACACACACACACACACACACACACACACACACACACAAACACACACACGCGTGCCCAGACTTGCACACACGCTCACACTCACACATACAGTAAATAGACTAGTAACATGGCCTGGCACTGAGGTGAGGAGAAGCCACCTATGGGTGGCCATCCACACTGAGAGGTACCAAAGTCCACAGCCACAGGGAGCACCGCCAGGAAGACGTCCCTGTGGGCAGACCAGACACAACTCCCAGTGTGGAGGGCCCCCATTAGGAAACACTGGAGCTAAAAACAAGAAGATTAAGACAGTGGAATAAAAACAGGCAATAATGATAAAATGTCTAGAAATGTGAGGGTTTAGGAAATTTTAAAAGTAATAAAATGCACAAGACTTAAAATATGTAAGAATAAAAATAAATAAAATAAAGTAAAAAAAGATTAAAGACATAAGAATAGGAAAATATGAGAAATAAGAGAGTAAAAGAAATCAGTTAAAAGCCAAAGTAAAAAGGTGAGTCTTTAGCTTCCTTTTAAAAATATCTACAGTCTCTGCGGCCCTGAGGTTCTCTGGGAGGCTGTTCCACAGATAAGGGCCATAATGGCTGAATGCAGCCTCACTGTGGGTTTTTTAAAGAGGTAAGCCAGGCTGAAACACATGGCAGCCATGTCACCTTCATGTTTACAATGTTTGGAAATTTGAAAATGAATTTACCAGTCAGATAGATAGATAGATGGATAGATAGATAGATAGATAGATAGTAATTATGGTTGTTGTATATTGTTGATAATTAGTGATTATCAGTGAACCAGATTTTGGCACATTTTTACCTCTGCCAAGGAGGTTATGTTTTTGCTGGTGTTGGTTAGTCTGTCTGTCTTTCTGTCTATCTGTTTGTGTTCAAGATAACTTGAAAATTTAAGGATGGATTTGGATGAAATATTCAGGAAATGTGTGGGATGGGATGAGGAAGAAATTATCAGATTTTGGGACTGATCCAGATCACCATCCGAATACGGGAATTTTTTAAAGGATTCTGTAACATTGCCAGATAGGACCATTTTTGCCAAAGTGGACTGAAGCTTCTTGGCCGAAGTCTGCGCTCTCTGAGTGCTTTTCTATAGTTCCTTTTGTGCCATGTCAGCTTAAATAAATATCTTTACCTGAATTTTCTGTCACTTTCCTGGAGAATCCTTTGATTGTATCTTGAAATACTAAAATTAGAAAATGAGCAGCTGCTGGAAAACTTAAAACTACAAATTTGATGCGTGATCTCCAACTTTAAGGTGTTTCATAAGACATTTTAGATTTGAATGCTGCAGTGGCCATAAGATCGAAAGTCACTGTTATAATGGGTTTAAAAGTGTCTTTTCAAATCTATTTTTGTCACATTATTTTTTTTTTTTTAGCACATTTAATAAAATTATATTTTGCGAGTATCTTATTTTTTGCATGCTATTTCACCCTTATCTTTCAGCTTTTAAATGTCTTATCAGTTTTTATCTCATTTCAAAATTGGCATTTTTATTATGTCTGATCTTATTTTTCTTATTATGGTCTTATTTTCTATCATGGTTTTCAATGTTTTAGTCCTAGCTCCTGCATGTCCTCATTTTAATTAAAAATAGCACTTCCTTACGCCTGTTTTTTCAAAGTTTTGTCTTCACGTCTTCTTGACTATCTTGATTTTGTTTCTCTTTTTACTTATCTGTTGGTGTTCTTTAATGTGAAGCACCTTGATCTACATCATGAAAATTGCCATGCAAATAAAGTCAGATTGATTGATTCATTGATTTTTTTTGTCTGACTTAATAGGCCAAAAATGATTATTTTGATGTTGCAGAGCATTTCTGTCCTATTGTTACAGCAGGGATTAAAATGACAAAAAATGTTTGAAAAAACAAAACAAAAACATTCAACGATATGACATGATTATTAATAGAAAAAAAAATGATCTTTAATTCAAAGCCTGAACACAATGGACCTGAGGATTGATGCATTATGTAAATGGGGTCAGTTTGCTCTGAGTACTGTATGGATTATTTGTCAGTTAAGTCACCAAAAGCAAAGCATGGCTTTATTCAAATTATTTATAATCATGGTGTGTGATTATATCTGACATTTTAGTGAAATGTTGAATCACCACTGCACATTTCAACCCCTTTAAAAGTAAATTAATTCAAGTGAATGGCTTACACAGATTAATATTGATTAAAAACTTGCAATAAAACCTTGTTCATATCTACAGCAGCTCAATATGGTGATTTATCTTCTTTGGCACCAAAACTTGGATGCTTCTGTATGCAGCTTAACTATCTATTCAACACAAACTTTGATCTATTTCAGGGAGCCATGGGCGCTTGAGAAATGAGCTTGTGAGATTTGTGTCTTTATTGTCTTCACAGGGAATCAGCTAAATCTGGCAGCGGTTTCATTCTGCTGCACGACAATAGCAAGTTGTTATGAGGGTACTTTTGATGTTCATTTGATAACTGAAATTACATCAGTGATACGCAGTCTCAAATAAAAAAGGATAAGAGGATTACTTTACTGTCTTGTCTTGTTCCAAAGTTCAACTGAAGCTGCACACAGACAGAAAAACGGGTTATTGAGAGGAGATGTGGAGACAAATGACAATGTAAGGACAGACATGCATGTTGTTTCGTGTGCAACGAATTATAAAAGAAATAACAACGATCCTGGAGTATAAATGTCATCTGCAAAGCGCACTTCCTGCGCAGATCTCCAATGACAGAGCCCCTGGCACTGATGTGGACGCGTTAGACCTGCCTCGGGAACGCACAGTCAAGCCACAAGATGCGCACGGGGCGCCACAGCTTGGGAGGAGCTTCGGGATTTTTCCCCCTCGTTTCTCGCCACACTCGAGTAAGGACTCGTTCCTAAAAGGAGAAATAGTGGAAAAGGTGAGTCTGATAATACGTGGAAGGCTTTCAGTCAGGCTGAAGTGACAGAAATACATCCGTAAGGTGGAAGAAATTGGAATTCTCCGTCCTGTTTTGGCAGCGTAACTTGTGGCTACTTTACTGTCGTTCGTGCGTAATTTGGCTGAGAAGGGAAGATTCGAAAGGGAGGACGAACAAGTGTCCAAATTACGCAAAACAGGAGGAGATTTGTGTTGGGGACGAACAGTTCGCACCTGTCGAGTTGGATGAATGAGCTTGGAGAGCTTCTCTAGAGATAATTGAACGCGCACTCATCAGTAAGTAAGTTAATTAAATGGTGACAAATTACGCACGAACGCAGCATCAATGCAGATTTGATTGGGATTGATTTCTCTCAAAATACCGAGTCGGTTGTGCGTATTGGCTCATTAGGAGCACGGTTGTATTGTGGTTTTTGTGCTCCAGCAGGTGTATGGTGACAGATTGCACGCTGGCACAGACTCGCCTCAAGTCAAGGATTACCATCGCTGATCAGAAAATGGTGCTTTGACAAATTACTGATGCTTTGTGAAGTGCACATGTCGCCTGCAGTCTGACTGATAAATCCCTGGCTGTGCTTCTTTGTGTGTACGTGCGTATCTGTGTGTTTGAGTGTGTGCGTGTGTGAGGCTGATCTGGTGGCTGAGGGCGCAGGAGGGCTGTGCATGCTTTTTGGTTTTATTGGCAGCAACACTTGCTGGCATGGTCACATTTAAGTCCACATGGACTCAAAATTAGCCTGACAGTCATTTGCATGTGTGTAAGTCAACATATATTGTGTGCATGATACTTTGGTTTCTTTTATGCATACGATGCTTATTCCACATTGTTTACTTCAATCTTGATAGCGATGGAGATTTATACTAATGCTTTGGGTTGTCATCATCATAGTCTGAAATACTTTAGGCAGTGGCGTGAACAGATTGGGCCATGGAAAAGTGTGGGAAAAACAACATTATCATAACAAACAACATAAAATGAACTTCATTGTGTCTGTATATTTTTGCATTTTATGTTATAGGCTGAGAACTACAGTCATCTAATCTTCTCTCCCTCAAAAACAAGTACAATTTTTTTATGTTGTTGTGTTTGTTTTACTTATTTATTCATAAAGCTTAATCCAAGACCTACACTGAATGTTAAGAACAAAATAGGGAGCCCCCTGGTACTTAAAAATAAGAAAAAAACACAATAAGGCCAAGTTATTGAAAAACTATAAATGCTCCGAGAGCATAAACCTATGCCAAAGCATTGCTAACATTGTTGGGTGAGTTGTCAAAAATGTGGAAATTTGCCCTATCTTGCATTGCTAATAAATCCTTGAAGAAAAAAAAAGTCATGGATGCACATCCAGATTTGGATCAACACCAAAATCTAATCATTTCTCTCTTGTGTCAAGACCAACATTCCCTGAAAGTGTCATTGAAATCAGTTGAGAGCTCATTGAGTAAGTAGCAGAAATGTGGAAACATGCTCTTTCTTCAAATGTTAATAAATCTTTTCAAACATTTCTGGATCCACATCCAGATCGGGATCACCAGCAAGATCTAATAAATGGGTCATTGGCTCATTGGTTACACATTTCAACAAATTCCATCTATATTGTTTTGAGATATACTGCTAACAGACTAACTCATAAGCACCAAAAACAAAAACACCTTGGCAGACGTAATAAAGAGGAAAAAAAATCCCCAAAGAGGCAATTAAATGTGCGTCTTTCAAAACAAAGATACTGAACGCTGAAAAAGAGAGTAAATTTGTGTATGGGGAATATATATGAATAAAGCATAACATTCACCCACTTAAACAATTCTTACTGTCCAGGAACGCAAGTAAATTACTATGATTTGACATCTTATCAAGAAATACTAATGTGCTTTACTATTTTTTTCTGTTTTTTTTTTTATTTTAATATTCATGGATCACAATAATAATTAGATTTATAGCATTAAAATATCACTTTGGTTAAAGAGCTTCTACATACTGGTGTATTAACCATTACAGAAACATAAAAAATGATCTTGGTGATACCAATGCTGTTCATTTAGGACGGCTGCGGCACAAACCTTACAATCATCCCTCAGAGATTTTGGTCCATATTGACATGATTACATCACAGTTGCTGCAGTTTTGTCAGTGGCACATCTTTGATGCGGATCTCCCATTCCACCACTTCCTAAAGGTGCTCCATTAGCCCACTGTAGTCCTCAACAAACTTATGAGAGATGATGTTACCTTTGTGACATGGTAAAAAAAATGGGGTTATAAAGGGATGGACATGCTCAGCAACAACTAATGTAGGCTGTGCTGTTTAAACCATGACCAGCTGGTGCTCAGGGACCCACATGTAGCAAGAAAATATCCCCCACTCCATCACACCATTTATATTATGCAGGATAAACCCATGCTTTTATGTAGTCAACACCATTGATCCTTAACCCTCTGAATGCAGCAGCAGAAACTGAGACTCACCTGATCAGGCAACATTTTTCCTGTCTTCATTTATCAATTCAGCGAGCCTGTGTAATTTGTAACCTTGGGTTTCATTCTTTGTTGACAAGAGTGGCTCCTGGTGTGGTCTCAGGCTTCAGGATTTACCATGTTGTGCTTTCAGAAATGGTCATCTCTACAACTTGGCAGTAAGAAGTGGTCATTACTGTTGCCTTTCTATCAACACAAACCTCTGGTCATTCTCCTCTGATCTCTGACATCAAGATGGCATTTTTTGTCTGGAGTACTACCACTCAGACCATTCTCTGCCAACCCTATAAATGGTTGTGCGTGAAAATCACAGTAGATCAGTAGTTTTTGAAATACTCTGACCAGCCTGTCCAGCGCTAATGACCACATTCAAAGTCACTTCAATTCCCTTTCTTCTCCACTTTAATGCTTGGATTGATCCTCAGCTAGTTGTTTTGACCATGTCTACATGACTAATTGCATTGAGTTGTGACCATGTGATAATGGGGGGATTCACTTAAAGTAAGGGCAAAACATAATAGACAGGGAGAACAGGGCCTGTCTGTGTTTTCATTGAATTCCCAGCAGTTTATTTAATTTCTAAGTTATCTTCATGAGTCCTGCCCCGTCTAGTACATCTGGTACATGACTGGCTGTCTGAAGCAGCACCTTTTTTTTAGCAATGATTCTCTGAAAACATGGTTGCATTCACAGTAACATGGACATCTGAGTTTTAATTAATAAACTATATGCCTATCAAATCCCAGGGTGCAGGATTTAAAAGGCAGGAGACTTCAGGTTTATTTTTCTGAACCTTTTGCTGCTTAAAGCATCCAGGGAAATAACAGGATGGCTTGTGCCATTGATAAATATTACAACAAAGATTAACAAAAATGCAACCCAAGTTTACATGCTCCTTATTGACTCTGCCATGTTTTCGCAGACAGATAGTTTGTTTTTAAAAAAGATAACTCAACATGCTATTAATGGAATTTAGTGTAATTTCAATGGATTCGATTTTGGTGGTGATCCAAATTTAGGATGTGGATCTAGGAATTTTTTACAGGATTTGTTAGCAATGTGAGATAAAGCAGTTGTCCACATTTTTGCTCATAACTCAGTAAATTCTTAATGGATTTTGACAACAATTTCAGAGAATATTGGCCATGGCACTAGGTAAAAGTTATTAGATTTTGGAGGTGACAGTTAAAAGTTGCATGATTACATAAAACATGGCCTCAGAATGACCGGTCATGTTAATGAGCAGATTTAAAGCTCTTCAGATAAGAATACTGAAAATATGTTGTTATTCAAATTAAATTAGTTTATTCACTGACGTGTTAGCAACAGGAAAAAGACTGGTTTTATTAAACCATGCCAAAATAATGATTAATGTAGCCAAAAGAAAGTGTTGAAAGTCAATTCCACCAGGAACATTCATTTATGATTACTAAATTTGATTTCACAGAAAGAAAGAAAAAGCATGCACACCCCAAGAAAAGGTTAAATACTGGGTGCTAGATGCAAAAAACAGTAGCAAAAAGAGACAAAAGTTCTACACACCAGATACTGCACCAAACTCAATTTAATGAGTTTATCACCACAGATATAATTTATCAGGTCCTATTCCTTCATCAGACACAAAGAGGTGAAAATGCTCACCTCCATCTATACAATTCAGGGCACATCTGGTAAATATGTTTTCACACCTAGATCATTTTAATTAATCTTTACTTTTTATAGCGCCAATTCATAACAAGTGTTATCTTAAGACAATTTAAAACAGATCAGGCTGAAGCCATACTCTTCATTTTATAGATACATATAGAAAATACACATATACATATATGTACATACATACAGTACATCCAAAACCCTATATGAATCCATCATGAGCGCAGCACTGGGCCGACCAAACTACAGGGCGCTGCATCTGTAGGGGGCTTACAGTAACGGCATCAAGAAAAAAAAACTGTTTAGCAGCTGGAAATCTTGAGTAGATCCAGTCTCACGTTGACCAGCCACCCACCAAAGCTGTGTGGGCGAAGGAAGGGTAGTAGGCAGAGCCTGGTGGACTGAAGTAAGAATTGAAGCTAGTAACGGATCCATGGGCCAATCAGAGGTCTGTCTCTATAATATTTGTCTCGGCTGAATATAACTTTATTTGAGGTTAGCCCCTTGAGATGCAGAATCTCATTTTCAAGAGGGTCTTCATGTCTATGTGATTGCAAAGGTAGTTTTTATAGAGGTATAATCAATAACAACCATGAAAAGAGTAATTAATCTAATATTAAAATTACCACCTGTAATGATTATAAGATAGACATAACTGACGTTGAATAATACAACAGCATCACAATGAGAATTTATAAGTGATGTGTTTTCTGCTGATAATTGGCATAGGGCCAGAGACAAAGGACTAAATACAAGAATTTATGATAGAGACAAACTTGTGGACGCCCAGACCATAAATCTGTCCTCATCATATTTGTCTCTTGTGGAATATCAGTTTGGGCGGCATGGTGGAGCAGCAGGCAGTGCACGTGCCTCACAGCAAGGAGGTTGCTGGTTCAATCCCCGGATCGGTCAGGGTCTTTCTGTGTGAAGTTTGTATGTTCTTCCCGTGCATGTGTGGGTTTCCTTCTGGGCTTCCTCCCACGGACCAAACACATGCTCATTAGGTTAATTGGTGACTCTACATTGCACTTAGGTGTGAGTGTGAGTGTGAATGGTTTTGGCGACCAGTTTAGAGTGTACCCCGCCTCTCACCCAATGACAGCTTGGATAGGCTCCAGCCTCCCCATGACCCTGAAAGGGATAGAAAATGAATGAATGAATGGAAATCAATTCATTAAAGGTAAGCCCCTTGAGATGCAGCATCTCAATTTCAAGAGGGTTCTCATGTCGACTAGCCTTGCAGAGCAGGCAGACCTGCCTGATTCATTGTCTGAAATCCTGCATGTCTGTCTTGCCAACTTCCATTGTCCAACGGCTTCATTCAGCTAAAAGCTTAATGGCCCAATCAGAGAAGAGAGGCGGATGTGACGAAAACAGGAAATGATTGCATGTTTGAAAACAATGGCGGCTTCTGAAGCGTCTCTGTGGATGCAGCAATATCTGCGGTTTTAATCAGAAATGGACACAAAGAATGTCACTTAAAGCTTTGTTATGGAAAATCATGTTTTTGCTCTTCTCCCAACCAGGGATCACTGCTGGGAAACTGGGAGAGATGCAGAAATCCTCCACGAACATGCCGGTTAGTCTATGGTCGTCATGGTTACTCAGTGATACCTGGTGAAATATGCTCTCCTCAGAAGTTTACCAGGAGAACTTGGTGGGGATTGTCGTTGACAAGGTTCATGTCACATAAGCCCCGTTTCCACCAAGTGGTCCGGTATGGATCGGCACGGTTTGGCTCAGGCCGGATCGGTAAAGCCTGATCCTGGTTGCGTTTCCACAGCCAACCGTACCCTACTTGGTAGGCGACGTCTAAGCCGGATGCCGATATCATGGCGTCATAGCAGCGCGACACAGTGTACCCTGCTATTAAATACAACGAAGAAGAAAACGCGACACAGTAAACAAAGAGTAACGATTCTCTTCACCGAGAATACTGAGGAAGGTCTGCACCTCCACAGTCGACCATGGGACACTCGATCTTGATGCCATTTTCCAAACAAAAAAGCCTTGAGAGTTCTCTTCACGAAGACGAGTGGAGATTTAAACATGGCGGGGCTGTGTTGTTCTTTATTACCGCTGTTGCACGGGAAGTGACGTCTCCTTCGACCAATCAACGAGCTGCAGTGTTTCTAGCTTCACCTTCTGGGGACGGATCGGTATGCTTGGCACCCCAACAGAAGGGTCCCAAAAAGTAGGACAGTACGGTTCGATAATAAGGGGTCCTGTCCCGGTTTTAGGCTATGGAAACGCCACAAAAAGTGAGCTGTACCGAGACAAACCGAACTGAACCCTCTGGTAGAAATGGGGCTGTAGAAGTGGTAGATGATACATCTGTGTGGTATAATTTAATTTAAGACAATAGTCTAAGGACTGAAACGTAGTTTAAGCTAACAGCTAACAACAGGGTCTAACTGCTACGTCATACTGTGGCTTGATATGGATTGGTCTGTGATGAGTGTGGCAAGCAGAACGATCATCCAATCACCAGCTGCTGTCGTTTTTGAAGGTCCTGCCTCTGAAAGCATTTCCCAACGGCTCTTTCCCAGATGGACCAGTGAAATATTTCCATGGCGGATATATGTGACTGTCCGTCTGGCGTGTCAGGTTACATGTCTACGTGGTTGTTAAGGTATTTATTATGTAGGTATGATTAATACATCCATCATAGCTATCATTTGGGAGGGTTGTTCTGATACAAGTGGCAATCCACGTTGGGCAGGGTTCATTTTACTACATATGAACACAGCAATCATTCCCTGTTTCAGGTCAAACAACAGTGCCGAGCTTGCCTGGAAAAGGTGGTCTCGGCTCCAATCGGCCCCTCAGCAGTGAGGACATAATCAGCCCGGCAACACTCAGGGTGATGAGTTAATTCATCACAGTGCTTTAAAAGTACAAGCAGCTGGTAGTTGTAATAATTATTTCCTTACAGCTACCGGGCAACCAGGCTGATGACAAAGAACAACATAATAATTATGGTTTGGATCTCACAGAGTCACTTTTTGTGCACAGGCTCAACATAAATGGAAATCTCAACAGGTTAGCATTACTCACCGTCTCCACAGTAGATCATTAAAGGACTCAACAACATTAGCTAACAGAATTTAGTCCAGCTTGTTCAAGGAGAAGAATTTATCCTTCCCAAAGCTGCTCTCTACTTTTCCGCATCTCTGACTGTTTCTCTGAGGCCACTTGGACAGATGTAGAGGTGGATCTGGGGTCCGTCATGGTCCGATGTAGACACCAGGTAGCATTAGGACATTTAATCCAACTTTCATCGTTTTTATATTATCATTTTGTGGGTATCTGAGCCTGCTGACTTCCTTCCCATAATGCACAGCATGGCTTGTAGTCAAACCAACAGTGGCTGTGATGTACTGAGTTAAACGGGATCAGAATGTGATAAGTGTTTGAGAAAAAGATTTCTACTCACTGTGTTTTTAAAGCTGTCTGCATGCGCAATAAGAATTTCCATCCAAACTCCACACAGCAGCAGTTGTAGGCACGTTTGGGTTAGTCTCTCTGAAGTGGGAAAATCCTCTCTGTGTGTGTTTTGTCTTTTGTTTTCTGATTCAGCTGCTCAGTTTCACGAAAAAATGCCAAGTTAATGTTTTTCTCAACTTTAAAGCTCATCATTTTACTATACTTTAGCAAAAACACATGCACTTCAATCAGTAGCTGCAGTGAACTAAAGATGTCACTTATTGGACACTTACAGATGTTGACCTTTAATATTTAACACTCAGTGTGACTGTGAACACCATGGTTTTATCCTCATAAGTGCAGTCTGAGGCCCTGTTTACGTGAGGCCAGATTCGGCCGAATCTGAAGAGTTTCATTGCATTTTAGCCTCCCGTTGGCATGGGAATGGTGCCTGGAGTGCCTGAATCCGCAAACTTTTGAAACCAGTCTCCAGAGTGGAGCATTTTGAAAACACATCGCCACCTGGCTCCATGTAAACAGGATTCAGCATTTTAGGGTGAAACGCTGACGTCATCACATGCGCAGTACTCTTTCACATGAAGGCTTCGCGTGCATACCAGGAACAACAGCTTCAGCCGTCTACCGAGTAACATGTGTGCTGCTTACCGTGCTCGGTTTGTTATCCAGACAGATTTTTTGTCCCGACAGATTTGTTGTCCATAAAGAAATCTGTCTGGATTTCTTTGTTTGTGAAAAGTTTTTCTTCTTCGTACGTGTGTTGTAACAGCGCTGTTTCTCTGCAAACCTACATCGCCATCTACTGGAATGGCATGCACACTACAGCGTTTTAAGTTGTTCTGACGTCTCCATGTGAATGCAGATTGCTTTTGAGGACACAAAGGAAAAACCTTTGCGTTTCAGGTCAGAGTGTCTCCGTGTAAACAGGGCCTCATTATTTAGTAGCAATATCTCGTATAAAGGGGCTTTTGTAAAACTTTCTTCCATTACATGAGGCCTTTTCCGTTTCCTTAATGATGTCATGGGGATATGCAACCACCCCCAGATAGGAAACACTCAATCACATGTTCAGTTCACATGGCCAAAATTGATTGAACATGTGTTGGCACTGGAAATAGTAGCCACATTTGTCTCTTGAGAGGGTTCTGTTCAGTCACAGCTCATGAGGATTTACATTAAACAGCCGGTTTTGAGCAAGGCTAAAACAGAAGGGTCTATAGGCATCCCAAAATCCATATTTGAGAAGATTTTTAGGCAATGCACTTCACAAAGTGTGTTCAGGGACATTTAAGACTGATGTAAACTTGTTTAAATAGAGTAAACTAAGGGAACTCTGAAGCTTACAACACTTATTTCTATATTGAGCTCACCATTATGAATATCTTTAGTGATAACTTACTAAGTCAGTTTTAGTGGAATAAATTCTGAGGGGAGATATATATTTGTTCTCTCATGGAATCCAAAATTACTTCAATTGCCCAAGTCCTCCATTTCTAACGATTTGTCCCTCCAGCATTGAAAATTAATGACTGTGCTCTGCTTCTTACTTAAATTGCCCACTCTTTATTTTAGCAAATTCAATTTATATAATATTATTAGAATATATGAACTTTATTTGCTCAATGCAATGAACTTTCCAGAAACCATATAATGACACATCATTGCCTTAAACACATTTTAATAAGTCCTCTTGTTCAGCCTCTCTTAAAAAGACTGTTTTCATTGCTCCAGTAATAATGTATTCCCTTTGCTTCCATCAGTGTCAAAGTTAAGTCTTTGCATTGGTCTCTTGTAAAACAGGCTGAAGGTTCCCTGGAGCCGTTGAGGATGTCTGACACCAAAGAGATGGCCTCACACTTACGGCTGCTCTGTACTTCATAGTGGTCCTTTAAAGTAAACTTAGGGGACTGAGTGTGCCCACGGTGTAAGTCTGAGGTCAGTTCAGGCTGAAAAAGAGGGAAAACTACAAAAGAGTCAAGTCCTTAGCCATGAGCCATTTCAGACCATTTGTAAGGATGCTTAAGCCCTCTAAAATCTCATCCATGCTACCCTGAAGTAACGGTTACATAGGAGAGTAGATAGATAGATAGATAAATAGATAGATAGATAGATAGATAGGTAGATACTCAAAAATGAAGACATTAATTTCACCCCTTTAAAAATTTCAATTGGTGATATTTTTTATATTGTTGATTGAGCCTGATTAAGAGGGGAATTTGGCATATTTTTGGGGGAGCACTACCCATACATTTAGTTGTCTTGCTCATTTCACTACGATCCTTACAGGTTGTATATGATTGTGAAGATGACTAATCAGGCTTTCCAAAGATACAAAATGCAATACCAGTTGAGATTTTAAAAGATATAAATGGGCCAAAACTAATTAATTATATTTTGGGCATGATCCAAATTCAGATTGATTGGATTTCGTGGCTATCTGGACCTGGATATGGATCAAGAAATTCTTTTCAGGATTTCTTAAAAGTGCAAGATAGGGCAATAACTCTCCTGACAATGTTGGGAGTTGGGGTTTGTGCACTTCTACTTATGTTATACAATAAAATGCAAAACAGTTTTGCAATCAAGACCTGACAATATGATTCCAAATACTAAAAATGTGAAGTGACACAATATCATCAGACAACCATGTGTGGGTTTTTCCCCCAGGATGTTTTTATAAATTGTCCCATGTCCTGGTGTGTTTGACTGTTTATGTCATGTCTTGGGTGTTTAGTAAACAAGGACTTGATCTAACTTAAGTGAAAAAAAAGAAAAATTTTGTCTCTGTAGAGGATTGGCTGCAGCTCTTCTTCCCTCCCCGTTAGAAACAGTTCGATCTGAGGGGCGGGAAGGTTACCGGAGGCTATGATAATGATAATGGGATGGGGGGGGTTACAGGGCATGGAGCAAACTTTCAAACACTCATGCCGTCTGTGATGAGCAGAGAACGCTCATGTAGGTGGAGGCTGTATAGCTATGACATCATAGATCCCAGGAAGTAAAAACAGAGAGTTTTAAGGGGCATTTTATTTAAAGAGGCATAATGATTACTCTGTGGATTGAGAGTTTAGTAAAGGGTGTCATGTTCTTCAACATTGAAAGCAAAGAAAATTGATTTTGCAGGACATGGGACCTTTAAAAGCTCTATGTTTATGTTTTCTATACTCTCTAAACACCCAGTTAATTAAAGATTTGACATGCATCTTGAATCTTCATGCTGTCTAAGCCCAGAGCTGGCCCTTTTGATGACTCTTGAATATTATGGCACTGACTGAATTGATGCTCTATATTGCTGATTTTGTGGTTGTTGGGGCAGCTCTGGTGGGTTTTGATGGGCAGCAGATTCCCAAAGGGCCCTTGAAAGTTGTTGCAGAGGGCCACCAAGCTATGTTAATCTGGCCCTGGTTCCATGTCAGTGTCAAACTTCTGCCATAGAAATTATTACCTGTCCTGCAATAATCAAAAAAAAAAAAAGCCCAAGGCTTTTTGTCAAGAGAACCTGCCCAATTCTAACCAAAGGGTTCGACTACCAAATGATCACACCACTCTTTTATTGCTAATGTAAAATAACAAAATCTAACACTCTGGAAAAGATGAGTAATTAAAAAGAAGGACAGAAGATTTGCAAGGAACTCGAAGTTACAATTTCTGCAGGAGCTGAGCACCCTAAAGTTCTGATCCAAAACTTGTCCCTATCTTTTTCACACATAAGTGACAATCTTTAGAACCATAGCATTCCAGATATGTTGAAAGCCTCTGGCCAAGTCTCTCATCACTTAATTTAATTAGCATTCTTCTGCTGAATGAGGTGTCAGAGCCTTGGCCATTATTTAAGACTCCAATATGAATAGTAGGTTTTATACATGCAGCCGCAAAATGCTAATCAGCAGCAGCTCACAGCCTCTCACAAGTCATTTAAACGGAAATTACATGATAATGAACAACACAGAGTACACTGAAAATAGAAGAATTCTTCCTAGTGCAGTATGTCCCTGTATTGATCTTTCCTGCAGAAATAGGACATACTTTACCATGTTCCCCCTTATTACATGTAGACCATGACTGAAAGCAGTCTGTTTCTCTAATGATGGAGCTTTGAACTCGCTCATTCTCCTGCTTCCTCCATCATTTTCCTTTAGCCTTTATAATAACACAGGTGCTCGTGAAAAACCCTCCAGAAAATGGTGAATTAATGCAACGAAGCAAACACTTTGACCAAGGCCACATACATTTTCAGAATAGATAGGAGAAGGCAGAAAAAGGTTATATGTGTTAAAACCGGATGTGGTTTGTTTATTAAAGGAGCTGATTTTCTGTTTATTATCATCTGTTACTGATATTATTTCATTTAATGTGCTTGTGACAGCCACCCCTTCATCGATGTAATCTCAAACAATTGTTCTAATAATTAGGCTCTATTCATTAGAGAGTATTCCTGTCTTCTGATCTGCACTGTTTCTTTTCTCAGGTTAAATACCGAGAGCCTTCAAGAAGGTTTGACATTTACAATGAAAACTGGAAATTCAAAGTGGCATCAAAGGAATAATCAAACACTTAAGTTCTTTATAATGAAGGAGCATGGCTTTTACATTTGGGCTATGTGGAAAACAGAGCCACTTAGCAATAATTACTTTAAAATCAGAAGATATTTTGAAGCATGAAAAGAACAAAATAGGCAACGAGATCTTCAAGAGCTCAAAATATCAGACTCAGAGGACCCCTGTTAAATTCCCTGCAGTGCAAACTCCTGGTTTGGTCATGCATTCAAGCATAAACAACTGACATTTTTGCTGGTGGGAGGCCATCTGGGTATCTTGCTTGGGTAACATCAGCAGGAGCTCAGATTATGTGTTATGGGTGGTATATACAGTGAGGAAAACAAACTTCAGTTGAATACACAACAAAGACAAGATATTTAATGTTCAAGCTAATAAACTTTTTCATAAATTTGATGCCTAAAACACATTCCACAAAAGCTGGGACAGAAGCATTTATACCACCTTTCCTTTTAGCGACATTCAATAAGCAAACTGACCTCAGCTGCTCTACAGTCCAGGGTCTCTGTTGACAATTTTTGCACTTTATAATGAACTACACAGTTCCAGTGCGAGACAGGTCTGGACTGTAGGCACAGTCACACTGTTGTAACACATTCAGGATGCACATTGGCATATTTTTGCTGAAATAATCAGGGACGTCAGTGAAAAAGTTGTCACTTGGATGGCAGCATATGTTGCTCCAAAACCTGTTGTACCCTTCAGCCTTAAAGGTGCCTTCACAGATGTAAAAGTTACCCATGCCATGGGCACTAACACACCACCATACCACCACAGATGCTTGATTTTCAACTTTGCTCTGGTAACAATCTGGATGGTCCTGTTCCCCTTAAACCCAGAGGACAGGATGTCCATGATAACCATTTGAAATGTGGACTCATCAGACCACAGCACACTTTTCGTCTCTGCATCAGTCCATCTCAGATTTTCCCAGAGCAGCTGGTATTGTTTCTGTATGTTGTTGATATATGACTTTTGCTTTGTGTGGTAGAGTTTAAACTTGCAGATGAGGTGACAGACTGTGATAACTGACAATGGTTATCCAAGGTGTTTCTGAGCCCACGTGGTGATATCCTTGAAAGAGTGATATTAATTTTTAAAGCAGTGCTTCCTCAGGGATCAAAGGTCATTGGCACACAATGTTTTCAGCCTTGTTGCTAAAAGAGATTCCTATGGATTCTCCAGATCTTCTGATGACTGTTGGGCTTTTTGCTCACACAGTTGTGCACAAGGTGGTGAACCTCACCCCATTCCCATCCAGCTTTTATCTTAAAGTTCCAGCGTGATGCTAACTTCGAGGTTGGCCTACAACAATATATTACGCCTGAACTTCTCTATTGTTGAGATTTTTTGATGCTAAGTATTGATTTTTTCAAAGGGTGGAGCAAGGATGGCATAGTTTGTAGGCCAGCGCAGAAGTTAGCATTGCGCTGGTTTTCTCGGTTAAAAGCCCATGGGATTTTTCACTGTGGTCTTGGTTCACTGCTGATAATAAACACAAAATTATCAAACTTGCACACTTTATTTATTTTAATAATCTTGACGTGGGAACCTAAGTTTCATGATTTTTTTTTAACTCAAGTGTAAAACGCTATTACCAAGCTACCATGGAACTACAACATGGCAGTGCAGCCACAATATTTCCAGTGTATAATGTCTAGCTGAAACCTCTTGTTTGAGAGTTTCCTCAGACATGAGTGACCTGATCCAGTTGGTCCTCATGTCTGTGGCTATAGTGTGAATTATGGATTAATAAAAACAAGCATTAAGAGATGCTTGTCATTTTTGTAGTCCTTTTCAGCACTTTTGTTGGCAAGCGTCTTTTCAAAACACAATGATGCTTTAAAATTCAAAACCAGGGCAAAGGCAGATGAATTTATTTTTTCAAATTAAAAATATTGTATGCATGTGTTTATCATAAATCTTATTCTAGGTATTTGTCTGAAAAAAGTACTCCAAATTAGGGCTGAACAATTTCAGGAAAAATCTAATTGCGATTTTTCTGGCAGATATTGTGATTTCAATTTGATTCATGATTTTCTTCAAATCAAGCTTCAGTGCGATATTCACTATGTTTACAGAATAGACAACAGTAAGGAAATCAATGATCAAAAGCACATAACACATTATCATCTAATATTGATGATAAATTATCTGTTTTCATTATTTAAAGGATACTCCAACTTCAACTCCTAAACAGAGGCTTTGTGTTGCTGACCACACCACATCCTGGGTCAGTCAGGAGTGCTGTAAAAAATAAAACAAAGCTTTGGGAATCACATGATTGTGTTGTCTGAAATCGCAATTTTGATCCAAAAAAGATAAATCGTCCAGCCCTACTCCAAATCCCATATACTCTCAGCCTTTGGAAGCAAGAAGTGCACTTTTGGACTCACTTTTTCACCACTCTAGTGGTCAGACTACCTTAACTCGGCCTCTCTGTCTGTCAGTAGGTTGATCCAAAGTTAGGTTGAAAAGGTGTGTATAGGAGGGCTGCAGTCACTAATTGTCAGCAATCATTATCAAAAAGCCTCCTTACATAATCAAAAAGCCTCTATACTTTGGCTTTGTCCGTTTCTTTCTACACTCATTGTTCATTCTTTCTTGTGAAAGAAATCCACCTATTAACAGATTCATGAAAATAAGTTTTTTTTCCCTCTGGTAACACATTAAAACACAAGATTATTATGATTATCTCATTATTTCCTGAGTAATCTGATCCTGTTAATGCTCTCAAAAGAAGGCCGTTAGTTGCAGAGACTCAAGTTGGTTATGTTTTTGTTCCTGTGGTAATCTGCACTTCTTATCATTATCATTCATTTTTCCTGCTCTGGGATTTTTTCCTCAGACCCTCCTCTGTACATACTTCTCTAAACATAAAGTGCTTTTTTTTTGGTGCTGTTACATAAGCATGCCCCCCCAACTAGCCTCCCACCAGCAAAACTGTCACTTGCTTATGCTTGAACGCTTGACCAAACCAGGAGTTAGAGCTGAACCGTGATACTTCAGGTCTATATTTTGATCTCCCGAATATTTCCTAGGCAGTGCTGTTGCTGTTTTTATGCTTCACTTTAGCGTGAGATGACAAAGTGGTATTTTTTCAAAATTAGATTATTACTATTATTGATCTCAGCTATCAGATTAATGCAATCAAGTAAAAATACTTATTGTTCTGCCTTATTTGTGACACAAACTGATTTAATTTCATGCTTTTTGTCTCCTCAGGTGTCAGCTCAGCCTTGATCTGGCGTCTCCTGCTAAAATGAGCCCACCAGACACATCCAACAGCACAGGCGGTGACGGGGAGGAGGGCGAAACTGATTCCTTGATTCTCCTCAATGACAGCATGGATTTTCATACACCCGGTTTCCACACTGACATCACCAAACACCTCGGAGTCCAGATCACATTAATCACAGCGTACTCTCTTATCATTCTGCTGGGGCTGCTGGGGAATTCTCTTGTCATTTACATGATTATTCGATACAAGAACATGCGAACTGTGACCAACTTCTTCATCGCCAACCTGGCCCTGGCAGACCTGCTGGTGAACACCCTCTGCCTGCCCTTCACGCTGGTTTACACTCTGCTGGATGAGTGGAAGTTTGGGGCAGTGTTGTGCCACATGGTTCCCTTCGCTCAGGCCTTGAGCGTGCACGTGTCCATCCTGACTTTAACGGTCATCGCTCTGGAGCGTTATCGCTGCATCGTCTTCCACCTCGGTCGACGGTTAACGTGGCACTCCAGCTTCCTCATTATGGCCTTCACTTGGACTATGTCTGCTGTCCTGGCAGCACCCTTGGCTATTTTTAGAGAGTACCGCCATGAACAGATCCCGTCTATAAACATGGATTTTGCTGTTTGTTCTGAAAAGTGGCCCCATGGGACGAGCAGAGATGGGGTCATTTACAGCCTCTCAATGCTGCTACTTCAGTACATCATCCCTTTAGCCATCATCAGTTATGCTTACATCTGCATCTGGGTCAAATTAAAGAACCACATCAGCCCGTCCAGTCGCAATGACAGCATCAACCGCCGCAAAAAGACCACCAAAATGTTAGCGCTAGTCGTGGTGGTGTTTGCTATCTGCTGGCTACCGTTCCACGTGTTCCAGCTGGCCAGTGACCTGGACCTGGTGCTGCGGCTGAAGGAGTACAAACTGATATACACATTGTTTCACATCATAGCCATGTGTTCGACTTTCGCCAACCCTTTCCTGTACGGCTGGATGAATAAAAACTACAGGACTGGCTTCCTCATGGTCTTTCGTTGTGAGGATAAGCCGGATTCTTTCCACCCCGACGGCTCATTCAGGACTCGCTCAGTAAGAAGGCTGACTCTGAATGGCCGCAATGGTGGACATCCACCCACTGCAGTGTGAGATTAACACGTCTGAAAAAGCCTATTTATGACTAAACACTCACTGAAAGCACCTTGGTCTGTGTGCTGCCCATGCTTCAGAAGTAGCCTTTTGACTTGAATGGCCTGAGCTTGAGTATTTTTGTCACTGAAGAGGGCTCCAAGGTTTGCATGCAAATCGCTTTGTGTAATGCCTGTCTTCTCTCTGTGAGTGGTAGTTGTGAAAGAACATTACTTTCTCCTATTTAAATATGTGTTTTAAATGTTTTCTATGGTGTTATTTAACTTGGTAAAATGTGTTTCTCGTAACTGCAGGATTATTGTTGTTATACGTAATGTCCAGTTTATTATGCACACCACTGTATAAGTCTACTGTAGTTGACCGTTAATGTGTTCATATGTAACAAAGAAAAAAAAATTACGTTACTGTGATTGTGGGGAAATTTATTTCACACATTTTTTTTGTACTTGCAGGCTGTCCAGAGCATTTGGACGACTATTATTTGATCCACTTACTGTCTTTTTTATTGATTCTTTTTAACCCTCATCCCCAAACTTCCAGACAGGGTGGCCATGATTTACTTTCAATACAGAAATTACACTAGAACCACCAGGGATCACTGCATAGGCCCACCTCAGTACTCTTTCAGATAAAGAAAAAAAAACAACAACAACAGCTATGGCCAACTACCAAGCAACATGTGTGCTGCTAACTGTGCTAGCTTTCTTATCGCTTCTCCAACAAAATGTG
Source organism: Cetoscarus ocellatus (assembly GCA_037902135.1). Lineage (NCBI taxonomy): Eukaryota > Metazoa > Chordata > Actinopteri > Labriformes > Labridae > Cetoscarus > Cetoscarus ocellatus. The sequence continues at coordinate 1,391,092 of JBAMNC010001086.1, forward strand.
GACATACTGCATCAATAGTCTGACCAGTGGAGATGCATTTGTTATATTCTTCAAGGACAGTGCAAACCTACATCACCAACTACTGGCCTGACATGCACCCTACCGTGTTTTCAGTTGTTGTCACGGATTCGTGTGAGCACAGAGCGCTTTTGAAAACACAAAGAAAAACTTTCCATTTCTGGTGACAATGTTGTCAGGTATCAGGGAGATCCATTCTGCAAAGCCTCAAGCTGAAGTAATAGAGCTGGTCTGCAGAGGCACAGACCAATTAGCAGAGGGGGTGTAAAGGACTGATAGAGGCCTCTAAAATATTATGATATCAGTAATATGTTTGTCTTGTTTTCACCTGCAAGAAAGTAAAATTTAGTCATCTTTTGTGTCACAGCATTCCCATAAAATGCAATTTATAGAAAGAAGAGGCCCCTTAGAACATTTATTAGAGGATATTGTTTTTTTCTTTTTTTGCATTCTGCATTTTGGTCCTAATTATATGGACCAGCAGACCCTACACTTCAAAGTAATGGGACCAAAATCACTGAACTTCAGAGTGTAAGCATTTTGATATTTTTATTACAGCATGAGATCTGCTGCTCAGCTGATACTTCAGAGTGTAAGCATTTTGATATTTTTATTACAGCATGAGATCTGCTGCTCAGCTGATACTTCAGAGTGTAAGCATTTTGATATTTTTATTACAGCATGAGGTCTGCTGCTCAGCTGATACGTTGATGAAGTGATCAAAAGTCATCAAAACATGATATCTATAAAAACCAGATTCCAATAAAGTTGGGATGTTGTGCAAATAAAAACAGAATACACTGATTTGCAAACCTTTTCAGACTATATTCAATTGAATACACTGCAAAGACAAGATAATTAACTGTTCAAACTGATAAACTGTGCTTTTTTTTGCAAATAGTCACTCATTTTTAGTTTGATGCGTGCAACAGGTTCCAAAAATGCTGGGAAAGGGGCAACAAAAGACTGGGAGTGTTGAGACTTGCTCAAAAAACATCATCATTCCACAGGTTAACAGGTTAATTGGAGACTGTCATGATTGGGTATAAAAGGAGCATCCACAAAGGGCTCAGTCATTCACAAGCAAGGATAGGGCTAGGTTCATACTCTTTGTGAACAACTGTGTGAGAAAATGGTCCAACAGTTTAAGAACAAAGTTTCTCTACGTACAATTGCAAGGAATTTAGGGATTTCATCATCAGTACCATAATATCATCTTAAGATTCACAGAACTAAATCATGGACATTGTGTCTTCCGGGCGAAAGACAAAAAGGACCATCCAGGTTGATATCAGCACAATGTTCAAAAGCCAGCATCTGTGACTGTATGGGGGTGTGTTAGGGCCCAGTGCATGGGTAACTTGCACATCTGTGAAGGCTCCATTAATGCTGACAGGCACAAACAGGTTTAGAGCAACATACGCTTCCATCTAAGCATCTTTTTTCTGCTTATTTCAGCAAGACAATATCAAGACACATTCTGCAGGTGGTATAGCAGCGTGGCTTCAGAGTAAAGAGTGCAGGTACTAGACTGGCCTGCCTGCAGTCCAGACCTCTCTCCCATTGAAAATGTGCCGTGCATCATTAAGCACAAAATGTCACATAAAAGTCCTTGGATGGTTGAGCAACTGAAATCGTATATCACGCAAGAATGAGAGAGAATTTTAACTACAAAACTTCAACAGGTAGTTTCCTCAGTTCCCAAACACTTACTGAGTGTTGTTAAAGGAAAGTTGATGCAGCACAGTGGGAAACATGCCCCTGTCCTGGCTTTACTGGAATGCATTGCAGGCCTCAAATTCAAAATGAGTTAATTTTTGCAAAAAAGCAATATTAATCAGTTTTGACATTAAACATCTTGTCTTCGTAGTCTATTCAGTTGAATTTAGGTCAAAAAGGATTTGCAAATCATTGTATTCAGTTTCAACATCCCAACTTCATTGGAATGAAGGTTTCTATTTATCTCATGATCTGGGATAACTGTGTGTTTCACTGTGAAAAGTTTTTGCAGTTTTCTCGAGAGTTCAATGTGTCATTGGAGGACAGAGCAAAATAAGATGTGTGGATGTTTGGGTCTGCCAAGAGCCTCAGTGATGTTCACTCAGCTGCTAAAGTGATCTTTGTGCGGTTTGATAATGAACGCAGCTCCATTACAAAGACATTGATCACTGACTTCACTCGTGCGCACTACAGACCTCCCTTTTGGAAATTTCTCCAACAGTTTGTTTGACCATCAAGAAACAGAAAATGTTTAGTACCTCAGTGTCAAATAAAAAGACCAAAGGGTTTGATAATGCATGGATAAGAGGGTAATGATGACTGAGCAAAGTTTACGTCTGTGTTATTTTGTGTGGAGGCCTGGTGGTATACAGTTGATGTTGAACTCTGACCCCATGGGCTGACCTAAAATACTCCTGAATCAGCAGTCCCTACAGTCTCCACTTTTACAGGCACAATAAAACTTCAACTTGCACAATCTACCTGGGGAATGGATGACTCTCTGGAGGGAAAAGGACCCGTATTTTTAAAAGCAGAATGTTATCTAAGTCATGTCAGACACCATTTGCAAACACTGTGGGTCTAAACATTGTCAAATAAAGCACTTAATGAACAAGTGGCCTACATGGAGTGATTCATTTTACATCAGAGGGAATGTGAATGTGGTTTATGTTGCTGGTTTCTAACTCCCACGCTGTTGATTTCCTGGCTTGGCATACATTCCTTTAATGTGGTGTAGGTTATAATAGGAGCTCTAAGCCTTTATCAGGACTACCAGCTGACTAAAACCAACTTGGCGTCAAACCAATGTACACAAAAGTCTATATATATGAAGGTGGTGCTAAAACCCTCAGATCTTTCAAAATAAATTATTTGGTGAACTGAAGAGTTTAAACATGTGCTCAGGGGGTGGTTTTAGTCACTGGAGACCTCAGGTAAAGAGTAATGTTAGGCCTTTCTCCATTCTGTTTGAGATCCACCCATTGTTGTTTATGGATGGATGACAGGTGGAATACACCCTGGACTAGCTGTCAGACAATCACAGGGCTGACACAGGCTATCTGGTCACTTAACCTAACATGTGTATCTTTCAACTGTGGGAGGAAACAGCAGAGAACTGGCACATGCACAAGGAAACCGTGCAGACTCCACACAGAAAGACCTCGGCTGAGATCTGAACCAGTTAGTAATCAAAGGACAGAGAAATATACTGAAGCATTTATTTTGAATGATAAGGTGACTATGTCCAATCAAAATAAGCATATTCAACAAACATTACAGATAAATGCATCACTCTTCAGAGCAGGGCATCTTTGACCATCCAGGGGGCCATATTAGTGTTATCAGCATAGTTTACTATGAATGCAAGATACTCATTACTGAACTCATGCTCTTGACTGATCTAAACAAAATAAACAAATATAGCTTGTCTGAAAATGAACCATACCAACATTCAAATTTCAAGGTAAAATGCAAATATTATGACTCATTAGATTAGCTAAAAATAAAAGATTTTCTAAGAAGTCCAAAAAAAATATAAAGCCACTTCTTTGCCCTTGTGATTAAAAAAATAATTACATTCACATGAAAAAACATGTCTGGGATGGCCTTTAGGTCACAAAGAGCCCAGACTCTGAACGTTAGATTTCATGTTTCAGACATAATAGACCACAGTAATCAAACTGTTTTTTTTTTAACCTTTTGCGGGTCAGTTTTTATCTTACCCTGTAGCACTTTGAGATTGCAGAAATGTAAGTGCAATACAAATAAAATCTATTATTATTGTTATTATTAGATTAGATTGGACTTGATTAACCCCTTGAGAAGAAATTAAGGTTCCAGGAGCAGCATTATATAGCAGATAAAAAGATATATAATAAGATAGATAGGAATAAAAAAATATCAATAAATACAAATAAAAATATAAATAAATAAATTAGTATAAATATAAATAAAATATCAATAAAAATATGGCTACTGGCTGGCTACTGCTCCTTCCCGTCCTCTGTCTTCCTGTTACTCCTCCTCCCCCCGAGTGAGGAGTACAGTCTGATGGCCTGAGGGACAAAAGAATTACTGTGTATCTGCAAAAAATAAAGTGTGTATTTCTAAAGCCCCCCAAAAGCCTCAAAGATTTCTCCATATGCATAGTTTTTTGCAAAATGAGGAAGGGGCTCACACTGGTCTCTCCTGTAGACTCCAGATGACTAAAACCACCCTGGTCCTGATTAAAAGTAAGACAAAGTCACATCAACTAAAGCCTTCTTAATGCTGAGGAACTCCTCTGGCATTTTTTTTACTTTCTTTTGTCATTTTTCTTTTTTTAAATTTGGTGATCATTATGGCTGTGTTAGAGCTTATTGCACAAACTTCAGAATGTCTAATGTGAGTTTCTCCTACAGCTCTTTTATACACTACTGACACTTTCTGCACCATCTTAGGACCCGCAAGCCAAAAATGTACACACAAAAACTACTATAAAATCATCATATTTTGTTTTTTTCATACTTGTTTTATTAAAAAAAGAGAGATTTTTTTAAATAAAAATGAAAAGTCGGGGGATGGGACATAGCTGGTGGTTAGGGTTTTGAATATGTCAAATCTGAAAGTTATAAAAGCACTTTTAATACTCAAGCAATAAGCCATTGCTTGAGTGAAGCAAGGACAGGAAGTCATGACTTCAGATTCATTTATCTGTCCGCTTTAAAGACAAATGAAAATACTGAATATTTTGAAGTTCTGAAGGGTCCTCAGAGGGTGCAAAGTTGAAAATCTGACACCAATGTAAAATAGAAATGCAATAAAATCATTGTTGCTGCTACTTCTTGACATGTACAAGACCCTAATCACCAGCAACCACCCCCACCCACACACACTATTCATTAGGAAAAATCTTTTTTCATTTTGTTTTTTATGAAACAAGTGGAAAAATGTATTAAAACTGACATTTAACCATTTAAAATCCTAAAAATTATTGAATACTTGGTAGTTTTAAGCAGAGCTTAAGTGGTTTGAGATAGTTACACACAAAAAGCCTCAACACCCCACACTTCACCATTTATTAATATTAACATCTCATTTTGCAAGTTGGTTTTAATAAAACAAGTGGTAACATGTATTCAAACTGGCATTTAGAGGGGTAAAATCCTGAAAATTATTGAATAGATGGTAGATTTGTGTAGAGTGGATGGGGTTTGATAGATTTATGCAGAGAAAAATAGAAAAAATATTGATGTGAGATGATTTTAAAACAGTTTTTTAGCATGAACACATTTGGTTGGAGGGTCCCCAGAAGATGCAAAATTTTAAATCTGACACCACATAAAAGATACTGCAATGACATCAATGTTTTTCAGTGTATATATGTATATAAACATATATTTGCAAAAAAACAAGTGTCAATACGTATTAAAATTGCATCAAAAAGGAGTAAAATCTTCAAAATTACTGAATATATGGTAGCTTCTAGCAGAGCTGAAGTGGTTCGGGAGATTGATGCAAAAAAATTGATGATCAGTTTTTGTGCATGTACACTTATGGCTGGAGGATCCCCAGAGGATGCACACAACTTTAAATCAGACACCACATGAAAAGTAATGCAGTGATACACTGTTGGTCTCCATTCTGACACATTAAAAACTCTAATCTTATGCAATACCCCACCTCCAACAATTTAATATATTAAAAAATCTTTTATTTATTTATTTATTTATTTAATTAACAAAACAAGTGGCAACATGTATACAAAGTGGTATTTACAGTGGTAAAATCCTGAAAATTACTGAATGTTTGGTAGTTTTGAGCAGAGCTGAAGTAGTTTGCGAGTTTAATTCAGAAAAAAGCAGACCATGTTGAAGTAGTATGGCTTCATATCAGGTTTGTGTGCATGTACAGTTTTGGCTGAAGGGTCCCCAGGGGTAGGACATTGGAGGGATGCACAAGAGTTTAAAACAGTCCCTCTTTTTGTCTTTCCAAAGACATTTAGAAATGTCACGGTTGCTTATTTTGACAACATGAACTGCCCCCTGACCCGCATGTTTTAAAGCGTGGCTGAAATGCCGCTGCGTGCGTCGCAGTCCTCTGCCGCCATCTAGCGGTCAGAGCGGACACTGCATGAACTTACCTACCGGAAGTGACGTCATCGTTTGACCTTCTCCCCAGCTTCGGGTCTGACATGAACGGACGGGGGCTGCATGGCTGAACTCCATCCTGACAGCAGAATAAGATGCAAAAACTTATTCTTTGAATGTTGTCGACACACAGGTAACCGCATCTGCCTTTAAAATCATCTCACCGGTTTGTTTTCTAAAATGTCGGTCACAGAAAGTTCTGGGTCATTCAGGGCCATTCATTCATGATTTTCATGCTAGGCTAGCAGGATGCTAACGAGGAAGCTAAGGAGTGCGGACGTGACAAACCTGACTAATGTTTTATTTAACGTTACTTTGTCAGTTTTTGATTAACTGTCGGTTAATAGTGTCATTGTTCACCGAATGGTATAACTGCACTGAACAGACATTGCTGTATTAATGGGTAATATCGATAAACGTGTACCTGGCTGACAGCTGACTGTTAGCCCTCAACTGGGGTAGAAAGTTCAGGAAGATGTGGGTCATGAGATCATTTTAGTCTGTGTTTAAGTGTGCTGATACATCCACAGATCACACCTCAGAAATGTTACCATAGAAGCAAATACTGTTCGAAATAATTGGATTTAAATGGCACTTCATATGTACATTCATTTAGCTCTTAAGCCACCATGTCAAGTAGCAGTAGTGCCAGCTGATACCATATATCTCCAACGAAATGTCACTAAATTACTGAAATAAATGAAGCAGTAAGCAGGGTTTCATAACAGTATCGACAAGGTCATTGTATCCATGTATTTCAGCTTTATATATAGTAGCTAAACACATTGGTCTTATGTATTTTAATTATTGAAATAATAAGCAGAATGTACAAATTGGCCATAATGCATCACTTTATTATTGCTAATTTCCTGATGTTTACAATTAAAACACAATACAAAATCATTTACTACATACAGTCAGAAAACAATGGTTTACAAATCCTCTTAGACCTATACTCAATTGAATACACGATAAAGAAAATATATTTAACATTCAAACTGATAGACTTTAGTTATTTCTTTATATTTTGCAAGTATTTACAAGTTTTGAATTTGATTCCTGCGACACATTCAGAAAAAAGCTGAGACAGGGCCACATTTACCACTATGTTACATAACCTGTCCTAGTAACAGCAGTCAATAAGCTTTTGGGAACTGAGGACACTAATTGTTGAAGTTTTGTATGTGGAATTTGTTCCCTTTCTTGCTTGATGTACAACTTCATTTGCGTAACAGTCCGGCATCTCCATTTCTTTATTTTCTGTAATACAACACACATTTTCAGTGGGAGACAGGTCTGGACTTCAGGCAGGTCAGTTTAGTTCCAGCACTCTTTTACTCTGAAGCCACGCTGTTGTAACACGTGCAGAATGTGGCTTGACTTTGTCTCACTGAAATAAGCAGGGATGTCCCTGAAAAAGAAGTCACTTTGATGGCAGCATGTGTTGCCCTAAGCCTGTATGTACCTTTTAGCATTAATAGTGCCTTCACAGATGTGCAGGTTACAGCATTCAATATTTTGTCTCTGTTTTATATTCAATTGGGTATAGCCGAAAAGGATTTGCAAATCATTGTATTCTGTTTATATTTACGTTTTACACAATGTCCCAATTTCTTTGGAATTGGGGGGTTGTTCAGTCAGTTAGGGATACACAATATTGATATGCTCCAAGTATGATAAGGCAGTCGTTTTATGGTTTATATGAACGTTTCTATCAATATGTAACAAGGTTAATAGGACCAATTATCTGTCAGCAGGATAATAGGTCAGTGTTTGTAGTTTTTAAAGGGGGCAGATTAAGTTTAATTTTGAAGTTACTGTTGATATACATTTACCATATTATGATGGTGCATCCTAAAAACTTATGTTTTTATCATATGTCAGTATAGATACTGACATCAGCCAGAGTAAGTCTTGAAATATTTGCATAGGCCTTTTGGATATTGGCAAAGAAATGCAGTAAAAAATAAACTGACCAGACTTTTACTATAAAAAAGCCAGAATATCAGAGATGCTGTGATGTGCACAAAATTAGTCCATTCACATCGATTGGAATTGCCGATAAATGTCAGAATAGCAGAAATGTATTTCAAGTAAATTATACACATATCATATATTATGTTGGCATGAACATATGGCTCAGCAGTTGGTAGAATTTGTTATCATACTTACTGGCTGACAAAATGATACACAAATAATAATCTTATGATAGTGCAATTCTCAAATCATATTGTTTTGCAGAAACAGCATATCCCAGCTGTAATTATCTTACGAAATAGGCCGTCTTCTGGTGTACAACTCTTGTTGTTACATGCAGCTGTACTTGTTGGAAGCAAAAAAATCACACATGAAGGGAAAAAATCTTGTTCTGTGGTATTTAGAGGGAGAGTTGAACACTCATGAAGAGATCTACATTCCATATTTCTGGAGTAGCTGACCCCCAAAGAATCTCTGAACATCGTTATAATAGTTAAAGTGAAACTCTTAAATTCTACCATGTTTTTGTGTTAACTGGTTTTCTGGAAAGTTGACAAAATACACATTTCTCCATTTGCCAAAAATACTTACTGTGTGTTTACAAAGAGCTAACAGCCTGTTAACTTTTACCCTAATTTAAGACCTACTTGGAAACTAACTGGCCCTGTTCATTCTGTATTTCTGCAGGGTATTGCCAGAGTAAAAGCGCGGAACAATGGTGAAGTATTACTGCTGCTTGGGTTTGCTGAAAAGCACCTGGGACCAAGTTTGTGTTGCTTTTTGGCAACGGTACCCCAACCCTTACAGGTGAGGGCAGATATTCTTTATCTCATCGCTGTACAAATCACTCTTCGTCTTCTAAAGGTTGTCGGGTTTTTATTTAGATGCAAAGGAAAATGATTTGCATAACTTTTAGGCTTTAGATTTCAGACTTAGAGGGGCTCCCCTGACATTGCACACATTGTAGTCACAAAGTTTTTACTAATATTGTAAAACAGTTACTCAGTGTTTTATCAACGTAAGCATCACTTGAATGGTTCACACAATAACATTCTTTGAAACTTTCTAAAAAAAAAAACAAGCATTAGTTGCAAAATGGTAGTATAAAATAAGCTCTATGTATATTTTACAGATAGATTACCGTAACTATTAGCTATGTTTAAGGTAGTGATTATTAACTCTCACTAACAAAAAAGAAACTTGAACATTTACCACACATGACAGAACCTTTGAACAAAAAAGTGTAACACAGCATGGCACTCAGTAATCATTTAATCTTATTCTTTTTGTTTTGTTTTAAAACATTTTTGTGTTGTGATTGTCAAAATTATAGTTGAAGTTAAAACTTTATTTATTGCCCAGCACTTTATTAAAGGGCTGTACTTTTAATTCCCAACGTTATATAATCAGCTAGTCACCTTAAAGCATCCATTTTTCGTATTTGGAGAGGAAAACAAGTTTTAAGAGTAAAGCGGGGGATTTACTTGCTGTCCCCTGCATTGCTTGAACACATCAGTTGTGTCTAGTTTTCCAGAAGTAACATGACGCAGACACAAGCTGCTCTCCACATGACGGGTAGGATCAACGCAGAGGCAGAGTAGAGAAAACAGAGTTAATCAGGCAGCAGAAACAACAATAACAGAAAGTTTCAAAGACAAAGTGATAAATCAAGTCCACAATCATCAATATCCAAACAATGTCTGAAAGTGCATAGACACAAATATGACTCTTAATAAAGCTGATGCCAGATAAATTATTGTTTAGAAGTCGGGAATAAGGAACAAGTAAGGTGTATGAATTCAACTAGTGACCGTGTGAATTAGTGACTTGTCTGTGGGTGTCTTTGTGTTCACTTAGTTTCTCACATATAAACTGCTCATTAGTATTTTTGATACAATGATCAAAAAATCACTTTATAATGAAGCATTGGAAAGTACACCTTTTATTTTCTTCAGTTCTGTAACAACATCTATCAGCATATTTGCCTGCAAGTCATCAGTTAACACGGTCTCTCATTTTGCCAGAACAACGAGACACTAATGACAAATCTTATAAATATAGAAACTGAGTGAAGACTGTGCTGATGGTGAGGTCTGACCACTGATCATCAGCTGTCAACAACTATTTTAGTATGACGTTGATTAATGAAGTTCGTTTTTTACTCTCAGAATTACCACCATATCTGCAGTTTACTTTTAAAACAACAGGTAGTTACATACAACCTGAGGTCTCTTTGTACCCTCTAGTGGTATATTCCAGTAACAATCATCACATACAGGTATATACAAAAGCACCCATGATGCCAACAGATGCGAACGCAAGGACAAACAGCAGGTATATCACCAGTCTTTAATTTAAAATTGTAGCTAATTTTCAAAATAAACCACAATCAGAAACATACCAGAGGGATGTACTCGATTTAAAGTCACTCAACATCACTTTAAAACTGCCAGTGAGGTCTGTTCATTGAGCTTCAGATCTTTATGATTGATGCTAATACTCTGCTTCCCCCTCATTCAACATTGTCTTCATCAGACAACATTGTCAAACCATCAAATTTAGTGACATCATTTGCTGTCCTCAACAGAAATTTATGTCCTGAACGACACTTTCTCTCTCTCTCCCACAGTAACCATGTGTTAACAGAGGACATCATTTTCCGGGAGGTCACCCCAGCCAACTGCCTCATTTCCAGACGTCTGTTGACCAAAACAAGCCGAGCGCCCCGTTGGATGGAGCGGTACCTCCCAAAGCACATGGCCAGCTCGGCATACATCATCGAGGACTCAATCGTGGACCCTCAGAAAAGGACCATGACCACGCTGACTTGGAACATCAGCCATGCTCGCCTTATGGTACCAAAACGTTTGCTTCCTCACACACTTAAAGGGATACGCCAACTTTTTTATGCTTTCATGTCTTGCCTCACCCCAAAGTCCGTGACAGGCAGATAGACACCATTCTTTTGACTGAGCGTGCAGTGACAAGGAAGAGACGGGCAGAGCTCAACCACCGCTAATTAGCTTAGCTCAAATACAGGGAGTTAGTGGGTAGCGTTAGCCTGCCCTTGCTTACAGTCTGCACCCTGCGGTTTAGTTACCTTAACCTAGTAGGTAATGTTTTTGCCAGCGTATGTTTGTTAACCTGTTTGTTTGTCTGTTTGTTAGCTTGTTTGCAAGATTACACAAAACTACTGGACAGATTTTGCTAAAATTTTCAGTAGATGTTGGTAATGGCCAAACTTAAAAATCATTAGCTTTTGGTGGTGATCCAGATAACCACCATTAGCAAACAGTCGTTCTTGCTCAGTAACTGTCTAACTAAAAATGATATCAACATGATTCTGAGTGCTAGGTGTGGGTTTTCAGGGTCAAGGAATCATATTATAATGGTAACTTTATCAAGGAATATTGATTATAGATGTAACAGCAATATGTGAGCTACCTTGGTTAGTGGTTTGTGCTCTCTGAGTGCTTTCTAGTTTCTTATGTACTTATTTTCAAAAATTACATAAAGTGCTAATCTTTGTCTATAAATAGAAAACATAACATAACATATTAAAAAAATAGTCACGACAAGCACACTGAACTGTTTACAGTTGCTGAAGAGTTTATCTGATGACTGTAGGCAGAGGCAGGCTAATGCTACCTATTGACTCCCAGTGTTTGAGCTAAGCTAATTAGCAGTGGACTAGCTTTGTCCGCCTCTTCTTGTAACTGGTCGCACCGTAAAAAGAATGGTGTCTAGTTGTTTGTTATGGACTCGGGAGTGAGGCAAGACATGAAAACAAAAAAGAAAATTTTGGCGTATCCCTTTAAAAGTACAGAGAAACAGCTCGGCCTCATGTTGCCTTTGTTTGTTTTCCCCTCTCTCTGTTCCAGTCTGTGGAAGAGCGGTGCGAGTACGGAATTAACCCTGAGAACGGCAGCTGGACGGAGATAAAAAGAGAAGCTTGGATATCCTCCAATGTGTACGGACTCACAAGAGCTATTCAGGTCAGTGGAGTAAAGTGGAGCGAAACTTTACGTAACCGATTGAGGAAAGTGGTGTTTGACATCTGGTGGGGAGACTTTTCATTCAGTAATTGGAAACATAAAACACAGAGTTAAGAAGCAGCAGCTGGACTGTTGATGCTGTTGGCTGTAAATGTATTGACTCAATGATTTATGCATGACAGTCAGAGTGGGATTTTAATGTTGTGCGGTTCCCATGATCTGTGTTTGTAAATATGTGGACATCAATATGAGTTCCAGGTTGTCAAGACCAGACTTTGTGTTTTCTCTTTCCAGGAATTTGGCCTTGCAAGGTTCAAGACCAGTGTCACAAAGACCATGAAAGGTTTTGAGTACGTGCTGGCCAAAATGCAAGGTAATTGGGCAATATGACATTTTTACTTGGCAGGTCAACTCCTAAATGTGGGTTACAGAGCTTTTTTTTTATGGGTTGTGAAAGTGTACCAGAAAGGAAGGTGCCAAAAGTCTGAGGCAAATTTCTTTTTAGCTGTAACAAGGGAATTTTGGTGGTTTTCTTAAAATTTTGATTGATTGAAGTCTTTATTTCCGAGTCTTTATTTCTTAAAATTTTGAATTTATTTATGACATCGTTTTGGTAAACCTTTAAACTGCTGCTGTTTGACATGGTCCTGGCACTGCAAACATGAAGTTCTGTCACTGCAGAGGGGTCAGTCCTAAAGTTCATACTTAAAAACACAAGCCAAAGTTAGTGAAGACCCCTGTCATGCGATGGAATGTTGTGAAATCGGACTTTTGAGCATTTCTTTGTTTTTAGATCCTGGATAATTACAGGAGCAATCCATCAGCCAGGGAGTTAGATCTGTGTCAGTTTGTGCCTGACCTGCTGCAGCAATCTGACCTGAACAGATGATGAGAGGGAAGCAGCGAGTGGCTGGCGGAAGGAAACGCAGCCCAGACTTTGCATCAGAAAATGGTTCTTAACAAGGGGAAAAATAAAACATTGTAAAAAAAAAATCTTCCTGCAGCATCCAGCTAAGCTAATGTTGTGTTTTGTGTAGTTTTACCCTAAGAGTGGGTTCATTACAAAGCTTTTGGTGGCACCATTGACTGCTATATACCACCCAGGGACAAAGCCAGCTGGTTGCTTTAGTGGCAGTCATATTTGTGCCACGAGCCTCGAGCAACCCCACTTAAAAAAACAGAACTATCCCTTTTAAGAATTGTAATCAATTTTCCTGAAATTCAGGTCAAAATTTCTCTTCATTTGGGTAATGTTGGGTCCTTAGGTGAGACCAGTTAAGAACCATTGTTTCTTACTTTTTGACCTTTTTGCCTGTGTGTGTTGAGACATGTCAAATAGAAAAAAACAGAGGAACTCATCAACAGGTTTAGATTTGCAGATGTGAAGAAAAAGATGGGCAAACATTTTGAAGGGTAGAAAGAGAAAAGTGGAACTTAGAGTTTATTTATGGAACTTTAAAAGAGCGCCGTTAAACAAGGTAATCCATACCATGCCCAGACATGTTTAATCCTAGAGGTCCAGTTTGTTTGATTATCACGAGCGCTCAGTGCTGCACTCAGAGGTGCTCTGTGTGAGTGTGGCCGATAATCAAGGTGACCCTTTCTCTTGGCAGTCATTTTAGCTTCTGTCCACATTGAAAAATGAGGTTTTCCTCCTCTGTTTAAAGAAGTCCTATTCTGCTCTTTCAGGCCTACATGCCCTTTAGTATTTTTAGCATGTCTCCCTCAGGTAATAGACCACGTCTGTTAAGACTTCTCCGTCTTTTTGGCACCTGCTGTCGCCTAAAATGTCTAGTTCCCCAGGCTCCTTCACACACACAAAGTTTTGAAAGCTTTTAATCCACTTGTAAAACTTGAAATGCACACTCACACTAGGCCTAGCACAGTACAGGTGAGCTGGGCCAAGTGTGAGTGCACCAATAAAAATACGTCTACTGGCTGGCAACTGCTCCTTCCCGTCCTCAGTCTTCCTGTTACTCCTCCTCCCCACAAGTGAGGAATTGTACAGTCTGATGGCCTGAGGGACAAAAGAGTTTCTCAGTCTGTTTGTCCTGCACTTGGGAGGGAGCAGTATGCATGTAGAAAACAATAGATATATATACATACATACATATGTTGACATTTTATTAAGATACATTTCAGACCACACCAGCCTTCTTGTATAAATACCTGTTTTGTTGATGATTCTCTGATCTAGTAACCTTGCAGAGCAGCTGTGTTAGCCAGACTCCACGTCCATCATCAGGCAGATCTGTCTTGCTAAGCTTCAAGTGGAAACAATTGTGCCCAGTCAAAAAATAACCAGGCTTTTCAGCGCCCTGTAAGGACACAGAGGCAGTAGTACCGATGAGAGAGAAGCAACCTCAAGCCTCTGACTAGTTCAGATGTGACAGACAAAACATTCATGCAGTCGCCCTTGAGTCCTGCCCTTTCAGCTCACTTTCTATGGGACGTTCCTCAGTTGGATGTGAAATGTATTCCATGGATCTGTGAAACAATCCATCTTGTGCGCCAGGGTACTGACCTCGTCTACACAAGTAGATCATCTCTGTAGCAGATAACATCAACGGTTGCATTTCTTACCTCAGCAGAGTTCATGGTGTTACCAGAAGCGTATGTTTATTTTTATCAGGCGGTCTAAGAGCCTCATCAGATGTGGTATTAAGGCTTGTTTTGGTAACCTGTCTTTCAGCTAAACTTGTAACTAATTAAATTGATTCAGCCTGCATGAAAAATACTCTGAGGTAAACATCACACTCTCCTGCAGACTATTTTTGAACAGGCTACCCCGAGGCAAGCCATGAAGATTGTCAATGACCCATCTCATATTCCACATACGCGGTCTGAACTGCTGACCTCTGCTTAGACATTTCAGGCTTCCTTTGTAGCCTGAACAAGTTTAAATATTAATATTTTTTTCTGGTCCCATATCTTACTCCTGTAAAAGAAGCAATATAAAGATTAAATGTGTTTTAACAGGAGTCCTCAAATAAAACAAACAAAAAAAACATTTTAAAGCAAAAAAAAAAAAATATTTAAAATCACAAAGCTTTTTTTTTTTTTTTAGAAATCCTCTGTCTTTATTTTTACCTCCACCACAGAGGTTATGTTTACGGTGTTTGTTTGTTAGCAAGTTACACAAAAACTACTGAACAGATTTTGCCGAAATTTTCAGGAGATGTTGGTAATGGCCTAACTTAGAAATGATTAGATTTTGGTGGTGATCCAGATTCGCCATTAGCGAACAATAGTTTTAATAATGATATCAACATGATTCTGAGTGCTAACTGTGGGTTTTCAGGGTCAAGGAGTCATATTATGATGGTAACTTTATCATGGAACTATTGCTTATAGATGAAACAGCAATATGTGAGTTACCTTGGCAGAGGTTTGCACTTGCCAAGTCTTTTCAAAGTCCAAATGTGATTTCCTGCTTTAATACTTGGAAATGCTGAATTCTTAACCCGTTAAGAGGTCCTTTAGTAAACTTACTCATTTATACCTAATGACAAAAAACATTACCTTCCCAATAACTGCTGTAAAAATAATGTATATCATTTTTTCATAAATTTTACATACCAGTTATAACCCTTCAAAAGCCAGTTTGTTCAGATATCTCCACTGGGAACTTCAACTTAATTTCTAACCGATGTGCTGTGACCTTTTCAGGTGAGACTCCATCAAGAACTCTGGCAGAAACTGCTACGGAGCGAGCGAGAGAGACGGCACTGGCAGCTAAAGAGAAAGCCAAAGATCTTGCCTCACAAGCCCAGAAGAAACAATATGTGTGACGATGAATATGCATCAATCATCAGTTACTTGTAACTGATACTGGGACAGATTTCTCTTTACCCCCTCTGACCACTGGGGCGAAGACAAACTGCTCCCAGTGACGGGTAGATGCCTCTATGAGGAAGCCTCTGACTTAAATGGTGGGTGGACCATAAAAGGCTTGAGCTGGTCTAAGAGCCTCTTCCTTGTTTGCCTCATGTCGAGTTTATGTTACCTTTGATACCAGATCATCTCAGTGTTTACCAGAGATAAGAAGGAAGCAGCGGCTCAGGGTGCCATAAAACGATCACAGCACTTTGCCAAGCACGATACTTTTCCTCAGACCTTTGCTTAACCTCTGTGCCCATCAGCGTTTGCTTTTTACTGTTCCTTTGAGTATCTTGTGTTGTTTTGTACTTGCTTTGTATCATTACAAGCTTCTTTCTCCAGAGGCTAAAATAAGCATACCATTGAAATTCTAACAAAACTCATGTGTCTGATTCAATAAGCTTATGTTTTGTTTCTGTGTTGTTATGTTCAGTTCACACAGCCACACCTTCATCATCCTACCATGACTGATTGCTTCAAGTTGAAGTGTATTGACTGAGGGAGAGTCTGTGTCGTTGGCAGTTATAGCTATGTAAAGAATATACTAATTCAGCACTCTTGGATGTATGATCGAAGTGTCTGCTATCAACAGGGACACCTTGAACTGTAAATTTAGCTTAGGCCCGATTACACAACCAACAGAAAATGTGCTCGTACTGTATCAAATAAAATCAACTCGTTAATAAATCAGCAGTTTCTTTCTAACCATCATGGTGTGATGTCTTAAAACAGTTCATCTTTTCACCTTGTTCAAGCAGTGTTTGCAGAAAGGTCACTCAAGCAATGTTTTACTTTTTTTTATTCAAGGTTTTTTTTGCCTTTATTGGTGAAATCAAAGAACAGAAAAAAGAGTGATGCTATACATTAAACTAACAACCAACAAAGCTCAGGTAAACAAACAAAATGTAAAATTAATAATAAAAAACCGACAAAAAAGAGCATTAACTGACTAAGGGACAATAAAGGAGAATATCAATTTACTTTAGGATTGGAGGTAGATTTTTGGTCAGTGACGAAGGGAAAGAGGGATGGAACAGGAAAACGACGCAGCAACCAATTATTAATTTAGCAGAATAAAAAGTAGCAAATAAAGACATAAAGAGATAAAATAGTTAAAGCTTTCATTTTCACGCACCCACACACACTTCGGTTTGTATATGTACAAGATGTGATCAGTATATGATAAAATAATATTGATAATCATGTATATAAATAAATATATACATATAAACCTGAACACATATTTGAAAAAGAATTGAAGCAAGAAGAACTTGTTTTTATTTCATCATTTTATGGTTATCGGGGGTTTTCATTTTTAATATTTATTGAAGAGACATTGCACATTAATGAACATCTGTGTGGAATATAAACGTAAATATGCCAGAGATAGCAGAACTGCAACATTGCATCTGTAAGTCCCTTGGCAGGTTACATACAATAAATTAACAATACAGATCAAAAATAATAAAATCTTAAAAATGCAGCAACTTCAAAATAAATGTTCAGAGTGCAAGAGTTGAAGTGCCATTATTAAAAGAGGTAGAAATCCAATCACTCAAGTTACAGGTACACAAGCAAACATGTATGGATACTGTATATAAGCATGCACATGCAAGACAAATATACAGAGATAACTGCAAATAAATGGACATAAAACAACCAATAGTAATGCAGGTGTGTAAAGGACACAGGTACATACAGATATGTATTTGTACACTGCAGACAGTTTGCCTACCTGTTAGTAGGTAGAGTTAGTTTTGAGCCTCATATAGGAGAAAACCGAAAAAATACTGTATCATTTATTTATAGAGTACATCCGTTTCTTTCTCAAGCCAATGCAGAGACTCTTATTCATGCTTTAATTACCTGCAGACTTGATTCTTGTAACACTCTCTTTCTGGTCTTCCTAAAAAGGACATTTCCCAGCCTCAGCTGCTCCAAAACTCTGCTGCAGAGATACTGACGAAGACCAAAAGAGGGCCCACATCACAACGATTTCAAAGTCTCTGCATTGGCTTCCAGTGTCTTTTAGAATAGATTTTAAGGTTCTTTTGTTAGTTTTTTAAATCTCTTAATGGTCCTGGTCCAGGCTATTTATCTCACTTCCTGTTATTATCTGAGCCTGTGAGAGCCCTCAGGTCTTCAGGGTTTTTTAGGTGTGACTCAGGGTGAGGCAGCTTTTAGTCATGACGGCCCATTTCTGTGGAACAGCCTGCAGACCTGAGGGCAGCACAGTGTCAGTATTTTTAAGAGCAAACTCAAGACCTACCTTTTTAATTTCACCTTGGATAATTTCTTACCCATTTTTATATTTTAACATGTTTTATTGAATCATATATTAAGACTTTTTTGTTTTATCATTCTTACCAAACAGTATTTTATTATTTATCTCAATTTATTTATTTTAATTGTATTATTACTTATATTCTGTTTAATTTAATTTATTTATTTAAATTATATTCTCATTTTTCAATTTATGATGGCACAGTTCCTTGCTCACACAAAAACAGTTCTGTTGTCAAATGTAATATATATATATTTATATACACACACACACATATATATATATATATATATATACTTAATATTTTGTTGCACAACCTTTCGAGGCAATCACTGCAAACAGGCAATTTCTGTAACTCTCAATGAGACTTCTGGACCTGTCGACAGGTATTTTGGCCCACTCCTCATGAGCAAACTGCTCCTGCTGTCTCAGGTTTGAAGGGTGTCTTCTCCAGACTGCATGTTTCAGCTCCTTCCACAAATGTTCAATAGGATTTAGATCAGGGCTCAGAGAGGGCCACTTCAGAATAGTCCAATGTTTTGTTCTGAGCCATTCTTGGGTGTTTTTAGCTGTGTGTAGTGGGTCATTATCCTGTTGGAGGTCCTGTGACTGAGACCAAGCTTTCTGACACTGGGCAGCACATTTCACTCCAGAATGCCTTGATGGTCTTGAGTTTTCATTGTACCCTGCACAGATTCAAGACACCCTGTGCCAGACGCAGCAAAGCAGCCCCAGAAAATAACTGAGCCTCCTCCATGTCTCACAGTAGGAACAGTGTTCTTTTCTTTGTATGCTTCATTTTTGCATCTGTGAACATAGAGCTGATGTGACTTGCCAAAAAGCACCAGTTCTGTCTCATCTGTCCAAAGGACTTTCTCCCAGAAGCTTTGTGGCTTGTCAATATGCATTTTGGCAAATTCCAGTCTCGCTTTTTTATGATTTGCTTTCAGCAGTGGAGTCCTCCTAGGTCGTCTTCCATTAAGTCCTCTTTGGCTCAAACAGCAACGGATGGTGCAATCTTATACTGATGTACCTTGACCTTGGAGTTCACCTCTAATTTCTTTGGAAGTTGTTCTGGGCTCTTTGTTACCATTCGTATTATTCGTCTCTTCAATTTGTCATCAATTTTCCTTACATCCAGGGAGGTTGGCTACAGTCCTGTGGACCTTAAACCTCTGAATAATATGTGCAACTGTAGTCACAGGAACATCAAGCTGCTTGGAGGTGGTCTTGTAGCCTTTACCTTTAACATGCTTGTCTATAATTTTCTTTGTAATCTCCTGAGACAACTCTCTCCTTAGCTATGTATGCTTTTCTCAGTGCAATATCTACTTACACATCTGCATGTGCAACCATGTGCAGAGGGCATTGTGCAATAATATGTTCAACATGCCACTTTATTATCTTGGGCAGTAGGGTAATGTGCAATGCAATATGCACTTTATATCTCTGTGCAATATTGGGCAATGTGCAATATAACAAGGACCAGAGCTCCCAGACAGCTAGCACTATGCACTTTAGCACTATGGCGCTTAAATTAGCACTCCAACACTTTATAATTTAGTGAATATAATTCCCACGGTCCCATGGAATCACCATTTTTGTCTGTATGACTGTAGGTCTTTTAATATGTTCTGTATGTTTTCTCTGCTATTACGGATGTCTGTTTTGTGTGTTGACACCAACCTGCTAATGGGACTCGGGATGGAAATTAGCCACTCAGCTATAATCCCTTGCATTTACATGTTAATGTTTTTTAATGCATACTGTCCCATTTTCTTTTAAATAATAAATGTAAAATTTAAATCTTTCTGTGGTCCATGTTCAGTGTGGTACACACCACGATACCAAACAGCACAGTGACTACTTTTCAGCCTTTAAATAGGCAGACTGACTGATTACAAGTTTGAAAACACCTGTGATGCCAATTCCAGGACACACCTTAGTTTAACATGTCCCTATGGTCAAATCATTTTCAATCTTTTCTAGGAGTACCATCATTTTTGTCCAGGCCAGTTTCATTAGTTTGTTTTTTAAAATGATTCTGTTGAATTACATTTCAAAAGCAATGTCTGATTTTCATTAGTTAATTTTCAGTCAATTTTTATTTATTATTTTTGTCAGTTTCAAGTTATTTCAGTGACCACTGTGGGTTTTTCTTTCCTTAATGGAAGGGTACCAACAATTTTGTCCGTGTGTGTATATATATATATATATTTGCTCAACTGTCTCTTTGTTAATGGAGAACATTTTTGCTGTCATTCTAATACTGACTCGTCGATGTGTTCAGTTTAACGTTTTTGATGTGCATGGGCGCCCAGGACCTTCATCCTCTCTGCCTTCACAAAATCTTTTCTGCCATTCAAACACACGTGCATGACATGTCTTCCCCATACACCGTAGTTCATAAACCAAAAAAATGCTGTTTTGTTCAGTTTCACCAGAAATTTCAAGTTATGTGTTGCTCAACTTTGAAGCAAATCATTTTCAAACCCCTTAGCAAAAACATGTGCATTTTAGTCAGTAGCTAGCAGTGAACTAAAGATGTCACTTATTGGAATTTGCAACAGTTGTGAGTGAATACACATCTAATATTTAACACTGTGTGACTGTTGTAGTTTATCCTCATAAGCACAGTCTCATTATTTAGTAGCCACACCTCGTATGCTGAAGGAGAAAGACATTGAATAATATTTAAAAATACCATAAACCATACCATAAAATCCTTAATTTTCCTGAAGGAGCCTTCCCAAGGGATAAATAAAGTTCAATCTAATCTAATCTAAAACTGTATTACAGCGTTAGTCTTGTTTTTTAATAGCCATCCCTCACATGACCACTTTAAATAAGAGCAAAGAAGACATTTTTGCTCCTGCACAGAGAATAAACTAAACGCACTGTGGTTCAGGACCATCATTATCATATAGAAAAATATTCAGAAATAACATAAATATAGAAAATATTTATTCAATTAAAAAAAAAAAAAAAGCTTACACCAGTACAAAAATGCTACATAATATGACTGGGCGGAGAGACAGATGAATGCATACATAATATAAAAAGATAATAAGGCATCTTGCATATACAAAGTGAAGAGAAAAAAGCACCTTCTGTTATTAAATATATAGCAATGAATATGATACAGACTTGTAACACAGCTTACATTGCTGAATTATTACAAGCAGACATTACCTGCCCGACTGTTTTTGTTGCATGCATAATTTACATTTATACTGACAAATTATTAAAGCAATGATGAGCACAGCTGTGATGTACTTAATACGAGGCATCAGAATCCTTAATTACTTAATTACAGACTGAATTGTGTACAAATACACTGAATGAACACTTGGTACAGTTTACATAGTTGCCAGTTATAAATGTGCAAATATGACCAGTTTTTCTCTGCTCACAAATTCAGTTTGATATTGACCCACAATCCTTTAGAAACAAAACAAGTGCAATGTGAGGACGTTATGTGCAACAGAAGAAAAAAAGATCAAGATACATGGCTGAACTTACAAAACAGAACAATAATACAAAGAAAAATGTGTTTAAGTGCATGCTACACATGACACACTTAGTGCTAAAGAAAAGCTGTATTGAATACAAAAACAAATCTGATTTAAGGCAGAATTCAGTAAAGATATACCATAGAAAAGAATAAGTTAAAGTATGAATAAAAAAGCCCTTATTTGGATTTAAAGCCCCTTCAGATAGAGAAGCACAACTGTCAATATCACTCAAAGTACAGATGTGTCATGGCTTTTGAAATGAAAGCTTTTAATGCTTGCCAGAAAATATAAAATGCGTAATGTTACATCCATCCCAGCCCAGTGATTTTTACTGCAATTCAGTGCAAACGGACTCCGCTCATTCATAATGTTATCATTTAGCTTGTAGTCTGACATACTGATAAAAAAGGAAGTCCAGAGTTTCTCCTTCTGCAAGAAAACAATGTTCAGTTGTATGGTAACATCCTTCTGCGTCCTCTCTTCTTCTGTTTGCTTGTTTTTTGGAATGTTTCCTCCTCTTCCCGCTCACCTGGTGACGTGACACGTGTTACCGTTTTACTGCGGTCATAGCCAGGCTTTGTCCATGCTGGAGTAACAGTGGTCTGAATCAGTGTGTGTGATGCTCAGTCCGTCAGAGTCCATGCAGTCGAACACGATGCTCTCCACATCCACCTCCACATCCTCTGCAGAGACAAACGCAAGACCATGTCCATTAATGAAAGAGAAATGGACTGAATAACTTGTCATGGTAATAAGGACAGTTTCACTCAGGGGTATATTCTTTTTCATTTCTTTTAGTCTAAAATCATTTGCTCAAACTCTAAAAATACAATAATAAGGAATGCATAATATTGAATTTTTGCAGATATCTGATATGCCGATAATTCCAAACTTGTCATTGCTGATATTGATATTTTTTGGCAAGAGTACAAAGTTTCTCCTTTACTAAAATTGATCCGTTCTTTTCATTGTGACAGCGTATTTGAGTTTGAAATTGATGTGGACCAAGGCATACAAAATTTCATTCTCCACAAGAAGACACAATTGGTTTTAAATTTTAACAGGGTTCCCACTCTTTTCTAGAAATCCTTTTCTAGGACCCCCACTCCCACCTGCCAACACACACCTTGCAGTGTCCTTTTCTACAGTTGTACCGCACATTTTGTACATTCACCCAGATTGCTATGTTCATGCCTCTTCTTCATCATACATTCTCTTACGTTCTCAGAAATTAAGACAAATTTATCATAGAATAGCGCAATGACACCAGATTCCTGTGTCACATAACCAACTGAAGTTACAATATTGGTGTGGGCAATTCTCAGGTTAATCAGGCCTCCTAAAAAAACAACATTAAAGGTTGATGACCAATATCTCTAGCTAGCTCCACCGTATCATATTGAACTTAAAATTTATTTATTTCTAACTCAAAGTCTAGCTTTTATGGAGTGTCTTACTATTATAAATTTATGGTTTATACTTATTTTTTTTTACCTTTGCTTACTCTGCTTTTTTAATCAATATATTTTGTTGATTTACTGTTTAAGTAGCCTAAATTTTATTTTGACATTTTTTATTATTTCTTTTTATCACCATTGTCTTGAGTTTTTATATTTTATTCCTTAACTCGTGTTATTTTTTCTACGCATATTTTATGGCTAAGTGTGCATTAGTTACCAAGTACATTTTGACTTCATTTCCTGTGTTTGATTTTTGTTCACCAACAAGGTAGAAGGAAGATAAATAATTTTCCAGGAAAATTGGTAAATCATTTTCCAGGTTTTCCAGGATACGTGGGAATCCTGTTTAAACATTCAGCAATAATAGGGTGGAATATTTTGCTACAGTCATACATTCTGTGGGTATTACCACCAATATATGATTGATATGGCTACTATATACAGCCAAAATATCTGCTGTAAATATATACTGATTTTCGGACAATATCTTGCATCCCTAAGAATATTTAGAACTTTGACTCTGAATTTGTTTTTAAAGGGTTAGTTCGGGTTTTTTGGGGAAAACACCATCATCACCAAGGATGAAGAAAGCATGACAAAGCAAGTCCAAATATAAGCCCATGCTGATTTTTTTTTCTTTGACATTATTGTTTGGTTTGGGTGTTGAAGTGGGGCTGCTAGAGGTTCATGGCCCTAGAACATATGATCCCCAATAAAGGAACTTCTGAGATTTGTCCCAGGAGAAGCTGTGTTACGAAGTAGCACAGCTTGTCATCATTACTAGAGTCAAAATCGCTCATTTTAAGTTCAGTTTTAAAAGAGTTAGTGTTTGTTGTTTCCCCTGATTACCTGACCTGCTAATGGTGGAGGGATAAATAACCCCTACGTCCCAACATACTAAAGTTCCGAACTCAGGGGAGGAGAAGTTTAATGCTGTAAAGAATTTCACTGTAGCGTTTTGTCAAGCCAACATAGTTTTTTGGGTAGTTCTAACCTGCAAGTTGGTTAATTCCGAGGCTTTCGGTGGCACCATGTACAGCTATGTACCCCCTACTGTCCGCCCCTGGAAATCTCACCTCAGGGACAAAGTTCACGAGTTCCTTTAATGGCACTCATATTTACCAGTGTCATGGGCCTCTAGCAACCCCACTAAAAAACACAAACTAACCCTGTAAGGTTTGGGAGAGTTCCGATACAAGTATTTGAGTATATATAAACACATGTCAATCCCTGTTTGTACCTTCTTTTATAACAGACAAGTAGGTGTTTTAGTTCATACCTTTACATGTTTCGACGGAAATCTTCCATCTTCGTCAGATGAAGACGGAAGATTTCCATCGAAACATGTAAAGGTATGAACTAAAAAACCTTGTTGTCTGTTAAAAAAGAAAGAATAAGCATATTATCAGCATAGACATAATGAACCTTCTTGGACTACATGTCGATCCCTGTTTCGGTACAAACAACAGTGTCAGGCTCACCAGAAATAGGTGGTCTTAGCATGCAAGACATTAATGGAAAACCCTCATTTAGGCCGTTTTTAACAGGCATTTCAGTAATAAAGAACATCTTAACCTTCACTGGATCAGTTTTACTAGCTCTAAGGTACTAGGGTAGGTTAAGCAAAGTGGCACATTGATCCAAATGTTTTTATTTTGAGGCCCTCAGGAAAAAAATTGTTCTCCTGGTATAAGATCATATCTACATATTGAAAAAGCTATGATGGCCAATTTAGTGCAGTTGTTAAGCACTACAAGGGGACACTGCTCTGACCCTGTCCTCCTCTCTCTGTGAGACGTACCTCTGTCAGAGTCGGACCTCTCGGAGGACATGGTGGACCCCTGGCTGTCATTCCTCATCCTCTCCGTGCCTCTCTGCAGCTGCTCCAACCGAACCTGCAGCTCCCTCTGCTCCCAGCGCAGGCGGCCCTTCAGCTGCTCTGCACGCTCGTCCTGCTCCTGCAACTTCTGAAAAGAGGAAGCAGATAGACAGACGTCAGAAAAACTGACAAAAGTAGAAGGAAAATGGCCACTAAGAATTATAAGAAAACAGGATTCATCCACAAAGAGAATACATTGTTCATTTTAATTCAAGATGTTTTGAGGCTAACACATGTGAATTATGTGTCTGTTGTTTTTCTTTACACGTCTGAAAGCTGGTTGCTTCATTTAGTTAAAAATCGTGATATGCTTATTCAAGCATTTTGCTTTTCCCCACGACTGTTAGGTCAGTACTTCATACATGACGGCTGACTTTTAAAACAGTCTCCACTGTTTACAATCCCCAATTCCAATCAAGTCATGTATAAAAACAGAAAAGTTATTTGCAAATACTTTTACACATAAGTTCAACTAAAACACTACAACAGACAAGACAATTAACGTTAAAATTCGTAAATTTAAACTTATATTTTAAAATGTTCACTCATTTTGATTTGATGCCTAGAACACTTAAAAAAGGTTCGGAAAAGAGGCAACAAAAGACTGGGAAAACTGAGGAATAATTAAAAAACACCTGTTTGGAGCATTCCACAGGAGAACAGGTTAGTTGGAAACAGGTGAGTTTCATGACTGAGTATAAAAGGAGCATCCCTGAGCAAATAGTCCAACAGTTTAAGAATATTTCTCAACTTACAACTGCAAGGAAGTTTATGATTTCATCATGTACAGTCCATAATATCATCAAAATGTTCAGTGAATCCAGAGAAACCCCTGCAAGTTAGTGGCAAGGTCCAAAACCAACACTGAATGCCTGTGACCTTTGATCCCTCAAGCAGCAGTGGATCAAAAACTGACATCATTCTGTAAAGGATATCAACACGTGGGCTCAGGAACACTTCAGAAAACCATTGTAGGTATACACATTTTGTCACTTTATCTACAAGTGCTAGTTAAAACTCTACCATGCAAAGCCAAAGCCAAATATCAACAACACCCAGAAACACTGTCAGCTTCTCTGTGCCTGAACTCATCTGAGGTGGACTGATGCAAAGTGGAAAAGTCTGCTGTGGTCTGATGAATCCACATTTCAAATTATTTTTGGAAATCATGGACGCCGTGTCCTATCTGCTAAAGAGGAAAATGACTATCCAGACTGTTATCAGAGCTAAGTTCAAAAGCCAGCATCTGTGATTGTATGGAGGTGTATTAGTGCCCATGGCATGGGTAACTTGAAACGTACAAACAGGCTTTGAAGAAACATGTGCTATAGTGCAAGCAACGTTTTTCCAGGGACGCCCCTGCTTATTTCAGCAAGACAACGCCAAGACTGCATTCTGCACATGTTACAACAGCGTGGCTTCAGAGTAAAGAGTGCAGGTACTAGACTGACCTGCCTGCAGTCCAGACCTTTCTCTCATTGAACATTTTTTTTGCATTATGAAGCACCAAATATGACAACAGAGACTCAACACTGTTGTGCAACTGAAGTCATCAAGCAAGAATGTGAAGAATTTCACTTACAAAGCTTCAATAATTAGTGTTCCCAAATATTTATTGAGTGTTGTGTCAAAGAAAGATGATGTAACACAGTGGTAAAAATGCCCCTGTCCCTGCTTTTTAGGGACATGATGCAGGCATCCAATTCAAATGAGTTAATATTTGCAAAGGAACAATAAAGTTTATCAGTTTGAACATAAATATCCAGTCTTTATGATCTATTTAGTGACTATAGGTCAGAAATTATTTGCAAATCAGTGTTTTCTGGTTTATTTACATCTTCACAATGTCCCGACTTCATTGAAGTTGAGGTTTGTTTGATTATTGTATCTTGTATGACCAATAAAAAATCATAATATTTTTCTCTGTCAATGATAAACTAGGGCATCTGCTCCTCGCGTTGTCTACCTTTATGTGAAGTTGGGCTCGCCTCAGGAGGTTGAGGGTGGTGTTTCTCATGGAGTCAGAGGACAGAGGGACCTGCTTCTTCAGCTGCTCCAGGCAGTGTCTCAGCTGAGCTCGTCTGAAAAGCAACACAAGCAACAATCAATATTTTCATCGCTGCCAAAAAAATCTTGAGGTCTAATATTGCTGCTTGCCATAAGAGGAAACCGTAATATTTAAAAATGGACTTTACATGCTGTTATTTAAGAGACATTTCACATTACCTGTTCTTCTCCAGCTCATTGTGAACTGACCTGCAGAAACAGGAAGAAAACCTTTGTTTGTCTCTGAAACACCTTCATGACATTAACTTCTGCGGAGCACTGTGTGGGTGTGACATGTTCTGGTTCAAAACTGAGCTTTATCAAAACAGAGTCGAGTGGGTCTCAACAGCCACGCCCTCTTGTCAGTTATCAGTTATGTAATGCACTCACCTATTTCCACCAGCAGATATCTTCTTGCTTTTCTGTTTGCTCCTCTTATCGGAGTGATCTGGACTGGGAGGCAGGACTGAAGCATAACCATGCTCTGCCTCTGTGGAGGAAAATCAATCACAAAGTATGCTGATAAATAATCTGTATTCAATGATATGCAGCGCTAACAAGGTTTCACTTTCTTCATGTTAGTGTTCCCTTGTGCTGCAGTTTCACATATATAACCAACTAACAGGCTGTTATGATCAGGAAAAGGTTGACAATTGCCTGGGGCCTTGTGCTCTGAGGGGCCTCAATATACTGTGGGGGAGAAACATATACGAGGTATGTGAGGTATATTCCCTCCAAGAAACTAGACGTGTTTTGTACTGCACACTGTCACATTACAATGTACTGACAAATGGGTGAAATCTGTCTGAATATTGTTGAATTTATGACAGTAATTAAGTCGATATTACAGCTGATATTAAGGAGGTATGAACATGTATAGCAAACATATCAGTTATAAAATATCAGCGGAAATGTTCATATCTGTTAATCAACTTCTAAGGCAGGTTTCTGACTAGACAATGAGCCAGATAAAATGTCTGAATGGCCCATCACGCTCTTCGTTGAATGCTAACTGTTTGAAATACATACTTTCTGTGATAAACATGTAATCACTACCTAACATACACTTTAAAAAAGAACAAAAACAAGAGTAACATGTCAGTGCTCAGGTGGAAAGAACTTAAGTTTCTTAACAAAAAACATTAATCAGTATAGGTAGATGCTAAAACATGTTTAGACATATTGACATGCAAGATATTGGCAAAAAATTCTATATTGTGTATCCCTAAAAGTAGGAATGCAGGAGGTTATCTGCATGATATCACAACTGCAGATAAGAAATCAAGAAGTTACGAATGTTAAGATCTTTACAGCTGATATATCGACAATATATCATATAGTAGCATAATGTACAAATACACCATAATGTGAATATCTACATTTAAAAGAAAATACAGTTTGACATATTAAAAGTGGACAAAATAATGGACATTCAGTGATGATGAGGTAGAGCTGGTAAATTACTCAAGTTTTCATCTCAATTGCATTAACTGCCTCCCAAAATTATACAAACTGAGCAACTGAGATTCAAAGATTACTGCGCCGCTGCAGGTGTTTCCTTTTTTCTATCCATCGTTATTTGTGCTTGGGTTTTCTCACGTATATTTTCATTTGTTGCCTGTTCTTTGATGTTCCCAATGGTTCAAGTTTGTGCATTGTATAAATATTGTGAAATCAATGAGTAAATGTGATGTGTAAGTTCAATATGCATCATAATATTTGCAAATATTATTTTTGCCATAGTCAAGCTGCCTTATAGTGAAGTAAACCAATTTGGTACGTTTGTATATTCAGATAATATTACAGTTAATATATGGGTAATACACGGCCAACTTGTACAGCCAAAATATTGGGAAAAATGTGCATATGTACAGATGCTGATATTCTGCTTTTTAGGCAATAAGCTGCCGATATTGCTAATATTACAATAATACCATGCATCCCTGCAAGCTCCCATCACTGTCAAAATGTCAAAAATAAGTGAGCAATATTCAGAAAAGTCTTTCTTCAGTAATCTGTCATGGATTTGTGCAATACAGACCCTGCTCTCTCTTTCTTGGTCAAAGTTAGTTTCATGTTTATTTATTTCCTGCTCTGCTGAAGCCCCTCTTAGAGCCTTACAACATCTATGGTAAAGGGCCTCATATGGATCTTTGCCCGGGGCCTCTGATTGACTTAATCTGCCTCTGTCGTCTAAATCAATCAGTGAAATCGGGGAGGTCAGAAACTCGGGGCTGCTGTCATCAGCATCATCAGCTGGAGGATCTGTTTTTTAGTTTTGGCGCCATCACACAATACAAATCCACTATTATGAAACCACTTTGTGTTGCTACACAGGTAGTAACACTCGTTACAATGCGCAAAGTGGCTAAATAATGGCACCAATGTGCAGAATATGCTCTTTCTGCTGCGCTTTCATTGATGGAAACGGGCGCTCTGCAGCTCAGATTCATTTTCAAACTGGAGCAGATTGGCGCCTTTGAGTACAATGATGCGACCGATATGTAGGTCACTGAGTCAAATGGGAAAAATCGCCTAAAATAATCCTTCAGCGAGATTATCGATTGTTTCTCACCCCCATGCATTGAATTATGTTTCTGTGTTGTGTTTTGCATGCATAGATATGGTGGCTTCATTGTGCATTTTGCTGTTTTAACAATGACCAACTTCCTCCCCTGCATACTGACATTTTTATCATTTTAAACTCACCCCGCTCTCTCCTCTCCAGAAACTCAGCGGCCCGGAGCAGCACCTGGATGTTGCAGACGTTTCCTTCCATTTTTATTTTTGTTAAAATAAAACAAAAGCAGGTAAACAACCTACAGTGCAGCGGAGCGTCAGTAGCCTGAAGTAGCTGTAGCTGTGTCTGTGCTACGTCTTCAATCCCACTGAAGTCCCAACACTGGCGCTGCGTTCAGTTCCTCACGTAAACTCGGACATTTTGAACTTCCGCAAATATGTATGCGCTGAAGTGCAAAGTTGATCGGTAATGTAAGATTATGTCGCGTTGGTTACGGCATTTCCGCTCATCAAACACGGGGAAATACAAAACAATGCATTTATTTCCTCAGATTTTGTTCTTTAAAACACAAACTTTCCAATTAACACAAATTTGGTAAAGATGGGAATTGCTTCATAGCACGCTGGAGCAGTAAAAAAGAAATAAGACCTATAATATATTTTATTTAAATGGCTATGTTAAAATAGAGAAGATATACAGTTTTCTTTCTGCAGGATGTTAGTCACTATGGCCCATTTTAGCTAAAATTACAATTTCCAAATCCAACAAACGCATCAGCAGACAACGTAATGCGTCATTGTCAAGCCCCCATCCCCTCTTATAGAATCGGTATTTTTATGACATTTTACACCGATTATTAATAACATTCGAGTGTGTAAAAGCAACTTCTGCGCGAATGTGAAAAGACAGAAAAACCCTTTGAATCCCCAGGTTGTCTATCAGCAGGGTTTACAAAGTTGCACCTTTGTGAATGAATCATAAACAACACCTTTCTGCCTTCGTTTAGCATCAGGGGCGCCATCAGAAATCTTGGGGCCCGTGAAAAGATACCAGACTAGGCTCTATCCATAGCAGCTCTGCACGGTTTCTCATCCCAAGTATCTACGGGATAAAGCAAAATGATAATAAATAAGTAATGTATACATAGTTTTTCTGTTTAAAGACACAGAACAGTACAAACAGTGGAGAAAACACTCTAAATTAGTAAATCAAACATATTTGGAGCATTTCATTCCTTTTGACTGTGTGAAAAGAGTCAAAACGTATGCAGATTTTACATTTGTTCTGTTCTGTTACTTGCTTTTTTAAGACCCAAATATTGTAACATGCTATTTGGTATAACAAAGGCATAAACAAAACTAACATCCTCTAATAAATGTCTAAAAGAGTTATTTTTGTATATTTAAATATCATTTTATGGGTGATAACTGATGCAGAACATGTCTAAATGTTACTTTTCGCAATTTAAAAAAAGAAAAATTGGTATTTTACTATGTGAAGAGAACATACATTATTAAATACTTATGGCAAAAAGTTCAATGATGTATAAATAAAAATATGGATGATAAAATCAGGAGTCCCTGAAAGTCATGACCCCCTAGAATCTTCTTAAGTTTTCCCTCCTTCATATCCCCCCCCGCCTCAAACTTTTGTCATCGAACCAAGAAACTAAAAAATGATTAATTATTTGGTTCCCACATTCATTTATGGTTGAGTAATAAATAATACCTGCTTGGATAATATCATAATTGCTGCATTCGTAGACGTTTTATAAAACAAACAAAAAGGCTCCTATTGTAATGGTTATTAGATAACATGCCCAAGCATTACTGAGTATCAAGTAATATGCTGTTGAATAAATATGTGTTAAGGATAAGGGCCACAGAAAAACGATTTTTTTTTTATTTTAGAGCCTGAAATTTGTTTTAAGTCTGAAAAAAGTCAGAATTCTAAGGTCAAAACTATGAGAAAATAGTTGCACTTTTATGACTGACTCATAAATAACACTTGTCTGCCATATACATGTGTGGTTGAATAATTAAACCTGCTTGGATGTCATAGTTGCTGAATTTATACATTTTCTACAAATAAAAATATGACTTATTATCTATTAATTAAAAAATACATGTTAAAGAATTATAAACTATAAAGTGATTGAATGAAAATGTTTGAACTCCAGGATTAATTCCACTAAAAACACCTTTTTTCGGGCTGAAATCTGTTTTAATTCTGTGGAAAATGTCAGAATTCTGAGATTAAAGTCAAAATTCTGAGAGAAAGTCAGAATTCGCAGAAAAAAGTTGCATCTTTATGAATTTATCATAAATAACACCTTTCTGCCTTTTCCTATCCTTAAACTGAAGTCAAAGTATATAGTAAATAGTGAATTCTTTGGCTCCCACCGTCATTTATGCTTAAATAATAATACCTCCTTGATATAAAGAGCTATAAATATATTGAATAAAGATGTTTAAACAATCAAAAATACAGTTTATATCGCCACAATAAGCAGGAAGGCCTGATTAATTGTCTTTTCATAGATAGAAAAATGGGAGGAGATGTTTGCCCTCAGTAAATATGGCGGCGCTCGGCTTCCCTGCTTGTATCAGGTTTCAGTAGCACTCCCCGCACATTAGTGAGGCCTCTCTGCCAGTAGTATCTTTAACCTATGAACTCCTGAGTGTGCCAGTCCTCCGCCATATTGACTGTTGTCTTGACTGGAGGAGATAGAGAACATTTTGAGGTCCGACAAGAAACGAAAGTGTGCTCTTAAATTCATCGAAACTGGTGCAAACTTGGCCAAAGCGTTTTAGAAACAGCGTCGCGATGGCAAGGAAGAAAAGCAAGCAGCAGGGGGTGGCCCAGAAGGAGCTGGGTCCGGGACAGCAGACCGTACCGAAGGGCTCAGTCTCTCCCGGCGATGCAGCTGGCGGTGGCGGCGGGGATGCTGGGCTGGATAGGCTGGCCACCACCAGGGTGAACCAGGTAGGTTAGCTAGCAGCAAGCCAATCGCTGCTTTTGAAGTAGGCTAGCTAGCATCTGGGCTAGCCCCCTCTGCTAATCTAAGCATCCTCCATTGTGCTTTTTTATTTTTTTAGTAGCTAACTCCTGCAGGGGTGAAGTTATATCCACCCGCCGGATGATTCAAAGCTATTTCAGTCCTAATGTGATAGTTGTGGGTGTAGATCTCTCACGTCGTTTGGCATGCAATTAAATAAATAATGCTCCCAACTTAGCGAGCAGACCAGGAGGCTTTCAAGCTACGAGGCTAGCACTGCAGCCCATCACTTCTCCCCCGGACAGGTGACATTGTGGCTCGGACAGGTCGTTTCATTTACAGTCTTTACAACTCTCCAGCCTTAGCTAAGAGGCTAGCCGGGGCTATCGGCTCCAGCTAGCGTGCTGCAAGCGTGCTGACTGCCTCCACAGCCCATCCACTGGCAGATAGCACAGGCTAACCAGCTACCTGCTAAAGAGCTAGTTAGCTGATGTATAACGGGTTCACACGTAAATTGGCTTATTTTGAGTGGTGTTTAGAGTTGTTTATATGACTCTTTATTGTGCTTTTTATCAGTGCAGCCCCTAAGATCTGCTTTGGTGTGTGACTGGAGCCAATTTTCAAAGTTTTGATGCATGTGGTTATCAGCCAATGATGTTGAGCTGCAGCGGAGTCAGTAATGTTATGATGGCTACCTAAAATTATACTTACATTTGTGAAGCTCTGTTAGTGTCAGTAATCTGCTAAAGAAACATCTGACCTCTGGAACACCGTGGTTGCAACTTATACTAAATAACTTCCTATTTACATAATGTGTACTAAACAGGAGAGTTTAGTAGGGGTGTGCACTCGCAAGAATCTAGCGATAAGACTAAGACTTATTGTAATTAAGGGTATGACAATTCGATATATCAGAATACATTATTATACTATTTGCATCAAAATGTAAGTATACTTTTTTTTAAACAGTTTGGGTGTAATAGAGCTGTGCATCTTCACTAGTCTCACTAATCGATTATTAAGTTAACAGTTCAATTTGATTTGATATCACGATGCATTGCAATGCTACACAGTGAGTAACATCCTTGATTTTTCATATTACTGCACCAGGCTGCTTTTAAGATAAAAAAACAAGCAATCAGATAAATATACTAACTCCTTTTATTAATTACAAATTGCTTCTGGGGGAAAAAAACTGCAGCAAAAATGTATTTTTATTGTAAACTTAAATTTTATAGGTCTCATATACCAAAAATGTTTGATCTCCCTCAGAAACAAAACTGGTTGTGCAGTCTAGCAACAGCCTCTGCAAGATTAATAGATTGTTGACTGTCTTTGCGTCGATGTATCTTCATCTCCATCCACATCATCATACAGCGATTAAAATATTGTTTTTGACAGCCGTAATAATAGTACAGAAAATTTTGGCTCAGTTGTTTTGAGTCATGGTTCAATTCCTTTTTTTGTGAGCTTTCATTAATGTACATTTTCAGTATGTGCTCACACTCTCAAATATACACCTCCATTGCGCACTCAGATGTTTCTGACACGCAGTTACTGTTGTTTCTATTTATTAATACGTATATATCTATATCTATATCTATCTATCTATCTATCTATCTATATATATATATATATATATATATATATATATATATATATATATATACATACATATATATATATATATATATATATTCGTGCATTCCAGTTGACCCCAGAATTCTGAATCTACTGCCTCGTTTCCTCTGATTGGTCATGTTTGGGTCACTACAGTTTAATACGGTTTGTAACGGTCAACCCTGATCTTGTTTGCATTTCAACTGCCAGCTTTACCGTCACTTAAAGGTTGGGGGCGTGAGCCGGGAAGTGAGGGTTGCACTTGCTACGTAAATGCTTCACATCACAGCTGTGCGACACGGTCTAAAGTAAAGTGTGATTGTAAACAAAGCGGAACAATGGAGGACTTTCAGCACTCCAGTACTATGTGGAGCATTTTTTTTGTGCAAACAATCTTTACAGCTGCAGCAGCAAATCACTCTAAATCTACGTTATATTTGAACATGGTTGTGTTTTAATTTTTGCTGCTGTCGCATGAGAATTAATGTTTTTTTTGGCCAATCAACGGACTGCAGCACTTTTAGCTCCTCCTTTTAGGGTCAGTTCAGTACTCTGGGCACCCACTCAGGGGGGTGCCAAAAAGTGGGATGGCACTGATCGGTTATTTGGGTACCCTTTCCCCTTATCTGACAGTGGAAACACCAGGAAGTGCATGCCATGCCGAGCTGAAATGAACTGGACTGCTTGGTGGTAACGCAGCTTTCGAGATGCAAATTAGATACCTCACTGGGAATGCCCAGTGACTCACATACATTTTATTAGCCATATGATGCGTTCCATTTGATGTCAGAACTCGGAATCTACAAGATGCAAATTAGGGCCTGTTTACACGACAACGTTGTCACCAGAAATGGAAAGGTTTTTCCTTTGCGCTTTCAAAAGCGCTCTGCGTTCACTTGGAGACGGTGTGGAAACGATGCGTGTTCACACAGATCCACAAGAATGACTGAAAATGCAGTCGCATGCATGCCAGGCCAGTAGTTGGCGATGTAGGTTTATCGTGAAACAGGGGTGTTACAACACGCGTCTGCGCGCTAATGCTTTCCGGTGAAGACAAACTTTTCACAAACAACAATGGCGAGTGGACGCACGAAGATGCAGGACTTTTTTGTCTGGACAGCAAATCTGTCTTGATAACAAACTGAGCATGGTAAGCAGTGCACATGTTGCTCAGTAGGCAGCAGTAGCTGCTGCTGCTGTAGTTGTTCTAGGTGCGTGCACATCCTGTATCTGAAAGAGTACGTTGCATGCGCCACATGTCACCATTTTCCCTGACAACGCTGATTTCTGTTTACACTGAGACGACAACAAAAACATTTTCAAAACTTTTCACTCTGGACCCTGGTTTCAAAAGTTTGCAGATTCAGGCACTCCGGGCACCATTCTCATGTAAGCAGAAAGCGCAAAAACAACGAAAACTCCATTTTTGTCTGTTTTTGCTGTCATGTAAACAGCCCCTCAGATACCTCTCTGGAAACACCACCCTTGGTTGGAGTTTCCGTGTGGGGAGTTGTACACGGAGATGATCCTCGGCTACCCTGACTTTGCCAGCTCGAAACTGGAACGCGGCTACCTGAGATGTGACATAATTCCCACTTCCTTAGTCCGAGTTCCAAGGTTAATGTATGCACCAACAGTCTATGGCGTGAACTCATGTTGATCATACTATTACGCACTTGTGAACACAATGATGAATACATGCTGGTACTCATCACTTGCATTTCCTGTCATTTAAGATGAGCAGTGCGATGTCACTCTCTGTTTGGCACCAACAAACACAAAAAGACTTTTGTAGTTCAGACTTGTTGTAACCTAGAGTTAAGCTGAAAACATTATCCTGTCCCTGGTTAAGTTAAGATGATACAGCCCTGAATCTCTCATGTATATGTTTCTAGCTGATGGCTCTCTCAGTACCTCTTGCGTGAATAGGAGGGCTGATGCAGCAGACAGGGTGGATGTCTATGAGGCTGAAACATTTGTACAAATCCAAATGTTAAAAGAGAACATGTTACCATTCCCAGAGTCCACAGCCTGAGTTTATTAAAAGAGAATCCAACTTTAAAAGCATCAAGTTTCTTGAACAAAACTTTTACAGCATTAACAAACTGTTTCCTCTCCTCGCTGTTCTCTGGACATGAATGAAAAACTCAAAATCCCCGTAAATGGTAAATAATGTTCGCACATTACTTTTGCTTTGTCAATCTTTATTATTTTTACGACAAAACACAAGTTTTCTCTGACTGGAGACTTGTGTGATAGTGTGGGGAGGTTTCTTTTTGCTGATCCAGATGTATATGGTGTGCTCCAATTTAGGATACTGTTACACCCCCACTTAACATGGGAGTTTTAGTAACACACAGTATTACATGCATGAAATACACCCTTTTTAATTATTGTAATTAACATAAAGTTTGTCCCTGCAACATGAATAAATTGGACAGGTTGCTTTCAACCATGTGAAACTGGTGATGCACAAAATTCAGATGTGGGGTAGGAAGTGAAACACCCCGATTGGGAATCAGTGGTTATAATGCAAAGGGGTTGCTACACCTGTACTCCCTTGCAGGAGGTATTATGAAAAAAACGAAATACTTTTAACCACTTTTCAAGACAGTGCAGTGCATCAGCACGTTTTATTACTAATGAGGAATAAACCTCAGATAATGTAAACTCACTGGCTGTGGTGGTGGGTTAATAGAAATCACAGTAATTAAGTGATGGAAAAAAATAAAAATGGAAACCTGATTCTCTTCTTAGTCTGCTCTAACTTCAAGATACACACTGTTCATGTGGCTCTGCTTTCTCCACATGCCAGTTTACAAAAGTAGTGGTTGTAAAAGTTACTTTAGTGTAATGCTAGCTCAGCTTCAAGGGTGTAATTAGATACAATGTGTACAGTAATACAGGGGTGATGTTACATTTGATTACTATTACAAATCTGTAACCGGGGCAATTTATCACAATCTTTTCTCACTATAAAGCCTGTTTTTAAATAAAAATAACAGTATTGAGAACTCTAAATATCACATACATGAAAAGTGCTATTTATATAAAGGCTCCTGCAACATTGATCATTTTTTTTGTCCGTTTCAGTGACATAAACAATAAGGATATTTATAACGGAGAGAGGGAGAGTCAAATAGGTGAATGTCTGCTGCCAACTAGCAGCTGGAAGCTAAACCACAATTCAAAACAGATGTCCCAAATTTTTATAAACTATTAACTAATAAGATATTGATGTTGCGCTTTATTAGAACAATAAAATCAATCAACTCATGACAAGTTCTTCACAGTTAAGGTGTAGAGTTTATGTGTTGTAAAAGTTCTTTTTGTTAAACAATCATACTAGGAAAGTTTGTTTTCAGTTGTGGTGACTAAGGATAATTTATGAAAGTGGCTGGTAGATTTTTTTTGAGTTTATCAGTCACAATGGCAGGTAGGCAAACGGGTCATTTTTCTGCTCTAGTTAACCTGTTTACTATCAATTCTTAAATACCCAATTTTGAAAATGCATCGGATATTGTTATTCTCATCATGTGTCTGGCATTTATTAAATAAATGTTACCTATACCATTTGCTTTAATGTTGTCTATGTCCCACAGACACTCTCATACAAAGTGAGTTATTCTGAGATGCTGAGCCTAGCTGATGTTAATTTAACAAAGTAACGGGACACATCACAGCTTGATTTACAATCGCATCTCAAATCTTGACCTCCTTATCCTGTCTCCTCCTAGCCCATGCATACCTGCTGCCTCCTGTGCCACCGTGAGTTTAAGGACTGGGGAGCGGGCTCTGTTAACGGACTCCCCGGGGGCCACGGGACCAAGCTGGCTGATGCCGTGCCTGCACTCTCTCAGGCGTTATTGCGGGAGGCGCCGGGGCGTAAGCTTGCTGATGCCGTGCCCTCGCTGTCACAGTCTCTGTTGGGAGAGGTGCCTCTGTGGATCTGTCAGAGCTGCTGCAAGAGTGTGGAAGAGGAGGAGCGGCGGAGCACCCAGGAGCAGCCCACGCCGGTAAATACAGAGGGACTGATTTGGGTCATATGTCTGGATCCTTTTCACTTCTTCTGTTTCATTACTACTTTTTAGTTAAACTGAGAGTGTTTGTTGACTATGGTAATCTTATTTTCACTCACCAGACAGAGCATGTATTTGCATGTGCTTACATGCTCCATTTGGCTGTTTGTCTTAAAGTCACGCTGGATTTAGTGCTTAAAAAGTTTAAACTGCTTTCTTTCAAGTGAAACCAAGGACCTGCAATGTTGAATATTCGCTATTTCAACATTTCCACATTTATTTTTGCTGGTACCATTCCAGATGTTAAGGTTTTCACTGTAAAAAGCAACAAGGCAGACAGTCTGTTGTCAGACACAAAGTAAGGCAAACATTGGATTACAACTTTAACATGCTTGCTTTCAAATGTAGAGATTTCGTTACGAAAAAACAAAAAGCATTTTTTGAGGGCTACAAACAGCACTTTAACAACCTGTGACAGAGAATGAGCTCTGTGGTAAAGTAATAAAATATTTCCCTTTTAATGGCGTGGAGACTTTCACATTTAAATACAATTTCTTAATCAAATGACAGGCTTGCAGGATAGTTACTTGAAAAAATCTTTGCAGTGCTTGGAATAGCACAAAAAAACATTATCACCAAGTGGAAACTAAGTTATAGTTAAGACCTAAAACATCAGGTCTTGCTTGAAACTCCAATTTAATGCTTTGAAGTGTAACTTAACTCAATTAATAGTGCCTTTATGCACTAACACCACAATGAGATTCTGTCATATTTACACCTTGAGACATTCACATTAAGTCCGAGACACCGTAACTCCGACACAGCATGGTGGGTGCCCACACATACACATCAGTCAATCAATAAATCTTTACTTGTATAGCACCAGTTCATAACAAGTGTTATCTCAAGACACTTAACAAAAGAGCAGGCTGAAGCCATACTCTTCATTTTACAGATACACATCTATGCATATATACAAAAACATATAATAAATATAATTGTATACACATAAATCCAGAAATGTGTCGATCCAGACAGAGACAAAGGGACTAAAGTTTCATTCGTCTCTGCTGAATATAGACTTAATCAATCAATCCTTATTCATACAGTACTGTATTTGTTAAACATAAATTTTTTAAAGGTAAGCCACTTGAAATGTGGCATCTCATTTTCAAGAGGTACCTGATGTCTGTGTGGTTGTAAAGATAGTTACTATGGATGCATAATCAGTACAACCATGGGTAGAGAGATTGATCTAATATTAACATTACATACACATATATGCAGAGACACTCACTCGCAGTGCTCCTGTCTCCCTCTGAGTCTGTGTGCCTCCCTTTCTCTGATATCACATCTCTGTTACCTCCTCTGGAGACCGAACAAATGGGGGGGATCACTGGTTTCCCCCATTCTGTCCCTGTGACGTTCATAGTGGAGGCAAAATGTCACAGAGACGTAAGTGTTACGCCTTGAAACAGCAGTGGGAATTGGACTGGTGATGAAAAAGTGATTTGCAGTGATGGTACTAATACATTCTTTTTCTTGACGCCGCGTCCTATTGCGTCCCAAAAGGGGATCACGTGACCTGACTGGAATTAAAATAAATAATCAATGTACAGTTGTACATTTTTGAGAGTCTCAGCGTTTGTTTTCTGTCATGTTTACACCATCTTAACATTCTTATGCTCCAGTTTACTTTTTGACAAGTTGGGGTCAATATTCTGTTTGTGTCTGTTTCATAAATTCCAGTTTGAGGACATTAAGTTCTTTTATAAGAGAAAAATGAAAGAGAAAATGTGCTGCTTTGTTGGACTATTGTGTCTCATTGATCACATATTTTACATAAATGCTAATTTTAAGTTTGATATACTCCCACTTAAGACTGACTGCAGACATTTTGTTGATTATTACTTTAAAAACAGCAGAAACGTTACAGGACAGTCACCTGAAGGGATTTAAAAAATATATATATTTAATGTTAGATTAGTTTTCACATTGAAAATGTCACAAGCTTTCATATGTAGTTTCTTGTTAATAGCTTTACATTGTATCCCCATATTCACGTCCCTCTCATCAAGCTTTTTCTTTCTTTTTTTTTTTTAATCCAGGTACCATTGTCACACTCTTCCTCCTGTAAGTCTCAGAGCTGTGGGAACGGTTACCCCGAGCAAAGTACTGTGGATTGGGACCCGAGTTCCTTCCTGTCAGCCCACAAACTGTCAGGTCTCTGGAACTCAGCCCACACCAACGGAGGGGAGCACTGCAACCACAACACGTCTACACACTCACAACAAGGTCTGTCAACGCACGGTAAAAGACAGCTGCTGTGAATGTGTAACCACACGTACTGTAACACATCATAGACCTTCATTTCTTGCTGTGATGGGAGTCTGAGTTTTGTAAAACTGTCCCAGATTTGGTCAGTCAGGGTGTTACAGCTGGCTTGTGGTCATACACACTTTGCAGTAAATGTTTGATAGTCTGTGTGTTACATATAAGATGCTTTTAACAATGATGCTTGTTGCAGAAGCTCACAGGCTCGACTTTCAGATGTCTTTAAAGCTCAGAGAAATGAAAGGTGTAAGAATGCTTTAAAATACGCCTGTTGTCAAAAGAGTCCAGTGTGCAGAAATAAAGAGAGTGAGAGGAGATAAAATAAGAAATACCACCTTTATAAATGAAGAGGATGTGACAGATTCATAGAATGACCTTGGTACAAAAGTGCATTATCTTCATTTACCTATGTGTGTTTGGCAAGAATGAAAGTTTTGCTGTAAATTAATATTTAAATATTTGCACATGAAAAGGTTACAGTAAAGTTGATGGCTATGAAAGATGCAACAGTTCTTGATGAAATATTCAACAGTTCAGTATGATGCTCATGGTTCAATTTACACTTGCGAAATGTGGTATTTTTGGTTTGGAGTAAAAATCGGATTTCATTCATTTGTGCCCTTTTCTCAACATGTTTGTGCTGCTGTGTTTGAGCCCACGAGTAAGAGTGCAGGGAGAAGGAAACTAGACGCTAGAAGCAGTGTGCTGAAGTTGAGCCAAGACATCACACTACTTCGAGGAGAAACAGCATCATCTGTCAATCAGTCAATCAGTCTTAACTTGTGTAGTGCCAAATCATAACGTGTCATCTCAAGACACTTTACAAAGAGTGTTTTTTTTATTTCATGATTTAGTTATCGTTTGTTTTTATTCATACAAATAAAAAAAAAATATTGACAGACTGAAAAACAAACTATTCTGTCCAGAAGGCCAAACAGTGTAAGCTGTCTAAGGAATAAAAGCCAATCTTTTTAAGAACATTTATTCGGTAACATCATGCAACTGACAACATTATTTCATGTTGCTTGGAAAAGGACTGAAAACAGAGTTTCTTTAAGTTGGTATTGAGCAGCAGACGAGTGGACAAGTGGGCAGATGATTTGTTTACATCTGCCGCACAAACTGCAGTTCCAGAACATATATATCATATTTGGGGAATTGGACAGTCAAAGCACAGCCTGTTCATCTGGGCCCTATGTGGTGTGTTGTGTTTAGAATAGGAAGAACAATATTTTAGGCAGCTGTGATTTTCACTTTCATCTGTTTTCTTCCTGTTTCTTGGCCCTCATAAAACTAGTCTATAAAGGTTACCCGCTGCATTACTGTGCTTGTGTTTCTAATTGATTAAACACCTGAAGGATAATTTTTCAAATGATTTTAAAGTCCACAGAAATGATTGCATGACTTCTAGTGAGCTCAGCTTTGCCTGTCTTTGCTTGTCCACCCCTGATTTTCACGCATGTTTGCAGTATCAAACAATCAAAGCGAAATTGAAAGGGCAATGAACTGCTCTTTGTATTTGATTTTGGGCCGTAGGGAGCGTTGAAGTGGAAATTTACTTTTAATATTGCTGTTTGTATCAAGTTCCATGTAGAAAGTTGGGCATATGCCCCTGAGAAAGAGTCCTTTTTTGTACTGAAATGACTTTACTTAATTATTTAGATGTAGCTTTTTTTTTCTCAGTCATATTTTTGGTTTGCAGAAAGGGCTTTTATCATCCCACTGAGGAGAGTGTTGTCATGCCAGGTTTTTTCCCAAAGTGGTATGAATTTAATAGGTCCCATAGGTCCAGAGTATTTCCTTTTATTGCAACAACTTTAAATCCAACATGAGGTAAATTGAACGTTTTTCCTTCATTTTGCAGGTCTAGCAGCAGGTTCAGCCTGTCACGAGAAAAGAGGGCTTCATGAAGCGCCTGGGAAATCTGCTAAAACCTCAGCACCCAAAGTTTGCCCTTATAGTCATCCCTCAACCCAGAACTCTAGCGGATCTTCTGCTGGAAGCCCCCTTTCTACCTCAGCAGACCTTTGTAAGACCACTCCCAAGCACTTCAAGACCATGTGCCGTCGACCAACTCCACCAGGTAACATTCCCTCAAACTCTGAAATCAGTTCAGCTCTGTTTTATCACTTCTTTCTTGACTTGAATAAATACTCTGGGATTTTCTGCCAAACCACAATTTTATCCTTTCATCTCAAAAGGATACCGTAATTTCTCGATTTTAATACACAGTCGATTGTAACACGCACCCCATATTTTCACAATTTTGGCTAGAAAAACACTGCACTCGAATATAACATCCACCCAAATTTTGCCCAAACCTTGCTCTCTTAGACAACTCAAAAAATACCTTTATTCAAAGTTTTAATCAATGGAATTTCAGTATTTTCACAACAAATACACGATTTTCTCTCTCAAACAGATGAGGAAACACCTTTTGCTTCACACATGCGCAATTACTCGATTTCTGCCAGAGCATGCTCAGTCACAGTGTAGCGACCAATCAGAGAGCAGCTATCAATATGCCCATGTCTTCGACCAATCACAGCACAGCTATTTTGCGCTGCCCCCTCGCTCACAAGATGGCAGCGCCCTGTGTTTGCCAGTGAGTGGTAACACTTATGAATTAAACGATGATTACACAAAGTTAAACTAATTAAGACCCAAAATATTGGATTAGAGCAGTTTAACAGTCAGTTTAATAAGAATTATGCAAGTTTGGCGGTATTGTTTCGCAGAGAAAGAGAATAATTCAGCTTTTTATATCAGAGGAGTTGTAATCGTGATGTTGGTGAGACGAAATATTTTACATATTTTGCTTGTGTATAATACGCACCTGAAAAAATTAGAGCTTATTTAAGAGCAAAATAATGTGTGTTGTATACGAGAAATTACGGTAGAAAAGACCTGACAAAAACTGATGCAACATTTGAAAGTCATTTATTTGCCAACAAAACTTTTCTTGTTTTTAATATTCCAGGTGAAGCCTTCCACCCCACTGACCACCATCAACACACAGACTTGTCGGTACCCCCCAACAGTCCCACCGGCCTGTCGTCCCAGCATTCCTCACTCCTGCCTCCAAAGCCTAACTCGGGGCAGCACAGCCACGTCACCTCCTCGTCCGGTCCAGGTGTGGCAGCTCACGCTCCCTTCTCCCCGCTGGTACCAAACCTCCACGGTCCTTCAGCCAAACTCAATTCTCCCAGTCCAGACAGTCCGACATCTGTCCACAAGCCCAGCCCCTGCAAAAACTCCCACATTCCTGCCGTGAACACACAACACAGCAAACTGGGCACGTCGATCATGGGCTGTAACCACCCATGTAATGGACATAGTGCGGGAACAGTGGCCACTTCAAATGTAGGCCATCTGACAGCTGGGGCCTGCAGGTTGGTATTACCATCTCAACACTCCGTTATTGAATATGTGGAACTGCCTCCTCGCTGTATTTATTCAACATATCAATCCCTGTGGAAGCTTTATACCAAGTCTTTCTTTATCTCTACAGGGACCAGGCATGTAAGGGGCACAAAATGACTAATGGAACGTTGTGTCATCCTTCGTCTGAGCTCGAGGAGGGCGAGGATGAAGACAGCAGCTCTGAGAGGAGCTCTTGTGCCTCCTCTTCCACCAACCAGAAGGACGGGAAGTACTGCGACTGCTGCTACTGCGAGTTCTTTGGACACAACGCGGTACATAAAAGCTTTTTGTCACTATTCTCTGACGAGTGAGGCTGTTCCCAGGCGTATAATTTCAAATGGCCAATAATTCTGTTAACCAACTAGTCTTAAGTTTGTAAAGCACTCCCCAATAAGGAGACTGTCGGCAAAAGGAAGGTAGCAAATGCTTCTGTTGGCAGTAGTGCTGTCACTTTTTCCGTAAAATTTAACTCGATTGTTTTACAAGCAT
This sequence comes from Cetoscarus ocellatus, assembly GCA_037902135.1. Classification (NCBI taxonomy): domain Eukaryota; kingdom Metazoa; phylum Chordata; class Actinopteri; order Labriformes; family Labridae; genus Cetoscarus; species Cetoscarus ocellatus. The sequence continues at coordinate 1,435,677 of JBAMNC010001086.1, forward strand.
ACACGCTAATAACCAAAAATATTCATCCTTAGATATGAATCTTGCTGTCTTGTCTGTGATGGCCTTTTTCACGCCTCTGGGAGGGGGCCTGTGGAGGCAGACATTGTCAAATGGGGCTGAGCATGCCTCTGCTGCCGTACTTAAATGGAGGGCTGATAAATTGGCCCGCAGCATTTTCATGGATGAGGAGTGGGCCAGCTGCTTTGCACATTATCAACACACAGCAGTCTTGTTTTTTATTTTGCCATCTGCGGTCTGGAGCCCAAAGGGCCTCCACATAGTGTACTTCCTGTTGTTGATCAGATCAGGTTATGCTGGGAGCGCCTGCTGTTGGATTGGGCAGTTCACTGCTCAAAGCGCCCAGTGTGCTCCAGTGCTTCATATTTTCAATTTGAATTTATTTTAACAGCTCAAGTATGGATTTTTACCAAAGAAAATTCTGATGATTCAAATGTACTGTGGATCTGTTATTTAACTACAGCCTCCAGCTGCACCAACAAGCAGGAACTACGCAGAAATCCGGGAGAAGCTGCGCTCACGTCTGACCAGGCGTAAAGAGGAGCTGCCTCAGCGACAGGACTCAGACCTGACAGTGACGGGTGCGATCGACAACCGGGATGTCGACGAGCTGCTGGACTTTATTAACAGTTCTGAACCCAAACCTGTCAACAGTGCCAAGGCAGCCAAAAGAGCACGGCACAAACAGAAAAAGAAGGTGAGCCTTTATTTATTTGTTTTTGTTTTGATGTTTTTTGCTAATCCAGGTCAACTTTGTTTGGAAGCGTACTGTTTAGTCGTTCTACAGCGTGCTCCAGGTCAGATCCCTTCCGAAAGGTTTTTAATCCAGGTGCGAGGTTCTGTGTTTTTTCTGAGATTACCACTGTGAAATATACTTGATTAAGTAATAATTTTCCTCGTTTTTTGTAATTAAAAAATGTATCCATGATGTTGTCAGACCTCCAGGTTGACTTTTGAAGGAACTCTGTTGATCAATCAGGTTCATCCAATTCTTAGTCCCCTCGTTTTCTTACCAGTAGGATCCAATTGGTTGCAGTTGAAGCTCAAAAAAAGTCAAGATACAGTAGTTTTCATTTTAGGCTCAGAAAGATCAGACTTAAAGTTGTCTATGAACACAATAATGGGGAAAAAAGTGCGTAACCAGTTTATTATTAATATGTGGGTGTGTATATAAATCAGAATCGTTTTTTATTGCCAAGTTTGCGACACATACAAGGATTTTGACTCCATTTGGCAATAGTTTTCCTAGTACAGGGGAGGTAAAAAAAAAAACATAAATATAAAAATAGAGAATAAAATTAAATACAATTAAAATAAAATATAAATGAAAATAACTCTTAACAAATGCAGTGTATGTACAAAATGTAAATCAGTAACATATACAAACATCCAAGGATATTTATATGTATATAAATATACACACATACAGGTATATGTGTGCAAACTTTACAGCCCAAGTTAGTTTTGTGGAACATCTTAGGATTTTTGTTTTTAAAAAAAATAAAAATTGGAGGTAAATATGCCATCCAAAAAGTTTCACACCTTCAGTGAGACAAACACGCTTATTTTAGCACCAAGGAGCGACTTAGAGGGGGAGTTATTTTGCATCAGTGACCCAGAGTCAAGGGCAGAGTAAAAAAGCAGCAAGCCCCAGCTGGGAGAAGGATGTGTGGCCTTGTTAGGATGATTAGGTCAGACAACCAGTCCACCCCCCATGTAAGTGAGGTCAATGTGAAGTCACCCTCTGTCTTGTTCCAGACAGAAACTACTTCCAGGAGTGGCACAAATAACAGTGTAGATCAAAATTGTTTAAATATGGAGTTGCAAGTGTTAAAGAGATAATAAAAAAGAAAGAGGACTCTACACACATAATAAAATGAATCTACAAACCTGTATTTCTGTTGTTTTCTATTAAATACGTGTGTGATCAGTGTATTTAAACTTTTCAGTGACCAAAGTATGAGCGAGGACAGTTATGAGACTTTTTTGCTTTAATATCACTTAATATCACTATCACAATATCAATATGCCTGTGTACCACAAAACACTTCTTCAGGTCCATCTGTAGCTCTTAACTTTGTTTTTAAGAACCCTCGAGATGAAAAAGCTGGTTTGACGGTAACTGACAGATGTGTTATTTTGACTAGTCTTATTTTGTCGCTTTCAATACTTTTGTAGCAGTTGTAGCTGTCAGTGGTGGTGTCTTGACAACAGCGGTACTCCTGCTGTCCCCTGTAGTGAGTGATGTGAAACAAGTCAAGTTTTTGCAAGTGGTCAACAGCAGTTAGCAAATCCAAAGCAGTAGGACTCGTAATGCTGAGCTACAAAAATGAAAATGGACCAAATGTGACAGGACATTTGGTATCAAATTTGGATTTTTTTGACAGTAATACAAATGCACTATCTTGTTTAAAGAGTTTTGCACCTCGACACCACTCTCAAGTTGGCTCCATTTCTCTTTCAGGAAAAAGCTCAGCAGGGCAACTCGGGTGCTGCAGGCAGTGACCCTCACTCCAATCCAACTGAGCCTGTGGACGAGCCCCTCCCTGATGGCTCAGAAGCCAGCCGGTTGCTTGACTGGCCGCAGCTGGAGCTTGAGCGCGTCAATAGTTTCCTCACCAGTCGGCTTGAAGAGATCAAGAACACCATTAAAGACTCAATCCGGGCCTCGTTCAGTATGTACGACCTCAATCTGGACGTCAACGACTTCCCAAAGAAGGCAGCCACGCTGGAAGGTAACCATCTACTATCCCATCTCAACGGTTCCTCTGACCTGAACCAGATAGACCTGGACCTGGCCCCTCTGTCACTGGGGACCTTCAAGAGCCATCTGGACCTAGTGAACGGATGGGATGATACGACCACTGTCTCGCCCTCCAACACCACCAACACGCCATCAGGGGTCCCTGCTGGATCCAAGGACATCCAGCGGTTGCACAACACCCCCAGCCTCTCCAAGCTCATTAGGATTCGATCCCCAGAAAGATGCACTTCAACAGGATCTGAAAGTTTGCCGCAGGTGCCAGCCCAGGCTACTGCTAAATCGAAGGAGGACGCCGCCGATCCCAAGAATGCAGCAGTAGGGAATGGTGGTGCAAAGTCAAAGAAGAATAAAAAGCAGCAGCAGCAGCAAAGGCAAGAGCCACCTGCGTCAGAGCAAAACTGCAACAAACCAACCAAAGCTGCCTCCGGGAACGAAACACAGAAACCCAATGAGCCTAAAGAGACGGTGACAAACGGCTCCAAAGCTGGGAACAAGCAGCTCCAGCACTCTGCAGACCAGAGGAACGGGCCTAAGAAAGCAGAGGAAAGTAGATCCACCAAACATCCAGCAAACGGTAGCCTCTCAAATGCACAAAGGGGGAAAGGAGAAACAGAAACAAGGGGAAGTCGGTCGGAGCAGGATTCAGAAAACAAAGCCCATCCGACCATCACCGCGAACGGGCAGCAACAACAACAGCAGCAGCAGCAAACCAAGGGCAAGAATAAGAAGAACAAGAACAAGGGCGAAAAATCTAGCACTGCTATTGGTACGACAAATCAGCTGTTGCACTCAAACTGTTTATTTATTGATAATCTTTGTAACAAATATCTTACAATTTTTTTATTCCATAGATGATGTGTTTCTCCCTAAAGATGTGGATCCTACAGAAATGGATGAAATCGATAGGGAGGTGGAATACTTCAAAAGGTGGGCACAATAGATCCGTTTGTCTGGACTTGAATAATATCAAACTGAACTGTTGTATTGAGTAGAGATACAACAATACAGTTAGACCACACACCTATTTCTGGTCACTGATTTTGGTCCAATTCTGTCAGCCCTAGCTGTAAGTGTTATTGTCATTTTGTTTTGCATCGATTGGCATTTAAGGAAAGTTTACGGGAAAAGGAAGAGGTTTCTCAGGAGAAAAGGCTTTTTAATTTTGTCGTAAAGCAATTTCTTCATTTACTTAAAAGTAAAGTGTATGTAATGATAAATAACAAGATAATTTCACTTGTTAAAGTAATTCCAAAAGACAAAGTGCCTCTTAACCCTGAAAGCTCGCAGATGCTGTGTGTTTTATTCGAGGTTTGGCTATTAAAAAACAAGACTAATGGTGTAATACAATTTCATCGAACGTTAACACTTTTCAATGTCTTTCTCCTTCAATCTCTTCCATCTGCATCAGCACACGCTGCATTCAGGTCTTCACTGATTAAAGCAGTGCAGCAGGTCTTCTTCAGACAGTTGTCTCAGAACATCCGTTGGTCTTTCTTAACTTCTGACACAGACTCAAAACGTGTTTCTGTGAGCACAGATTTGATCTGAGGGCAAAGGAAAAAGTCACACAGTGTTAGATCAGGTGAATAAAAAGGGTGATCAACACTGTGATTTGTTTCAGAGCCAGAAACTGCTTTACCAAGAGCGCAGTGTGAGCTGGTCCAGTGTCTTGATGAAGAATGGAACCAGTTTTCCACAGTTGTGCTCTCTTCTGACTTTTTCTTGCAATTTTTCTCGAATCTGTTTTAGCCCTTTTCCACCAGCACACCTTAGCCCTACTTTACTCTACTCTATTCGGCTCTACCCGGTTTGCGTTGCGTTTCCACCGGCACGGTACCTCCTAAAACAAACCAGTTTTTAGTACCTACTCTGCTCTGGTTCTAAGTGAGCTGAGTTGATTCTAAAAGGTGACGTCGACCGACTGCCGATCTGACTGATTGGTCAGAGAATGTCATCACCGATTAGTCATGTAGCGGTAGCTACCATTAGCTTACCCTCATACGTCTTTTCTTTGCAGCTCAATTGCTTTTGTCCTCGGTATATCTTCTCACCGCCTGCAGTCTTCTTCTGCTTTCCTCTTCCATTCCGCTTGTGACAAAAAGCCACAGATCGAGCAGCAAGTATACTATTGCCTCCAAGTCCTCCATTGTTTTGATTGTTGTGTCGCGCTCAAAATGACATGAACGCAGTGTTGCCCAGCTGTTTTATGGCGACCCCGCCCCCGCTGGACAGGGAACCGGGCTGGTGGAAAAGCAGCACAGTGCGAGTAGAGCCGGGTAGAGTAGGGCTAAGGCGTGCTGATGGAAAAGGGCCACATATTGATACCCCGTTGACCCTTCTGGAGCCAACTCCTCCAAACTGATACCCTTAATGTCAAAGAAAACAATGAACATGACCTTGAGTTTGGACTTGCTTTGTTGTGCTTTCTTCATCCTTGGTGATGATGGCGTTGTGTTTTCCACTGCACTGAACGCTGTTTTGTGTTTTTCAAAATGTCTCCACAAATGTTCTTAAGTTTTTCGTTTTGGTCAGGAGTCATCGGATTTTGGAAACAGCTTTGACACACATTTTGGTCATGTTCAAATTTTTGTACAAGATTTGCAGAACTGTCTCTTAGTCATTTCTGTTGTCGCGTTTACACTGAGTCATCGATGATGTCAAAAGATATGTTTGGTTTATTGAATGTCTCCAGAAGTCAATGTATAAAAAGATTTGGCTGCTTTTTTTTTTTTTTCACCAAAGATATCAAGTGAATGTGATGTTCAACTTTTGAGCTACTCATTTTTCTAATGCCTTAGCAAAGATGCTGCACTTCGATCATTAGCCAGCAGTACTTATGGTATTATATTGTGTTGTACCTGGAGCTACCCAGTGATTCATAATTCCTTCCCATATCACAAATTACAAGGACTGTGCTGTCCTATATTACTGCTTCTCCTTTTAAAGTAATTTGTCATATCTTGCCCAAACTTAAGTACAATTTTGTGGATATTTAGGCAACTTCCATGCACATTTTTTTCTTATCCTTGCAAGCTGACTCATGGATGCAGGGCCAATACAGAGTTAATATTCCACATGGAAGCTAATCATCTGCAAAACTGCAAATATAGCAGTTTATAAGCAAAATTGAACCACGGATAGTGTACCAAATAGTTCATTAGGATTGTTGCATCCCTGTCATTTATTTATATGTATCACTTATCTATAACATGACATTTCTTCTTTCTCCTTTTTTTGTCTGTCTGTCTGTGCTCCATCCAGGTTTTGCCTTGATTCTGCAAAACAAACTCGCCAGAAGGTAGCAGTGAATTGGTCCAACTTCAGCCTCAAAAAGGTTCCTTCCAATGCAGCTCAATAACTCGGACGAGTGCCAGAAAAGAAAACTTACCAACACAAACTCTTTGAGTAGAGCCCTGTTTGGCCTGAGGCCTTCTCTCATTCCCTGTTTTCTTCTCTTCCTTACTAAAGCCAAGGGACCCTGGTTCAGATTCAGACTCTCCACTCAGAAGACTGAAACAAAACTTGTGGCTGACAGGCCGGGGATCACTCTCAAGGCCAGCTCTACCCCTTTGCTATTATTGCAATGCTCACTAAATGAGATGCAAAAATGGAAAAAAAGTCTGTTGAACCCACTGCATCCATGTGCTTATGTAGTATGTAAACAATTACCTTACATGAAATAAATGTTTTTATCACAAATCTGAAACATTTTAACGGTGTTAAACTCTTGAATTGCAATCAGATCAATTTGGTGCTCATCATCAGTTATTTATTCTGCACTGCGAGATTAACGACCACAACACAAGTCTGTAGACACCATTTATCTTGAAGTAAGTGTCGAAAAAATCAAAGTATCTTAATTTATTTTTGTGGAAAAACACTCCTCTGTGCGCAGCAAAGGTGGCAACTGCCTCACTGATTTTATACATGAGCGGACTGCTGGTTTTAACACTTTTAATTGGAATTTTTTATTGATGTTCAACCCCAGCTATCACATACGTTGTGATCTTTAAAGAAGGACTAATGTGAGAAATACTCAGTGACCTAATCAACTGGAGAATGATGAATCTAAGTTTGCAAAGCATGAAATTGATTATTTTAAAAATGATAAGAAATCTTACTGAAACATGTTGATTAAAAAAAATTTAAACACATAGCTGACATTATGCATCAAAGATATTTAAAATCCAAGTAAGTATTTCTGCAGATATACCCCCAGCATGTTGTGTAGAGAAGGTTAATGGTGATATTGTCCCTCTGTCCTTTGGTGGGCTAAGTTCAATAAGTCAGTTGCTTCAATGTCGATCTCTCCGTGGCGTTAACCTGGAGCACTTATATAGGCGTACCCAACAAACACCCCGCCATCCATGGAAGGTCCTCTCCACCATTTTTCACTCTTATGCTGTTATTTAAACCCCTATATCTGAACATTTACAGGTACACCAGTGTGCAATGTTCTTTTTTCATGTTGGAATCATTACACGTTGTTCAACAGTTCTTTTAATGCTTGTACATACTGAGTGATTATTTTTGGCCCTTCAGAGCCGCTGTCATGCATTTCTGGGGGTTGTGTGTGAGCCATACTTTCAACCATACTCTTTCCCTGTACTGTAACCTTAGTGGCATCATGTTTTCCAGCAATCCTATTTGAAGTCCAAGTCCTGATTCTGTTGGGAAGTGCAGCTGAAGAGTTCATACCCTCAGGACATGGGCCTCTTTCACACCAGTACTCATGTTTTAGCTGATGGCTTTCATTTGAATGGATCATTTTTTCTTGAATCTGTGCTGAGATTTTGTTTTCATCTAACATCTCTGATGCTTTCCAGGTTATATTCACTTAGAGAAGATTATCTTAATGTTTTGAATGTAGATTTATACTATATCAATTACAGCCAAGTGTATGTTGGCTTGTTTCCTTTTTTTAATTCACTTTTGATACTGTGAAAAATCTTTCGTTCAGAAAGATTAAAAACAATACAGTTTTGACAAAAATAAAGTGTGGTGTTTGCTTTCTAGTCTGCACAGATGGAGCCATTTAAATTTTCCTCACTTTACTTGGCAGTCTTGGTGGGACCTGCCCACCCTCGTGGCCAACAATGACACAATAAACATGTACCCCCTACCACTTCTATTTTACAGGATGCATAAATAAAAATGTAGAATAGAATGGAAAATTCCAGTATATACAAACACTGAGAACAAAAACAACCCAAAAAAGACCCCAAGCTTCTTTCCATGACGTCTTTAAGTTAGCAGAAAAGTCTGTAAATGACTTAGCCTGCAGGCAACAGTCTGTGCTGATTTATTAATGCAGTAATGTTAACAGCTCTTAGTGCTATTCTCTGTACCATGCTGTCTATACTCAGCTCTTCACTCAGAAAAAAATAATGGTATTCTCTAACAGGTAAATTTCAACTTTAGGACATAGTTGGATGAATTTTTGGTGATACAGATTGCGTGATCTTGTAAGGGAGGCTGCATCTAATGGGGGAAATCCCTGCAACTGCATAAACAATGTGGCTGAAATTTGGCTGGTAACTGGCTGGAGCTCTGCTGGCATCTGGCTGGGAGGGGAAATTGAAGTGGCTGCATCTGAATTTGGTCTCAGTGGAAAAAAAACATCTGACCTGCCCAGCCAACGAAATCGCTTTATGTTGTGACGCTGCGGCACGACGAGGTCTGACCCTGCTGGCGCTCCGTACTGTAGCACAGTATCCTGTTCTGTGTAAGCGTCCGGTGTAAACATGTGGATTAGTCTTATTTATTAAAGTGCTCTGCTGGTAATTGGATCACAGCTTATTCATCAAGCAAGTTAAAAAAACGCAGCGGTGTTGGAGTACAACATGGAGCTCGATAATCGACCCAAAAAGGTGAGTGAAGCGAATTCAGAGAAGCTAGCCAGTGTTAGCTAAGTTAGCCTGCTAGCCAGTTAATAGACTACGGTTCTAAACATTATGAGGCAAAAGTTTCACCACTCAGTACAAAACAAGGGAAACGTGATGTTTTTGGTGATGTAACGTAATATGTATCAGACATAATGTTACTGTTTTAACTCATAACATTACAACATTATTGGTCGGTACGTAACAGTGACGCTTCAATGTAAAGTTAAATGGTTGCGATAACTGAAGATGCTGCGATGCATTTCCAACAGTGTCGAGCGACTTATTGTCCAAAAATGTGGTTAACTGCCCTATCTAATTACTGAAATAAATGTAATATCCCGATTCAGATCATCACCAAAATCTAATCATTCCTTTGTGCCACGACCACCATCCCCTGAAAATCCAAATGAAACTTATTACATTATTATTGAAAATGTGGGAAATTGCCCTATCTCTTAATGTTAACAAATCCTTGAAACAAATCCTGGACCTACATTTGGATTACCACCAAAATATATCCACTTCTTCCTTAGGCCACCATCCCTGAAAAATTATTGTAAAATTCTGTTGTAAACTTAGTTATCAAAATGTGTGAAACTGATCTATCTCGCAATGTCAACAGTTCCCCAAAAGGCCTTGGATCCTAACCAAATCCTTTTACATGTTTCATCTGCCATGACCGACATCTCCTGAAAAAGTCATGGAAATGTGTTGAAAACTTATTGAATTATTATTAAAAATGTGGGAACCTGTCCTATCTTAATGTTAACAAATCCTTTTTGAAAAAATATTAAATCTGTATTTGGATCACCATCAAAATATAATAACTTTTTCCATGTGCCATGGCCAACAATGCTGAAAAATGTCTTAAAAATCTGGTGAAATATTATTGAATTTTTGGCAAAAAATGTATAAACCGCTGTGTCCTGCAATGTTAACAAATCTTTGGAAACAAGTATTGGATTTCTCTTGAGATCACCACCAAAATATAATCACTTCTCCGTTGTGCCATGGCCAACATCCCTGAAAAATTGTCTTAAAATATGTTGTTACCTTTGTGAATTATTTTCTAAAATGTTAACGATTCTCCCAGAGTTATTGGATCCTTATTGAGTTATTATTGAAAATGTGGGAAATTGCCCTATCTCCCAATGTTAACAAATCCTTGAAAAAAAATTTCCTGAATATACATTGAGATCACCATCAGAATATAATCACTTCTTCCTTGTGCCATGGCCATCATAGCTGAAAAATGTCTTAATAATCTGTTGTAACCTCAGTGAGTTATAATCAAAGATGTGTGAAAGACCTCTATCCCCCAATGTTAACAAAACCCCAAAAATGCCTGGAACTGCGTCTGGGTTAATACCAAAATTGTACTACCTAATATGTCATCAAAATCCATCCAGAATTCAATGAGTTGTCAGTGAAAGTCTGTAGAACTGCTCTGTCTTGCGATGTTAACAAAGCCTTTGAAGAAAAAGTGTTGGATCTGTATTTGGATCAACATCAAAATATATTCACTTCTTCCTTTTGCCATGGCCAACATGCCAGAAAATTTTTCTCAAAATATGTTGTAACCTTTGTGAATTATTTTCAAAAATGTGTAAAACTGCTATAGCTTCCAATGTAAAAAATAATTCCTTAAAAGTGCTTGGATCGACACCAAAATCCTATTACATTTTCATCTGCCATGACAAACATTTCCTGAAAAGGCCACGGAAATCTGTCGTGAACTTCGTGAGTTATTTCTGAAAATGTGGAACATTTCTCTATGTACAATTGCAAGGAATTTAGGGATTTCCTCATATACAGTTCATGATATCATCAAAAGATTTAGAAAATCCAGAGAAATCTCTGCACATGTAGCAAGGATGAAAACCAACATTGAATGCCTGTGACCTTTAAACCCTTAGGCAGCAATGCATTCAAATCCAGCATCATTCTTTCAGCTAACACATTTTGTCACCACGTCCACAAAGTTAAAACTCTACCATGCAAAGCCAAAGTCATGTTAACAACACCCAGAAATCCCATCAGCTTTTCTGGGCCTGAGCTCATCTGACATGGACTGGTACAAAGTGGAAAAGTCCGCTGAGGTCTGACAAGTCCACATTTCAAAAGACAGACCGTATAGACTCTGAACTGTTGAGCAACTGAAGTCGTACAACAACCTGACCTGCATGAAGGAAAAAATGTTAAATTGCTTCCAATTTATCATTTCACCTCAATTGCTTTAGTCGTAACCTGATCAACAAGTGTAACTGCCTTAGTATCACAATATGTTAGAGCAGTGTTAATTTTGTTGACTAATTATTTTCGTCATAGTTTTCGTCAACAACCTTTTTTCCCCTGACGTGTACAAAACAAGCGCACATGGACAAAAACTAAAACTAAATTAAACTGACATTTTTGTCAACAAATAAAAGCTAGACTAAAATGTTTGACAGAGACTTAATCTAATTTTTGTCATAGAGAAAGTAGGGACAAGTTAGGAATATATCCAATCACAGCTACTTTAGTTGTGTGGAAAGGTTGGATGAGTTAAGAGGGACATCCAATCACAACTGCCTTAGCTTCATGATGGCGGGATAAGTTGGGGAAGTTGATCAGAGCTACGCTCTTTATGAATTGATATATTCATGTAGAGCAGGTTCAGTGTTTGTTGTCAATTCTGGTGTTACAACTGAGATGCTCTGCCAGGTAGCCTAAATAAAGGTGACAGCATTTCACACAAAAGTTTTTTTTTTTTTTTTCTGTTCATTTAAACATTTAAACTTCACTAGCATTCACTAAAGGGTTATTAAATGTTTCATTTTATCCAAGTGTAAAACATGACTTCAGAAATTCAAGGATACATAAAAATGCCTTACGCTGTACACTTCATATTTTAGCCGACTAAATATACAGGAGATTTTGTCGACTAAAATGTGAAATTTCATTAACTAAAACTAGACTAAAATTAAAACCATTTAGATGACTAAATTATGACTAAAACTAAACAAATATTTTTAGGCAAAAGACTATAGCTAAAACTAAATTAAAATGTGCTGTCAAAACTAACACTGGGTTAGAGTGAGGAAACCTGAGTGTTATTTCCCTTAAATAAACTGTACAATAAATTGGACATCATGTAAGTCAGTTTGTGTAAGAGATCGCAGAGCCTCAAGAAGGTTAAGTTTGTGCGGTGGTGAATAATTTCCTTTAAAGTCTCTGTAATCTGTGCTGTGGCCGTTCTCAAAGAGAAGCGGTTACTTCTCTGTTGAGAGATATAACTGGTGACTGTACTGAAAAACGGCTGGTTTTGATTGTATTTGTTCAGAGGTCCCATGGGGACGATGAAAAGTCCGGCTCAGAGGGATCAGAGGATGACGACTACGTCCCTTATGTTCCAGTCAAAATCAGAAAGCAACAAATGGTAAGTTTTGTGGACTCTCATATCTTAAACTTGATAAATTAGTGAAGCTGTACCAGTTTACTCTGCTGGTTGGTTATTGCTGCCAAAACCACATTAAGCAGATCACATATGCAGGCCAGATGTGACCCTCTTCTGCTGAAACTCTGTCTCTTTTACTGTCAGTCTAAACCCCCTCTTAGCTAAATTTCCATCTTTGGCAAATCCTGCTGTTGTGTTATAAAATTTTCACAAGGCACCCAAAATAACAGCAACATTCTGTTAATTTTTAAGTGCCCTATTTAAATTTTAAAGAGAGAAACACAACACCCATCAATAAATAGATAAGATGTTTTTGATCTGTGTACCTGACAGCTGCAGAAGATGTTGCGACTGAGAGGAAAAGCGGTGGACGAGGAGCAGAAGGACAGCGGGGAGGAGCAAAGAGATGAAGATGAAGGTCTCGGTCCACGCTCCAATGTCAGTCTGCTCGACCAGCACCAGCATCTCAAAGAAAAGGCAGAAGGTACCCAGATTCCAACCAGAGCACACTTTGCCTGGATGATTCTTTAATACTTTAACACATAATCTCTCTCACTTGCTTAATGATGTCTTCCCACAGCTCGTAAAGAGTCAGCCAAGGAGAAACAGCTGAAAGAAGAAGAGAAGATTCTTGAGAGTGTTGCAGAGGGCAGAGGTAAAACCACCAGACTGTTGTTGTGAAATATAAGACCTCTTCTTATATATACTAGAACATTTTCTCCAAGAATTTCAAAGTTTTAAGTTTAAGTTAAAGCCTAAATCTGTCTCCCCTTTTGTCAGCTCTGATGTCTGTAAAGGAAATGGCCAAAGGTATCATATATGATGATCCAATAAAAACAAGGTGAGCTATAAATCTAAACATTTCAGATGGTCTTTCGTTTTGGTTTACATTTCATTTACACTGAATGTTCTTGCAGCTGGAAGGCACCACGTTACATCCTGAATATGCCAGATACCCGACACGAGCGCGTCAGGAAGAAGTTTCACATCCTGGTCGATGGCGACGGCATCCCTCCTCCAATCAAAAGCTTCAGGGAAATGAAGTTTCCACCAGGTTTGAATGCAGATTCTTACGTACGAACATAAATCGCATCCTGTGTTACATGCACCAATGCCATTGAAGCTGGGACATAAAACAAAGATAAAAACAGAATGCAGTGATTTGCAAATTCTTTTCAGTTGAATACACGACAAACACAAGAAATTTAATGTTAAACTGATTAACTATATCCATCCATCCATCCATCATCTATATGGCTTATCCCTTTCGGGGTTGCGGGGGCTGGAGCCTATCCCAGCTTACATTGGGTGAGAGGCGGGGTACATCCTGAATCAGTCGCCAGCGGATCCCAGGGCCACAAAGAGACAGAAAACCACTCACACTCATAACTTAGGGTAATTTGGAGTTACCAATCAACCTATTGAGTATGTTTTTAATAATAATAATAATAATTATGATAATAATAATAATAATACATTTCATTTAAAAGCGCCTTTCTCAGCACTCAAGGACACTTTACAGAGAATTAAAAAACACAGTTAAAATAAATAAAAATAACAGACAAAAGTGACGCAAAGTGAAATGGAACAGAGACATTATGGAGAATATGCAATTTGGAATGGATGGCTTTTGAGTTATGATTTGAAGTGAGGTAGAGGGTCGATGTTTCTGATGTCCAGTGGGGGCGAGTTCCAGAGTTTGGGTGCAGAGTGACTGAAGTCTCTGCTCCCCATGGTGCTGAGATGGGCGGAGGGCACAGAGGGGTGGAGGGAGGAGAAAGATCTGAGGGAGTGAGAGGGGGTGGCAATACGGAGGAGATCAGACAGAAGGAGGGGTGGCCTTAAATGTATACAGAAGGATTTTGAAGTGGATTCTGAATTTGACCGGTCTGTGGGAGGAAGCCGGAGTGCCTGGAGAGAACCCACACATGCACGGAAGAACATGCAGCCTCCACATAGAAAGACCCTGCATGGCCTGGGGACCGAACCAGCAACCCTCTTGCTGTTAGGCAGCATATTGACATATTTTGAATTTGGTGCCTGCAACATGTTCCAAAAAAATCTGGGACAGGAGCATGTTTGCCTCTGTGTTGCATCACCTTTCCTTTGAACAAAACTCAATAAGCAGTGCAGGTTACAAGTTTTTGAGCAGCATATACTGCTGTCTAAGTGATGTCTTTCAAAGGGACATCCCTGCCTCTTCCAGAAAGACAATGCCAATCCACATTCTGCACATTGACAATGTGTGGCCCATTAAGAAGTACAAAATACGACAAGAGAGACCCCGGACTGTTGAACAATTGTAATTGTACGTGTAGGAAGAATGAAGAAGAATTCCTCCTGCAAAGCAAAGCTTCAACAATTATTGTCCCTAAGTCTCCAAATGCTCACTGAGCATTGTTAAAAGGAAAGGTGATTTAACACAGTGGTACACATACCCCTGTCCCAGCTTTTTTGGAATATGATACAGTCATAGAATTCAAAACTACATTAGATAGAGCCTAATTAGCCCTTTGGGAAGACTCCCTCTGGAAATTAAGAATGAGTGAATATTTGCAAAGAAACAAAGTTTATCAGTTTGAACATTAAATATCGTGTCTTTGTAGTGTATTCAACTGAATATAGGTAAAAATGATTTGCAGACGGTTGTATACTGTCTTTTACTTTTTACACAATGTCCCAACTTCATTGGAACTGGGGTTTGTAGAATGAGGTCTATAGAGATGTCAAATCATTCGTAACTATGAATTATTTGTGTGATCGTCTTTGCAGCAATTCTCAAAGGTTTGAAAAAGAAGGGCATTGTGCACCCCACACCTATTCAGATCCAAGGAATCCCCACAGTGTAAGTTATCCCAGCAAAAATAAACAATAACAACACCTTCTAATGGAAGAACAGTTGTATGGCTCCTGCATTAGTGTGTTAACAGTGTTTTTCTGCAGTCTGTCAGGGCGAGACATGATCGGCATAGCCTTCACTGGCTCTGGAAAAACTTTGGTCTTCACTTTGCCCATCATCATGTTTGCCCTGGAGCAGGAGAAAAGGCTTCCGTTCTTTAAGAGAGAGGGACCGTACGGACTCATCATCTGTCCTTCAGTAAGACAAATCTGTTTTAGAAATGTCTCATAAAATATACCCAAAGATACAGTCACTGCCACTTCATTAGGTACACTTTATCAGTGCCAGTATCAGCCTCCTTTTGGTGGAATAACTGCCTTCATTCTTCAACCATAACTTCAGCAAGGTGCTGTAGATTTTGCTCCATATTGACATGACAGCATTTGCTTCAGATTTGTCTGTGGCTTATCCATGATGCAAATCTCCCTTTCCAACACATCCCAAAGGTGCTCTGATGGATTGAGATGTGGTGACTGTGGAGACCACCGCAGTACCTTGAACTAATAGTCAAGTTCAGGAAACGATGTGCCATCCTGCTGGAAGTAGTCATCATAAGATGAGTGCACTGGTGATAAATGGATGGTCATGGTCAGCAACAAGACTGTGCAAAGTGTGCCAGTAATATCCACCACACCTTCAGACCACCACCACCAGCCTGAACTGTTGGCAGGAGGCAGGATGGATTCATGGCTTTTATGTTGTTTACGCCAAATTCAGACCATACCATCTGAACGTTGCAGCAGAAATCGAGACTCATCAGACCAGACAATTTCTCCCTAATCTTCTATTGTAACATTTTGATGAGCTCATGTGAACTGTACACTCACTGTCCTGTTATTGGCTGACCGAAGTGGCACCTGGTTTGGTCTCCTGTAGCTGTAGCCCATCTGCTTCATGTTTTAATGTGTTTCAGAAGTGGTCTTCTACACACATGGTCATAAAGAGTGTCCATTCTCCTCCAGTCTCTGGCATCAGCAATGCATTTTTTCACCTGGAGATTTGCAGCTCACTGAATATTTTCTCATTTTAGGACCATTCTCTGTAAATGTGAGAGATGGTTGAAAATCCATGTAGACTTCAGCCTGGCAGCAACAACCACACCACATTCAGAGTCACTTAAATGACCTTTTTTCTTTAATCTGATGCTCAGCGTGAGCTTCAGCAGGTCACCTGGACCATGTCTACATGCCTGAGTTTCTACCATGGGATTGGTTTATGAACTATTTTTATTAAAGGGATGCGCCAACTTTTCTTTTCGTGTCATTCCTCACTCCAAAGTCCATGACAAGCATGTAGACACCATTATTTTGACTTGTAAGTAGGTCAGCAAGGACGTCTGCGGTGGTTTTCTCATGCGCCCTGCAGTTTAGTTTTGTATGTACTTCTTTCAAAATTACATAAAGTGCTAATCTTAGTCTAGAAACAGATAATGTAACATAACGTGGTAAAAATGAGTCACAACAAGCACACAGGACCGTTTAGAGTTGCTGAAGAGTTTATCTGATGACTGTAGGCAGAGGCAGGCTAACAATTCCCAACGACTCCCAGTGTTTGAGCTAAGCTAATTAGCAGTAGGCGAGCTTTGCCCTTCTCTTCCTTGTTACTGCACGCACAGTTGAAATAATTGTGTCTATCTGCTTGTCATGGACTTGGGAGTGAGGCAAGACACGAAAACAAAGAAAATGTTTGTGTATCCCTTTAACAAGCAGTTAAATGGGTGTACCTAATGAAATGGCCTGTAAGTCTATATCACCATACATGAAAAATCATGAACCAGTGATCCTAAACTTTTCTGTACCACAGCCTGATCTAATGTAATACTATGTAGACATTGTTCTTGTTACTGCCCTGCAGAATTAATACTAATACATATTTTACATATGGCCTTAAAAATCACTTTATAGTCTTCTGGTCTATATCACCAAGCCACAGCCTTTGATTAGTTGCAGTTTATTTAGATTACAGTTGAATAGACATTTACCTGCAGCAGGTGCTTTAGAAATTTCACATCACTTCCAAAAAAAGAGGAAATTCTCAAGGCAAAAGAGTTTTTTTTTGTATTTTTCAACTTCATGTACTTAAGACAGATGGTGTTTACTACAAGCAACCTTCCAAGCATATCTGAGTTAAATCCCTTCCTCTTTACTCCAGCGCGAGTTGGCACGACAGACTCACGGCATCATCGAGTACTACTGCAAGCTGCTGGAGGAAGAGGGGGCTCCTCAGCTGAGATCTGCCCTCTGTATCGGAGGAATGTCTGTCAAGGAGCAGATGGAGGTCGTAAAACAGTAAGTTCATCCGTTTCTGTCTCATTCTGAAATCTTTCTTGAATCAGTGTCAAGAGGAAGATGCTTGATCCAACCACACAAAGTCAAACTAAAGGGAATAAAACATGCAGGAAGGGTTGACAGTGAGACACTTTAAATGTCCTCTCTGTCTGAATCTGTCCCCTCTGTGCCTCAGTGGTGTCCACATGATGGTGGCAACCCCCGGCAGACTCATGGATTTACTCCAGAAGAAGATGGTGAGTCTGGACATCTGCCGTTACCTGGCCCTGGACGAGGCTGACAGGATGATTGACATGGGCTTTGAGGAAGACATCAGGACCATCTTCTCCTATTTCAAGGTGAGTTTTCCGCTGTGACACTGGATCTATTTTATTAGAGGTGTACCGGTTTGACCAGCTGGGACCAGAATTTACAGATCTGTGTCGTGCCTGGCCTCGACCAGTGACCGGCCGGTCCTCACACACATGACAGGTCATCCCACCAATTTTATACACACGCATGTGAGCCCTTTCATGCCAGTAGAAGAGCAAAATGTTTGCAGAAAGGACTGCAAAACGCCACTGACTAAAGGTGACTCCGAGCACATCTGCCTCCTCCACCAACACACACATACAGCAACACATCCACAGGAGCCTACGCTGCACTCACTTTCTCTCCCTGTAAAGCAGTGTTTCTCAACAAGGGGTCCATGGTGTAATTGCAAAGGGTCCTTAAAATGAAATGTATTTAAAAAATGATCCTATAACATGTATAAAAATAGCATTATTTTACTCAAATGTGACTGAGACCTTTATCTACCTAAACTACAGAGGGTTACAGGACTTTTTTCTATCTAATTACATGTTTCACTAGTGTAATTTATCTATTTAAGTTTGTATAATAAAATCTTAGCACGATCTGCGTCCATTTTAAAATATGAGCCCCCTACTTTTTCAGGGGACATACATCATTCATTTCTTAATAATCATTTTATTGTGAATCATCTGCAGGAAGGTGTTTTGGGAAAACTCAATAACTTGCAAGGTTCAGGTGAGCTCTTGAAATAAAGCGAGTGTCACAAACAAAGGACAAGATGATAGCACACCCCCCAGTTGGGTGGGTGGTGTTGGGGGGCTGTATCCTCAGAAGCACAGTCTCATTATTTAATGACTGTTCTTCATTTGTTCTGATAGGTCTTCAAAACTGTGCCTATAGAGATCTTTGTGTTGGTGTGTAACTATAACTCTCAGGTGAAGTAAATCCTTCAGATTACACAAATGAGAGAGGGCTGAATTTCAGCGCAATTGTTAAATACTGTAATTTCCGGACTATAAGCTGCTACTTTTTTCTCACGCTTTGAACCCTGTGATGCGGCTGATTTAAAGTATTTTTACATTACATCTAGCCTCGTCACATCAAATTTAATTTAGGGTTAAAAAATCTGTCTGTGTAACAAATATGTGTGTAAATATCTCATGTTATGTGGACAGTGCCAGAGCATGTGAGCGAAGTGGAGTGATGAAATTCCAGCTCCTTGGGCACAAAGCTGTGCATGCGCCCGCTCATCCTCAGAGGAGCCCCCCCCCTAAATATCATTCCAACTTCCACTAAAACTTCCACCAGCTTCAGACACATAGTGTGACTCGCGCTACCTTTGCTCCAGCTCGGCTGCACTCAACAGACACCTATGGCCTATAGAGAAGATATAGAGAAGTGCAGCCTATATGTGTGAAGTTCTTCTTAAATTTAGTGGGTGCGGCTTATATTCAGGTGCGTTTAATAGCCTGAAATTTACTATAACTAGTTAAGAGAAACTTCTCTCTCATTTTAACAGAAAGAAGGTCCTCTTCTTTAATTTTCAGCAGATCAGACTGGAGCTATAGCTCTGCACATGTCTGAAAACTTTTATTCTGATTACATGCTTAATGCATATTCTTAGAAGTCAGCAAGTGTCTAAGTAAACCAAACATTTGTAAACCAAGCCAGTCTTTTTTAACTAAAGGAATATTGCACATGTGTGTTTTGTTGACTTGTCTCTGTCCATTTTCTCTGTCCTGCTTTGCAAAGGCTCAGTGGGAAAATGAGTTTTGCTGAGCCTACAGTATCTGTAACATGATCTGTAGTTATTTTCACACATTCCCCGATTCTTTAAGAGGCACAATGATTAAGTCATCCCCTCAGCATTCGCCGTAGTCCATCGTCCAGCTGCTGGTCTCAACCATCTGACACTAGTTTTCTCTCAGATTGATGTCCTCAGATCTGAGAGTGATATTTGCTGCTTGTCATGAAATGAAAATGTTTTAAGATTTATGTGTCCTTGCTTTTTTAGGGACAAAGACAGACCCTGCTCTTCAGTGCCACTATGCCCAAGAAGATCCAGAACTTTGCAAAGAGTGCTCTGGTCAAACCCATCACCATCAACGTGGGCAGAGCCGGGGCAGCCAGTTTAGATGTCATCCAGGTTTGTTTCTATTGATCAATAAAGTTATTCGCTATTCAGGTTAATTCATAACATTTGATGGTAAAAAAAAAAAAAAAAAAAAAAAAAATTCAAACTCCAAATTCAAGTGCATCTGGACACTGTAAAATGTAAATAAAAGCACATAACAATGATTTGCAAATCTTTTGTTACCTGTATTCAGTTCATTGAATTTCAAAACTGCTAAACTGTTTTTTGTGTTGTGCAAATATTCACTTATTTTGAATCGGATGCCTGCAATATGTTCCATAAAATGCTGGGACCTTTTCTTTTAACACCACTCAGTAATTTGGGAACTGAGAACACTAATTGTTGAAGCTTTGTAGGTGGAATTCTTCCTTGTTTGATGTAATACTTTAATTGCTCAACAGTCAGTTGTTGTATTTTGTGCTATTTCGATAGGAGACAGGTCTGGACTCAGGCAGGTCAGTCCAGTACCTACAGGGAAAAGATGCCCTTAAAAGATGTCCTTTGGATGGCAGAATATGTTTCTCCAAAACCTGTATCAGGGTTGCACAGATGTGCAAGTTACCCATGCCATGGGCACTAACACACCCGCATACCATCACAGATGCTGACTGTTGAGCTTTGCTATGATAACAGTCTGGATGGTCTTTTTCCTCTTTAGCCCAGAGGACACAACATCGATGATTTCCAGAAACAATTTAAAATGTGCACTCATCAGACCACAGCACACTTTTCCATTTTGTGTCAGTCCATCTCAGCTGAGCTCTGGCTCAGAGAAACTGGTGGCGTTTCTGTGTGTGTTGTTGATATTTGGCTTTAGCTTTTGCATGGTAGAGTTTTAACTTGAACTTGTGGATGTAGCGACAAATTGTGTTACTGTCAGTGGTTCTCTGAAGTGTTCCTAGCCCACGTGATAATATCCTTTACAGAACGATGGCAGTTTTTGATTCACTGCTGCCTTAGGGATTGAAGGTCACAGGCATTCAGTTTTGGTTTTCAGCCTTGCTGCTTACATTCACAGATTCTCTATCTTGTGATGATATTATGAACTGTAGACGATGAAACAAAGTGGTGAACCTCGCCCCATCCTTGCTTGTGAGTGGCTGAGCCTGTTGGAGATGCTCCTATATACCCAATCATCACACTCACCTGTTTCCAATTAACCACTTCACCTGTGGAATGTTCCAAACAGGTGTTTGTTGAGCTCTCCTCAGCTTCCCTAGTCTTTCATTACAGGCATCAAATTCGAAATGAGCGAACAACTGGAATAACTATTCAGTTTATAAATTTGAACATTAAATATCCTGTCTTGTTGTGTGTTCAGTTGAATAAGGTTAAAAGGGATTTCCAAATCATTGCATTCTGTTTTTATTTCAATTTTACACAATGTCCGAACTTTATTGCAAGTGGGGTTGTACATAATTGACACCTGTCTGTGTGCAGGAAGTGGAATACGTCAAAGAGGAAGCAAAGATGGTGTACCTGCTTGAGTGTCTCCAGAAAACACCTCCACCTGTTAGTATTATTTCGTATTCAAACACTAACATACCCAAATACCCTTAAACTTGTCAAATATTAAATGAAGCTGCATGCTCTTATTAACAGGTGTTGATATTTGCTGAGAAGAAGGCTGATGTAGACGCTATCCACGAATATCTGCTGCTGAAAGGAGTGGAGGCGGTGGCCATCCATGGAGGAAAAGGTACACACAGTTCTCTCTAATCATGAAAACTGAAATGAGTGCTTTATTTCGAACACGTAAAAAACAAACATGGGTAGTCACCATGAAAAAATACATGCATACTCCATAAACAAGAAAACATAGAAGGTAAACTGTTGACGATATCTTGCATGTGCAGCAAGTATACATGCTCGAAAAGGAGTAGGAAATATAAACTTATGTAACCCTTCCCCTTTTACTGCCACATACTACAGTCAAGTTTTTAATTTCTCCATATTATATTTTCAACATTTACCATCTATTCAGGAAACAATGGTCCTTATGATATATTGACTACAATATAATATAAGATACTTTATATACAAATGTACACATCATATTTCACCTATACATAAGACTTAATTTCTGTACATATAATATACCCCTATGCTCACACAGAGAAAATGACATTACAAACAAGACAATATATCCATATTTTTCTAGAGAGCCACTACCATCCTGAGTTAAACAGCTGCTCTTCATCCTTACATTTATTAAAATATTTGTTTTGAATAGTCTTTTAAACTTGCTTATGGTTTTACTTTTCTTTGGTTCATCTGCTAAACTTTTAATTTAACCCCTGAGATTGACACACACACATCTTTTGTTGTTGTTCTGTTTTATGCAAATACACACAGTAACAAATAGATAGTGTTAAAAACATGCACTAGGTCACATTATCAGGAGGAATTTCCAGCTTAAGTGGAGCTTTAAGTGACCGCAGCAGAAACCACTCTTGTAGTAACCGATCATTACCACCAGATGGCGCTCTGCTGGCATGCATCTCCCTGCCTTCTTCTCAGATTACTTCATACTGCAACACAGACTTTTGCAATCACTTCCTACATGACTTTCCATATGACATTGTATTGCATAAAAGTTTCCATTTGATGTAATGGTTGTTGTTATTTGTTATGTTTCAGATCAGGAGGAAAGAACAAAAGCCATAGAGGCGTTTAAAGAAGGAAAGAAAGATGTTTTAGTCGCCACAGATGTCGCCTCTAAAGGTCTGGATTTCCCAGCTATACAGCATGTGGTCAACTATGATATGCCAGAGGAGATAGAAAACTATGGTAAGAGGATGTGGTCTATACCAGGTGAGGTTGTTACAGAAGTATTTCACCATTTTCTTTCCTTCAGAAGTGGGCCACCCGGACTATTATAAAATAGTTCTAGTAAGAAGAAAAAACTGGTAACACTTTAAATCCCTTTAGTGTAGAGAGTGTATACCGGTAGATATATATGAAGAAATTAATGAATAGTCATGTAGTATATAATAAAAGCAAAGCTGAAGTAAATACTGAACTCATCACCTGTTCATAGTGAGATCATGGCAGTGGTCTTAAACTTAAATTGACTGGGGTCCACTTTCAGTCCTGTCATCTAGAAGGAAGGCCGCACCAACTTTAAATTAAAAAACTTAAAGCACCCATAGAAAGTGTTTGGGGTTGGGCAGAACCTTTCAAAAGCATATCTGGCAGGTGATTGGACGATCGGTCAATCAATCAACATGTATAAGGGACAATCAGATAAAGTCGTAGGCTGGCGCTACTACGGTACAGAACTCAAGCCACTAAGCTAAACAAACTCTTGTTCAAATGTGATAGAGGTGGAGTGAAAATATCCTTCCTATAGAGAAGTTTGTATTGTTGGTATATGTTTTTCATTGAATAAAGAAATGTGGTCACAATTTGATAAAACTGCTACTGAAGCTGTTAGCATTTATGCTAATCCAGGGATCCCACACGGCCTGGAAAACCTGGAAAGTCTGGATAATGATTGACCAATTTTCCAGTCATGGAAAACTTATGGAAAATGAGAACGAAAGTAAAGTGGAAAAGCTTGAATTGCCCTGGAAAATTGTTTACCTTCCTTCTACCTTGTTTGTGAACAAAAATCAAACATCAGGAATGAAGTAAAAATGTTCTTGGTAACTAATGCACACATAACCATAAAATATGAGTAGATAAAATAATACAAGTTAAGGAATAAAATGTAAAAACTACAAACAATTTTAAGAAAATTAAAAAAGTGGCAAAATAAAATTTAGGCTACTTAAACAGTAAATCAACAAAGTATATTTATTAAAAAAGCTGAGTAAATAAAGATTAAAAAAAAATAAGTATAAACCATAAAGGGGGCAGGGGCATCCTGGAGAAGTCCTGGAAAATGGTTTCTAGAAAAGAGTGGGAACCCTGTAATCCCCGTACGTGCAGTCACTTCCTGCTCATATCTCGTTCCTCTAAAGAACGCTGACTGGGCCAATCATAGTCGTTGTAGACTGGAGCTTGGCAAGATGGATGGTTACAGACATTAAATCCGGCAGGTCCAGCTGCTGTGAGAAAGGTTACAAATTTCTGTCATACTTAATCAAAATCTATAACAACCAGTTCTTACACAATTATATTTACTGTACACTTTTTTAACTATTGGTTCAAATATTTTATTTGACCTTAAAACACCTAGTTTTCTTACTTAAGCAAAACATCCAAACAGAGGGTTATATTTAGACAAATTTGTATTTTAACTGCTAATTTAAATATTTGTTCTTGTTATAATTTACTAAAAACACATCATAAATATGACTTTATCAATGGCTGTATTTATTTGACAAACAAAAGCACCAGCTCCTCTCATGTATTGTCTTGCATAACTAATATTCTTCTGATCAACTTCTGATCCAAATCTAAAGGTGCTTTTCTCTCAGAATACTGTCATTCAAGAAATACTGTTAGATACTGTAAAGGGCCTGGCCTTCTTTAATCTGGAACATTCTGTAATCATCGATTCTCCTCCTGTAGCCCAGGCTGTTCAACTGAATGCTTTTTCTTCAGTCCACAGAATTGGAAGAACTGGACGTTCAGGAAAGACGGGTATCGCCACCACGTTCATCAATAAAGGCTGCGGTAAGAAACAAAACCAGTCACTGAAAAAACAGTTCGTGTCTTCAGAGGAAATTGGAGTTCTGCATAATTACCAATGTAATGTGAGTGAGCTTAAATGATTATTTAATGACAGAAGGTTAAAAAGAGGCGTATGCTTCTCCCAACAGATGAGTCAGTACTGATGGATCTCAAAGCTCTGTTGGTTGAAGCCAAGCAGAAGGTTCCTCCGGTTCTACAGGTTCTACAGACAGGAGACGAGACCATGCTGGACATCGGAGGTGAGTCATCGTTCATATCAGACATGAAATGGTTACCAGAGGATCAGGCAGCAGTGCCAAAACCTGCAGTACCCCGGGTGTCCACTTGAGGCTGGTTGCAGAAACTTGACACCTTAATGATTGTGCGCAGGGAAAATACCGTTCAATTTCACTAGTCCATAGAAAATGTTCTGGAATGGGCAGAACCTTTATAAAAGCATATCTGACAGTTGATTGGGCAACCTTCAGGGTTGTAACTGGATGCTCGTGTGGAAATGCCGAAAGCCGTAGTACCGAGTGTCAGAAGGGGCTGTCTGCAGTAACCTGACTTCTTGATGATTGTATAAAGAGAAAACATGTTTTTCAAGGCTTAATACACATATTTACATCCTGAGATGTGCTCTTTCTGTAAGGGGGCTGATTTTTTGTAATTTTGGGCCTGTTTTTTTATTGAGGTCTTTGGTTTTGGAAATGCAGAGTCGCTATTGCTCAGATTGACTTAAGTTATACACGGGCTTTCTGTCTGTGAGGAGGTTGAGCTAAAGTCCAGTTGAGATAGCACGTGAGGTATGGCAGCGTCCATTAGAAGGCATCGCAATTCCAAAAGCTCTTACGACGTGACTTCATCCACTTCTTTCACAGTTTATGGCTGTAAAGGACAAGACCAGTGTTGGGCAAATTACTTTAAAAAAGTAATTAGTTATAATTACTAATTACTTTCTAAAAAAAGTAATTAGATTACTAACGGAATTACTCCTTCATAAATGTAATTAGTTACCAGGGATTGTAATTGATTGTGTCCTTCCTTGTTGTTACCTGTCCTGCTGCAGCAGCGCTCACATCATCAGCAGAGTTCTCGGTGTTTTTGGTCGCTAGGTTTTAGATTTACTTACAACAGACAAACACTTAGCTTTAGGACATAATGTACACTCTACATGTGTGTTCTTGCCTGTTACCTCTTGTACTTCCATCCTAAAAAATGCCGGTTTTAACTCCACAGACCGCTCCGGACTCGACATTGCTGCATCTAGCCGTGTTGCCAGATTTTGCGATTGAAATAAGCGTTTTTAAAGAGAGAAACCTACATGAAGCGTGTTTTAATTTTGATCCACGTTACATTTCAATTTCAAAGTGATATTTCCTCTTTTTTTGTCTCCTAATTTACTTATTCAACATCCTTTTCTTTATACAGCAGTGAAGGGAGGGGCTACTGTTATTTGTAACTCTGTTATTGCTCAGCAGTCGGTCTAACCTTGATTTTTGGAACAAAAAGACATGTAAGGTTTTGATCTAAGTTTTATGTTAATCCTCTACAGCTTTATTATGGTGAAAAGAGTAGTAGCTACATTAGAAATAAATTTAATTCTGGCCATAAGGATTTATTTTAGGTGGAAACATCATTTTTGCAGTAAAATTTAAATTTGTGTTAGGGTGGGATAAAATAATTTTAATAACTTCTGAACTGGGTTTATATTGATGGTAGATCATGCACTAGATTCATCCTGGGTTCAAGGGTACAACAAGCCCAAATGAGCAACTGTACTATTGGAAAAAACTGCAACCCATAACTCCCAATATACACATGCAAGTTAGAAAAAGAAGAAGCTGAAAGTCGCTTATAATAAGTGGACCTGGCAACTCTGGCATCTCGTTCTCTCGTGTGTCTGGCTGAGCGAGGCAGGTCGGATAACAGCTGCTTGACATCGGTGCAAAGTAACGGGCCACATTTCACTGTCGGTATCGGTAACGGCGTTATAATGTTTGAAATAGAAATTAATTAGATTATCCGTTACTGGGAAAAAGCGCCATTACTCCCAACACTGGACAAGACATGAGCCATTTTGTAAATTAAACTATGACTTCAATGTGTTGGAAGTGGAATGAATCTAACCTTCATATAGAAAAAGTTGTGATGCTGATATTTGTTTTTCATTTAATAAAGAAATACAGTCAAAATTTGATAAACCTGCTGCTGAAGCTGTTAGCATCTATGCTAATCTAGCACAAGCAGTCTCTTTCTGCATTGTTCTCATTCATGGCTCGTTCCTCTTCCGGCTCTAATGGACGCTGATTGGATCGTCCTGCTTAGGGTTGAGCTTGGCAAGATGGATCTGCCTGACTACAGACACTGAATTAGGCAGAACCATCTGCAATGCAAGGTTAGATTTATTTAGGATATAGTTGCCATTGATCATATGGCCTTAAGTCCTCCATCGACCTGGCCTCTCTGTGTGTGAGTAGGTTGACCTAAAGTTCGGTTGAGATGTCATGCGCGGTATAGCAGCGTCCATTAGAGGACATCAGCAGCAATCCAAAGGCTCCTATGATATTCAAATGGCGAACGTTACAGGGCTTCGTACAATTCCTTTACAGCCTATTGGTAGAACTCATCCAGCAGTGGATATACAGTTCGACATTTTAGTTATCATTAAAACTGTCATTGTCACTGTCTACAAAATAAGTACTTGAACGTTTCCAGCACATTGTAACAGTAATTTGATAGTATTGATAGTGGCGATAAATTTGGTTACAGTGGTTTGACACTTTCTTTAAGTCACACCTCTGGCATCAACTCAGAACTTTATTTTTGTTCTGACAGATTCTTCAATAATAACATATTGTTTCTATGTCTTTCATGTTGTATATGAGCGAAGCATCCTCGTAAAACTGCTGATTCTTGTGTTTCAGGAGAGCGGGGCTGTACCTTCTGCGGTGGTCTGGGCCATCGTATCACGGACTGTCCAAAGTTGGAGGCCATGCAGACGAAGCAGGTCACCAACATCGGGCGCAAAGATTATCTGGCTCATAGCTCGATGGACTTCTAAGACCGTCATTAAAGGGATGATTCACCACCATGAGCCGGAACTGAGAGACTGTTCTGAGGAAATTGTACAGTTTTATGCAGCATCACTCAACTAAGGAAGTGTATTTTTATCATCACACAACATAATGGTTAAGGTCTATCAGATAAAAGTACTTTTTTTTCACCTTTCCCCCTCAAATGGTTACACTTGCTCCTTATGTGCACCCTTTGTAAGATATTTTTGATACTTAAATTGTAAATAAACTTCTACATCTGTTGTGAGCACTCAATGCTCTTCCTGGAAAATCTAAAGGTGTGGTGCCAGTTTTTGTACAGTGAGGAAGTTGCTAAATCAAGCAGAAAACTGCTGAAGGAAGTTTAGAGCAAGAGAGCAGCAGCAGACGTGTCCTACTTTGCTGCACTCTGTAGGTTACACATCAGAGAGTTCTCTACGTTTTAGTCTGTGTGAGCACACAAGTGGACACAAATATCAGCAGCTGATGACATAGAGGAAACTCTTATTCTT
This sequence comes from Cetoscarus ocellatus, assembly GCA_037902135.1. Taxonomy (NCBI): domain Eukaryota; kingdom Metazoa; phylum Chordata; class Actinopteri; order Labriformes; family Labridae; genus Cetoscarus; species Cetoscarus ocellatus. Next base: position 1,463,583 of record JBAMNC010001086.1, read on the forward strand.
GTGGTTTTGAAAAAAAAGTGCTTGTAGATGTGGTCTGAGCATCAAGGCTCACAGACAGAGCAGAGAGGCATGGAGATGATCTTCAAGGAGGGGATGCTGTTCCTGCTGGGGGTCAAGTTTGGAAAAGTGAGTATTTTTTATTAAATCAGATGCTTCTCACAAAGGCAGCAGTCTAATAGGTGAAATTTGCTTTGTTTGAGTAAGCAGGACAACTGATGATTGTTGCCTCTGTCAGGGAGGTTCATTTTTTGCCAGCGTGTGTTTGTCTGTTTTTTTTTGTGTGTTTGTTTGATAGCAAGATTACTCAAAAACTACTGGATAGACTTTGCTGAAACTTTCAGGAGGTGTTGGCAATAGCTCAACTTATAAATGATTAGATTTTGGTGGTGATCCAGATAACTGCCTTCAGCGAACGATCGTTTTTGCTCTGTAACTGTCTAACTAATAATGATATCAACATGATTCTGAGTGCTAGGTGTGGGTTTTCAGGGTCAAGGAATCATATTATGATGGTAACTTTACAATGGAACTATTGCTTATAGATGTAACGGTGATATTTGAGCTCTGAGTGTTTTCTAGTTTTATTACTTTGCTCACTTCTTAAATGTTTACTTGTCAAACTAGAAAAGCACTCAGAGAGCACAAACCTCCACCAAGCAGCTTCGGTCCACTTTGGCGAAAATGGTCCTATCTGGCAATGAGAAAGAATCCTTTAAAAAATTCCTGGATCCAGATGGTGATCCGGATCACCCCCAAAATTTAATCAGTTCTGCCATATCCCATTCCCGACAATTCCTGAAAATTTCATCCAAATCCATTCAGAACTTTTCAAGTTATTTTGAACACAACAAACAGACACACAGACAGAAAGATAAACACCGGCAAAAACATAACCTCCTTGGCGGAGGTAAAAAGGTTGCAGCACTTTTTATTATCTCCGACTAGGAGGTTATGTTTTTGCTGGCATTTGTTTGTGGACAGGATAACTCAAAAAGCTATAAATGGAGTTTGATGATATTTTCAGGGGATGTTGGTCATGGCACAAGGAAGAAGTGATTAGGTTTTGGTGGTGATCTGAACCCAGACCTAGATATCTTTTAAATGGTTTTTTAACATTGCGAGATAGGGGAGTTTTCCTCATTTTCACTAATAACTCACTAAGTTCTGAAGGGATTTGGATTACATTTTCAGGGAATGTTGGTCATGGCACAAGGAAGAAGTGATTAGGTTTTGGTGGTGATCTGAACCCAGACCTAGATATCTTTTAAATGATTTTTTAACATTGCGAGATAGGGGAGTTTTCCTCATTTTCACTAATAACTCACTAAGCTCTGAAGGGATTTGGATTACATTTTCAGGGAATGATGTTCATGGCACAAGGAAGAAGTGATCAGGGTTTGGTGGTAATCCAGGAGTTTTTGAACAGATTATCAACATTGCAAGAAAAGGCAGTTTTCCACATTTTCACTACTTACTCAGTAATTTATCGTCCAGGATTGATGACAGTTCCTGAGAACTTAAGGCACAAGGAGGAAGTGATTCACGTTTGGTAGTGATCCAAATATGAAAGTGGATCCAGGATTTTTTGAAGGATTTGTTGACATTGCGAGATAGGTCAGTTTTCCACATTTTCATGAGTAACTCACTAAGTTCTTAACGCATTTTGATGACATTTTCAGGGAATGTTGATGATGTCACAAGGGATAACTGATTACATCTTGACAGTGATCCAAATCTGGATGACGATCTAGGAATTTTATCAAGGATTTGTTAACAGTACAAGATAGGGCAGTTTTCCACGTTGTAAATACCTTGGCTAAGGCTTTTTGCTTGTAGTGGACTTGTAATTTTTCATTCATTCATTTAGCCTTTTCTAAACCAGGAAAAGAAACTTGAGTTTCAAAAATCTTATTTTCAAGAGTGTCCTTGCCACGATGACCAGCAGCATAAATTGTAAAGTCACTCACAACAGCAAATAGCCAGACATACAGATAACAAGCTTAAGACCTGAAATACAGTGAAGAGCAATGAATAATCATCTGTCAAGATGGAATATGATAAGAGGGACTCTGCAGCCAGGTACCTCTACCTCTAAGTCATTTATCCTCTTACAAGTGTCCAATGAAACCTGCTCATTGAGCGTTTGGTCTTTTTGCACCAAGCAAAGAGAGCAGCAATGTTAAACACTTTTCTCCTGCTCAATTCTGACCTTTAAAACAGACAGCAAGAGGAGATTCTGGGACCGAAAATGATAAGATCCTGTACTCTGACTGATGAAGGTCAGAGGTCCACATGTATACAACTTAAAGTTAGTGATGAACCTCAGAGCTCTGTGATAGACAGAGCATGTGCAAAACATCACCATAATGAAGCACAGACAAAAACGTGGCAGCAACCATTATCTAACATACAGATCTATCTGTAGCCTGAAACAGACTCAATTTGAGTCTCCTGAGAAGTGGTAATGGAGGGTCAGAGGTCTGACTTACTCAAATTCTTAATTTTTGTATACTTGTAGCCATTTGTCCTTAGAGGTATTGACCGTTACAATGTAAGACCATTTGTGTTAGATTTATAAACCTCTGTCAAATGGCGTTAGATGTCCAGCAACCACAAGTATGTGTGCCATTGTCATTTTATGGAACTGTCTGCAAAGTAACTGAATGTAATTCACACTAGAAGTTCTTCTCCACATTGTGTTCAAGTTATTGTCTTGTTCTAGCAGATAAGAAGAGGCTTTCACATGTGAAGGTTGCCAAAATCATCAGTATAAACTCACCTGATATGTCTCAAACCATCTGTGATAGAAACATCCAAGGCCCTGTCCACACAGAGACAAGTTTTCATCCTTAAAACGCTCTCTGAAGACTTTGTTTCAGTAAATGTGTCCGTCCACACAAAAACACTGTTGTATATATGCCAGGCCTGTAAGTGACACTATTATCTGCCACAGACAGACACCAAAACCAGAGAAGAAGACATTGAGCATGCGCACACATCATTAGAAATGTGAAAAAACGCTGGCGTGCGCTGTTCTCTGTGTCCTCTTGTTGCTCACTGTGGTAGTGGAGGAGCAGAAGATTTTGCTGTTAAAGCCAAAACAAGCTCAGGAGCCTCTGCAGCACAAACACTGCACTATATTCCACCATCATTTCTGTTGTTGGGGTTCACACATGCACTTTTAGCAAGAGGTGGGGCTATGACGTCATCGTTCCTGAAGTTGTCCGTATTTGTTGTCCCAGCAGAAACGCAAAGCCAGCGTCTTCAGATTTATTCACTCTGAGACCCGTTTTCAAAAATGTGTTTTCGGGCATTTAAAACTCTGTATCTGTGTGAATGAAACGCCAATACGATTGAAAACTTGTGCAGATAAACCTGAATTCATCTCCGTGTGGACATCAACAACATCTTGACCATTGTCTGCATGCTGAATTTGAACTCCAACAGGATTAAATTTCTTTTCCTTCCAAGCCATTACTCAGCTGAATTGTAAAAATAATCTGGCATCAGTGACTTCATTTACTGCACTGCTGGGGGATTTTGACAGCTCTATTTCTGGTTCGCCCACTGATATTTTTTGTACTTCCATGTTTTTGTTTCTGTCATCTAGTCTTTGTGACATTGTCTCTGTCTTTTTGTTTGGCTGCAAAGCAAATTTTCCTGAGGAGGGAATAAAGTTAAAATTGAAGTGGAAAACTGCCCTATATCGCACCTTTAAAAAATCCTTGAAAAAACTCCAGGATCCACATTCAGATTTGGATCACCACCAAAATTTAATCACTTCTCCCATGTGCCATGACCAATATACTCTGAAAAGGTCATGAAAATACATTTAGACCTTATTGAGTTGATGGTGAGAATGTGGAAAACTGCCCAATGTCACAATGGTAACAAATCCTTCAGAAAAATCCCTGGATCTACATCTGGATTTGGATCACTACCAAACACTAATCACTTCTTTTTTGTGCCTTAACTAAAGTCCCCAGGAATTTTCTTCGATACTGGATGATAAGTTATTTAGTTAGTAGTGAAAATGTGGAAAACTACCTTTTCTTGTCATGTTGATAATCCTTAAAAAAACTCTGGATCACCACCAAAATTTAATCACTTCTTTCTTGTGCCATGACCATCATTCCTTGAAAATGTCATCAAAATATGTTGAGAACTTAGTCAGTTATTAGTGAAAATGTGGAGAACTGTTCGATCTCACAATGTTAAAAAATCCTTTAGAAAATTGTCGGCCTGGATTCAGATCACCACCAAAACCTCAGATATATACCACCAAATACTCAGAAAATGTGATCAAAAACCATTCATACTTTTTTGGGTTATCCTGTTAAAACACTAACAAACAAGCAAACAAAAACAGAACTTCCTGGTGGAGGTTATAAATCATAAATTTGAATCGTAGTTTCCTTAAAAGGGTTCTGACTGCCTTGTGATTAGATGGCATTCAGGGAAAAGAGGCCATAGTCCTCAATTTTGACTTTTTGCTTGACCAGCATTTCATTCAGAATCTATCAACTCTTCTGTTGAATCTGAATCAATAAAGTGACAATAGCTGAAGGCAGGGACGTGCTTCAGTTTATGTTGTACTGTAGGTCGGTCAATTTTATCACAACCAGACACAAATAGCACAACTATGTTTGAACAGTTTGCCTGAACTTAGGTCAGTGCAGTTTTATTTCTGATTATTCTCGATGTAACTCTGCTGCAGCTGTTAGACTGAGACAAATATAGGAGCTTTGAATAATAACATTTGGTTTCATTTCGGCAAAGGTGCTCGCTTGTGTTTTACCACAAACAGCGTGATGTGGATCCGATACTGTACCTCACTCAACTCAGGACAGTTTTTGAAACCACACTTTAGAGAAAGGCTACAGAATTAAATACACTCACTGGTCACTTTATAAGGTACACCTGTTCAAATATTCAAAGCAAAAAGGGGATCTCCCAATCACAGGACAGAAACTCAATTCTTTAGGCTTGTGGACAAGTTCTAATATGGCATGGCTATTTGTTCCAGACAGTCTGGCCTGAGTATTTCAGAAACTGCTGATCTGTGTGTATTTTCACGCACAACCATCTCTAGGGTTAAGAGAATGGTCAGAAAAAAGGGAAAATATCCAGTGGGCAGCAGGTCTTTGGGCTAAAATGCATTGAGCTCAGAGGAGACTGACTAGAGTGATGCAAAATGAGAGAGGCAGCTGTAACTCAAACTACTGCTTGTTATATAACCAAGCTATGCATTTCTGAACACACAAAATGGCCATTGTTTAGCCACATATGAAGTTTTTATTGAGCATGAACGCTCTTTTGAAGGTCATGTCATTGTACCTCAATCAGATTTAAGTCTGTATTTGACTCGGTCACTCCAAAACCTTTATATGTTTTTTCTCGATCCATTCAGAAGTGGACTTGCCGGTGCGTTTTGGATCATTGGCCTGCTGCATAACCAAAGTGTGCTTGAGCATAAGGTCACAGAATGATGGCTCAGGATTTTCCGGTAGAGAGCAGAATTCATGGTTCCATCGATCACAGCTTGTTGTCCAGGTCCTGAAGCAGCAAAGACAACCCAGCAATCACTTTTTCCACATACTGACGTTGCATTTAAATTTTTCCCCAGTTTTCTTGGCCGAGTCTTGGGTTGTCCATGACTCTGCCAACCTAAATGGTTGTTGTGAGTTCCTTCGCAATTACGTGAAATACATCTAATTTTTACCACATACATTTTATAGGATATATAAATGTAAATACTGTTTTGCATGGAAAATGCCACTATGTACAGAAATCAAGAACAAATCCAAAAAAAAAGTCCTTGTTGAGACTCCCAGTGGCTGGAGGTTGGCTGGTAACTGGCTTGAACTCAGCTGGCATTTGGCTGGGAGGGGAAAATTGAAGCCGCTGCATCTGTTGGTCAAGGTTAGTTTGGATAGATTTTTTCCCTTAACAAATGAAAAAAAAATGCATTTGGTAATTACTTAGGTTGTCTTTGTCTGACATTAAAGTTTGTTTTATGATTTGAAACATTAAAGTGTGACAAAAAAGCAAAAACAGAATAAATCAATCAGGGGGAAAATCCTTTTAGATTAGATTGGATTAGAATATACTTTATTAATCCCCTTGGGAGAAACTCCCTCAGGGAAATTGGGAAATTTTTCACAGGACAATTTTTATTTTGTTAATCTTTTTTAACAGCTTACAAAACATCTTTTAAGACAAGTAAGCTGAGCTGCAGGGTTTAAAAAAAAATCCCCTCACATGCTTAACACAAAATATAGCTTAAAAAATCCAATATTATGCGTTTTTGAGTTTCATATCCCCTTTAGTATGTTTTGCATGTCTCCTCTGTGGAGTTATTTTATCCTCCAGACCAGAATTTTCCAAACTTGAGTGCATCACCGTCCATTTTGAACGTGAATACTATCTGGGGTGCATCAAAAGCCTCATACACAGCAAAATCTTCGAAGACAAATGAACACTATCACACTAAATATTAACACTTCTTCAATATGGGGTCACAGCTCAAGATGTTGTTTTCACTCTCTTAGAAGGTTGGTACTTTAACACTCATCTCTCTGTCTCTCTGTCCTCTCTCTTTGGCCATCTCTTTCTTTTTACTGGGCGCACAGTTGAAAGAATGGCGTCTGTCTGCTTGTCATGGACTCTCAAGACAAGAAAACAAAGAAAATGTTGGCGTATCCCTTTAATTTTTGTACTGTGTATCACAATTATTGTTTATTAGCTGTTCATTTTGACCATCATGTTTTTTTTATTTTGATTTTGCATCAGTGCAGCTCAGATGATCTTGTGGAGCTGACATGTCCAGCACGGTGTCATCTGCGTAACGAGAAAGTTATTATGCTGTGTATTAAAATCAGATGTCAAACACCTTAAAAAGCATGACAGGAAACACACACAACCCTCTTTTTCACCCTCTCCTCTCTCATTTACAAAAGAGAACATGGCGGAAAGTATGGGTGATGCTCTTCAAACCCAGCTCCACAGGCGTCGGACGCTTGGAGCTTTATTTTGTACTCGACAACGCGACTGGGACCGATCAGAGGAAGCTCATCAAGCAGAAATCACCGGAGAGAAAGGTGGTGCGTCTCAGTGACTGCCTCAGCGTCTCACCTGCTCCAAAGGAATCCTGCCCTCAAGGGTGCACAGCCTTCTACGTCAACACCACCAACAGAACCTACACCCTGGCCTCCACAGCCAGCGAGGACTGGCTCAGTGCCCTGTGTCTCCTCGCCTTCCAGGTATCAGAGCACCTCTCACCTTCAGCAGAGCACCTTTCCCCTTTCTTTTTTCTTATCAGCAGAGGTGATATCATTTGGGAAAGTTGGGGTCAAACCTTACCCACACTCAGGGACAGATAAAACAATGAGGAAGTCGCTGCAGTATCTGTAACTTCTGCCACTTCACTTCTCTAATTCTTCTGCTTGCACAAGCGATGTTGCTTCTTGCATCTTAGCTCTTTGAGGCCATAAAAGAAGATAAGAGGCTGGTTTATATTCCATGGAATGTTTACTGTGCCACTGTGTTTACAGAAGGATCCTGGAGAGTCAGACAAAGGGGGTTTTGAAAAGGAACATGTCCTTACTATGGAGGATAATGACCTCTACTCAACCTGGAGGGCAGGTAATGTGCATTAATCTGTCGAGAAATTCTCATCAATCATCAAACAATCAGTAAGAAATTCAATATAAAATGTCATTTCAACTGGTTCTGCTCAAAACGTCCATAAAAGCTTGTCCTTATGACCACCACCAGAAAACTGAAATATCTGATTTTTGGCAGGATTATTGTTTTTTTGGATTTATAGTCTGAGATCAACTTTGAAACTGGGAGCAACATACAACAGTAGTTAATGACACAAGGAATTAAAGTATGGAAAGCTTTTTGTGATATTTGATTTATTGGAATGGCATAGAATAGGGAAGAACTTCGGATCCAAAACTCTGAGCTCTTATTTGACTTAGTTTATCTTTAAAGGTCCCATGTCCTGCAAAATCCATTTCCTTTGCTTTTAATGTTGTTAAAAGGGGCTAGGGGAGCAGAGAACACGAGACCTTTAGCTAAACTCTCAGTTCACTCAGAAATGCTCTGTCTCTTTATTTCATGATGTAATAGCAATACAGCAGTGTTAATTTTGACAGCAAATTTTATTATTTAGTTTTAGTTATAGTATTTTGCCTAAAATATCTTCTAGTTTTGTCATAGTTTAGTCATCTAAATTGTTTGAATTTTAGTCTAGTTTTACTTGATGAAATTTCACAACATTTTAGTCAACGAAATCTACTGTACATTTAGTCAATTAAAATATGAATTGTAAAGTGTAAGGCATTTTTTTAATGTTTCCTTGACTTTCTGAAGCCATGTTTTACACTTGGATCCCGCCACCATGAAGCTAAGGCAGCTGTGATTGGATGTCCCTCTTAACTCATCCAACCTTTCCACACAACCATAGTAGCTGTGATTCCTAACTTGTCTCCACTTTCTACATGACGAAATTAGGTCTGATTGGATTTAGCCTCTGTCAAACATTTTAGTCTATTTTTTATTTGTTGAAGAAAATGTCAGTTAATTTAGTTTTAGTTTTTGTCCATGTGCACTTGTTTTTTTGTAGTTATAGTCTAGTTTTTGTCAGGGGAAAAAAGGTTGTTGATGAAAACTATGACGAAAATAATTAGTCTGCAAAATTACCACTTCTATACAGCCTCCACCTATATGTGTGTTTTCAACCTGTCACAGGCAGATACCATGACTGTTTTGGAAGTCCGTCCTGCAGCCTGAAACCCCTCCTCGCCCTTCCCAAAAGACATCAAGTAGGAAGCCAATCAGCTCAGAGCTCATTGTCATAGCCCCCTGTAGCCTCCCTGCTCCCTCACATCCAAGTTTTTCCAAAGAGGCTGCATCTGATCCTCTAAAGAGATGAAACTTTACATTGTTTTATTCAACTTAAATCAAATCCTGGATTAACAGACACCAAAGACATGATGTCAACGGTCAAACCCACCAGGACATGGGATCTCTAAGTCGAACAGGACTTTTGTATGAAGTTTGAAATAAAAATGTCTTCAATGAAAATCCCTATAAAGCATAGATGAGATCAAGTGTTTGACAGGAAATGTTGGACATAAAGCCATGTGACCTTGGCCTTTGACTTTGTACCTCCATAACGTAGTTTATGGAGTAGAGCAGGACTGAGTCCTAGGACATGGATGCAATTTAGCATTTTAGCACATCAGGTTAGGGCTGCCACCTTATATTTGATATTCCAATATCCATTCAAACTTCAGGGTAAAACTCTGTAATTGAACTGTGAATATACATTTGAACTGAAGCATACACCACAGCAGCTACACTACACTACACTATAGCATATAAGGCACCCGGAGCAGTGAACCACTTGCTCCAACAGAGGGTGCTCCCAGCAAAGCCTGGCTGTCCATTGCTCTCTTGACCCCTTCAATGACCACTCCTAGCAGACAACAACAAGAGTAGCATTGCTTGGATGCACTTTGGGCTCCACACCTCGGATGGCAAAATCAAAACTAAAGACCAGACTGTTTTGATATCTCCACCTAGGACAAAGCTTGCAAGTTTTTTATTGGCACTCATATTTACAAGTGCAATGAGCCTCTAGCAACACCACTTCAAAAAACCAGAACTCACCCTTTCAATTCTTATTAGTTGTTATTACGCATTAATTAAACACATGAATTAGACCTCTCAAGTAAAGTATTGTCATTTCCTCTATAAGTGTTCTGTCAAAGTCCTGAAATATTTAGTTTTTCTGCTCAGATATTTCACTTTTGCTGTTCAGAAAGAAATCATTTTGATTACTTAAATCTGTCTCTAATTCCTTAATAAATCAATACATGAAACATTAATACATTTAATATGGTCGAAGAATTCAGCTGAGAGGTTGCACTACTCACCTTTATTAAAAATGATATTTCAATTATGTGTTGAGAAAAAAAATACATTTTAGATGATGTATCTAAAGCTTGAAAACTGTGAACCTGTAATGTAAATGCACAGTAAGTATAATATAAAGATTCCTCCTCTTCAAAGACATATATTTTTATTAATTTATTATGGTGCAGCTTGAGGCTAGACTAAATGTAAACTTGCAAACATGAACTCTGACTTGGTGTGGGATTTGTGTGTATCCAACGCTCACGCTTAAATCAGACTCAGCTTGAAAAATGATGATCTGTGCACGGAGATGACTTCGGTTGTGTGTCAGTTTGATGAATGAGGGCCAGTGTCTCCAGCCGTGGTCACTGCCTGTGCAGGAGCAAAAACAAGGGGATAAAAATAGATGAATGTGAGACAGAAAAAGCTGACATGATCAGTGTTAGTGCAAATAATTGCTAAGTATTGAAGTACAGACACAAATGTTCATAATTGTCCATATTAAATAAAGTTAAAATGACCTTGGGACACAATTTGTTCAGGTGGGATAGGATCATGTGGGAGAAAAAGGGAATACTTAAGAACAACTGATCTACAGGCAGGAACATCGTGAAATGTTTCTGAATGAATCATAACTCTCATCCTGTTCATGGTTTTTATGCTTTTTTGCCTTTTTTTTTTTTTTTTTTACAAAATAAATACTTGAAAGTGAGAATGCAACAAAAAAGACAAACTTGGAAACAATCCGGACCCCTCAGTTGATTAGCTTGTATATTTATCTTGGTAAATGTCTCATAATGAAGGTAACAGACCAAAGAGAAAGTTGCAGTGAGATTATTCAACAGTCACAGTCGTAGCATCATAAATTCAACACATCAGCAGAAACCAAATATGTGAAAGCAGCAGCCAAAGCCGCTAATTTATTCAAACACGAACGCCAGAATGTATTACTGTCAGCAAGCCGTGGCTTACACAAATTTATTTCTTTTTATTTCCTAATGGATTACACTTCTGCTGAACAATCCAGGCAGCCAGTCACGTGGAAAGATTAGCAGAGTGCAAGCAATTCAAAATCAGCCTTTTTCCTGCAGGATAATATATTTGCTGCTCATTTATTCCCTTTGCTGATGTTTTTTTTTCTGCTTGGGCTGCATAAAGCAATTCTGATGCTTTCATGATTAGCTACAGTGCAGTGCAGTAACCTCAGCAGGCTGGGTCAAGCTTTAAAGTTTTATTTTCTCCTCATGTCAAGATATGACCTGTCCTCCAAACCAGTACCAAGTGACGGTCCAGAGCACAGAGGCGTCCAGGAGGTGCCAGCTCAGCGGGGTGTATCTGGTGTCCCCAGAGAAAGAGGCTGTCATACTGCTTGAAATCAACTCTGGTCAAGTCGTCTATAGATGGCCCTACACACTCTTAAGAAAATTTGGACAGGTTGAGGTAAAGCACTTTTTAACTCTCTGAGAATTGAAAATATTTGATTAATTGTTTGGACTACAGATGCTCCTTGAATGCTAATTAAAAAACTTTAACTGGTTTGTATATCAGTGAGCTTCAAGTGACCTAAGAGCAGTGATGGGCAGTTATGTCACTACAAACAGCATTATTCATCATTAGTGGCTCAATTTCATTTTCCAGTTGTTTTGTGGTCGTGTTGTTGTTTTCACAATGAAATAGCTTTTCAGTAGCCCAGTTATTTTATCAATCAAGTAGTGCAGTAGGGCCTAAACAAGCTACATTTCCTCAGTGATGGGCAGTTATGTCACAACAAGTAGCATTGCTAGTGGCTTAATTTCATTTTCCAGTTGCTTCGTAGTAGCATTGTTGTTTTCAAAATGAAAAAGCTTTACAGTAGCTCAGTTATTTTTTCGATTAGTTATTTTTACAATCAAGTAGTGCAGTAGCATCTAAGCAAGCTACTTTTCCCAGTGATGGGCAGTAACATCACTATAAATAGCATTGCTAGTAGCTTAGTTTCATTTTCCAGTAGCTTTTTGCTAGCATTGTTGTTTTCTGGGTCAAATAGCTTTACAGTAGCTCAGTTATTTTTCCTGATCAAGCTGTGCAGTAGAGTCTACGGAAGCTACATTTCTTCAGTGATGGTCAGTAACATCACTATAAATATCATTGGTAGCAGCTTAATTGCATTTTCCAGTAGCTTTGTGGTAGCATTGTTGTTTTCTGGGTCAAATAACTTCACAGTAGTCCAGTTATTTTACATGTAGCTTGTTGGTGAAAGTTTGAGCTCACTGAGCACTGTGTTAAATTAACTCAAAAATAGTCAATTGTAACACTTTTTGGGTCTTAAATAGTGCCGCAATCACTAAAATCTAATTCATAGTTAGCCAAAGATACATTTGTGGTTTAACCATGGGTTAGCGTTTGCTTCTGTTGGTGTAATAAGCATTTCTATTAATTACCTGCATGTATGTGACGTGTGTTACTGGAGGATGCCACTAGAGGGCACATGAAGACCTGGGGCTGTATGTAAATACAAAGCAAAATCTTCAAAGACAAATGAACACTATCATAGTTAATATTGACACTTCTGGAGTGTGCATATATGTCCAGACCACAAAGTGTTGTTTCCACTCTTTTTTGATAGTCGGTAATTTTTTACTACTTAAGTGTTCACTCAGTTTTCACACTGCAAAGTGGACATGTTGCTGTAATTATTTACTGTGTTTTAACGGGGAAAATTAGGTATAATAAAGACACCATGTTTGTTTAGAACATATATATCTTTAAAAAAAAAACATTTGCACGATAGTTTTCACAATGTGAGCAAGTGGAATCTGTTGGGATTTTTGACAGAGGTTTGTGCTTGTAGGGCACTTATAGGTTTTATTCATATATCCTCTTAATAAATAAAATGAATGTAATGAGGTGCTTTGGTTGTGTTGCTGTAGCATTTCGCATTTTCACCAGTGTGTCGCTTTAGAGAAGTGGGGCTAATTTAATCAGAGTAAACTTGTAGCTTAGCTGACTACATTTTATAAGTAGCTTGCCCATCACCGTTAATGACACTGGTTGAGTGTCCTGTACTGCTCCTAAACAGACAAGAGTAACAGCAATCTTTTTATTTAACTCACAGCAGGATTGCCAACGAGTATAGATAGTGTAAACTTATTTCCTCTCAATTCAAAAAACAGGCTGAAGACTGTCCTGGCTCTTTGAGACAAAAGTTGTCTGTAAAAAGACAGTCTGACATGAAAAATCGTCATGACACTTTTTGACTCAGTGCAGAAAACTTGCACAGCAGCTGGATCTGCCTGATTCTTTGTCTGTAATCAGGCAGATCCGTCTTGTTAAGCTCCAATCTTCATCAACTGTGAACGGCCCAAACAGTGTTCTTTAGAGCAGGAGGAGGTGGGACATTAGCATAGATGCTAACAGCTTCAGTAGCATTTTTTTCAGATGGTGACCACATTTCTTTATCAGCACTGAAAGCACTTTTTGATAGAAATCCGCTCAACTTCCGACATTTCAGAGTTTGTTCTAAAAAGTGGCTTATTTTTTGTACTTTACACCGCAGCAGTAATGCTTCCTAACTAAATTCTCTGACTGGCCCGTCATGAATGTGATTGACGGAAAGATCATCCAATCACCTGCCAGATATGCTTTTGGAACTTTCTGCCCATTCCCAAACACTTTCTCAGGGCTCTTTCCTAGATGGACTAGTGAAATATATTGAAAGGTCCATCTGGTGTGTCAGGTTACCAGTGCAGCACTCACCCTAAAATATTTTCTGTTTCCTCTACCAACTGTAGTTTTTGGTATCATTTCAGGGTGGGTTCAGCATTGAAGTCGGCCGCCGCTGTGAATCAGGTGAAGGAGTTTTTGTCTTCCTGTCCAGATACGGTCCACAGATCTTCCAGGCTATCTCAAAGCAGTGCACCCTAGAGAAGAGGCCTCCTGCCCAGAACCTCAGTGCCCACAGAAGATCATTGTCTGATCAGTCTCCTATTGTACTTCCAACTAAAACCAACCCACCAGCAGGTCCTCCTGCTCAAAGTATTCCAGATTTTTTGGCTGACAAGGAGGACGAGTTTGCAGACCACTACTCTACCATAAATGATGTCTCTGTACTTAAGCAAAAGCGTCTTTCTCTTCTCAAACCATTTTTCTATAGCAGTAAGGAGTCTTTGGGTGAAGACGACGAGGACGAGCGGTGTCACTCCTTAGATTCTGGACTATCCTCACACAGCGATGACCAGAGGATTTATGGCAACCTTGCTCGACATACACCCCCTTTGATGGGGAAGGAGCACATCAAACCTGAGACAGAAGATCCAGAGTGCATCTATTCTGAAGTGAGAAAGCACGACCCCCCTCCACTAAATCACTGTTTGCCATCTCTCTCTTTCCCTCCCCCTTCCGCCCCTCTGCCACCTCCTCCTCCTTCCCACCCTGTACCTTTAGTCCTACCCAAGTCCCGGTACCAGCGCCAGTCCCCTGCCAGCACCCAGCCGGGCTACACTATGCAGGCCGTGGATGACATAAAGGAGACGGAGGAGGCCATCGGCTCCTGCAGTCTCAATGGCCCCACAGAGCTCCCCGGCAGTTTTAAACACCGGCTGGCAGAAATCATTTCCAAGGACCTGGCAAAGTTCCAGCCCCCTCTTCCCCCCGGAGCAGGCAGCCCCACATTTTTTCAATAGACGGTTACTTAACAGGCGGCCCAGAAGGAGCAGTTTTAACGATGAGAAACTGTATTAAAGCCTAATTAGTTTCTTTATTTCTCTCAAATCCCCTCTGCTGGGAGCATTAGGCATTAGATCTTGGCTTGCAGATGTGTGGACTGTGATGGACTTCAATTAAATACAGTAATTATACTGTACATTTTCTTTTTTTTTAAACTCAACTTTATGTTTTGTCAAGTTTTAGCTATAAACAACTTTCAAAAGCAGATAATTAACCTTAAACATGATAAATGATGGTGTTTCTTTATGGACTTAGCTCTGTAGGAGTACATATAGTGTCTTAAATGAGCCCCGCTATGGAGGCCCTGAGAGGGAATGCATCATAACACCTTATTTTAAGTATATTTAAGTTTAATACTTTTTACAGTAACTTAAGTCTGAATAAATGGCTTATATATCTTGATTGAATCTATTAGAAGGCTCCTTTTAGGATATTGCGGCTTGTTGATTTTGGCACCCCCTGTGGACAGAATGTTAACTCTAATCTTCTTTCTGATGTCTTTATGCTTATGGTGCGGTCCATCTGCATCAGTACTGGGAAGAGGGGAGCAGGAACTAGTCACATCCCAGCTACACGTGTTCCAGTTATGGGCTGCTAAAGTTGGGGTAGCTGAAGGATACAGAAAGCCGCTTGGACTTAACATTGATATATCAGCGATATCAACTGTAGTTCAGCTCTACTAGTACTCAAATTTGGAGTGCATGTACTCTATTTGGTCAACTAGTGTAGGAATAGACTTTACTAGCGAAGCAAAAAGTGTCACTAGTAGTACTAGTGGAGCAAAAAGTGTTCCTAGTACTACCAGTAGAGTTAAAAACTGTTACTAGTAAAAACTTTACTAGTAGTGCTAGTAACACAAAATTGTCTACTGATAGACAATTTTGCTCTACCAGTAAAGTCTACTTGCGCCCTAGTGCACAAAAACCTTTACTAGTAAAACAAAATTTTTGTTTACTAGTACGACTAGTGAATTCAAAATATCTTACTAGTAGTACTAGTAGACTGTTTTTAGTCTACTAGTAGTACTAGTAAAGCCAAAAAAAATCACTAGTAGTACCAGTAGACCTAATAAAAATGAAGAAGGAGGGATTATAACCAAATCCAGCACCCTGATTGGCTGTAGGATTTTCAAAAGCCAGTGGGAAGCCTGAATTTGCTTTTCCCTCCCCTTATTAGCATATAACGCTTACTGGTAGTACTAGTGAACAGTTTTAAGTCTACTAGTAGTATTACTGAAACTTTTTGCTTCACTAGTAAAGTCTACTTGTGCACTAGTTGACCAAAATTGAGTACATGTACTTTAAATTGGAGTATTTGTAACGCTTAACTTTGGTTGATGTCACTGATATCAAATTTATGCTCAAATGGTTTTCCATAGAAGAACATCAAAGTGGGAAATCACAACCAAAGAGGATGCTCTTGGTGATATTATCTAATTTACAACTTGGACTTTCCTAGTTTTGAGATCAACTGGAACGCACCATTAACTCTGTAGGGTGGAATATTTTGGATTTTGTTTGGAAGAGCTTCATTTAACCACTGATGTTAATTCTTCTCTCAAGTTTCTACTTATGAAAGAGGGATCATTCAGTTCCAGCTACATGAAGAAGTTAAAAAACTAATTTTACATTAATTTGTTTGTTTTAACCAGACAATCATGACTAATGATGGAAAACCTTATTAATACCTTATCAGTGATAATCTGTATGTAGCTTGTATTTTTGATCAACTTTCAATCAGCTTTGCAACAATGAAGATAAACTACTTATCAAACTAAATAACAGACCTCATGTCCCTCTGCAGTTGTATTTATTTAACACTGTTTCAGTGAATTTCTTTTTATTCAGATATTGGTCAAATCTGACCTGATAGATTTGACTTTGTAAATGCTTTGTCACAGGGACACACAGATTAATAATTATAACATCATTTATGTATAGTATTTTAATACAACGTATAAAGCCCAATAACCTTTATAGATGAGATATTGTGTAGAATGTTAATATAAACAGAATATAATGATTTTCAAATCCCTTTAGAACTATATTTAATTGTATACACCACAAAGACATCTAACGTTCTGGTAAACCTTTTTTTCCTCAAATATTCTCTAATTTTGAATTTCATGCCTGCAACATGTTTCAAAAAAAGCTGGGACGGGATCAACAAAAGACTGGGAAAGTTGAGAAATGCTCCAAAAAAATGCCTGTTTGGAACAGATGAGCAGGTGAATTGGAAAAAGGTGGGTGTCATGATTGGGAATAAAAGGAGCCCTGAAAGACTCAATTGTTTAGAAGCAAGGATGGGGTGAGGTTCACAACTTTGTGGACGATTGCATGAGCAAATAATTGGCCACCAGTTTAAGAACAATGTTTATCAACATAAATTTGCAAGGAATTTAGGGATTTCATCATCTACAGCCCATAATATCACCAAAAGAGTTAGAGAATCCAGGGAATCTCTGCACATAAGTGACGAGGCTGAAAACCAACACTGAAAGCCTGTGACCGACGATTCCTCAGCCAGCACCGCATTAAAACCAACATCATTCTGTAAAGGATATTAGCACACTACAAGTACTGCTACAAGTGCAGATTCAAACTCTATAATGCACAGCAAAAGCCAAACATCAACAACACCCAGGAACACATTTTAAATTGTTTTCAGAAATCATGGACGTCATGTCCTCCTGGCTTAAGAGGAAAAAGACCATCCAGATAGTTATCGGTGCAAAGTTCAAAAGCATCTGTGATGGTATGAAGGTGTGTTAGTGCCAATGGCATGGGTAACTTGCACATCTGTGAAGGCATCATTAATGCAGAGAAATATACACAGGTTTTGGAGAAACATATGCTGCCATCCAAGCAATGTCTTTTTCTTTTGTTGTCTTTTTTGTGCTCAGTTCCCAAATGAGTGTTGTTACAAGGAAAGGTGATGTAACACAGTGGTAAACATGCCTCTGTCTCAGCTTTTTTGGAACACATAAAATTCAGCATGAGTGAATATTTGCGAAACAACAATAAAGTTTGTCAGTTTAAACATGAAATAGCTTGTCTTTGTAGTGTATTTAATTGATTATAGGGTGAAAAGGCTCTTGGTTAAAAAAAAAAAAAAAAAGTCTTTTTCACCAACACTGCCAGCTTCAAAAAGGGAAAAATATAAAGTAACATTTTTTACCCGTTAATGCTGAGTATTTAGTTAAGTTATTTTAAGTAAGGAGTAATAAGTTAAGAGTTGGTATTTACAATTTTTGAGATGTTTACCCATCAGTGAACGTTATAGTTTTCTTCCAAGTCAAACATGGAGCTTACATTTATCACACTGAGAGCTTTGAATGACTTGATCTCTCCTCACTGAAGAGGTTCTGATGAATTGATTACTGATATTCTGTCAATAAATGACTTACATCTTCAGAGCTGCACAGGAGAAAACTTAAAATTCATTTATTTTCATTCTAAAATGTCATGGTCTTTTGTGCAGAGTCTTGAAATCTGTCACTTTCTTTAGTTTTTGCTTTAGATGGATGTGTGTGGGGCTACGTCTTTCCCCTATTTTAAAGAAACAAAGCAAGTTTGCAGGCCTTCTGTACTAATCTTTAAACAACAATCAAATATGTTCAACAATACAAAAGAGACAGCTGCACACTGTTGTTTCAAGAATCTTTATTGTAGCAAAACAATCCTCTTAAAATATCTACATATAAATATGAAAATAACTTTTTAATTTAATGCCAACATTGACACCAGAGATGTCCTCAATGATGTTCAGGCCATAAAGTGCATTAAAAATCAGAGTTCATCAGGATTTAAAGATGTCAAAATAAAATCACTGTTTATAAGTTTACCTGCTTTTGTCATTTGGCTGAGTGTCATCTAACCTACTGAGTGACAGAAGAGTTTATCACAGTCTCACATGATCACCGTTTTTCTACTTGGATTAATGTTTTGGTTCTTTTTACGACAGTCTCTGCTGGAAGACGTGTAAGAAAAAGTCACTGCCTGCAGCTCTGACCCTCCTCGAAGTCACTCAGATGTGAAGATTCACAGTCACTGCTGTTGAAGGAGCTCGCGGATGTGTGTGAGCCCACGTCAGATGGAGGTCCGAGGATAAGGAGGTGGCTGATGGAGGCGCACGGCTCCCGCTGCTCTCCGCTCATCACGTTTGGGTTTGGAGGCTGCGCAGTGGCTGCAGGTCGGATGGAATGGATCAGACTCTTCCTGGGGGCTTTCTCTGGGGATCCCGGACGCGGAGTCCTGCACTCGGGATGGACCACACCTGCCAGGAGCTCCGACAGCTCCGTGATGTAAATCTGCGCCATTTGCAGGGTGTCGTACTTTGACAGCTTCCTCTCGTTCTCCAGAGAGGGGATGACGCTCCTCAGCTCGTCAAACGCTTTGTTCAGGCCGTGCATCCTCCTCCTCTCCCGGGCGTTGGCTGCCACCCGCCGGTGTTTCTGGGCTCCGAAGTGGCTCACCACCTTCCCCGCCTCCGCTGCCCTCTCAGGGTCTGTCCCTGTGACGCCTGACGCAGACGCGCACTCGGGATGTTTACGCATCGGCACAAGTTTGTCCAGTGAGAGGCCTGCAGCGTCTGCAGCTCCTGGACTCCTGCAGCAGGTGTGGTTTATGAAGGCCAGGTTCCTCTGCTGCAGCAGGGAGAACTCCTTTGGGTACTCCGGCCAGCCTGAAAGCTCTGCTTTAGCAGTCATCTCTGTAATGGCCTGTGGTCGCGCTCGGCTGCTGAAGGTCACTCTGAAGACTGGCTGATGCTCTCTGGAGGGGTCTGTGCTGCTCCAGCATTTATACATGCCCCCTCCTCTCAGTCACCTTCATGTCACTCCCAAAGAGCTGGGACAGCCTAAGGAGGCAGCAGTCACCTCCCCTCTGACCCTGTCAAACTACAATTAGACAAAGCTCGACTTTTCTTCGTCTATTGTTCATTGTAACTCAATCACGACTCTGTTATTATCGTCACACAGAGAGGGGCCTCGGGATGAATCATTTAGGAGCGTGGCAGAGGATGCTTGTTTATAAACCTCTGGAGAACTTGATCTGGTGAACTTCAGCAAAGTGCGTAAACCTGCGTGTCTGCTGGCCTTTTTTAAAGACTTTCAGAAATAAAGTCACAAATACACATCTAAACTGCTCTAACTTTAAACTTCAAAAATCATGCTTCCACTTTGAGCTTAATACTTTAGTATAGTTTTTTCGTTATTATTACTTTTGTGTTATCATAAGGAGGTTATGTTCTTGCTGGCATTTGTACGTTTGTTAGATTGTTTACAAGGAAACTCAAAATGTTGTCGTCTGAATTTGTTGAAATTTACAAGAGATGCAATAAATGTGCTTATCAGTTAGACTTTAGTGATGATCCAAATTCAGATCAAGGAATTTTCCAAAGGATTTGTTAATAAAGGGGTAGCTTTCGACATTTGGCTAATAACAAATTTGGACGACATTTTCAAGGAAATTTTGTTCGTGGTTCACAAGACTTTTGATACAGTTTCTTTTAACGATTTGTTAACAGGGCAGTTTTCCTCATTTTTGGCAATAACTTGTTTGACAGTGTTGGAAATACCTTGGTGGAGGTTTGATGTCTTTGAGGACTTCTGATTTACGATCTTATTTGTGTGAAAAAGATGAAGTGATTGTCATACAGTAAAAAACTGAAACAGTGTGTTTTGGTGTAGGGCTGGGAAAATGGACAAAAAAATCACATGTGAGTTCACATATGTTAGAGGCTGTTTAGGAGGGACATCATATATATATATACATTTTTTTTTACAACAAATAAGAAATGGTTGTCACAACATCATCATCGTAAAATCTGATCAAGTTCAATTTTAATACAACCACAAGAAAAAGAGAAGTCCTGCTCTACCAGTACTGGGCAGGTTTTGGTTGTTGAATTGACACACTGATAAACTGATGAATGTTATTTCAGGGAAGCATCTTTGAAAGAATTGGATGTATTTGATGTCAGTAATTTGATTATTAAAGGAGGCTTTGAAATGTTGATGCATATCCGTGGATGCTGTCATACTGTACATGCCATCTTAATCAAACTTCAGATCAACCTTCTTAAAGACCATCTGATCATGTCAGAGTTGTAGGTAGATACAGTGTTACAGTAGTGATATTATCATGGGGGAGGGCTGTGAAGGATCAAGGTATTTTATTTGACATAAGATAAAACTCATCCAGCAGGCTTAGTTTACATAATAAAACTTCTAACATCATTTTAAAGAGCATGCCACATTCTTTGAACCAAAGAGACCATTACTAAAATTACATATTTGAACTGTATGATAAAACCAGGCACATAAAAGAACCTGTTCATGTGTAAGAACCCTTACAAGAACAGATATAGACTCCAACGAACCCCAGACAACACACCATACACTTTATCTCATTAAAATACCATTCATAAAGCCATAGCATTTAAATACTAGATGTGCTCCAAGAGCAAACACATCTGCCACGGCATTTCCAAAACTGTTGGACAAGTTATTGTCAAAAATGTGGAAAACTGCCCTATCTTGCAGCATCACTCAATCCAATCACTCTAGATCTACGTCTGGATTTGGATCAACACCAAAATCAAAACGCTTCTCTCTCTTGCCATAACCAACTCTCCCTGGAAAAATGTAATGAAAATATGTTGAGAATTTATTAAGTTATTGGCAAAAAAAAATATGGAAAACTGCCCTATCTCACAATATCAACACTCTAAAATCTAACAAGTTGGCATTACGTAAAAAAAATTTGGAAACCAATTGCCTTAAAAAAGTTAAGTAAATATGACTAATAGTTTTAGATTACATTTACTTTATATTTACTTGTTTTGTGTACTGGGAACCCTGTTGTTATTTACTTAATTTTATTGAGTTATTTTAACTTGGATTAAGAAAGTTATATCAACTTCCTATGTTAGTTATCCACCAGTATCAACTCACACAATCACACTCTTTTATGATCATTTATACACCAGAAACTTGGGGTTAAGTGTCTTGCCCAAGAACTTATCACCATTTGTTGCCCAGAGCTGGATTCGAACTTGCAACCTCTTGATTACTGAGTAAGTAGTAGTAGTAGTAGATTACTGACAGAGTAGTCTCCCGCCTGGCTTATACTGCACATGTGCAATCCTGAACTCAGTGTTCAATCACCATGATAAAAAGTTTTGAGTCCAGCTTACACCCAGAAATTAAGTTGTATAATTTTCTCAAGCTAAATGGGTTCCTTACTCATATTGATTGAGTTCAATCAACAGGTTTTTAAGATTTAAGTAAAGTGCACAAATGTAATTTAAGTAAGAATAGTTATTACATTTTAGAGTGAACAAATCAAATTACTAAAAGATAAAATGACAAACAGCAGTAAAGTCAAACCTCCTCAGTGAAGTTAAAATTCTAAAAGTAATAAAAAACAGTCAAAGTAACAAAGTTAACAAAAACATTTGTAAACAAAAACAACAACAAAGATAGATTAATGTGCCTTAAAAACAGGACATGTTACCCAGCCCTACTTTGTTGTTTATTTAAGAGCAGACTTGGCCTCGTCACCATCATCAGCCCATGGAAATTTAACTTGGACGTCTTTCTCATGTGTAAAGGAACTGACTCGTCCATCGTGTCTTGGGGGATCTGGCAGCATCAATTTGTTCTCAAACAAACAGTAAAAAGGTGAACAATCTTTTGCGCATTATTTGCAGAGGAATAATAAAACCAACAGGTGGAAGGCAGGCCTGAGACACACCTGTCTATAACAGAGCTATGATAACTGATAAGTCGTCTGCTGCAGGCCACTTATGAATCATTTAGTGAGGATCAAAACATCTCTGAGGCAGAATGAGAGGAAACCACCGAATACTGCAAATGAGCTGCTGAGGGCTCCACGTTAATGAACGGTGACCGTGTCCAGGACTCAGAGTGAGGCCGGACCCACTGTCATTAATTAGCGTAATTTTGATTAGTCCCGCGGCCTCCGTGCCTATCAGCTGTTGTCCCCTGGCACCTCACCCAAGCTACACACCTCTGTCACAACCAGTGTCACCCACGTCTCCCATATGCTGCGCTCCGGCAGCTCCGACTCCACGCTGACACTGACTGCTCTGACACGAGACCTAATCACTCATTATGGTCATCAGCTACAACAGAAGAGTCTCCATGGCAACACTGCAGACCTGCTCAGAGGGGCTGTTAGTTAGGGTGGTGGTTCGGACAAATTTGGCACTCAGTGGAGCCCATCCACCACCCTCCTCCCTCCTTGCCCTGCGAATGGATCTGTGTTTGCAGGGGAGGTTTGAGTGTTTTGGAGGTCTCATTTGCTTCACAGCATTTGAACAAAAAAATTTAACAGCTTTAGAAGATTGTAAAGATGGTTTTCTCAAATAACACAACACATAGAGCACTGTTAAAACTGCACTAATGTGTTGGAATTTGGCAATATGATTAGTGTTGCCGGATTTTGCTGGAGAAACAAGCAACATGTAACAAAAATAAATAAACTAGTACTGAGTCAAATTGACATTCTTAACCAAGTTAATAGCAAAAATGTGGGTACTTGCTATATCTTGCAATATGGATTTTTATCCAGGTTCAGATCATTACCAAAATCGAATCACTTCCTCCTTGTGCCATGACCAACATCTCCTGAAAATGCCAGCAGAATCCACTGAGAACTTTTTTGAGGTATCTTATTCACAGACGGACAGACAGAGAGAAAGACAAAAGACCAAACTGACAAATGCTGAATTATTTATTCATAAACAGTGCCGAATCCTTCCTTATTTGTGAGTGGGCTTTATGAACTATTAACATATTCAGTCATTCAGTAGTGGAGATGGGTTTTTTTTTTTCATTTTCTGAATAGTAATTTAGGAGATATGGTTTGTACCTGACAGCGTTGATAACCTCTTTGGCAGAGGTAATAGGCTAATGTGACTCTTTTCAGAAACTAGTAGAGTAAGGCAGCGTGTCCCAAAGTGAGGTTCGGATTCTCAAGGGGGGGCAGGATAATCAACGGGATTTTGCTAGCTACCTATTTCAAAACTACAAGTGCTCAGAGAACAAAAACCTCCACATTGTCTGGACCAAGCGGTCTTTATTAGATGTCAGATTGGTCGAGTTGGACTCACTCGTTCTTACTAAAAGGAGAATCTCCTCCTGAATGTGTTGGATGTCAATGTGTTTTGATGATAAAACACATTCTTTTAGATGGTGTAGATCTTATCCTCTTAAGAGAAAGGTTTTACAGAGTAGCTGGTCTACTTTTTTACAGAGTCACAGCAGAAGTAATTTTGGAGTTTTTTTGACAGCGGCTATGGACTTTAAATACTTTTATACGCTGTTTATTCTTGATCTTGACACATCTGTCTAATTTGTTTTCACCATGAAGGCGGGCCTTAGCTGCTGACATGGCGTTAAACCTCTATTCATCCATTCATCATCCAACACTGTCATTCAAGTTATTGTCAATAATGTGGAAAAGTGCCCGATCTTGCAGTGTCACCAAAATCTAAACACTTCTTCCTTGTGCCATGACCAACAGTCCATGAAAATGTCATCAAATGTTTTTAAGAACTTATTGAGCTATTGTCAAAAATGTGTATTTCTTCACATACATGTGCTGAAACATAAATACACATTTTAAAGGGATAGTTCGTTTTTTTTTAAGTGGTGTTACTCAAGGCCCATGGCACCAGTAAATATGATTGCCTCTAAAGCACCCTGTCAGCTTTGTACCTGAGGGGAGACAGCCATGTGCAGACACTAGGAGATACATTACAGTCAAAGATGCCACCAAAGCCTCATAATTAACACATGTTTAGGTTAAAATTACACAAAAACAACATTGGTGCAATTGGATGCTACAGTAGAAATAGACATTTGAGCTTTTTACTATGAAAGAAAAGCTAACAATGTAAACAAATACAGACCATCCAGTTCCAGTTAGCATGTTGCTAACAACAGCTAGCTAACTATGTCGGTTGTGCAGCCTGATAGTGAGCTCTGTTGGTAATCAGAAGGTTGCAAGTTTGAGCCCAGTCCAGCTGTCACATGGTGATGTGTCCCACACCACTGCTGCATCAGTGGTGTGTAAATTGTTCTGACAGGGTGGGAATTATAGTTGACACTGATGGACAACTTACATAGAGACTCTGAACCATCAGTGAGTAAATGTGAACGTAAATGGGTGTGTATGGGTAGATGTGACATGTTTTGAGTAGTTAAAGAGACTAGAAAGGTGCTATAAGCTTTGGTAAATCTGGAAGGCACCTTCAGAAACTTTCCGCCCTGAAGTAAACAGACATGGACATAGACAGGAAACCGGAAAGCCAGCTCCTCGGAGCAACTGGAAGTTTATCACGGCGCTTGTGAACAAAGTCTTTTGGAGCACATAGCAAACCAAGTCTTTTAAAAACTGAAAATCTTGACAAATGTGTCAATTTAATGTTTCAGTTATTGTAGTGCTACCCAAAGCCATGACCCCCTGTTCGGCCCCAGAAGCACTGCAGATGGACCTTGAGAGTTAATTATCATTTTAAAAAAAAACAACTGGCCTGACTTTCAAAATCGAAATCACTTTTCAAAAAAAAATCTGAAGTCCTTCATTTCAAATTCTGGCCTTCTTATTGTCTCAAAGCGGGGAAGCACTTCACCTTCACTCACTTCCAGTTCATAGGAGTTTATCAATATCTTTTGACACATAAACTTTCACATTAAAATTCTCTGTTTTCTTAAACAATATCTAAGTTATCTCTTCGAGTCTCATGGCAGAGTGAGAGTTTGGGGGGTCTCAGAAGATTTATATATGGTATTATGTGGTACCAATAATGCAATATAAAATCAAAGACAATTCATTTACTAGCAGAGATTGATTTTGTACATAAAAACTTAATTGATGTAAAATATTCTGGTGTTAAGCTGTGGCTGAATTATAAGTAAATCTTTTTCTTTAATGACTTAGTGAAAAATAATGTATGCATTATGATGAAACCTTTGAGTAGTTTACAAAACATAGCTTGCAGACTGAAAACCTCACATATGGAAAGATAAAAGTCTTCTTCAGTGGCTTTTAAAAGGAGGCTTAAATACCACAGTTTCTTTAAGGGCTAAGGACCCCTGAACTCTTGATCTAAGAATCTCATGTCTCTTCTTAATAGTAAAACTGTGTGACAGTCAGTGATCTAGCTCTGGTTAGAAAAAAATCACCGTGACCTGCCTCGCCGCCAGCAGTTTAATGAGGCCTGGTCTTAGCTGAATAAATCGGCACGCTCTCCGTCCCGGGGTGTCCATTCTTTTTTGGTTCACATGAATATTTCATTCCTTCAGCCCCTCTCTCAGAGCAACAGCCTGCAGACCTGAGCGCGAGCTTTAAAATCATTCAGCACACCTCCCATCTGCTGCGAGCGTGAGCGGGGGAGTGTCAGCGCAGGACGAGGAGGTGTGAGGGACATTTCTGAGGTCAACTCGAGTGACCTCCTGTACGTGGGGAGACTGATGTATCCCACCAGAAAAGCAGGGGAGGGGGGGTGGGTAGACATCATGACTGTCAACTCACAGGTTGTCATGGCAACTTTCGGTGATGCTCCAAGCCTCATTAGTAATCAAGTTAGTTCACATTTCACCCCTCAATTATTAAAAAGATGTAGGCTGTAAATTGCTGGAGTTGGACAAGAAATGATGACGGCTACTGAAAAAAAAAAAAAAAACAGATTTTCACTGTTGGTTGAGTAAATGGCCTAGTAGGTTAATTGTAGGGGAAACCAGGGTTGATTGTTACATAACATGTGTCGACAAAATATTATATGTTCATTTAAAATACAAACCCCTATTTGAAATTGTGTAATAAAAACAGTAATCAATAATTTGCAAATCCTTTTCAGCCTACATTCAATTGAATAGTACAACGGAGGATTGGGGTCACAGTAAAAAATAAGTATATTTTTTTAAGTTACGAGAATAAAGTCATCTAGAAAACTTTAGATCAATATAAGCATAATTTAATCAAGAAGATGCTCTCATTTCATCCTCTTTGTGTAGGCGGATGGCTGCTCTTCTGGTACAAGCTTTCAGAATGAAGTTTTTTTTCTAGCTTAATTTAAATAGATTTATGACTTTATTTTTATAACTTTATGTGATTATTCTCGTAACTTTATGACTTTATTCTCGTAAATTTATGAGATTATTCTTGTAACTTTTCGACTTCATTTTTGTAACTTTCTGACTTTATTCTCGTAACTTTACTTTTGTTTTTAAAACATACCTTTTTTTTTGGAATGTGGCCCTAATCCTCCATCGTAGATTACACTACAAAGACAAGATATTTGATGTTCAAACTGATAAACTTCATAATTATTATTATTATTATTTTTTTTTTTTTCAAATATTCACTCATTTTGAATCTGACGCCTGCAACACATTCCAATAGACCTGGTACAGGGGCAACTCAAGACTGGGAAAATTGAGAAATGCTCAAAAACACCTGTTTGGTTGTTTCTGCAGGTGAACAGGTCAGTAGGAAACAGGTGAGTGTCATGATTGGGTATAAAATGAGCATCACTGAAATGCTCAATTGTCCACAAGCAAGGACGGGGCAAGGTTCACTACTTTATGAATTACTGTGTAAGCAAATACCCCAACAGTTGAAGAACAACATTTCTCAATATAAAACTGCAAGGAATTTAGGGCCTTCATCATCTACAGTCCATACTATCATCAAAAGATTTAGAAAAATCTCTGTATGTAAGCGGCAAAGCCAAAAAATGAAAAAACACTGAATGCCTGTGACCTTCGATCCTTCAGGGGGTACTGCATTTAAACCTGATATCATTCTGTAAAGGATCTTACCACGTGGGCTCAGAGACGCTTCAGAAAACCATTGTCAGTTTGTTTATGTCCACAAGTGCAGGTTTAAACTCCACCATGTAAAGCTAAAGCCAGATATCAACAACACCCAGAAACACTGCTGACTTCTCTGAGCTCATCTGAGATGGACTGACGCAAATGAGTCCATATTTCAAAATGTCTTTGGAAATCATGGACGTCATGTCCTCCGGGCTAAAGAGAAAAAGGTCCATCCAGATTGTTATCAGAGCAAAGTTCTAAAGTCAGCATCTGTGATGTATTGGGGTGTGTTTGTGCCCATGGCATGGGTTACTTGCACTTCTGTTTACAGTTACACTTGGTGTTTTATATTAAAGGTTGGGTATTCAAGCACAACTGCTGTAAGTTTCCAATAAGTGATGTCTTTGGTTCACTGCTAGCTTCTGATTGAAGATCACATATGAAGGCATACATTTTAGCTTTAAAGTTGAGCAATGCATTAACTTGAAAGTTTTGGTGAAATTGAACAAAACAGTAGTCAGATCTGTTGGTACATTAACTGAGGTGTATGGGGAACACTGCATGTCAGATGCAAGTTTATTTGAATGGCACAAAAGATTTCATGAAGGCAGAGAAGATGTCAAAGAGGATGAACGTCCTGGGGGCACATGCACATCATAAACTTCTGAAAACAAACTGATCAAATCATTTTTTAGAAGGAGTGATTACAAGCCATGAAACTTCAAAACAGCAGTCAGTGCACTGGAAAACATCATCGTCACCAAGAATGACGACATTATGACAAAGCAAGTACAAATTCAAGTATTATTGAGTAATGGGTCCAGAGGGGTCAACAATGAATCAACACTATTATAAACAGGCTCTAGAAATAAGTTACTGCATATAAAAGATGATGTCACACCACACAGTTAAGTAAGGCTACACTCAATAACAAATACTGATGGATTTAAAATAAATGCTGTAATGAACTGTGTATTTTCTTTGACTTCTGTACTGTTAATGGAAAGAGAAAGTGAGAACAGCTTTATAATACACACTCTCATTGCTCTAATTTCTAGCAAATGAAGCAGGTCTAATAGTGAAATTAAAGCAGTCCTCATTTCACGGGACGCCTTAATAAAACCTTTTCTATCATCCTCGGGGGAACCGCAGTCGGGAAATCATGGCCCAGAGCAATCTATAATTAATTCAGCTCTATTTCTGAGGCTTTAGTTCAGAGTGTGCAGTCTTTTTGTCCACCTGTTAGAGATGTTAATACAACTTACTACAACTAGGATCCGCATTAGCTTATATCTGCAAATATAACTAAATGTTATGGGTCTGCAATTTTGGAGAACTTAAACAGAGGTCAGAGTTACTTTCTCTTTTGAAGTTGGTAGCATTTTGATTTTTTTCTGGCTCAATCTGACTGCAGATTTAGTTCATTATTTGGATTAATTAGAATTTAATAGATGTGAATCCATTTTTAGTTTTACTTTACAGGGGTTGAAATTATTGTCTGTTTTTTTTTTTATCTTTGGCATTGAAGATATTATCGGTAGGATATTGGCAGATATTTTCTGAAAATAATTAAATATCAATATCGGCCAATATTTAAATTTTTCCTGATAATTACAGCCAATATATCAGCCATACATATCAGCTATATATAGTCAAAATACACGAAGGTACCATAATGCTTCGCCATATCATTACTGCACAGGTGCATTTAAAAATCAAGAGTTTCATTTTTTTTTTTTAAGAGTGAAATGTTGTTTTTTTTCTTTTACACACATAGACGAAATTGTCAGTACCCTTCTGTTAAAGCAAGAAAAACCCACAAAGGTCACTGAAATAACTTGAAACTGACAAAAATCATAATAAATCAAAATTTACTTAAAATTAACTAATGAAAATCAGACATTGCTTTTGAATTGTGGTTCAACAGAATCATTTTAAAAAACAAAATAATGAAACTGGCCTGGACAAAAATGATGGTACCCTTAACTTCATATTTTGTTGCACAACCTTTTGAGGCAATCACTGCAAACAGGTGATTTCTGTAACTCTCAATGAGACTTTTGCACCTGTCGACAAGTATTTTGGCCCACTCCTCATGAGCAAACTGCTCCAGCTGTCTCAGGTTTGAAGGGTGTCTTCTCCAGACTGCATGTTTCAGCTCCTTCCACAAATGTTCAATAGGATTTAGGTCAGGGCTCAGAGAAGGCCACTTCAGAATAGTCCAATGATTTGTTCTGAGCCATTCTTGGGTGTTTTTAGCTGTGTGTTTTGGGTCATTATCCTGTTGAAGGGCCCATGACCTGTGACTGAGACCAAACATTCTGACACTGGGCAACACATTTCACTCCAGAGTGTCTTGATAGTCTTGAGATTTCATTGAACCCTGCACAGATTCAAGACACCCTGTGTCAGGTGCAGCAAAGCAGCCCCAGAAAATAACTGAGCCTCCTCCATGTTTCACAGTAGGTACAGTGTTCTTTTCTTTGTATGCTTCATTTTTGTGTCTGTGAACATAGAGCTGATGTGACTTGCCAGAAAGCTCCAGTTTTGTCTCATCTGTCCAAAGGACATTCTCCCAGAAGCTTTGTGGCTTGTCAATATGCATTTTGGCAAAATCCAGTCTCGCTTTTTTATGATTTGCTTTCAACAGTGATGTCCTCCATTAAGTCCACTTTGGCTCAAACCGTGACAGATGGTGCGATCTGATACTGATGTACCTTAACCTTGGAGTTCACCTCTGATCTCTTTGGAAGTTGTTATGGGCTCTTTGGTTACCATTCGCATTATCCATTTTTTCAATTTGTCATTAATTTTCCTCTTGCGGCCACGTCCAGGGAGGTTGGCTACAGTCCTGTGGACCTTAAACTTCTGAATAACGTGCAACTGTAGTCACAGAACATCAAGTTGCTTGAAGATGGTCTTATAGCCTTTATCTTTAACATGCTTGTTTATAATTTTCTTTATAATCTTCTGAGACAGCTCTCTCCTTAACTTTCTGTGGTCCATGTTCAGTGTGGTACACACCATGAAACCAAACAACACAGTGACTAATTTTCAGCCTTTAAATAGGCAGACTGACTGATTACAAGTTTGAAGACACCTGTGATGATAATATAGGACACACCTTAGTTTAACATGTCCCTATGGTCAAATCATTTTCAATCTTTTCTAGGGGTACCATCATTTTTGTCCAGGTCAGTTTCATCAGTTTGTTTTTTTAAATAATTCTGTTGAACCACAATTCAAAAGCAATGTCTGATTTTCATTAGTTAATTTTCAGTAATTTTTTATTTATTCCTACTTTTGTCAGTTTCAAGTTATTTCAGTGACCATTGTGGGTTTTTCTTCTTTAATAGAAGGGTACCTACAATTTTGTCCGTGTGTGTCTATCTGCTCCTCACACAAATAGAGACTGTCACATTGAAACCAACAATAAGTCAGTTTTCAAAAGGTATTGACTTTGCGCTCTTGATGAAAAATATTAATTTTGTTGATTTAAGTACAGAAATATCGGCATATCAGATATCGACAAAAAAACATATTCATAAATAATATCAGTATTATTTTGATATTATCAATGAATATGTACGCATTTGCAGTTGCATATGCATATTTTTTGTTTTTCTTACAAAATATGTTAAAATTAGATTTTTCTATATTAAATGAGACTTCATTTAAAACCATTTAGAAAAAAATGCCAGCTCTTCATTTGCTTTTCTAATCAGTGCACCAAATTTTTCCACACATGTATCATCAGCAAATAACAAGTGAAGTGCATTTTAACAGACATTTGGACAGTCATTCATAACAGAAATAAGACAGGGCCAAGGATGGAACCTTGTGGCACCTCATATAGTAACATTTGAGTTTTGCTTATTTACTAAAATATACTGTTCTCTGTCTTTTAAGTAATCTGTCGACCATTTCAGAGCAACAACATTAAAGCCATACTGCAAGTTCGCTATTATTAAAGCTATTATTTGTTATGAACATTTCTGACAATATCCACTGCCAATATTTTAGCCTCATCTATTAGTATCAAGTTTTGCTTATTTAATTTAATTTGAAATCAAAAGACCTAAAAAGCACTCAGTTTTGTCCTTAGATTTTACTTTCATTGTGAGAAATACTTATTTCAATTAATGTAGCTGTAGAAAAAAGGTATTGTTTGTATATATCAGTATCAATATCAGTGTGCGCTAAAATAAATTTAAAATATTAGCATTTGGCAGAACAGTCCAGTTATGTGCATCCCAAATAATAGTGCTAATATATTATTTAAGCTATAAGCTAAATTGTTGTCTGATTTTACCTGCCATCAATAATATGCAAAAAAAAAAAAAAAAAAAAATCATGTAAGACCTATAAGATTTAACGTCAAGGCTATCTTGAAACAAAAGTTAATACAGAGTTTGCCTTGAGGTTTTTTGTTTTATGGTGTGATGTTGTTAAAAAACAGTCAGAAAATGACAGGGCCAGACTTCCTTCCTCGCCACCTTGGCTCTCAGTAATCTATGAACTGCAGTTAGTTTCTCTTTATCATTGTGTCTGTCTTGTGTTTTAATGAAAGACTTTGTAATTTCCAAACAATGGAGCATTTCCAAGTTTTCCACCAAGAACAGTGAACCTCTTGATGTCACTCTGTAATTATCCGCACCCACCCGGAGCTACGGAGGTGCTTAAACCGAGCAAAGAAGAAATCTTAATGCCGGGGTTTCACACGCAAATTAGGACAATTAACGGCCTCATTAATTTGGGAAAAGGGAAGTAATATTCTAGTTAAAGTGATGCTTCATTAAGTAATTGTTATCTATGCTAGGAGGCTAATTGATGACCTCTAGGGGAAGGACAGTAATGGGTCTGAAGCCCTGGTTGGACTTTGCTGAGTCGCAGGCGTTAAATCAAATCACTTCATCTTACCTCACCTAATGAATGTGAACTCTGTTATCGCGAGAGCCGCATCACAGCCATCGGGTTCCGTCAGGTGGAAGGAAATGTCGCGATGTTTGCCGTCAGTCTCTGCAGGAGGCCGTTTCTGCTTGTTATTCAGAGCTTGGACGGAGCCCGAGGGGTCAGCGTTTTAACACAGCATGACGAGGACAACAAGGCAGGTGTCACAGGTCAGAGCTGCTCCAGAGATCACAGGGTTTGCCCTTTGTGAGACACGCGTCTACAAAAACAACAATCAAGGTCTTCTCTGGTCGTCAGGCCACCAAGAAACTTAGCACAGCATGGACACACAGACTGCTTTGAGCCAACAGTCTGTACCAAAGAAAAATGGTAAGTTAAATGTAAAATGATAGTCTTTGTTAGTATCAGATTTAGCTGTTTGGTCAATTATGTTTTTTCTCCAATATCAGAGTTTATCATTCTGAGTACCTCATTTTATCCCTTTTCATGTTTTAGTTTGTTTTTTTGTAAAGCAATCAGTAAGTAGTTGTTTATTTGTATTACACGAATTCATAACAAATATTTTCTCATTTCGCCATTTTCAATATATAATATTAATTAATACCTAATTATATTCTGATGTTCCCTAAGAGATTTGGACAACAATTAAGTTAGATAAGTTCTTTAATTTCTTACAAAAAACGTATTTTTTTGTAATGAAAAATACTTTAAAAAGATTCTTCATTAAATAGAAATATTTTAATCACATATACCAGATTGTGCATGGAGTCGTATTGGTATCCATAGTATAGAGCACCATACATACATACAGCTTCCCATTGTGGCAGAATTAAAAACAAAGACAATATGACATATATAGCAGTAAAGAAATAAAATGAGCAAAAAAAAAAAAATACAATAAAACATAATTCACAATAAAAAAATGGGACAAGACTGGTGCACCACATTTAATGACATGTGCCCCCCAGGATGCCCATTGCCAGTGGTTATTAAAGTTGCTCATCCCTGGTCTAGACCACTGGTTCCCAACCTGGAGGTCTGGGTCAAAGTCCTCCAACAAACTTTACCAATGCTGTAATAGAAACGTATCATAGTGTGTTATGGTTGCATTTTGCCTTGCAGCAGCCCCCCCCCCCCCCCAAGATATCACTGATGACCCCCCTGAGCACCATTGGGCCAACTTTGAGAATAATATATGATATGATATATACATGATGTTACATGCAACATCCAACAACAAAAATCCCATAGAAACCAAAGCGATGCTAACTTCTGGGTTGGCCTACCAAATACCTTATCTCTGCACCACTTCATTGGCCTTTAAAAAATCAGCGGTGTGACAAAGGCTTCAGTCTTTGCAGAAACAGACATGAAAGCCCAGACACAAATGAGCCCAACCAATGATAGAAAAGAATAATAAAATGAAAGAACCCAAAAAAAACTTGCCCAACCGACAATTCATAATGAGAGGCCACAAGAGTCTGAAAAACACAACACAAATTTAGACATTTTGTAACTTTGGTTATGATTTCGGGTTAACAGATGATAATGAATCCTTGCATTGATTGATACACTGACTGATTAATTAGTACACACTTGTATTAATGAAGAAATGACAGATTACTGCCTTAAATTAACTGTACTTCAATGTGAAAAAGTAAAGTACTATTGAAGTGATCATAATGAAAACTATTGGCCATCTTTGTCTTTTTATTGGCTGGCGACTGGTTGAGGGTGTACTCTGCCTCTCATACAATGTCAGCTGGGATAGGCTCCAGCCCCTGTGAATTTATTTCTAACTTTTTCATGCATTTGTTCACACATTGCTTAAAAATAATATGTGGACCCTAGACTAAAGCCGTTATTTGTTATAGTAACATTTGATATTTACATTTATGCGTGACATCTTATCAGTAGTTGTTTGACATTGGTAGCCTGTGAGGAACATTGTTACTCTGGTTTTAAAAGGTGCTTAACACAAAAACTGCCATCATCATTATTATTATTGATGTCATTACTGTGGCTACACGATGGTGCAGCAGGTTGTGTTATTGCCTCAAGATGGTTGCTGGATCTACTCACCAATCAGACGGGACCTTTCTGAGGAGAGTTTGCATGTTCTCCCTGTACATGTGTGGGTTTTTGAAGTTTACTCCAGTTTTCCCCTTCGACCAAAAACGTGCCCTTTAGGTTAACTTGTGACTCTAAGTTGAGTGTTTGTTTGAATGGTTGTTTGTTTCTTTGTGTCTGCCTTGTTATTGACTACTGTTGGCTTTAAACCAACAATCAAAGTTTATTTACAAATAGATTATCAGCCGTTTATTGAAAGGCAACCACATCTGATTATTCTGCAAAAATTAAAGATTGTATATGTAAAATGCAGCTTTAAATAATTTACAATTAATAAATGTAGTTTTACAACTAAAATGAGCCACCCTGCTGCCTGATCTAGTCATTTTGTGTTTCATGTAACAGATGCTGAACATCCTTAATGCACAGGCTAAATTCTCTCACACAGCAAAGTAGACGGGGGGTATGTCTTCTTTACTTTTACTCACTTTTACTAAATAAAAGGAAGATTTTTTTCTGTGGAGACATACAAATAATTTTCTTTTTTCTTCATTTTACTGTTTTGAATAATGATTTTTTTATGTCTAGTTCATAATCTGTGTAGTAGGACTCATTCTAACTTTCACAATGCTTAATCAATCATGAAAGAGACAGGGATTGTTTCCTTCATGTATGCAGTGAGCTCTTTTCTTGTTGCAGCGCGGCATATGGCAGATAGAGCAGCCAGTGAAGAGTCCGTCCATCAATAGAAGAAGAAAAGCTTCAGACTCTCGAGCGTCGGGGACTCTGAGGGCTGTCAGCGGTAAATTAACACTTAAGATGTTAAAGCGATACCACATCTCTATTGTTCTTGTAACAGCATGTTTACATGATGTTTTGTTCCACAGAGTATCAAACAGTGAACTAAAAATAAACCAATTTATTCAAAATCAAGGGATTATGGTATTTACCAAAATGTATAACCATATGGTACATAAACAGTGTTGTTTTAAACCCAGGGGGCTGTAAAATAAATAAATATACAGTATATGACCCAAAGATACTACAACTTTGAAATTTTAGACGTTTAAATGTTCTTCTCACTGACAATGATGGTTGATGCCATCTGGTGATTGAAGCAGTTTGTGCTGTTGTTTCATTTGATTGGATGTTGATCTTTTGTTTGGTTCTGCATTCATGGAAAGTGCACAGTTTATTTTTTAGTTAGGCTATTTGCATCACTTTCCACTGAAAAAGTATTAGGACCAGGAAAATATAAGACATAATGAAAGGAGGAAGATGTTTGTTTTTGATGAAGGCAGTTTGAGAAAAAGGTGAAACTGTAAGAATCACAAAAACATTGGCTGTTAAAAATACCAGTGATGAACAGTTTTAAATGGAGATGCTTGAATAAAGTTTAAATTACAGTCTCTCTACTTTATAAATATTTACTTTTGGACTTTTCTTGTGTTTATATCAGATCAGACAGTGGATGGAGTCGGAAACTGGAGAAAGAGAGGGAATGAGGGATGACGTGTAAGAAAGAAGCCAAAGACTGTAATTGAATTTGCCACTTGCTTCAAGGACATCAGCCTCTGTACAAGGTATTCAAACATAACCACTAGGCCAGTAATCTCAAACCCTTTTTTTGCACAAGGCACACCAAAGCTAAAAGTATAATCTCAAGGTCCCATGCCCTGCAAATTTCAATTTTCTTTGCTTTTAATGTTTTCAGAGGGGGCTTTAGGAGGAGAAGAACATGACACCTTTTATTAAACTCTCAGTTCACAGAGAGATGAACTTGCCTCTTAAAAGAAAACGCTCTGTTTTTTACTTCCTGGGGTTTATTATGTCATAGCCATATAGCCTCCACCCACATGTGTGTTTTCTGCACGTCACAGGCAGACGCCATGACTGTTTTGAAAGTCCGCTCTGCAGCCTGTAACCCCTCCTACCCCCTCCTATCAGTTGGGCAGCCAATCAGCACAGAGCTCATTATCACAGCCCCACTCTCAGATAAGAGTGCTTCCAAAGGGGAGGAAAAAGAGCTATTCAGCTTAAATCAAATCTTTGCTAAACAGACAACCAAGACATGGACCACAACAGACTAGGATGTAGGACCTTTGTACATTTTTACATTTGTATGTGTCCAAAAGTCAAACAGTCAAAGAACTGTATTAAACATGAAATACTTAAAACTGAACTTATTCAAGTCTCTTACCAAACACTGATTTTACTTTTTCTCGATAATGAACATTTAATTCAGTCCACCTGATTTCCCTTTTTCTGAGCTGACCTTGAACATATCACAGTGCAAATATAAGTCAGCTTGTTAAGTTAGAAATGAAATATTTACTATGACAACTTAAACAAAGATTTTATTGTTAGATAAATATTTAATCTTTATCTATGTAGACTCAGACTGCCCTGATGTTCTTTGTGCAGTCCAGTTTGTGGTCCAAGCTCCAGTGGCCTAGTATGCTGATGTACCTTTGAAGTGTTATACTTTAACCCTTTGTGCAGCGGTAGTGAAGGAAACAATAAAAATAAGGTGAATTTAATGCAGACAGATGAATTTAGAGATGTGGAAAGAACAATGCAACCTTTTGACATCACTACCCAGCGTGCACTGCACTTTGGTAGTGCCTTCATGTGATGCTAACATTTGGATATTACCGTATTGTTGATATGTTGTGTATCTCTTTGAACAACATACATATAAATACTGTAATGTTAATTTCCTATGGCTAAAGTGTCTCATTATGCAGGTTTCCCTCTAAATTAAATTGATGCAGTTTCCCCAGATACCACCAGATGGCGACAGTGCAACATACTTAGGGGGGTAAGGGAGGTATTATATTTTCCATTGTTATTCGTGTGCAGGTTACACTCTTAATTTCAAAAAAGAAAAACAGTTATAAAGATTAAACCCACAGAGTCATACTCTCTGTCAGGCTAAATGAGCCTTTAAAAGCTTATGTTGTGTCCATGACTCAGACATAAATCCCTCGGCGGATAGACAGATGTCTAAGCGGGGGATATCTCTGGGGCTTCAGCGATGGTCAACAATCAGAAAGCTATTTACTGTGAGGATAAAGATGTGAGGATAAAGATGTGTATCTTATCATAATAAGGCTGGGGATTACATTCCCCTTGATATAGGCCGGCCAATGCAGGAGGCAATCATACCCTGAGCTGAGTCCTAAACTCTGAACCTTCATTCCTAGAAAATGAAGAAAATCCTCTGAAAACTTTACCAGGTTTGAAAGACAGGAAGATCTCAGCCATCATTTCCTGTCATTGTTATCATCATTGGTGAAGTTTACAGTGATAAGAGAGCAGGGTCTCAGGTTAGAAGTGTCACATTGTCGTCAGTAGAGAGCAGTAGTGCTCTGTGTTTGTGTTTCCAGCCGAATGCAGAGCAGCATGAGTCAGTTAAGATGAGCATCACTGTCCACTGACCTCTTCGACCTTGCGGGGAGAATTAAACGTGCAGCACTAAGGGGGGTGCCGTTATCGAATCATGTGGATGTCTACGAATCATGGGAGACTGTTTTCAATAAGTGATCCTTTGGAAAGTGTGTGACCTTCGATGTCTTCAGTTCCTGTGAAGTTAGTGAACCGCCTCAGAAATGATGGCAGATTTCTTCTGTCATTCTCTTCAGCCTGATTTTTCCACTCCTGTCTAGTATCACTGAAATCAGCAGATAAGTATGGATAATATGGACATTTTATTCTGTGCTCTCTAATTTGTTTAGGCTAAGACAAATCCTTTCATAATGAAAAAACAACTTATTTTCATTTTTCAAAGGTATTGTCTCATACTCCCAGGATGCCTGTCTAGAGTATGCTATTTATCATTTTCCCCTTTTAATTGGTTTATACTGACTTCAAAACATTATATTAACAAATAATGGACTGCTTTTCGACATATTTTTATAGGAAAAAAAAGTGAAAATGACTGAATAATAAATATTAAAAAAAAGCTTTCATGCTCAAAAATAACTGTTGATGTTTTTTTTTCGACAATGACTAAACTGTTTCACATAATATATATATACTACTATCCCTGTGATGACCTTGAATTAACATTCAGTATCACTATAGTGATGGGTGATACCAGGCCTTTTAAAATTGATATAATACAATGCTTTTGCTGTAATTTTTTTTATGCCAGCACCAATTATCTCCAAAAATGCATACATAATGTTTATGAATTTGATTTCATTAACAAAAAGCACGCAAAGGAAACATTAAGTCAAGACCAGTGTTTTGCAAATAGAGTGGCAGAGCACACTGTGTGCCTTGAGGTGAATCCTGGAGTGCCTTGGGAATGTTTTCAACCATGTGTTACTACAACAGCAGGACATCTGTTAAACAAGTTTTTTTATATACTTTATCAGTAATATATATTCTTTAGATTCTATATAAAACTGCAGTTTGGTAGCTCTAAAGTATCCCAATAACACATTTTAAAGGATTTGCATTGAACATAATGAAAAAGCTGGGAAAATCCATTTGACATTTTTCAAAAACTCCAAAATCCACCACTGTACGTATGCTATTGATGCTTTTATCAAGTCTAGTCAGTCCTGTGGCTTTGGCATGTTGTCATTTATCATATCACTTCTGAATAAACACTCATTAGTTTTTACATAGAGAAACAAACTCCAAGTACATCAATATTGTACACCAAATTAAACCAAAATGCCATACCTTTTGATTTTCAGCCTGGAAAAAAAAGATAAACCTCTGAGTCCAGCTGGTTAAAAATAGTAACTTAACATTGAAATCTGTGTTGAAATATCTAGAATGAAAGTCAAATTCCTGACTAAATGAACTGAGGTATGGTGGCATTTTTACATGTTTAGGGTCAGTTCAGCAAAAACAATAGAATAATTTATATATTCATCTTGATGTGATCAAATGTGATGTATAATAAAGGAAAATCTGCTTTAGTTAAGAAACATAAAGAAGTCCAGTTTTGAATATTCCATGAGTTACACAGTTGGTGATTGTTGTCAATTATTATTTGGCGTTTAGATACAAACAAGCACATTTAGGAGAATAAGTTACTGTAACATGTGTTGAAGAGGTTATTTTGTGTGAATATGAGTTTGGTGTGCCTTAAGATTTTGGCCTGATCTTTGGTGATCCTTGGGCATAACAACTTTGAAAACCCTCTAGCCTCTAGACCAGGGGTGCACCATATATAAGGATGACTGGGCCACTTTAATATTTCTTTGGTGTTTTAGAGTCAGAATAAACAGGCCTTATGGAGGTCCAGATGTGCCTAATTACTGAAAATGCTCAAAGAAATAAAGAACAGCCTACATCAAAGCTTTCAGTTACTGTCCTGACAAGGCAAACAGTCAATCGTTGAAAAGGATTTTTGGTGGCCAAACCAATTTCAGAGGGGCCCTGGTCAGTCCTGGCCACCAATGGATTGGCCTTTATATTTAGCAGAGAGGGAGCACTCATCCACTTTCAGGCCCTGTCCACATGAAGATAAAAAAATCTCTTTCGTTTTCATTTTTAAAAAGTTTTTTGCATAAACACAGCATCATTTCAAGAAATGTGTCTGTCCACAGGAAAACTCCAAAACCATTGTAGTACATATGCCAGGCCTGTAATTGGCGCTGTAACGCTGCCACAGACACACACTAAAACCAGAGAAGAAGACATGGAGCATGAGCATGAAACATGTGCGATGTAAAAAAACACAAATGGAAGAAGTAAAAGACTACTTAACTGCATGAGAATGTTGACTGGGTGTCCTGCCTGCCAAAATCAAATTCTTTTACAGTCTGTGGCCAAATTGAAGTGACACATTTCAGGTTCAGCATCTGAGGCACCCGACAGACAAGGATCTCCCTCCCAGCTTTGACTGGTTTAAGGGAGTTTAAAGAAGATGTGCGTATTCGTTGTACACTTGCAAACACAAGGGCGGCATTTTGAGATTTATGCACCCTTGGACCCGGTTTAAAAAATGTGCGTTTTTGGGCTTCCAAAATGCCGGTTTTGTGTGGCTGAAAATGTCCATATGATAAAAACTACCTCTCCATGGACGTGGACAGCCCTTCAGACTCAAGACAAGAGCAAACTGCACAAAACTGCCAAACTCTATAGGAGTGTTGGTGCTTAAAGCTGATTAGTATTATATTCTTTGTAAAGCAGACCTTAAAAAAAGACAATTACAAAGCAAATTAAATCAATTTATGCTCGCTTTAAAAGCTGTGATTTGTTTTCTGCATTCATCAGTCAAAAACATGCTTAGACTTCAAATGAAAGCCAGTTTTTCTTTTTTTTTTTATTTGCCTCAGACAAATTAAAATTGGAAGATACTTGACATTGATACTCCAATCCTGTTAACACTATAACTGTTGACAGTGTAACCTTGTACTTCTGACATGGGGATCAATTTATTAAACATTTGAAAGCTGGTAAATAAATCACTGAAATGCTTTTGCTGCCTGGTCATGAAAGTCGAGAAAATTTAAGTCATCATTTTTCACCATTTTATAATTTGTACCTTGAAAACTATTTCTAAAACAAACCCTCAAGCCTCAACTCTCACAGCTTGTGATCCCAAGTTATCAAATGCAACTTTAGTTTAAATAAACATGGCAGACAACACCAGGAGGAATTAAAGCTAAATGCTGCTCGTGGTTAGATCCCTTTGACATCCATGATAGTTGTGATTTCCTTCCAGCTCCTGTCCTTATCAGTTTGTTAAATGTATTTACAGGTTATGCTGCATTGACAGACATGTTTTCACAAATTAACAAGTTGGACCTCCGTTTCTGCCATTTATCTAACTCTGTGCTTCGCTTTTATCCTCAATGCCATGGCTACGTTAGCTTCCTGTTTCAGCCAGCATACTCCCTGATTGGCTTTATTCCGGTCCATGTGACAAAACAGAGGACAGGCTTGTCTGCCCTCAGTTCACCTAACTCCATGAGGATGTCTGATCGTGAATATTGAAGATATTTAATATGAACGATTACAAATAAGGGTGGTCCTGATCCTCTTCCAATAGGACAAAGTGACTCTTAACATACTTCACATCATGGGATAGGTGGGGTTGTCACTGCACCACTGAGCAACTCTGCCTCGGTGTCATTTAGTTTTTATTTTAGAAACGGTTGCTAGCAGGGAAACAAAATATTATTGAAAGAACAGGAGAGATCAAGGAGAAGACAGTGAAAAAGTTTTTCCCATGTGGGGCATCCCACTGGTGTTGCTCTACCATGCAGCAGTCAGAAGTGTCTTTACGTCACATTTTAGTGTGGGCTTAAATTGCTTGGTACCTGCCCAGATGTCAAAGAGTACTTACAGACAAACAACCAAGAACCAGGTCCAGACCCTGGTAGGAGAGAGTCAAGGCGAATGGAGAGCCGAGACGAGTCTTCTGTTACCACAAAGTGGGAATGCAGCATTTTCCCATGCTAATTAGGTTACACACAGAGAATGTCAAATAGATCATGAAACCCCTTAAGGGTTAAAAACAGAAATGTCTCTAAATTTTAGGGGCAAACCAGGCTCAGCAGGAAACCCTCACACTGTCAAGAGGCTGTGAGAGAGAAGGGGGGCCGTATTTAGGGGGGAAAATGAGGAATAATAATGTCTGTCATGATTGCGGTCAGAGGGTGAGCTCAACAAGATTATCTCATTAGACAGACAGTGACAGCCACAACCAACTTCAATTATAATTGTGCAAACCCTGTAATTTGGCAGTAAGGATTGTTCATCAACCTTCAGTATGGATTTTCTATG
Source organism: Cetoscarus ocellatus (assembly GCA_037902135.1). NCBI lineage: Eukaryota > Metazoa > Chordata > Actinopteri > Labriformes > Labridae > Cetoscarus > Cetoscarus ocellatus. Next base: position 1,505,800 of record JBAMNC010001086.1, read on the forward strand.
CTCGATTAATATAATTGGATTGAGAGTCAGTGATGTCTCAGTCCGATCTGACACTGGAGCTGATGTCAGAATTTGGCAGCAACAGGCTTTATTTTCACATTTTTTGGAATTGAGTTATGAGCTGTGTTTGAGCAACGGGCTGTGGGTGAGTTTGTGTGGAGGAAAAAAGCCAGAAAGCGACAAGGGGAAGGTGAAAGAGTCTTTCAGCACCAACTAAGAGACAATGTCCGGCATGTTCGGCTCTACGTGAGAGCATGTATATATAGCCTCCATTATAAAAAAAGAGCAATTTTCTGCACCTGCCTGCTAATTGTTCCCATGCTGGCATTTTGGATTGGTGTGATCTCTCCTTTTAAAGCTCCGACTTCACATGGAGCCTGGTGTGATACAATGGTGGTAAAGAGAGTGAAATGAAGGAGGAGGAGGCTGCTGCTGATTCTGAACAGCATTCTTAAATGAGCAGAGCTGTTTGGCTGTCATAATCCATCAGTCATATTCAACTTTGAAGAAGAAGTCCCTTTAGATTTTGACAAATTATTCTGTCATTGAAAGAAATAAAAAGCTGATTATTCTTTTGAATATGAGGGTGCTTGCATATCAAACATGTTTGGTGCTGTTCAATTGAACTCCTATTTGCTTTTCAAGTTAGTGCGGTTTGTTTGCGCTGTCGATCAGACTCTGATGTGCACTTAAAGAGTAATTTGCGAGTTAAAGTTATATTTGCATTAATAAAAATCTTGACTGTCAATGTTATTAGAAGGCAGTAATTGCTTTTCTGACATTTTTTTTTAAGGAAAAACGCTCAAATTTAGAGGAAAAAGTGAGTATTTTCATTAAAAAGTGCCTATTTAAAAAACTTCCAGAAGCAAGAAAATCACACTCACTGCATTAAAGATTTTCTTGACACATGGAGTTGCATTTTTTTAATATTTTTATACACATTAATGATTCTTTACTATAATTATGCTCATAGATAATAAAACGGGCGGTCCAGTGTGTTTTAAGCATGCAATAGAGAACAGAACCAAGGAAAATGAGTAAACAAAATTCATTAAGGCCAACAGGTTTTGGATGCCCATTAGAAAGGTCTCACATTTACATATAGAGGTGTGATCTTGACAGTTTTAATTGGAAATCAAAATAATTAATGAGGTTTTGATTTTATGTTTATTTAGAAGTGTCCGACTCGCCTTTTTGATTGTTTTTTACGCTTTGGGATGCTTCGTTGAAAAAAATAATTGAATCTGAGCATTAACATATATCATACAGAGTTCTGTTTTTGTTATTTAAATGAAGTGGCACAATAGTAGGAGAGATATTAAATAATCCATCTGAAATTCTGACCAAACAATGAATAGAAATTTAAATAAAAACTGTGAAGTTATTTTACTTGAATTACAGTTCAAACTTTCTCCACTCTCTTTAAGGTCATTAGTAGTCTTTAAACAGAAAAACTATTATAATTATCCTGTGGTTATGCAACTTTTGAAGATAACTTTTGCCATGTGCATCTGAACAGCGTCTACAAAGTGTTTGTTCTGAAGTGTCTGTTTATCCAAAACCTCCAAAACACAATAAAAACCATTAGTCTCCACTGCGGAGAGATGGGCTAGTTGTCCAGAGTGACAAATTCAGCCTCCATTTCTGTAATCTTTTTTGCCTTAATGCTGTCTCCAGAATAATTATCCTTTGTTTTAAAGTCCAGAGTTTATTGTTGGTGCTGCAGGCTTTGTAAAGTCATATAAAACTGATTGCATTAAAAGCAGCTATGTCCATGTTAAGTAGTAGTTTTGTAGACACTGACAGTGGCCGTTGGACTCTGTCTGATTGACATATTTCCACACCTCTGTTAACCAGGGCTGCAAAAACTACATCACACAAGTATTTACATCCTACCGTAAAGCATACTCAACAGACGATAAGTGACGTAAAAAACTGGATGAGATTATCTGTATAAAACCCGATCTCAGTCAAAACAATGCTGAAATCGGGATCGATGTCCCACTTTTGATGGGTATCGGGACATCCCTGGTGTCTTCCATTGGGCCCACAGATAAAATAATAAAGATACCCAAAAAACACAACATATTTTGTCCTTACTTTTTGAAATTTGATAGTATTTAAGGGGCCAAATTTAAGCGGTATGTGGCCAGATTTGGCCCTCCTGCCTCCTCGGGTTTTGGTATTTTCGGTTGAATTTTTTCAGCATCAGTAAAAAACAGTGAGGAACATATGTGAATGGGGGGCTTTGGAAAATGTCAGGAGCATACAGTCCTTGTATTTTCCAAGGATCTTCAAAGGTACATGTGAGAATGGGGCTTATAGGATCAGCGCTGGCACACACACAGAGATAACACAGGCTTTGGTTGGTAAAAAGTAATGCTCAAAGCTTCTGATTGGCAGACTCAACCCGAGGCATAACAATGGTCTATGTGGATGACTGTTTTCAACACAGAATATTTGATAAATGATAAAAAAGAGGAATGAAGTATTGGATTTATCATCATGGATAGATCACTATGTCTCTGAAAAGACCATGTAGTTTGAGGCTAGAGAAGGAAGAGCAGACTGAGCTCTATCTTCCTGAATGAAAGTGATTGAAACATGCCAGAGCCCTCACTATAACACCACAGCTCCTGACTTCCCACACATGCAAAGAGAAGTATCTTACATGCAGCCTGCCTAAGGTATTAAAGAAACTGCAAATGATGCCTTCTGATGTTCAAATGGCACTGCTGACCTAGACTGCTTTGTATTTTAAAGACGAAGAAATTGAATTTGGAGACATTCATGATAACATGCACAAAGAAACTATGGTGATTGGACAAATGTGTTGAAAGCTGCTTTATTAGACAAAATTGCAAGGTCTCAAAGAGCCAAGAGAACATTTACTGTGATTTCAACATGGATGTTTTTTTGAAAGCAAAGTAGAATAAGGTCATTATATTCAAGGCCTCATCCCACTGTTTTCATCATGTTAAAATACTCTTGATATATCAGTACACGAGAAAACACTACTCTAACATCTCTACTGGAACAGATGATTATTGCATAGTAAAAAAAAAATACAGGTAATGGGAAAAATCCATAGAGTGTAGAAGATATCTGACAAAGCGAGGGTGACATCGGCCTTTTTGTTACTCAAAGGGGATTTTGTGTCCAATTTTCAGTGGCAGCCATGTCGAAAATCCTCTCTCAAGCAAACTTTCTGTCGGCCTGATAATGAGGACAAGCTGAGGTGGATTGTAAACCTCCTGACAAACAGCTACACTCTGCTGGCTTGTAGTATCAGCCATGCCCCCAATAATGCTTATTGTGAATCACCAAAATGGAGAAGCTGTAGAAAATTTATTAGTATGAAGACATGAAATAAGAACTACTACAGTAAATATCTTCTATAACCACTTTAAAGAGATCATTTTTTGCATCAAATCAGATTCATAAGTTCATTTTTTGATGACTCCCAGGGTATGTTCACAATCATTAAAGGGATATGCCAACTTATTTTTGTTTTCGTGTCTTGCCTCACTCCCGAATCCATGATAAGCAGATAGACACCATTCTTTCAACTGTGTGTGCACTAACAAGGAAGAGACGGGCAGGGCTCGCCCACCGCTAATTAGCTTAGCTCAAACAATGGGAGTCAACGGGTAGCGTTAGCCTGCTTCAGCCAACAGTCATCAGATAAGCTCCTCAGCAACTCTAAACAGTCCCGTGTGCTTGTTGTGACTTAGTTTTTTTTTTACCTTGTTATGTTGTGTTACCTCTTTTTAGACTAAGATTAGCACTTCATGTAATTTTTGAAAGAAATACATACTGAACTAAACCGCAGGGTGCATGCACACACCACTGTGGATGTGCTTTGCTTTGGTGGCTGACTTATGCCCAGGACACGGGAGTGAGGCAAAACACAAGAAAACAAAAAAAATGTTGGCGTATCCCTTTAATGTTAAAATAACTAGTTTTTATATGTAGAGTACCCCTGATCCACCTGTATTCTCGGTCTGTCTAAAAAGCCCTGTTGGAGGTTCTGCCCCTTTAAGGCTCATGCAGTTTCATATTTTTACCAACTTCCCATTTGTTATATTGACATGCTCTGCAATGGGCTTGCTACCAACAACCAATTAGCTTAAACTGACAAAACATGGTAGGATGTACCAAATCTTTTTTCCAGCACCTTGTTAAATCTCTGCCGCTAAGATTCAAGGTAGTTCAGAACGCAAAGTGGGTTCAAACTTGGCACTAGCAAGGTGTACCTAATGAAGTAGCCTGTGAGTGTCTTAGACAGCCTTGAGAATGAATCCAGCTTGGGTCTGAATATCTATATCAATCTGTGACGAGTCTTGTTACACTTGTTTCTTGGTGGATTCTGGTTCAGACATTGTACTCATTTATTATTTTCATATAGTCTGTAAAAAAAACATCTCATTGGGACCAGCATTGCACACCATTTCATCAGGAAAATGTGAACAGGGAATGCTGAGTTTGAGCCATTTCACTGCTCACATTATTAGGACTCCCTGGATAATCTGTGAACAGCTGGTGGGAGGGCTGTCACTTTTCCCCAAAAATCAAACTAGATTGGTTTTCAAGCAGATACACAAATAAAGATGTTCAAATCCCCCCACCCCACGCACACATTGGACCAGCTGAGCACAGACATGAGGCATTTCCATTTGATTATTTTACTATTTACCTTCCGTGAGGACCAGTGCACCGGCTGCATGTGACTGCATATGAACCTTTCAGTGATGTCTATGACGGCCTTTTTCCATGCCTCTGTGGGGACTGCCGAGGAAGATTTGGTCGAACAGGCTGAGCACTCCTTCACCATAGCACTTGGGTTGAAGGCCCACAAATGGGCCTGCAGATTTGTCGTGGATAAGGAGTGAGCCAGCTGCTTTGCACCTTATCAACTCACAGCCTGGTCTTGTTTCTTTTTAATTTGCCTCCAGTGGTGTGGAGCCCAAAAAGCTTCCATGGAGTGGCTTTGCCTGTTCTCCATTTTCTCAAGGTCTGCTTCCTGTTGTGGTCAAGACAGCAATGGTTGGTCGGGTTACACGTGGAGTACCCTGTGATGAATCAGATGGTTCACTGCTCCAGGCACCCTGATGTGTTGTAGAAGTGTATATTTTCAATTTGAATGTATATTTACAGTTTGAGTACAGATTTTTACCGCCATGCTGAAATGGATATTCGCATATCGAGTATAAGTAGGGCCCTATTAAATCCGTGATCACAGAATGCCGGATGGAATCACAGAATTGGACAATAAATGCATAATTCAATATAGACACGGAATATCACGGAAATGGTCGACATTTTACATAAAAACTTTTTTTTCTGACTAAAAAGGAACGTATCTCTTGGGAAAATGCTCTGAGGGGGTCACTAATGATGGGACAATGCATGCGTCACTTCCCCTCCCCTCCTCCTCCCCTCATTACCGATGCAAACACACCTTTGCTAAGTTGGCAAAGAAGCTACTAAACTCCCGGTTAACTCCGAAGTACAGGGCAGTTTCCCAACGTTTGTTATGTGTCAGGACATCAAATGTTCTGCAGATTTTGTCACCACACTGTTGAAAAGATATGTGTGAGGACCACCGGAAGGGTGAGTGATTATATTTCATTACTTTATACAGTGTCACAGGGTAAATTTTGCTTAAAATACTAAAAACTGAATCCTCAAAAAATTAAAACGGAAAAAATCAGAATATGAGAAAAACTAAAACGGAATTTGGGAAAAAATAACACAGAGTTTATAGGGCCCTATATCAGGTGACAGGTCTAGCTGGTAGGGATGTCAAAAGATGGGTTAAGGTGACTTTCTGATCGTTCTTGTTTCCCACTTCTCACTGTCTTACACTTAAAAGAAGATAAAATGTTGATGCCATAAATCTTTGGACTAATCTGGGGCATATAATCCCAAGCCCTGAGGCTAAACTAAATTGAAATCATTAGCACCTGGTCCTTCGTTGTGATCCTCAGGCTGCAAAGTGCAAGTGAGGGTGCCATGGGTGAGCGTCTTGGCTTTGAGAAGCTGTGAAAAGAGATGGATGAGAGCAGCAAAGCAAAGGTGAGGGGTGAGAGAAAGAGAGAGAGAGAAGGGGAAGGGGGTTGGAGTGTGTAGTCAAATGGAGGTGTAAGCCCTTGTATAGGGTGAGGGGTGTAAAGGTGTTATTCCTGTGATAGCTCAATCATTTTCGCACACATGAACAGCGTCTCTCCCCCCCCTCCATTGTTTGAATCACAGCCTGATGGTAGCTGTGACTCAGTTTATTTTTCAGCTGGGTACAGAGAGCTTTTACTACACAAAGAGAACACAAAGTTGTTTTTTATTCATCCTCAAAAGAGAGCCATTCATGGCTCTCTTTTGAGGATGGCAAATTGTTTTTGTATGCATTATTCATTTGGAAATAGAAGGTGAAGAGACAAGGCAGTAGAAGTGTGAAGTGCTGACCAACAAATGTGTGTGGACTGTGTTTGCAGACAGGAATATCACTTGAGTTCTGCCAACGGGGCTGTTTGGAGGTGGATGATTTCAAGATCAGTTTATAAAAAACTTAAATACAGTCTGTTTGGCTAGCCTTGAGCTAAGAAAGCATGAACAAAACAGTCAAACTTGAGCAAAACTTTCTAGAAATGTCTAAACATTGGATCATCGAATCTGTAGTTAAGAATGTTGAACTGGTTTGTGTGGACCCAGTCCACTCTGATAGGTTAATAGGTCAACTTTGTGGGGATTTTTCAGTTCAGCACTACTCTGTGCCTTATTGTCAACAACTCTGCTCTCTTTCTAATGCCTACACTCTGTTGTGGGCTTGCTACAGTGAGCCAATGGGCTTACACTCATGATGAAACAATTTGGAGGGGCCAAGGTGGAATAAGAGGAACAAGATGCTTTGGGTAGCTGTTGGGGCCTTATCGAGGGGGAGAGGCAGAAGTCTTAATGCTGTAGACTTTTTTGTCCTGCTCATAGAGGTGCTCTCTCATGGGAAGAAGACATTTTAAACACACTAAAGGGCATAAAATACTCAAAAAAGCAGAAACATATACTTGGTTTATTACTGCCCCCTTTTTTTTATTAATTTGGCTTTACTTGTATTACCATAAATGTGGTTGTTTTAACCAGCACTTAAATAATTATCTTTATTTTTATGAAATCTAAATAATACAATTTACGTGGATTTTTAGTTGGGGACTTAAAACATTAGCAACAGCAAAAAAGAAAATCATAGTCCCAGAAACTAGAAAGCACTCAGAGAGCGTAAACTTCCACCAAGGTAGCTCACATATTGCTGTTACATCTATAAGCAATAGTTGCATTATAAAGTTACCATCATAATATGATTCCCTGACCCTGAAAACCCACACCTAGCACTCAGAATCATGTTGATATTATTATTAGTTAGACATTGAGCAAAAGGGATCGTTCCCTAATGGCATTGATCTGGATCACCACCAAAATCTAATCATTATTAAGTTGGGCCATTACCAACATCTCCTGGAAGGTTAAGCAAAATCCGTCCTGTAGTTTTTGCAAAATCTTGCTAACAAACAAACATATGAGGTGTGTCAGAAAAGTTCTAGGACTGGTGTCACAAAAGATTTATTTAGAATCCAACTACAAGTTTTCCCCTTCGAAGTAATCCCCCTGGAGTCTAATGCACTTTCCCATCCTTCTCTGCCACGCTTTCATGCACTCCTGGAAGGATTCTTCCGGGATCCTCCGCAGCTCTGTCGTCACAGCCTTTTTGATGTCGTCGGCGTCTTCAAAACGGGTCCTCTTGATGACCCCCTTGAGCTTGGAGAAGAGGAAAAAATCACACGGAGCCAGGTCGGGTGAGTAGAGAGGTTGCTCCAGCATGGCGATGTTCTTCTCGGCCAGGAAGTGTCGGATGCTCAGGGCATTGTGAGCAGGAGCGTTGTCATGGTGAAGCAGCCACGACTTGTCCTGCCACAGCTCTCGCCTCTACTCGCGCACTGAACAAAGCAAATGCGGCAGTATCTCTTTGTAGACATGCTGGGATTACTTTGAAGGGGAAAAGTCTTAGTTTGAAGTTTGGGTTTGAAATAAATCTTTTGTGACACCAGTCCTGGAACTTTTCTGACACACCTCGTACGCTGGCAAAAACATAACCTCCACCAACGGCACATATCCTTGCCAACAGGAAGCACATTTAATGTGCAGTGGAGCAGATCTAAAGATCACAAGAGAACCACAACTTCACAAGATATAGTGAGTTTAAAAGGTAAAATAAACAGCAATCTATTTTTCTTTCCTGACATTGATTTCCTGTAGGCATTGATATGATGTTTACCATTTTGGCTGTATTTTAAAATGACCCAAAAACTCAGAGTGCTTGTTTTTCTGTGATGGGTCGATGTGCTTTGTAAAGGTTGATGTGAAGTTGAAGCTATTCCTTTTGAAAATAGACTTTATTTCCAGCAGACAAGTGCAGAGGGGTGCTAATGTCAGGCTCCACATACAGATTGAGGGGCAGGCTGTAAAACTGACTGACTGACGTGACCGGGGGCACTTGGCAGCAGTGTATCCAGTACATAGGGATGCTATGCAGACAGACGATGTGGAAATTGGGGGTTACTTATCTTGGTCGCCCTCATGTGGCTGGCAGCAGGAAATAGGGATTGATCTCACTTTTAAAGGGTAAGAATTACAAACGTTTTGGAAGAATATACATTTTTAAATAATCATGTTTATTAAATAAGAAAAGTAGAACTATTTAAATCTATTTAAAAATCTGACCCTACAGCTTTTGTCAAGAAAAGACTTGTCTCCTGTGCAAATAGTCGATGATCCCTGTTGTAGGGGTGCTGCAGGAATATGGCGTCCCAGGGCCACTGCAGCATGTCATTGGGTCCTTGTATGAACAAATAAGAGCTGTGTTTGCTTTCCTAGCACTGAATCAAACATCTAGAATGCCTGTTGGCCTTGGCAAGGCTGCTTACTGTCACCGATTATGTTTGTGATCTTCATGGGCAGGATCTCAAGGTGCAACAGGAGGAGGATTTCATGTCAGGGGACATCAGGGTTTAATCTCTTCAGATGATGTTGTTCTGTTTCTTTAGCTTTGGACCTCCAGTGAGCACGGTCTGCTGCCATGTGCGAGGTAGTCAGGATGAGGGTTAGCACCTCTTAGGCCATGGTTCTCTGCTGGAAATCGATGGATTGTTCCCTCTGGGTGGGCAGTGGTTTCAGCCTCATATGAAGGAGTTAAAATACCTCAGAGCCTCGTTCATGTGAGGGTAGAATAGATGTTGGAATTGACAGGTGGATTAGTGAAGCATCCCATTGAAGGGGTGTCGTACATGGACTGTTGTGGATAATAGATAACTTGCTTTAATCTCTTTTGAATAATTTATAATAATTTCTTCCCCATTTTACATTGTAACATGTTTTATTGAATCATATATTTAAACTCTTTTTGTTTTATCATTCTTACCAAACAATCTTTTATTATTAATCTTAATCTTTCTGTTAATTTTAATTCTATTATTACTTATTTTCAGTTTCATTTTTTCACTTTTATCTCCAGTGTTTATTTCTCTTTTGAACTCATGATGGCGTTCCCACAGTTACTAGCTCACACACACGGTTCTGTTAAATCAAGGTCTTTGATTTTCATTTCTTTAATTTCTTTAATTTCTTTCTTTCTTTCTTGATTTGGGTTTGTTTGTTTTTATGATTGTTGTTTGCATTTGTTTTGCACGTACTTTCTTCTATCTGTTCTCTGTTTATGTAGAGCACTTTATGCTACATAATGTATGAAAAGTGCTATACAAATAAAGTTTGGTCGATTGATTGATTGATTGATTGAACTGAGCTGGGTGCCAAAGCCTTCATATTAAAGGTTCAACAGAAACAGTAAGCCTTTAAGGTCTAATATTATGCCACACATACTATTTAATGATTAATGATTTTTAAAAATGTGTCCATAGCCTCCTCTCCCTCTGTTACTTGTTCCATCTTTCAGAAAATGTGTCTACGTTGTCAGTTAAGCACAGATTTGATTTAAGTTGAGTAAAAAAATGAAAAATTTGTCTCTGTAGAGATCAGGTGCAGCTCTTTTCCAGCACTGATTCGCTGCCCAAATGGATGCCTGATCGTAGGGGCGACGAGGGGTTACAGGGCACAGAGCGGACTTTCAACGGTCATGGTGTCTGCCTGTGACAAGCAGAAAACACACATATAGGTTGATGCTGTAGCTATTACATAATAATGCCCAGAAAGTAAAAGACTGAATGTTTTAGGGGAGGCTTTCTGTAAAGAGGCAATTGCTCCATGAACTGAGAATTTAGTAAAAGGTGTCGTGTTCCTCTCCTCCCCAAGCCCCCTTTAAAATTAAAAAACAAAGAAAATTGATTTTGCAGAGAATAGGACCTCTTAAAATTAATCTTTATATATGTCGGTGACATTTTGTGAATTACAATTAGCCTATTTTATTTTGGCAAAGAGTTATGATGATAGGGATTAATATTTTTAGCTAACTTTTTGGCTTAAAGCAGCAGTTGGTTAGCTCATCTTAGCACTGTAAGCAGAGAGAACAGTTACCTTACTCTTGAGCTCTAAGCAATAAAATATCCAAAGACAATAAAAGAAAACAGAAGCTTTAAACCCTTTAGGGCTGTTCCTGTATGCTATAGTTAAGCTACAATAAGAAGCTGATGGCAGTACCCATTTTAGGCCAACCAATAAGCAAAATAAATAATGAAATAGGCCATCAAATCTCAAATAAATGAAAAAGTAAATTAATTCTTTGTAAGACTCTCACAACATACTAGCCTCAGAATGAAAAGAATGCCCTCTTAGTTATTGAGCTATTCATATTTCCACAGAATTTACCCAGAGGACATTTTGAAATAAAGTTTTGAAAACAAAAATCAGTTTTGCAGAGAGCTGAGTAAGTACCAAATGAAGGCTTTTACAGTCTCAGTTTGCAGTTCCATATTGGATTTGATATAATTCCCACAATGCCAAAGCTTTTATCCCTTTACAAGTTTAACTCATCCTTTTTGAGCTTTTTTGTTATCCTCAGAGCTGAAATATGATCCTTTTTTACATGTAAATAAATAAACCTCCTGACCTAGGCCCAACAAAAGAAAAAATGTGATGAACAAACCTCAGAAAGAGACAGAATTTTATTTAAAAGGTGGCTGTGGACATCTGCAGGGCGTCAGTAAACGTGGGTGGGGAGAAAAATCACGGCTTTTTTATGCTGCTTAGGGCCAGACTTGTCCCCTTCACATTCACTCACACATTCTGTACCAAATGTTCAAACTCTGCACAATAAAGCATCCACAACTGGAGACATTTGTGAATTCTGCTCGACATGCTTTGCTTTGACTACCACTTTTGGAGTTTAAGCTGATCCAGGGGTGAGTGGCATCCCTGGGAAGACTAAAGGCTGAATATTAAAGCATTAAAGTGCAGTGAGGAGGTGCTAAAGAGGAGGCGGGGTGCCAAACATGGCTGGCATCACAAGGTCAGGAGCGATGCCCTCTGGCAGGAAGTACTGTGAGGAATGGCAATATCAGTCAGAAACCTCCCTCACCCCCTTGGACCTGTCAATTTGCCGGCGATAATTAATCTCTCTCTGGTTAAATATAAAGATTGTAAATCACAGCATGATCCGGCACCATTAGGGGGCCTTCATCTGTCAGCTACAGACCTTGGCTAATGGCCCTTTGTAGCAGAGCTCAGGCTGAGGCAGCACACTCGCAACCCACTGCTCCTCCTCATCATTTGTTTCTTATGGAGACATGCCGCCTCCAATCAGCCAAATGAGAGGAAATGTAGCCGCAGGCATGAGGACAGCAGTTTGAAACCATCAAAATCATCTGTTCAAATCAAATATCTTTACTTTGTACTCATTCCTACAGCCTATAATGTGTTTGAGAAACTTAGATGTACTGTTCATGGGTAATAAATCAACTTCTAATGCTTTTAAACTCAAGGCCATGCATATAACTAACTTTAGAGTTATATATATATATGTTCTGCAGAGAATCTGTACTATAACTAGTTTAAAAAAATCCATACATAGCTTTCAGTCACATAACCGGAGCAGAGGACTGAAGGGCTAAAAGAGTTCAGGGAAGTGGTAGCTATCACTAGGCCCTTTAGCAATCATACAATACTCAAGGCACACTTTTGCTCTCTTAAAAACAGCTAAACTTCCTTCAGAACTTCACTTTAAACATGTACTAAAAATTTAGTTGGGAACAGGAATTGATATGACTTTGTTACGATCAATGTTGTTATCACTTCTATGTTTTGATCCATTTGTTGTACTGATCCCCTTATCAGTTCCTGTGTGGAAATATGTACAAACCTGGTTTATTTGCTTGCGTTTTTGGTTCAGTTCTTTTTGGTTTTGGCAGCTTGGGCGTTGAAGCCCCTTTTTTTTCTCTTTTAAAAGTTCTTTTCCATTCTGAGGTGGAAGTGAACACTTCCTAAAAATGCATAAATGTTCTGTGAAGTGCCGTCAACGGCTTGCAATGATGTCCCTGACATGCAAAAATGTTCTCACAATTCCTCTGCAAAGACTGTTTCAGTTTCAGATTTAATTCACCAACTCCAAGCAGTTCAGCAGAATTTTAAGTGATGAAATAAATAAAAAAAGCTGGATTTAGGTTGCATCAAGTGACACCTGCATTTTGACCCAAGTGATGTGTAACCAGTTCCACACAGACTTGTAGACATTAACCTGTAAAGAGTCTGGCAGTTCTAGTAATGCTAATGTCACCCACACTTTTCTTGGTTTTCTTTGTAAATGCTAAGTTAGCTTGTTGCTGTTGTGATATTCAACTAAGTCCAATAAATTGACACACCAGATGGTAAATGGATCGAAGCTTGTATAGTGCTTTTCTAGTCTTTGGCTACTCAAAGCAGCTTTACACCGCAGGTCACAGGTCACATCTACCCATTCACGCCCATTCACTCTCACATTTACTCACCGATGGTTGGAGTTTCTATTTCAGTTGTCCATCAATATCAACTAACACATTCACACCCTTTCGCAACCATTTACACAGCAACTTAGTGGTAAGTGTCATGCCCAAGGACACATCACCATGTGACAGCCAGAGCTGGGCTCAAACCTGCAACCTTCTGATTACCGACAGATCTCACCATCAGGCTGCTCAACCGACATAGTTAGCTAGCTGTTGCTACCAACATGTTAAGTGGACGGTCTGTATTTGTTTACATTGTTAGCTTTTCTTTTGTTTTGTGAAGCACAGATTTCTTTCTCTGCTATAGCTTCCACTTGCTCCTGTGTTATTTTTTGTATAGTTTTAACCTAAAAGTGTGATAAGTATGAGGCTTTTTGTGACACCATTGACTTTTGACACCGCAAGGGCCGCATTAATGTTATTCTCAGTCACAGTGGGCCAAAGTAAAAAATAGCATTAACAAGATTATCAATTTTACATGTAACTAAAAAGGGATAATAAACATTTTCCAGCTTAAAAACAAACATTGAAGCTGAATTAATGAGCTAAACATGGAACTAAAGCTAATTAAAGGTACTTTTCAAGCCAGTAAACTAGTATTTACTGTTTTTATTAAGTCAGTAATGTGACCCCTTGTTTTTACCAGTATGTCTTCGAACCTGTTCAAGGGAACAGTCTTAAACATCTTCGTTATTGATGGTCATGGACGTTCATTTAGCTTAATTTCTTTTTGACTGGTCGACCACAATGACGGAAAAGGAGGGCAGAATTAGGCCCCTGGGCCACCAGTTTCCCACCCCTGGTTTCACTGTTTTTTGGGGGTTCTGTGGCTTAGTCTGATTGGATCTGTCGGTAATGGAAGGTTGCAGGTTCAAGCCCAGTTGAAGCTGTCACATGGCATTGTGTCCTTGGGCAAGACACTCAACCCCAAGTTGCTTCCACCACTGCACCAGTGCTGTGTTAAAGTGCATGATAGGACGTTAATTTGTTATACTCCAAACCATCAGTGAGTAATTATGGGGGTGAATGTGTAGATGTAACCTGTGGTGTAAAGAGTTGCTTTGAGTTGACAAAAAAGTGCTTTATAAGCTCAAGTCCAGCAATGTCTGACATCACTTTAGAGCAACGGATAAACAGACAGTTCAGTGAATCATGAGTGCACAGCAATTGTATGTAAATGTTCCAATACAGTTTGAAGATGATAAAATTTCATATGAAATTCAGAAACTCATGCCATATTGTTTTCATCCAATTTTACCAAAGAAGTTTTATGACTGCAACGCTGTGCAAGGGGAGCATCAACAGTCAAAAGTTTTTTGAATCCAAAAGCATCATCATAAATAGTAGATATAAAACATTGACAAACTGTAAGTATTAATTCATAATAAAGTATCTAGCTACTGCCCATAAACCATTCATGGAGTTAGACTTGTTTATGTAACCCTGCATTACTGATGGGCCTCTGCACTCAGTCGACTATAAACAGTGTAGTTTCTCTCAGACTTAGTCTTTAATTCAAACAAACATCATGACAGTAGACAAAACAAACTCTAAGTTCAGGTTAGACTCTTGACACTTGCCCTATCCCCGTTTTGGCTCCAGTAGATAGATGGAGTTTTCCTGAGAGGGGCCTTCATGGTACATGTGTGAATGTTTAATGCTGTCCCACGGTCAAACCATCAAGTGAGGGCAATGATTAAGACGTAACACTGCAAAAATATGAACGACCTGTGGATCCACATTTCAGTAGACTTTATTGTGGGACTTCACTGTAAACTTGGTGAAGAGAAGAGCCCCACCAAGTCCCCAACTAGATGTAGGAAAGTATGGGGCAACAGATAGCATAGGGGAAATGTCGATTCTTCATTTAGGTTTAAAGGAACACGCCAACATTTTTGTTTTCGTGTCTTGCCTCACTTCTGAGCCCATGACAAGCAGGTAGACACCATTCTTTTGACTGTGCATGCAGTAACAAGAAAGAGACAGCCAAAGCTCACCCACCGTTAGCTTAGCTCAAACACTGGGAGTATATGGGTAGCGCGCTAGCCTGCCTCTGCTTTCAGTCATCAGATAAACTCTTTAGCAACTCTAAATGGTCCTGTGTGCTTGACTCACTTTTTACCCCTTTATGTTACGCTATATATTCTACTGTTTTCATAATGTCTTCTACTACTCCTAAACAGAGGCTTTGTTTTGTTGACCTACTTTTGCTGTGGTTTTCATGAGGGATGTGACATTTTCGAACGAGTCGAGTCTTTTGAACAGCTCTTTTAAGTGACCGATGAGACCTGATTTGCAGTCGTGAGCCATTATTGAATGCAAATTGCCTGCAAATGTAAATGGTGGGTGAGCTTTATCTGTCTCTTTTTTATTACTGGACGCACAATAGAAAGAATGGTGTCTATCTGCTTGTCATGGACTCAGGAGTGAAGCAGGATATGAAAACAACAAAAATGTTGGAGTGATCCTTTAAATCCGGTTTTTGGCCTCTTTCCTGCCTGTAACCTCCCACCCTCTGTGCGCTATCTCCCACTCTTTCCAGACATCCTAGTGTCAATATGAACATCTTGAGGCACAATGATGGCTGATTTTTGTTGCGTTTTGTTTTCAGAAATGTTAACAGGACTTGGGTTTCGTTTGTTGTTAGCATGCAGAATTATGTACTGTTCAAGGTTTATCATGCTTACAGTGACATTGACAGCCTAACACCAGGCAGAGGTAAGGGGTTGCATAAAGGGATAACCTGGGCTAGGGGCAGTCAACGGAGTGCCTGCGAGCACCTGGTAGCTCTCAGGGGCCCTTTGATTTGCCCCGAGGGACAATCTAGGACTGGTATAAGTTATCACCATAGAGCTTGAAATATTTATCATTTTGTATCTAAATTTTTGTCTTTGCAAAGGAAATCATACATCAATACACTGAAAAGAACTAATGTAATATTTGTTACTGTTTTCTTTTAACTTTGAGCTGCGTGGGGTCAAAGTTTATGTTGATGTGCTTACGTCAAACTACCACCGCTGGTGCCAGCTAGAACCTTTAAGGTAACACTTGTACAGAAATAATCACAAAATTGTGACTGTTGTTTATATCGGTTACATTTAACAGATAAAAAAAATGAATAAAGATGCATGTAAGTATAATGGTCTAATAATATGTGTTTATCATTAGTAATATTTATTATGAGGAATCTATGATAAAAAGAAAATGTACAATGTCATATGAAGCTCATTAAATGCATCACAATATTTAAGTCAAAGTAAACTATACAAATTTAAGTTACTCAGAAACATTAAATTAAACAAATAGCCCTCCATAATGGTCCCTATCTTTTGGGTAGCTCTAAGGCTCAAAAAAGTTCAAGACCCCTGGTCTGGGCTTTTTAAAGTGGGTTGCTTGAGGCCCATGGCACTAGTAAATATAACTGCCAATAAAGCAACTTGCTCACTCTCCCTCTGAGGAGGATAGCTGGGTACTGATGGTAGACAATTAATGCAGAGCAGTCAGTGGTGCCTCCAAAATCCTCATCATTACCCTACTTTTAGGATTAAACTTCTCAAATAAGCTACATTGACTTGACTGGATACTACAGTAAAATTCTTTACAGCATTTTCCTTGACAAAGCCCCTGTACTTTGAACTATTTTGTGATGCAGCACATGGACTACGTATCCCTCCTCCAGCCACTTACTGCTCTGCACAGAAAAATCTAGACGAATCCCTTCAATATTTGCTGTCATTCTCCTCTTCAGTTCTTGAGGAAGATACATGATGTTAGCACCATAGGATACAGTATATTCAAATTAAAAATACAAAATATTAGATGCAGTAATCTGGAACAAGAATGATTGTAATTATCATGCATCTTTGGATCTGAATATTGGTGCTCAGATCTCAAATCCTGAACATGAAACTGGGATAAGCATATGACAGTCAAATCCATGTAAACACACTCTTGAAAGGTCCATCAAGTGACATAAAGCCTTTCTCTTTTTGTAGTTTCTTGGTTTTCTATTGTGACTTCACATAGTTGTCTTAAATTAACACTGAAATACACAAAACACACCTAAGGCAGGTATATGCACTGGGATATAAAGGTACCTTTTGTTTCCAGGCCATATTTGATGTCATAACCATTTGTCCCATTCCTCATTTTTACACAGTCTAAAGCCCTTAGCCACCCATTGTTCTCCTGACGTCACCAAAGTCCCTTGGGGTCCATCTTTCAGGCTTAAGGGTAGAGCTGGATCAGACTCTTTATTGCACAAGTGTCCCCTGTAAAACAAAAGCAGTGGGTAATTAAAGTTAAGGCAAAGAGGCATTAGTGACTCACTTTTGTGCAACACTGAAGCTAATACTAACAAAATCAGTGATGTTTTATAACTATAGGAGTATTAATGGTACAAAGATAGTTGGTATTTTCTAGTACAATGTGATGAAACTTCAATCCATCTTTTTACTTATAAATGCTTTAGCAGATCGTCTCTGTACATAACATCTATACTGGACTGGACCTCTCGACCAAACTCTCTTTGCTTTAGCCCGAGGGGTCTGTTCTGAGCCTGAAAAATCCACCTGCAGTTTGCTCTCAAACGTGGAATTATTTACAACACACTCCCAAGAAATGCACTCTCACATCTTATAGACATTTCTAGACGATGATCTCAGACCACTTGACCTCAGTGTTCAGCTGTTTTCACCGAATATTCTCTTCTTAGTTCCAAACCTGCATCCTTCTTGAAATCTTTGCACTTGTGTGAGACATGGTAAATTTGCAGTTTGGATAAGATTTAAAGTATTCATGTTATATTATTAATATGTTTAGATACTGTAGAATAATGACTTTTTAAATATTAAGTGTGTTTGTTGTTCTCAGCTCTATGCTCACAGTGCCAGGATGGTGGAACTTTTAACTTATAAAAGTCACTCAGTGTGTTTTAGTCTGAACCATTCACTGTAATTGTAAGCCCTGACATCGAATGGGGTAAGAGACACAGCCCCCATCCCTCCAATAAAAGCTTGGGGCCTGTTTACATGAAGACAAAAAACAGCTGAAAATGGAGATGTGAGAAGGGTGCCTGGAGTGCCTGAATCCGCAAACTTTTGAAACTGGGGTCCAGAGTGAAAAGTTTTAAAAACATTTTCGCTGTCGTCTCCGTGTAAACAGGAATTGCCTTTGCCAGGGAAAACACATGTGCAGTACTCTTTCAGGTAAAGGATGCACGTGCACCTAGGAACAACATCAGCTACCAGGACACATGTGTGCCTCTAACTGTGCTAGGTTTGTCTAAAACTCTTGCGTCTTTATGCGTCCACTTGCCATTGTTGTTGTGAAAAGTTTCTCTTCACTGGAAAGTGTTTGCAGATTAGAGTTGTTCTGACTGGAATCAGCGAGTACTGGAGTCCAGGCACCATCCGATACCACGGAGCTCCAAATGTCTGTGGTAAAGCTTACTGCATGCTCGTCTGCTGCTACCGATGTTAGCCTTAAGGGTGTATTAGCCACAAGGGTGTAACACTGCCTGGTTGGAGCTCTCAGCATGTTTGCAATCTGTGATTAGGGGTAAGCGGTGATTTGGTTCATAATCCATTGTATAGCGTTGCATTGTACTTTGTGTTGTATTATATACTTTTTCTTTTTACACAACTACGGTGGACGGTGAAGAGCTGCTTAGCGCATGCTCCCTTTATCGCTAAGCATGCTGGGTAATGTAGTCAATGTAATTATTCTGAGCTGGCTTTAATACAATTATAAATGATGGTACAGGCTTCTGTTTTTTAAAGTAAATGGCTTGAATTTGCTGTATTTATACATGTTTTACAAAGGGTTTAACCTGAGTCAAGCCTTACCACAATGATAATAATATCACAGTCATGCAGGCGTAGTATGATATTTTTTTTTATAACATACTGGTGTCGGATCAATACTCCGTATCGGTACTCCGTATCGGCCAATACCCACAGCACAAGTATCGGTATCGGTATCGAGGGGGAAAAAATGGTATCGGAACATCTCTATCGACAATGCATGTCGTAACACTGCTGTTTCACTACAAACTTACATCGTCAACTACTGGCCTGGCATGCACACTATCAGGTTTTCAGTCGATCTCTCGGATTCGTGTGAACACGCATCGTTATCACACCGTCTCCGTGTGGACGGGCCCTTGATCTCACTCCCTGTGTCTCTAAAATGTGGCCCCTATACACACTTCTCTGTGCAGCAGTTCATCAGCTGTGCATATACTGGAACATATTTGTCTTCTTTCTTGACTGTTAGAGAAAGCTGGCACACCCATGTTTGCAGAGTTATCCTGATGGAGTGCCCTGTGATTGGATGTGGCATTAAAATAGAACATAACAAGCTGTTTTGCAGGCTGTTCATGGTCAGCGCTGACACATAATGAGTACAAATGTATTCAACGAGTGGAGTAATCTGTGTCCCTTCCATTTACACACTTAGGCTTGAGTCGTCTCTTTTTCCCTGAACTTCATTGCTTATTCTGCGTAGTTCAGCGGCGGTCACATTCAATAAGCGCGAGCATACAGTAGAGCCTTTAATTACTCGCACACAGCCTGATGACCCACTGCACGGTGATCATGTTATCACTCCACTGCTGCTTTCTGCTGAGCACCTTTAAAAAAAAACCACCCTCCTCTCACATCCCTGTGGACTGAGCGTTACATCAACAATAATAAAGTTGTTTGTTTGTGCGCTCGTAGGGGGTAAAGTGCGCAATAGTCTTTGAACGCACTGCTGTGCACTGTTGTGCTTGTTAAATGCTTTGTTGGAAGTTTGACACTCAGCTTCTCAGGGCTGCTCTCGACACCGCCGACGGTATCCTTAAGTCATGAGGCTGTTTCATGCTGGGCCCCCATGGGTGAGGGAGGGATGACAGGATAGCAGGGGAAGCAAACAACAAATGTGGGCATGCTCACACAAACACACATACACACAGAGTCACCTTTAAAGTGTGTGAGAGCTCCCTGATGCCAGTGCTGCCATACTGCATGACTAATGCAGCCCGCGAGTCACTGTTTCTCCTCACCAAGTCCCCGAGAGCTGAATTAATTGGCTGTCATCATGGTAGCTCCCTCTCTCACTCTCACATACACACACACACCAACGCTGAGAATGATCAAGATATAAATAAACCGAGTCAACGTGGCATTTAAGTGACAGGCAACCATAAACACTTTATGCACCGTCCGATGGCAGGCCCTTACTGCAGGGCTCCCATCAAACATATGGACCCCCTCCCTGAAATGAACATCACCGCGGCTCTTTTTAGTGTTAGTGAGGCACTGAGTCACAATCATTAACGCTCTCATGTCTGTGTGCGGCCCAATTTTTATGACTCTTACGTAACATTGTTATATTTCCTGCCCAGAGGTTTCTACACATTTTAAGGAGGTGTGTTTGGGGCCTCGATTATTCTGGGATATTATTGTGAATGTGGGATGTCAAGTTTGCATGTAAATGGTAAATGGACTGCTCTTATATAGCGCCCTTATGGCCTGGACATGCTGCAGATAGGGCAGGATTTTTACATCCCAACCTTGTCTGCAATGTGCATCACAAGCAGGTGGAATGGTGAGGCGAAGCTGTTAAGTCCATGATCTGCCATCTGGAATGTTAGCACCATCCTGGTTAACTCAACAAAAAGCCTGTTGTTTTTCGATAAGTACTGTATATACGCTCATTGGCCAGTTTATTGGGTACACTTGATCAACCTCAACTTAAAGAAATATTTTAATGGTCAGTGAAGTGGCTGAAAGGGCTCCCAGCAGCACTGTACCTTTCAGGAGAGTGAGCTGAAACCCCATTCACACATGCAAAAAACAAAACTGAAATTATACAGACTTTGCCTGGGTGAGCCATATGTTAGTTTGTTTATTAAGAGAACAACCATTTCAGTGAATAACTTGGGCAGACATTGTTATGATAATATCACAGTTGCATGTGTGAGACAATCGGTTAGAAACATTGCTGTTGGTGGGTACAGTTATTTTCTGTAGTTGTGTGAGTTTTGCCACGAAACCATGTTGAGCTGAATGTTCAATTGACGACTTGGCGAGTGCTTGATTTTTACTCTAGAAAGTCTCTGTTTTTGGCACTTTTTTATGGTTCAGCAAATGGCTGTAGGGAAATTGGGTGTTGCAGAAACCACAGACATTTGGCAACAAAATACAATGTCAGCACTGATACAGTGTTAAAAACAGGCAAAAAAAAACATATCATCATCACTGAGATCTCGAACAATGCACCCACACAGAGGAGGAAAGCAAAGAAAACCTAGCATGGACAGGCGAGTGGGTCAAGACGAGCTAGGCCTATTTAACATGACTGTTTCTCATTGAAAAAATGTCCTTATCTGTATACTACGGTTAATATTTATTTATTTATTTATTTATTTATTATCATAGGAACAGTGCACATTAATGAACATCTATTCAGAAAACTATACATGTAAATATGCCGGATTATAGCAACAATGCTAATTTACATCCGCAGTCCCTAGGCAGGTTACACACAAACATGATGCCAAAGACACCACACATACAAAAGCAAGACATACAACAGGACAAAAGATCACAATAAGACCACATCACAAGACAGTACATGTCTAAAAAGTCAATGGTTACAGGACTGGTTGCTTTGAGACACTCCCTTATGGAGAGTGGGAGGCTGTTCCAGATCTTACTGGCCTTTACAGAGAGATCATTTTGTCCAAAGTCTGTTTTTCTGTGTGGCCCCTCACAGTCCCCTCTCGAGGAGGCCCTGGTCGTAAGACCGAGCCCTTATTTTAAGAAAGTCAGACATGGGAGACAGAGCAAGTCCATATAACACCTTATACATCAGACAAACAAATTTAAAATCTCAGTAACTGATGCAGCTACAGTGAAAGGAATGTCATCTTCATTTGAGTCAAAATCACTCTTTTTGGTTCAGTGTGAGTTTCTTCTGCCGTTGTGTCTTCCTGAGTCCATAGAGCGAAACAGAAGATCAGTGGAATATGCTTTTCTTTGCACGGTTCAGTCTTCTTCACTGCTACCAACTGGACATGGTTCAAACGCCACATCCTGCTGTAGAACTGTTGTTGACCAGGTCCTTCTTCTTTTGCCACAGTGTACCCATATTCTTCTGATGGCTACTTTTAGCTATACAGTGCACCATCATCTCATGTGAAGCTATAAATCAAAATGTCAGAGGAACGTTTCAGCACCTTGTTGAATCTATGCCACAAAGAATTAGGGCAGTTCGGAAGGCAAAGGGGGTCCAATCAAGTACGAGCAAGGTGTACCTGGTAAAGTGGCCTGTGAGTCTGGATAACTTATTTTAAACTAGTATTGATTGGATCCCTGGTATTAGATCGAAATCAAAACTTCAAAGGTTAGCTCTGAGCATCCCACTGCTTCTTAGGATCAAAAGTCTTTTATTTATACATCAATTCACAAACACATGCATCTGTACCTGATTGAAAAGTTTGTGGTTTATTGCTTTGCTAAAGAAAACTTAACATGTGGCTTTAGGACCAAGGACTTCCAGTCTACATGATAAAGTGCAACCCACTTGACCTTTGAGCATATCTGTCGTTATGTGAAACCTTTCACATTGATTTACTCAAGGATATGTTTTTTTTTTGTGTTTCAGATCTTGAAAAAATGTCTTTTGTGAGAGATTTTAAACTCAAAGATTTAATGATTCAACTAAATCTTTTTGAGCATCTCAAGTACCTAACCAGTTAAGCATACGCAACCAGTAACACTCAATCTGATCACTTCAATTAAGTGTACTTTGTATGGCCCACTGTGTCTACTTTACAGACTCATCATTGATGATATAACTTCCAGAGTGGTCCATCTTCTTCAAAATGCCTCAGATTTAATTTTCTAAACCCTCAACTTCAAGGTTACCCATTTTACCATGAAGACTTTATTAGTTGTATTGTGTTTGTAGATGTGGTAACTGGCTTAAGTAAATCATTGTGGTTTTCTGTAAATTGCATTACTCAGTAAATAGAAAAGGAGAACTTCCTGAGACTGAAGCGATGTCTGTAATAGGATTGATGCAGCTATAGAAAATACAAGGTACAACACCGAGGCCCTCTCTTTAAATAGTTTGAAATGTCTGGATTTTTACAGCATGATCATGTAGATCTGAAAAAGAGGACACTTTGAAGTGTTCCAAGCTGGGCCAGCTTGACATAGCTTGGTGTCCCGGGGCAACAACCTTCATGTACCCCTTTGGAAATCTCCTTCCCCCCAAGCTCACCAGCTCTGACTGCCACCACAACCACAGGATTAGCTATAAAGAACAGCAATATACAGTCCATTCAGCACCATAAGGGTCAAAAACTTGGACAGCTTTGGGCATAAATGACAAAAATTAGGTGTTTATATTGCACAAAGTAGCATCAAAATAGAACGTACTTATTGTACAATGCTAGTAAAGCTAGAACAATGTATTGTTGCAATGCTACAGGTAAACTTAGCTGAGTAGCATTATTCAATTCTTCTTTAAAAGGGCAACTGGACTTGCTAGAGGTTCTTGAAGATGTTTTGCCTCTCTTCCAAAAGGCTCCTTCAGTTCACTGAAGAAATAACTGAAGAAGTCTCAAATTGAGACATAAACAAAGAAATATTTACTCAATACCCCTGCTAGCACCAGTTAACATTGCTACAAGTTATACCGTAACACCTGTTGGACATGGTGCTAGGAATAGATATGAAAATTAAACTTCTTTTGCATAGAAATTGCAGAAAAATGGTTTACATCATGGACATTAGACCATAAAAAACTGCTTTTATGCAGTTTTGCATTTTCATATGGATAGAAATTCTTTTTTAAAAAAGCATCCGTGTAGGACAGGGGTGTCCAAACTTTTTACATTGAGGGCCACATACAGAGGAACACCTGAACGACTGAGCTACTTGCTGCACCTCACTTTTAGTGTATGTAAGTTAAAGTTTTACGGTTATCACCTGTCAAGGGGCCCTTGTAACCCCAGGCTATCACTGGATTCACACCTAGTCAGGGCGAGAATGACCTTCTGAGCAGCAGAGATAGGAAACACTGACGGCTTATCTTCACTGTCAGACACAAGACAAGAGTAAACTGCAAGAATGTTGGTGCTTGAAGGTGAATATTACAATATACTTTGTAAATGAGACCTCGTGATAAAGTAAATATGGCAGATAATATGCATGATTAATGATATTTGCTGCTGTAATCAAAATGTCTTTATTCATCAGCTGTTTCAGGGGCCAAATCAAAATGGTCAGCAGGCCGCATTTGGCCCCGGGCCATAGTTTGGACACCTCTGGTGTAGGAAAAGCTTAGTTAATAAGAATACCTGCCTACGTGTGAACATAACCTCAGGAATATGGGGGTCAATAAAGGGTCAGTTAAAGAAATATTTGTCCCTTATCCATCAAATCAGCAGAATTGAAAAGATATCACTTTACCTGAAGTTGTTACATTTCCACTCTGTCTTTACAGCTCAGTTTATTACTTTTTGAATTTACAGCATTCCCTGAGATACCACCTGATGAGACAATAATATCTGCATTTCACTGACGTTATCCTCACAGAGTGGATGCAGTCTGGTTAGAAATAGATGATAAGATTTGTCGTCCCTGTCTCGTCTGTTTGAATAATAATAAACATCACCTTTTCAGGACCTTATTTTGAAAAGTATCCCAATTGCAGTGCACTTAAAAGACAAAGAGCGCTGTCTCTTTTTCTATTTGCCTGTGCTTTGAACCATAAACAACATTTGTGTTTCTCAAGCGTTCGCTCAGCTTGAAAGAATAATTGAGTGTCTTTTCTACCTCTTGCCTTTGCATAATACTGTCTGAGTAGTCTTGCTGTATAATATCCTGTCTGTCTGGGGGTGATTTGTCTAAAGGATTTCACTTTTGCTCTGAGCATTTATCATCACTTCAATATCAGAGCAACAGAAACTCATCAGGTAGTGAAAGTGATGTGTACATTTTATCAGACTGAGAGGGTTTTTCTATAACCTTTTCTTGACCTCACTTATGTTTTATAAAGGTTTGAGGGAGAGCACAGGCGGTTTTACCATCGCGGGTGGCTTCCTTCTGTTCCAAGGGCCCTCAAGATGTGGTCTTCATGGTGAAGTTGTATATCTAAAAAGCACCTTGCATAGTCAAATTGCACAAATGAGTTGATTACTCAGGTGGGCCAGCTACAACTACATTGTTGCACATGGAGCCACCATACCACTGTAGTTTAGTTTTAGGTGACAATGAGCCACAAGCACACTATAACCAGGGTTAGGCAACTGGTCGCCTGGGGCCATGTGCGGCCCTCCTACTCTTTCAATTTGGCCCACCAGTCAGTTTGAAATATCAGAAAATACATTTAAGTGAAGGAAACATGACAAAATCTATGATGAAAACATTAAAATAGCAGTATTTCTGAGAAAATAGAGCTGCAGTTATCAATTTAATATTCCCCCTTGTGCATTACTTAATATTTGTTAAAGTTCCCATATTTTGCTCCTTTTGTACAGTTTAACATGGATCCTTGATGTCTTCATGAAACGTTAGTAACATGCTTTGGTCCAAAAAGCCAATGAATGAAGCACAGGTGCATTCTTTACACGCTCACATTACCGCTTTGTTCAGAACGGCTGGTTTTGAGGGTGGTCACCTTCATATGCTAATGAGCCAGAGCAGAGCTGCGGTCAACACAGTAACATACGGGGACTTCTCGATGGACTTGCAGCATATCTTGAGCCAAGCGGAGTGCACTGCCGCTCCAGCCACGCGCCTCTTACAGTCCTGAACACACACAAACTGCAAATTCATGCCGGTTACCAGATAACAGCGAAGCTCGTTTCCCCAAACATCACAGGCTAACGTACTACACGCTAACCTTGGCCTAGTCACCGCAGTAGGACACAGCCGTGACTTACCGTACCTTTCGACCTAACGTTAGCAGAAATGGAGTGGGTAAAAGACTGATTACATTCAGCCGACTGTTAAACTTCTCTTGACTAATGTAAGAATGCTCATACATCGAAGTTTATCCTTCAGACTTTCTACAAGTAACATGAACATTGACGAACATGATGTGCAGTTACCTCTGGTTCACTTCTTCCTGCTGTTAGCATTAGCTCATAGCATTGAGCAAAACAAATACTACACAGCATTGAAATACATTTCCGGACGGATTGTTGGTACTGAACCCAGATTCAGGAAAAGTCTAGTTGTCAGTCCTGTGTTGAACTGACGGAAGTTGAAGAAGCAGTCGGACGTGAAGTGATTGGCACACACGTACAGGTTTTAGCTGACTGTAGCTGCTCATTTCCTTCAAAACAAAATTAATCCACTGGGCCCTTTGGTCCTCTGAGACTGGTAGCCTATATGTGAAGATATATGTGGCTGTTTACAGCCAACAACTGAGCAGTAATAGGTGATGGATCTAGACATGGTGTATGCCGATCTCTCGCTTAACGGTGTAAACAATGATGGCGGCACTTTGCACAGAAATTTCTCAAGCTGGGGGGTGGGCTTAAGCAAATAAAATGCTTGTTACGTAACAGAATATCCACAGACTCAACAGCTTGCCAAATACCATGAGTTTACATTTATGCAGCCTGTTCAATACAGGTTTTGTTGTCTACTATCACATGTTGTGGGGTGGGAGCTAGGCCAAATCCCCAAAAATGTGTTCAAAAGCCTTAAAAAAAAAAGTGATTGTGGCATAATAATCTCCCCTTTAAAATAAAACTAAACTGTTATAAAACTAACAAAAACAACTAGTAAGTGATCTAAAGCCTCATGTTTATTGTTCCAATTTCAACAATGTGGCCCCCTGTCACTGAGGATAAAATTATCATGACCCTCTTGGTTACCTCAAGTTGCCCACCCCTGCTATAAGTAATGAATGCTTTATTTTATTTCTTGGCACCAACATGATTTTCCACTACCAAGTTGCTATGTTTTGGCACAACTTTGGTGTACGTCACAGCCTGTGTGTCCTTCCACTAGCAGCCCTGACCAGCAGTCTTCACAAGAGGAAATTACCATCAACAAACTGGATAAATGGGCAATTTTTGCACCAAATAGGATACCCGTTTACTTTGGATACTTGGGATTACTTGTATGCACTCGAGTACATTGATACTCATAGGTTGTGCTGTGCACTGAATTAGGGCCTAAATGTGCATAGCTCCATGTGCAGCATTAGCTCTAGCTGATAATATCACTGTATCCGTATACTGAGGATTACTTCCAATGAAAGTGTTGTTTTAAGGGTGTTAAAACAGTTATTTTCTGTTATAAAGTTTTTTTTGGAATTCTGATATTTTTTTCTTCTCACATTAAATGTGCAGTATGTAAAATCTGACATTTTTTTATTTATTTATTTATCTATTTATTTTATATATTAACTGACTATGTTATGTATATTTGTAGAAAACTGACATTTCCTCCTATATTTAAATTTTTCAAAGACAGAGTAATTCTTAATTTCATAGAGGACATGGGCTGAATAATGTTGACCTTTTATTTATCGTTTCCATGACAACACATAGTAATACATTAAAGGCTGTTTGGCAAGTAAGCAGGACCTGCTACTGCAGCTGTTCTGTTCCTGTATCTCACTCATATTTCGTGATACTGACCTGTGCTGGACCACCTTCGATCTTTTTCCTCTGTCCAACCTGGACATCCTGATTCCTTTCTTTTTTTCCTCACACAGCAATGTTTTATTGAATGGAGTCCTCAATTTGAAGAATTGTTATCAGTGAGGAAACGGTGGGTGACTATGGAACACTGCATCGTTATTCATCGGCGGTTGTTTTGTTAACTAGAGAGCCCCCTGGTGGCCAGGTTTTACATACTGTGCCTTTAATCTTAGAATCCTGGCTTTTTTTAAAGACTGAAAAAATTGTTTCAGCCATTAAACAGTTTTTCAGTGGCCCTTATCCTCTCCTGTACATCTGAGACAGTGTTGTTCTTCCATTGGTTTAGAAGAAGATCCATCGCCCTCCTCCTCCACCCCCCCTCCTGCTAGTATTATTATATTATTGTTGTTGTTGTTGTTATTACATTATTATTATTATTATTATTATTATTGTTATTATTATTATTGTTGTTGTTATCTTTACAAGAAGTGTTAAGTTGGCATTGTCAGTTACTTGTATATATATTTTCCTGCCCTCTAATTTTAATTTTTGTTTTTATTTTTTCTCTTTCATTTCTTTTATTATTATTGTTCCTTTTGACTGTCTATTAAATGTTGTATATTATTATTATTATCATTATTATCATTATTGTTACTATTATTATTATTATTATTATTATTATTGTTATTATTGTTATTATTATTATTATTATTATTATTATTATTATACAAGCCTTTTTACTATTATTATTATTATTATTGCCTTAACCACCATAATTTCATGACTATCTTTGTAATAATGCAACTTTGAATACTACCAGTCATATTCCTAGGTAACACACATACACACACACCCACACACACACACTCTTATTGTACAATTAAAAAAAAAAAAAAAAAAAAAGCAAGGTTAAGATGATTCAGTTTCTCTTCTTTAAACCCGTCTACAAAAAAAAAATCACCTAACATTTTTTTCATATATTTTTCTCCTGCTTCCAGCCAAATGAAAAGCAGCCCTGTATTAGTTTCTGCTTGGAGCCTCCTAATCACTTAAACTGGCCCTGAAAGAGAGAGAGAGAGCACATGTGTGCAGGAGAGTTTGTTCTACCTTACCTCCGTCCTCAGAGCTTTTGTTTTGTGTTCAACTCCAGATGTTGTTGCTTGCTCATTGGGGATAAGTGTGAGCTGTCAGGTGTGACTGAGACCCTCGACAACAGCGCTCTAACTAAAGTTAAGCTTTGCCATATGTGTTCTACGTGCTTATACGTTCACAGCTTTGTGCTGAGAGGCGGCATTATTTATCAGGGGTGTTATGTACAATCAGTGCTGCCTCTTTGCTGCCTGACGAGGCTGCAAACTCCCAAATTAGACTTGTGTGTTTTTTGTCATATGTTTAGGAGAGTTTTCAAGTATTTATTTGAAAAACATTTCCAAATGTATTTACACGCAGAGGTTGACATTTAATTCCCAGCAGCTGCAAATGAGTTAGCTTGTTTCTCTCATTAATGGTAATTTTCAATTTTGAAAGGCTAAAAACACTGCAGCCGCTTCCCTCAACAAACTCTTTCTACCATTCTGTCTTGATCATTGAGTGGTTGATGAATCAGAATATTCACTTTGACTATTATCCTTTTTTATACCCGCCAAGGAGGTAATCAGCTCTATCATATTCCTGTCACAAAGTGTTTTTGTGTGCAGTGCAGGAGTCTTCTGTAATTTCCACATGAGCAAATGATCGCTCGCCCTAACAAGTATGCAAACTCCACTCAAGAACATCCGCAACCAACTCTGGAAGTTGAACCAGCAACCTTTTTCCATTACTTTCTGGGGTTGCTGGTTTGGCGGAGTGGTAAGCAGCAACCCATATACCGTATTATCCGGACTATAAGTCGCTCTGGAGTATAAGTCGCATCAGTCAAAAAATGTGTCATGAAGATGAAAAAAACATATACAAGTCACACCGGACTATAAGTCGCATTTATTTAGTGCTCTGATAGAGAGGTGGTTGCCATGCATGAAGTGGTAACACCAAGGCCCACCTGCCTCTTTTATATTCCTCCCTTGGCAGCTACCAGGGCGTGGAGACATAACTGCACCGTTAACAAGCCTCTCCCAGCAGCACAATGTTCAAGCACCCATCTGTGGACTCGTTACTCCAGCTCTGGCCATCTTGCTTTTTGCCCGTGATTAGCTTTCTTCATTTTCTTTATTACAGTAAGAGTAACCTCTGCTTTTCGCCAGTCCCTCACAAGTTTCTCATGCACTCCAAACTTTATTTCTGATCAATTACTGCTGCGTATTTTACTACCTGCAGGTTGTTATCTGCAGAATAGGATTTTCATTTTGGGGGCATTTTGTTTATGTCTAGCTTAGTCTAGAGCGCCATCTTGTTGCTGTGGATGGTAATGTTTAGTACTTGTTTCATGTCAGTCAGTATAAATTAACGTTAAAAAACATGTTAAATTATGAATGTTTTGATATATAAGTCGCACCGGACTATAAGTCGCAGGACTAGCCAAACTATGAAAAAAAGTGCTACATAGTCCGGAAAATACGATACATGCTTCTGCCAACCCAGGTTCATATCCAGCCTGTGGCCAGTTTGCAGAGAGTCCCTCCCTACTCTCTCTTTCCTATCAATAAAGGCACAAAATGCCAAAAAATAACCTTAAAAAAAAAAACAAACAAAAAAAAACACATACCTTCTGCACCAGCTTGCAGCCATATCAAAATGATTCCCAGTTGTAAAATCTGGTTGCATGCAGCAGAAAATCTTTTGTGTTAAGGCCACAGTAATTGTAGCTATATGGACCAGCTCTTCCTTCTCTGGCCCTACCCCTGACCCCTTCCCTAATTTGTTAAATCCTTTCATATCTTTTTCATTAAAAGATTATTTATGTTTCTGTCTTTTGTGCAGGCTGTCTATAGGCTGTATTTTGTCGTCTGTGTCATCTGTTTTTCTTCTTGTCCTTTTATTAAATCACAGCATGATCTGTTTGTCACAGGAACAAATTATGTTGTCATACTTTATTCAGTCTGTCTTCGTAGCAAAGTAACAGACAGTTTGTCTTGTTATGGTTCTTTATATGGAGGGAGTTTATCCACTTTACAGCTTATTTTCTTTCAAAAGTCACTTCAGGTCACATTCCACTTTCTTTCCTGAGATGCACTTCTAGTTTCCAGGCAACATTTAGCCTCCTTCAGAGATCACTGGCAGTGTGGTGCCTTGCTCAAGGACCTTTTAGCCATCCTGACATGGCGAGTGCAGCGTAGCAACAGATGTGACTCCGGCTAACCTCCAGTAACAAGCTGGCAGCTGGAGCGAACACCCAGCTCCGAGTGGCAGGGATCAAACTGACAACACTGGTAATTGGGTGGCCTCTTTACCTCAGTGCCAGTTCGCCACCTCTCCGGAGTCTGACGCACTAATCCACTTTATTTTTTTATCATACACGGAGAAGGAGCTGTCACCACTTGTGTCAAATCTAATCATTAAACTTAATCTTGTTATTGTGATAGGTGACAAATGTAAATCCTCATAATGTGCCTCACAAACAAAGAAAGTCATCCCTCTTGCTCTCTGTTTTTCTGACCCCGCTGAAGATTCAAGGTGCAGCGCGGATGTGGATGATGCATCGTTCTGTCTTTTAGTTGTGAGAGGGGGGGAAATATTATCACATTAGGACTTGATTTCCATTTTCCATGAATAATTTCTTTTCTGGTCCATTTTTCAGGGACATATTTCATCCTTCAGTTCATGTGAATAAAACTCCACAACAACATTGATGCTACTTATTACTCATTTATGATGTGCTGCTGAAATAAAGCCCAAAAGACAACAGGAAAATAAACATGTTTCAGTCTCTTCTAACAACACAAACAATGTCAACTGTCCATATTGCCTGCTGAATATCTTTAAATATTTGTTAATTTTTTTAGCTGTATGTGCTGCGATGAGAAAACAACTGCTGCTGTTAATTACAGGATGGCGATATGATATGATATTTACTGACAGATTCCTGTACAATAATTTGGAGGAAATAGGCTATGGGTGGCTGATAATAGCACCTTTCTATTGACAGGGCTTTCACACAGTTCAAAACCTAATGGGCTCCATAATTAATAGTGATGATACCTCTTCCTCTGCTCAGCCTTTGTTGTTGGAAAAACAAAATGAAAGGTTGACATTTCTCAGATTACTTCCGATTGATCTGGCCCATCCTACTGCGAACGGCAAATGAGAGGGGCTAACCGGCGCTGCCTTTGAAACGGTGAACGTCCGCGGGCTTTGCCATTCAGCAAAGAGTGAGCCGACAGGAAAAACATCTCATTAAATGTGTTTGTGTGGGTGTGCATGTGTGTGTGTTTGGCTATATATCATGGCAGACAAACTGTAGGTACGGCTTCGCTTGTTACTGTCACAGGAAAAGTTAGGAAACACTTATTGCTTGTTTGAATTCGATGTATTGCTCCCTGAGTGCAGTAACTACCGCGAAATTGGCAATCAAGTGGTTCTCCAGGTTTTTAGTGCTGCACTTCTGAGGAATTGGGGAACTTGTGAGAGACAGTTAGAAAACAATGTTTAAAATCAGTGCAGCACAGGCCAAGATGTTATGACTTTTAGGCTATAGTCCTGAGAACATAAAGGAATTAGAGACACGCTGACTGCTTCAGATTTTTTACTGCAAATTATTCACCATGTTAGTAATGTGCAGTAACCACTACAAGCTCATAAAAAAGCATCACTGCTTGAGGCATATCCTGCACACATTGTCTACATCTCCCAGTGCATAAGAGATTTTGAGGAAATTGTGCATGTGCTGTTTGTTTGCTTATTGTAGCTGCTCTTTAAATTTTCTTTAATAATGGGGAATTTGGTTTTGTTGGCAAGTGACTTTAGTTTTAAACTGCTCATTAACCAGTAAAATACTCATCACAAGAGCTTCAGTGGTCTTATAGTGGGCAAAACATGCCTTTAAGGGTCATAGACACCAAAATATGGAAGTACTTCGCACATTTAATTCGAGAGACAGGTGTGTAGGAGAAAAAAAGTCAGTATAAACATGAAGATTGACTCCTGCACACTGTCTAACTTGCAAACAGCTTGCCTGAGGCAAACAGTTAATCTGATCAAGGTCTGAGGCTGAAATGTTGCAAATAAATGAATTTCTTGTAAGTTGGACAGTGTGCGGGAGTCTATCTTCACGTTTAAAGGGGTCATCGACACTAAATTTGTGGCTTTGGCAGGGGTGTCCAAACTTTGGTTATCAAGGGCCACATTCAAAAAACGAAAAGGATGATGTCCATTAGTCCACCTGCTTTTAGTGCATTCATTTGTAAAACCGATCCAGTGTAGGCTAAGAAATGCGTGAGGACAGACTTTGGTATGCCAGATTAGGCGACCACGGAGCCATGAGTCTGTGCAGTGACGAGCATGACAAACTACACTACTGAAACCAACTGCATACAGGATAAACAGTCCATTTTAGGCTTTAGCATAGAAAAGGTGCAAGATTTTCATTTTAAACTAACCATTATTGAATGGCCTGAGGGACAAATGTTGACTTTGTCACAAATGCATGTCGAAATCTTTATTCCAAGAGCTTCCAGAGTGTCCATAGCAGGGTTGAAGACCTGAATGCCCAAATCATACAATTATGACCAAAAATGAAAGGGATTTCATGCCTAAGCTGGGAAATATGCTTTTCTGGGTGTTGAATATGTCCTTAATCTTGTGGGGTGATCAGAAAAGCAATACATTTGATAAAAAATGTGAAAATCCCAAAGCCTTATTTGGATTTGTGGAATGACCCTGTAACAACTGATGTGATGACAGTGGAAAGAGAAAGGGGCACACCGAAGACACACACACAAAAACACTGTATTTAGACAACAGGACTTTTGTTTGTATCTACAAATATGTTAATTGATATGTTATTTTGCTGGTAAATGTAAGCTGTCACCATGTTCATCTGTTGTTTCTCTCCATTACTCTGTTTACAATCTGTGGTAGCTCCTCTTCAACACATCATAGGGGCATGGAGACTGTTTTTAGAGCTTTGCAAACTTTTCATCTGTCTTGTAGTTCTCAAGCAGCTCTCAAGGCATCAACCTCGTTTTATTTACAATCATGATCAATTCACATGCCAAGCTCCCTGTGCTCTCATTGGTCAATGTCTCTGATGTGGAGGGACAGGTCATAGGAGGCAGGACAGAAATCAAATCCTCTAGACTTTCTGTCCTGAAGTTTTGTGGCATCCAAGACTGATCTGTTGTTATGACACACTTAACATGACAGAATGACCAATTTTTTGTTTTTTGCTTTGTTTTTCAGCCCTTGATATTGCTGCTTGGGTACACAGTACAGATACAAGGCTGGACTTCCTTTGCTTTCAGAACTGCTTAGTCTTTGTAGATTTAGCCAGCAAGAGGAACCATTCCTGAGAGAGTTTGGTTCATATTGACATGATAGCATTATGTAGTTGCTGCAGATTTGTTTTCCGTACATGCACAGTACAAATCACTTGTTCCTCCACACCCCAAAGATGTTCTATTGGAGATGTGGAGACTGTGGAGGCCACTGGAGTTTAGTGAACTCACTGTCACTGTTATTTGAGGCTTGTGAGATAACCCATAACAAACCATAACACCACCACCAACAGCCTGAACTGTTGGCACAAGACAAGATGGATCCATAGTTATGGTGTTTACACAGCAGAAGTCAGGACTTGTTATTATTATTAGAAACATTTTATCGATCTTTCATTGTCAAATTTTGTTGACCCTGTGTGAACTGTAGCCTCAGTTTCCTGTTCTTAACTGACAAGGGTGACACCAGGTGTAGTCTTCTGCTGCTCAAGCCCGTCTGCTTAAAGTTTTGACATTATGTGCGATCAGAAATGGTCCTCCACATCGCTGCAGTTGCATCTGGTAAACTGT
This sequence comes from Cetoscarus ocellatus, assembly GCA_037902135.1. Taxonomy (NCBI): domain Eukaryota; kingdom Metazoa; phylum Chordata; class Actinopteri; order Labriformes; family Labridae; genus Cetoscarus; species Cetoscarus ocellatus. The sequence continues at coordinate 1,540,371 of JBAMNC010001086.1, forward strand.
TGCTGTTGCCTGTCTGCTTCAGCAACAGTTCACCAGACCAAATGTATGTTCAGAAATGATGTTCTGCCTTTGTTGGTTGAGTGAGTTGTCATTTGTGTTACTGTTACTTGTCTAGGGCAGCATGGGGGCAGAGCAGATAGTTCATGTGCCTCACAGCAAGAAGGTTGGTGGTTCAATCCCTGTGTCGGTCTGGGCCTTTCTGTGTGGAGTTTGCATGTTCTCCCTGTGCATGCGTGGGTTTTCTCTGGGCACCTCCCACAGATTGATTGTTGACTCCAAATTGCCCTTGGGTATGGGTGTTGGCGTGAATGGATGTCTGTCTGTGTGGCCCTGTGATTGGCTGGCGACCAGTTCAGGGTGTACCCTGCCTCCTGCCCAATGTCAGCTGGGATAGGCTCCAACCCCCAATGACCCCGAAAGGAATAAATGGTGTGGAAAATTAATGGATGTTACTTGTCTGTCACCTCCAACAACCTCAGCTATCTGCAAGGAAATTCCTGCCTTTTACTGGATATTTTCTCTTTTTTAGACCATTCTCTATGAACTCTAGAGATGGTTGTGTATGAATATCCCAGTAAATCAACAGTTTCTGAAACACTCAAACCCAGAGTGGTTGAAAGAGAGAGTGGCGTCATTGAGGGTTCAGAAAGCAGAGGGTCACATGGCTCATGGAGCAGCCGAATAGTTCCAAACAAAGCTTGGCGGACCATTTAAATGAACTGCATAGCCGCGGTTTCTGGTAACTATTAACCAATATTTTCAGTTTTTTACATTCATCCATTGATTTAGGCAAATTTCAACACGGTACATATTCTATGCGCTTGTGTAGGAACATTATTATTGCAATAATGCTTTTAAAATTGCTGTAATTTCCTCTGAAAAGGAAGAATGTGGACAGTAAACTAGCTTTACTTTATGTTCTTGACTAGCAAAGATTGTTTGATACTGTAACGTCATTAAATTTCCTTGTTTATAACATCCGCGTTGGTGGAAAATTACTGACTTATTTTGTAGTAACATTTCATACGAAGAAGGAAGAAGCCTGTGTGATCCTCCTGAGCAGGAAAACATGTTCAGATGTTTCAAGGACATTGCCCATGCTGTAACTTAGCTTTATTAAATTAAAACATGTAAGAACCTGTCTTGTAAAGTATGAAATATCTTATCTAATTTATCGTATCTATCTACTGTACATATATATATAAATTTATGCATACAGTGTGTATATATATATATATATATATATATATACATATAAATAGAAAGAGAGAGACATATATGTATATATATATATACACATTTATATGTGTGTGTATATATATATATATATATATATATATATATATATATATATATATATACATATATATATATATATACATGTATATACAGATAGATATATAGATATGTGTGTGTGTGTGTATGGGAAGGACAGGAGGAATACAACCCACGGCGTGTTGTTTTTTACTGGTTGACTACTTATCCATTATTGGTCATATTAAACGAAAATTAAGCAGTAAAACAATGGCTTGCACGATTTCTTTATTCAATCCTATTGTTTTCAGGTTAACCACACAGGCCTAATGCAAAAGAGTTTTCATCAAGGATGTAAGATACAACAAGAAGTAGAGCAGTGACCACATTAAAATTAATATTTTGTTTAAAATTGATGAGCTATCCTGCTTCAAATTACATTGTTAATTTGATTCAAATGTGCTTGTAAAATGACCATCATTAAAATATCAACTGTAGCTTCCTACCTGTCAATAGGCCTTCGATAAATGCGAGAAACACACATTCCCCATAAGAATCCTATTGCCTCGGTCACATTGTTTGGAACTATCGAGGGCTCCCATGATCCGCCATTGCTGTCAAATAATTTGTCCATTGGCGTCTATGAAGATGACGCCACTCTCTCTTTCAACCGCTCTGCTCAAACCAGCCTGTCAAACATCAATAACCGTGCCATGTTTAAAGTCACTTAAATCATCATTCTTTCCCATTTGATCCTTTGCATGTCATATTGACCAGTGATTCTCAACTGGGGGTAATGACTCAAAAGTCGGTCGTGAGCCTCTGCCTGGGAAAAAAAAACTGTTATGAAAATATCCTGTCCTTTTTGTATAGGGGATTTTTTATGCAGTGGAGTGCCATCTATTTATACTCCTTAACAACAGTTGGCGATAACACCCGAGACAAGTAACTGTCACATGTTTTACCAGAAAGGTGTTTGTTATGTAAGTAGGGACTCAGCTAAAGCCACAAAATTTAGGATCTTTGAAACAACTTCTCAGTAGCTGGACTACTTAATTTCATGTTTGTGCATAAAGTCTCTGTTGGGTTTATTAAATTAAGGCTGAAGTTACTGAAGCGTGTTGTATGTTGTGATAGCCTCATGATTAATGGCTTATTTATCATCAAACTTTCATTTTGTGTTGGTATACTGTGATATTCTATTCAAAGTGCACAATCTTTTCATCAAATAACTTCAAGAGGTTGAACATTTTCCTAGATGTGGGTCGCAGCTTGTCATCAAGGTGTGATGGTGGGTCCCGTAGCCGGACCAGTTGATAACCACTGCTATCGACAGTGTCCAGTGCCTATGTGGATTGAGTTTCTGCCATATAATTGGCTAATTAGCTATTTTTGTCAATGAACAGTTGATTGGTTGTACTTAATGAGGTGGCTGGTGAGTGTAGACTACTCATGTAAGATCTGTTATCCTCTTTCTGCTAAAAATAACCCAATAAACAAGACTTAGTTTCACTTTTTAAGAGTGGAAACACGTACATAAAACAGGTTTTAAATATTTTTAAAAACGTGGCCGTCTACAATTACATAAGTGCTCCTTGGTGCAGGGATGAAACGCTCACTGTTAACCGGGTGATGTGAGCCGAGCATGGTGTCCTGCCAAGACGCAGCAACGAGATTAAAAAGCATCTAATAAATGGCTCATTCACAAAAGAACATCGTCTAACCGGCTCAATTCAGCTGCTGGCCTCCCTCCAGACAGAGAAGTAGGCCACCAGAGCGTCCAGTGTCAGCCTGAGCGTTTAAAATTGGTGAGTGTATTATAACTGACATCAACACAGTCATTTATTACAGCTCATTGCGAGATGACCAAACCCCTTCATTTTGCCTTCTTCTGCTCATTTGTCGCCTAAAAATGTCTTTTCCTGTGCAGATGTCTGACTTCTAACGACATGAATTCACCCACGGAGCAGGACTGTCGCGTTATTTACCCCCACAGTGAATTAAAACGCCAGGAAAAGGAAATCATAATGAGTTTTTGAGTCACAACTGCCGACCAAAATGTAGGAGTCTGCGAGAGCAATTTCCATTTTCATTTTCAGGACTCAAAACAGGCCTTTTCTGCAACACTTTAATAAGATATGTGTCTCTTTTCCTGCGTGCATCTGAGATATTGTTTTACAGTAATTAGACTTTATGCTTGAGCCTTTTCTGGTTTTAATTAAAGGAAACTTCGAGCTGAACGAATGTGCGAAAGGTGTGCTTTTTCACAGGAAGACAGCTGCAGAGGATATAAAAAAAGATCTTCAGTATCGATTCGTCTGGAAGGAATAAAGAGAGCCCTCCAGGCGAATCATCTGAGGTGGCTTTTGACCCTTAAAATGACACCATGAGAGCCTGAACTGCACACAAAAAGCACCAAGCAGGGAGAAATGAGCCACATGCTGCCTTGCCTTTGTGTTCCTGAGAGGAGAATTTGTTTTTTCCTCTCTCACTCCTGTTTCCCTCTTGTCTCTTCGGATGCTCCTCTTAAGAAAATTGCCCTCATATGAAAATAGCACGCCATTCTTTTGTTCCTCCAATAAAAGATGTAACAGCTGCTTCTCAGGGAGTGAATTCTAAATGAAGCTTGGTGTTGCCCTCCGCTGTCAGATCCCGCAATGACCTCTGCTTTCTCCCTGCTTCCTACCTTCCTCCTGTCTCCTTCCCTTTTGTGTCAGCCTCCCGCCACCCCGCCTCCCTCCACCCCGGCAGACGGGCCCCTTGTGTTGGCCGTGTTGACAGGGCTTTCTCACTCGGCTGCAGCCGGAGGGAAGCTGATGTGTCCCGGGCCGCCTAGAGCATCACGGCATGTGATGGCACCTCAGCCTCTGCTCCAAACACAATCCACAGGAGAGACTGATGTGGAGAGAAAAGGGGAAGAAAAAAAAGAGAGAAAAGGAGCAAAGGTGTAAAGAGGTCTTATGTACATCTATCTGTAGGTGTCTTGCTGTAATAGTTTCACAATATATACTTGATGAGTGTTTATCAAACTGTGATGACCTCCAGACTCCAGTACCTACGAGTGTCACAAAATCCTCCATAGAACTTTAAAAACAATTTATGTTTGATCTGAAGTTTTTCTTTACAGATATGGTTGACTTATATTCAAACTGATTTTATTCTGAGGATTTAATCTCACTGGAAAGATAAATTATTACTGTTAGCAAGTGTAAGGGACCAAGCAGTAAAGGCTTGAGACACAGGATTAATTTAAAGAAAACGGGTGTTTATTTTACCCTAAGAAAGTCAGTCAAAATTACAAACCATAATGTTAAGAATTAGGCCTATAGAAGAGGTCAGCTAAATATAACACCAAATAAACTAAACAAACAAAAAGTGTCAACTCAACAAAACAGACCTGACAAAATGAGACAAAGGGAGCATATATATAGGGGTTTGGCCAAACCAAAGGAAACAAAGGGGGTAAACAAAATGGCTGCCACATTAAACTAAGCACAAATCAAAACTAACTGAACCCAAATCCCCCCCATGACGTCAGCAGACTTGGACCCCATTTACACGACAACATTGTCACCAAAAACGGATAAGCGCTCAAAAGCACTCCGCGAAAATGACTGAAAACGCTATAGCGTGCATGCCAGGCCAGTAGATGGCGATGTCAGTTTGTAGTGAAACAGCGGCGTTAGAACATGCCTATGCTTTCCGGTGAAGACAAACTTTTCATAAACAACAATGGCGAGTGGACGCACGAAGATGCAGGAGTTTTTTTGTCTGGACAACAAATGTGTCTGTATATTTTTGTCTGAATAACAAACCCAGCACGGTAACATCTCACTCGGTAGACGGCCGAAGCTGTTGTTGTCATTGTTGTTCCTGGAATGCGTGCGCAGCCTTCATGTGAAAGAGTACTGCGCCTGCAGTGAAGTCAGCGTTTCACCCTGAAATGCTGAATCTCATCTACACGGAGTCAGATACGAATCCGTTTTCAAAACTTTCCACTCTGGACCCTGGTTTCAAAAGTTTGCAGATTCAGGCACTCTGTGCACCATTCTTGTGTAAACGGGAGGCGAAAATGCAACTCTCCGTTTTCGGCCGTATTTGTTTTGTGTAAATGGGGCCTTGGTCCATCCCAATGAGCTGGCTCCAGCATTAAAGTCCTTTCAGCCCTTGGCCGCGCCTTTTGCCTCTGAACCAGGAAGTTTCCCTCCCCCAACATCCAGGTAACTCAAAGAAAAGAGACCAGAATTAATAACAGAAAACTAGTCAAAATCTTACAGTGAATAAATTGTGCGCATTAAATCTAAACAGTGTAAGACATAAAGCAACTAATAAAATAATACTGAATCAAAATAACATATAGTTGTTTTCTTGTGACTGCAAAATATGTGCCAAACAAATGAGGTGAGCAACTGATGATGAGGTGAGGGTGAATATTACCCATCTGTGGCTGTGGCCATCACAGCAAGCAATCTATAGACTCTGAAGAACCAGACTAATGTTGAACAGCCATCTCCTAAAACCATGTTGGATCTTTGAGGGAAAAGAGGGGCTGCAGAATGAGAGGAATGAGCAGACATGCAAACATCATGCTACTTTGACCAGCAGAAGAACAGTGAGTCCCGTTGATGTAAATGTAAATGTTCTTTATTTTTACAGCCCTTTACAACAACCCTTTAGGTGAACCAAAGTGCTTTACAATAGATAATAAATTAAATGGAATAAATAACAACAATAAAATGCAATAAAATAAAATACAGTAAAGAAAAAGTAAAAGTGTCCCCAGGCTACTGGGTATTAAAAGCCATCCTAAATAAATAGGTTTTCAATCTAGATTTGAAGAGGCCCAGGTCAGAAATGAGACACATTTCAGCGGGGACCTTGTTCCAGAGCCTTGGAGCAGCAACAGAAAAGGCTTGGTCACCCCAGTGTTTGTATTTTGACTTGGGCACTTCCAGCAGAAGTGGGTTCGATGACCTCAAAGCTCTACCAGGCTCCCAAACAGTTAAAGCTCAGCTAAATTTCAAAGGGGTGAGACCATAAAGAGCTTTAGAAACAAATATTTAAAGTTAAAAATCAATCCTGTAATGGGATATTAAGTTTCTTTCACACCCCAAGTCTGTTGGACTCGGTTCAGTTTGGGGGTTGAATTGCACCAGTGTTTCAGTTTTCACTTGGTTTGGATTTCATTCACACTGCACCTACTCAGACAGAACAAAGCCTGTCAAATGTTCAATAATCTAGCCTCTTGCTACTAGTTAGGGCTATCACTACAGTCTTCATACTTGTGTTCCAGCCCCTTGTTGTACCATGACCTGGAAATGCACAGTGAGCTTTGTATAGTAGTAGTGTTAAGCTCAAAGCAGTTTAAAAGTTTTCTTTACCATAAAATAAAGAAAAAGCTGCATTTAGGTAACCTTGTACAGCAGCTGGACCTGCCTGATTTCAATGTCTGTGATCAGGCAGATCTTGCCGAGCTCTAACCTACAACAATTGCTGGGTCGGCCCAATCAGAGTCCTTTAGAACAAATAATAACACTATAAGCTTCTCTATAGGAGAGATATTTTCGCTCCACTTCCGACATGTTTTGACAAGAGTTTGTTTTACAAAGTGGCTCACATTCTGCAGCACCGTAGCTCCTACCTACGACATTATCTGATTGAATTGTCCTATCATCTGCCAGATATGCTTCTGAAAGGTTCTGCCCTCCCATAACACTTTTATGGGCTCTTTCCCAGATGGATTGGTAAAATATATTGAATGGCCCATTTCCAGGTTAGCATTTAGGCTGCTTTAGGTAAGCTGCACTGTGCTTGATATTGTCAGAGAATGCTAGGTTTGCTTTCTAGGGCTGTCACTTTTCATCAAGATCACACTTGATTTTTCTTTTGAGCATACATGTTAATAATAACGGGTGGTTTCAAGTATTTTTCATTACTTAACACATTTTTACCTTCATTTTTTAAACTTTGGTAAACTCTCATAGTGAAAACAGTTCACACACCCCTGGTCTGTACCCTAAGTGTGGAAAATACAAGTTTTTCTATTTTAGCAAATGGCGCTCTGCTGTGAGAGACCCTGTTGTAAAAGCATCTTTTTTCCCTAACAACACTACACAGAGGTGCACCACTCCTCCTAAAAGCATTCCTGGACGATTATTGCTGCTCTGATGAAGAGTTTGTGGCACAGCACTGGGGCTCACACTAAAGTCCCTGGTGCTGAGGTGGTCCCACTTCTGATTGTTGCTGTCAGTCCTGATTGCCACTGATCAGCGCTGGGAGACGACGGCGGGGGGACATGACAGGGCCCACATCCCCTCGTGAACCCTGCAGCCAGGCCAAACTCTGAATAAATGATTCATCCCCTGTAAAAACTTGTGATTGTCAGAGGGAGATGGGAAATAGTGTTTGTGTGGTTTATCAGCATGTGGGCAACAGGAGGATGCGATAATTGAATGACAGCATCATACATTTCCGAATGTGAAATGGGGAGATATGCAGGGAGAGAGCGAGGGGATGGGGAGGCAGCCGAGTAGAACAGGGAAGATGTGACAGAATCAGGGGATGTGTGAAAAGGGAGGCTGTGGGAAGATATTTAGGCCACACCAGGTTTTTTAATCACTTTCACAATATGCAGCATGTCTGCTACCTTAGATGTCCAGCTGCTGCTGCTCTCCTGGGTGCTGCTACTACAATGAAACACTGCTGTGACTCCTTATGCAGAACATGCTATTATTCTCCCAAAGCAACAATCTGATCATTCAGCATCCCTAACGAGAAGCCCCACAAATCCCTCTCTTAGGAGTATTTTCCTGGATTTTGCTGCAAATGGAGTGGAGGGATTGAATCAGCTTAACCTTTCACAGGTAATCATAGGTGATTATAAGCATTTGGGCATCCTGTTATTCAGAATTACAGAGAAGGGTGGCCAGTTTGGTGGTGATTATACTTTAGATACTTTTATGGTAGGTTCCAGTTGCACACAATTTCCAGCTCAATAGGTAAAGGGTTCAACTGGACTGCAATAAAAAGAAATCTGTGGGCTTATTTATGACGAGCAGGCTCCATTTTATATTAATAACACAATAGCAAAATCAATACAACCCCCTTTCCCTTTGGACGATCTGTTTTATTGGAAGCATTTGTCCAACGTGACTATGGAGTTACTTTTTTCCTTGTTCCAACCAAGCAGATGGATTTTCTAAAAATTTCACCAAACAGCCTCCCCAACCCCCATCTTTGTTTCCTTGACAACGCATCTAAACAAGGAATGGTCTCCACAACAACAAGTCTGAAAATACCGCAGATATCTCGCTGTCTGTGTGTCTGAGCCAAGAGGTGAGAGAAAAACAGGGAGTGATTGTTGATTTTTTTCACCCCCCCGTTGCTTTTTGCGCTTCCTTCTGCGTGACCACATCCATATGTGTTGATTGATCTGTTTGCTGCACTGCACCTGTATCACACACATATACACCAGGCTCAGTCTGCTGCGATAGAGATGTAATAGAGTAATAGGATTATCTGTTAAGTCAAGGCTCTGCTTGCTCTACAGTGTAAACCACACCAAGAGGAGGAACATGCATGCCAGCTGGATGCTCCTCATCAACAAAAAGCAATATTCTCTGTGTGAAACAAATGGTATTTGTTGCTCGAGATGGACTAGAATATGCTCCCCTGGCTGAGAATGCTCATCCTGGTTTCAAACAGAACTCGCGGGGCCAACAATTCATCCCTCCGTCTGTTATTGACCCATCCTCACTCCTGTGGACGACTGCATCCACCGACAGGCTCTCTTTGTTTAGCAGATTTCTCCATCTCCCCCAGCCCACTCTATTGTATCAGTAGTTATTACACAGAACTGTTACTATGGCTTACTCTGAGGGGGAACAAAAAGCCATTAAAGGCTTGATTGTGAGCGTTGTTTGCATCGAGGCATCATCATTTCTCTCTGCAGACTTCTGTGTGAGGCTATGAAGCCATCTGCCAGACAGAGAGGTCAATACAGAGGGTGAATGCCTTCACACGTTCATTAAGAAGATGGGAGATGTAGACAGATCAAGCTCTTAGCGGCCTCTGCACATTAACACAACATTTCCCGACGCATCAAAAAGAAATGGATGGGGGTAATCAAACTGGGGCAGAAGGACCTGGGCATCATGAGGAAAGTGTTTCCTCTGCCAATGGATTTCATTCTTAGTGATTTATTCATTCAGTAAGAAATAACGGCGTTCGTTATTGAGGCATAATAAATACATCCCACGTACAAAGGAAGAACCTTGCTCTCCCAGCAGAGAACAGACTCTTGGAAGCTGAGCCTCTGTCGTGCTGCCTTCCTGCAGAGCTCCCTCTGTCAGTGTGGATTAGAGAGTAGCGAGCTGGAAAACTTCAGAAACACCTCCCCATGCCGCCCCAGACTCATAAAATATCTGCAGCCATGCATACCACAGAGTTATTTTCAATATTAGGTATACATAATTAAAGACAGTCAAGGTGTGCAATGGTGTGAAAGCAGGAGCTTGTTGTGTTTGGAGGTCTTTATTTCAATTAAGTGGAATTATTATGTTATTTTTTATTATTAATACTTTGAGAATTTTTTTGGGGGAAAAGAAACTACACTAAAGTTAACTTTAAGAGTCAAGAGACCATCATAGACTGTATATTTCTGGGTTTGGTTTTTAAACTACTTCTTAGGGCTGTGGCATTATTGATTTTCAGATGTCTGTTCAAACTGGGAAGTAAAAATTCATAGAGCACCCTCTTAATTGTGACTAGCGGCAGATCAAGATCAGGGCCCCCTGATTTTGATTGGTCACTAGGGCCATCGCCTCATACTCAGTATTTGAAACTTTGGTTAAACTTCTGGGTTAAAATTTGTATTTAAACTATAAATTTAAACTGAAAGTATACATTTTAGGAGCACATCAGGGGTGCGTCGTATATCTTTGTGTGTGTATGTACTGTTAGAAAAAATGAAAGCCCTAATGCTTTTGGTAAGATATCTAAGGCCTGGTGACAACAGGCACAGAACACTCTAAAGCAGACGACCAGAGTCCGAGAGGCAAAATCAGGGTCTTCATTACAGTCCAGGTTTGATACACAAAGATGGCAGACTAGGCAGAGTTCAGTACACAAAAAGGCAGGCAAAGTCAGGCAGAGGTATCCAAAAAAGCGCAAGACAAAAAAGGCGAGGTCCAAACAAAGGGGGTCGTGATCAGAACTGTGACTATGAAAAGAACGCTAGAGAGTGACATGAACATGCAACAATCCAGCAACAAGACAAGGGAAGACACAAGGGTTAAATACACGAGGTAATTGGGGGTGATGAGACACAGCTGGGGAAGCACAATCAGGGAGCAGGTGTGACAACAGGGAATGCCGGACAGGGAACAGAGAGAGATGGGTGAATTTTCTAAATAAAACAAGAAACATGAAGACAAGACAAAAAACAATAACAAAACAGTGAACTTAAACTAAACTCAAGGCATGATCATGACGCTTACCATGTTTAGGGTTTACCTTCCATTCTTTTGCAATCCCTACTTTGGTTGCATCATAGAGATGTTTGGTGCATCTTTATGAATTTATTTAACATGCAGACCAAGACCACCTCTTTCAGGCGAGCTTGGCCCGTTGTTTGAATGCAAACAGGGACAGATTGCAGTGTTCAAATGTACATGTGTACATTCTTGTGTCTCTAGCATCCTTGTAGTGAGACTCTACTTTACCCAGCGCAGCTCGCTTTAACTGATAATGTGAAGCAAGTAATGGCTAATGAGTAAAGAAAAAAAACAATAAAAGACATTTCTGCTTCACTTGTCTTCTTAACCTACCACTGATATTAATCCCCAAAAAAATCTCCTTAATCATTATCAGAACAGCCCCATTTTAAGCTACACTTCTTTACAGCAGAAATAAACATTTTAACATCTCACAAGTGAGTTGAACTTCAAGCATTGTAGCTTTGACTGACAGTAATGTGATACTACCTGTGTGCTAAGTGTGATTTCAGCTCAATTACTCACTAACCTCTAGCTCACATGGTGTATTTATTTTGATTGCTTTCCATGTAAATAATGACGTTTTTTGAGTTATGAGGTTGTGAGGTTATCTGTACCAGAAGCATTTCTTTGGCACACCTGCCACTGTAACCTGGACACATCAACAGTGATGTGCCCCTGGATCATTAGGCATGTAATGATGAAGTAGTAAATTGAACTCTGAACATGTTAGCACTTTTTTACAGGTAATCCTACCAGTGTTTGTGCTCATCTGTCTGCTTGCCTTCAACTCAGGTTTCTGCGAGTTGGAACCAAACAAGAGGCTCAGAAAGATCCTTAAAATAGTTGCCAGCAGACATTCAGCATACCATCAAGTTTGCCAAAACATGCAGTTGTTGTGATGCGAGCTGGAGCTTGAGGATAGATGTGAATATGGCTGTCTGAGGAAAATCATTTCATCCTGTCTGGATGTTTGCTGTGTATCACAACTGTTCCGACAGTTTTCTATCCCACGAGTCTGGGTAACAAATGATTATCTGCTTTTTTTTTCTCTTGCACTGTTTATCCTTACATTGTTTGTGAATGGTTTTATAGTCAATATATTATCATGTTTCCCCTAATCATCAATCTTTGACCAGAAATAGGATACTTTTTCCTTTTGAGTTCATATAAGGCCAATATCTTGTATGATATTTGATTGCTTTTTATGATTGCTTTATAATGAAAGCCCTCAGGGAAGACACCCCTCCAGTCCAAACTTTACCCCTTAATTTAATTGACATTTTCTGAAACATGACATCTATTATCACAGTTGGCCTAAATTCAACAGTTAACACAATCCCCTTTCCCACTGAAACATCAAAACACACTTTCTGAGTATT